>JAMXBC010000005.1:72015523-73265523 GCA_024138005.1 Lumnitzera racemosa | reverse complement strand
AATATACTTAAGATTTGAAAATTTTATATTTTCTTATTTTATTGCTTATTTTCTTAAATTCAAATTTACGGAATCACTTTCATTAATATTCTTAACTTCGTTGTAAAATTTGGACAGAATCAAATAGTTTACTCAATTGTCCTAAATTCTACGAATTGAACTTCGAGTAGCTGATTATGAGGCTTACATGATCCTAACCATATGATTGGATTTATAAATTTTTTGAACCAAAACTAAGATAGTTCAGTATGATTCGACCTATGTTTTGAACTATTATTGCAAATTATTATTTATAATTTTCTTGAAAAGGAGATGAGTAATAAAGTAAGAAGAATTGTGCTCTGATCAATTTGGTAAGCAAATCTAAAAAGGCAATATATATCAACATGCTATTGTAAAGGGAGATGAAGACATAAAATGTAATGTCGCTTGCCTTCCTCATGATGCTGCTAGGAAGTGCTTAGTTAAAAAGTGCTTAGTTAAAATGGAAGTACGAAGAGTTGTTGGTTGATCCTTATAAGTCCCATATAAGATATTAAGAGAGAGATTGAATTAATATCTTTTACAAAAATAAAACTTTTTCAATTTTTGAAACAAACCTTCTTAATAACTTAAATGGCATATAAGTAGTTGTCTATTGATTGTTAATTTAGGCATAAAAAGAATAACTCAAATAATATAATGCAGAAAAGTAAATAGGAAAGAGAGAAAGGAGATCGAGTAATCAATTTAAAGAGCATTGGCCTTTTGCCTACTAATCTCTTCTAGCTCTATTGCTGAGGACCCAGTCTTCCTCACCGGTATTGTTTCATTAGTCTAATACATTCAATAATCACAAAAAGAAAAAAAAATATTGAGGTTAGAATGATATCCAATCATTGATTTGCCCAGTTTCACTAACTCTTCTTAAGCTAAACATAGGCATATAGAAAATTCTCTAACTTCTCACTCACCTAATTACAACTTTAATAAAGTTTATAGAAAGATGAGATAATACAATCAAAAATCTCTTTATAGAATTCATATAAAAAAGAACAATGAAATAAAAAATCTATTTCAACTCAGTTTTGATACAATTTCAAGTAGCCTGCACTTGTATACAATAAATAGTAGAGTGTTCTATTCTCAATATCGATTCTATTTCTTTTTGTAGCTTGGCATTTATTCTATTGATCCTTGATGTAACAATCAAGAAAACAGCTAGTTCTCAAATTTTTTGGATAAAAGACATTTTTTCTCAATTTTCTTTCTTTGTTTGATTGAAAATATCCCAATAAAATAGGAATATGATCATTTGAAAAATTTTGAATCACTGCTATTTCTCTTGATATTTTTCTTGCAAAGCTTAAACTATCTAACTATTGTAGTATGTGAATACTTGTTCTAGATCCTTTTTGAGTATGTTGAAATTCAAAAAATTTAAGGCCACGTATCAAGCATTTTGGATAAGCATGACTAGATTTGAATATATCTTACTATACTAATCCTACTCTTTAAACATTTTCGTGAATAATACAACTCCTTATCAAGGTTATTAGTGTCTTGTATTTATCAAGAAATGAGCCGTAATTTCCTTCAAATCTTGTTTGAATTAAAAAAACTCCTCAAAATCTGGTTTGAGTTTATCTGCAATATCTAAGGTCAATCTTGACAAAATATCTTGACTTTTCTAATTTTTCTTCATAAATCAAGCTACAACTGCTTTTCAAAAAATTTTGTTCTTGTCTTCAAACAAAATTTTCACTGGAATCTTTTGAATTTCAAAAAAGAATTTACCTAACATAGCTTCCTAACGTGCTTCTTTCTTCTGATCTTGATTTACTAAAAATGATGTAGCATATCCATCATCTTGATTGTCCTGTTATATGTAAAATAAATCAGACTTGCTAAACTTTACAAAATTGTTAGATTAGTATCTCACCAAAGTGGATTTCTTCAAACTTAATCAAAACACTCATTAAATCTAAATCTTGAACATCTGTAAATTATTCCAACTTCAAATCCCTAAGGATTAAGACCAACTTAGTCGAATGGAATTAAGCATATTTCCTAAATATGCCCAAAAAAGTAGAGACAGGTCTTCACTATCAATTTGTCTAATTTAGATAATGTAAAGATTAGAATAGAGTAACTTTTTGATCTAGATTCTGAAAACTATCAATATGACCTTATTCTCTTGCTAATATACTTTCTGACTTACATTGTAATAGTATAGTTTTCTAACCTTATTTTCTTTATTAACTTGACCTTACTTTAAATTGTCTTGCACAATCATTATACTTGTTAAATGCATTTTAAGCTTTTTGTTATTATCAAAATTATTTAAGAGAGAACTTAACAATCTTAAACCTAGGAAGTGAGTTGACTCGACTTAGGTGTGTTGGTTCATGGGTCATTAAAGTGGTGAATAGTAACTAGCCCAAAGGGGGTTGGTTCTAAGTCAGTTCACTTAAACTACCGATTCATAAGCCAATTTATTTGAATCACTAGTTTATGGATTGATATTTGCAAATTTTATTTTAATTTTCTTCCATGAATTTTTTTTTTTTGGGACTCACGACCATATTTCATATATAAACATATTACATAAAATTATAAATATGCATTAACATATATTCTACAATATAATATATATAATGCATATTATACACAAATATTACCATGTCTATGTGTATATATTTATATATGCATATATACATTTATATATGTTAATATATATATAATTTAACATGTTTTAGGTTAACACATATCCACACATATATATCTTGCATATATATAGCACATATGCACCAAATTCTTATCCTTTGTTGTAAAAAATGAATAAATATATAAAGAAAGATTATTGATAAATTCTACATCCATGACGTATACAATACATATTTCAATTACATAAAGGAAAATTAATTTTCTCTTTTTTTCTTTTGAAAATTAAGCTAAATCGACAAGTTGAATTGTAGTAGGTCATTGAGGTGGTTTAAGCTTGCCTAATCGAACTGGTTCATAAGTCGAACTGGGCCTTATCCCAAGTTTAGTTGATCCATATTATTTAAATGGTGACATTACTAAAGAATACTTTAGTTCAATGAAAAAGAAAATAGATGCTAGTAGTATTGGTGATAAATAACCAACTTTGCCTTCATGATTTTAGAAGAGGGAGTTCAACTTCGTTTCATGCTCAGCTATATGTATATATGACTTGTCACTCTTAACTGTACAGCATGTAAGATGCTATAGAGTGAGAGCTCTTCTCTTATTAGTTAATGTATCTATTGTAGCATGCTTTTGCAATAATTGTTTTATGGATTAGAACTTTAGAAATATATAAATTCATTCATAGGCTTTGAATATCATTTGACATGGCGATAAGCTTTTGGCAAGAAAAAAAAAGTCCATTGTTGAAGCCTAGTAGCATAAGTAGACTATAGCAACTTCTCTCTTTTTTATTTTACTTGTTCAGTTTGGTTTGGTTCAAACCAACTAGCTCAATTCACCTAATTGAACCAAATTGTGAACAAATTCCTTATGGCAAAACCAAATGGAGATCTGATCCCAATTGAAAAAAATGAATTTTTGGTTTTGTTTAGTTTGATTCAGTTCATAAATCAATCCGTTTTCCTTTTCCCAACCCTACTACACACATACCTCAACAGAATCCCACAACTATTCATGAACAAAGCCCTACATATATACTATAAGCTCATCAACCATAATAAATTTTCACTAATAGTAAGTAATAATAACATAAGGACAAGAAGTGAAGAGTACAAGTAAAAGACAATACAAAAATCTTCATTAAAAAATCATTTGGTTGGTTTAAATACAAAAGAATAGTTGGATATGGAAAAAAAAAAGAGTAAATAATATAAGGCTATCATCTATGCCATTATAAGAAAGTTTACATCAACTAAGTACCTAGTAAATAATCATCTGATTCGTATGTTGTCCCAACCTATGGTTTCATGCATCAGTATTGAAGCAGGCTCAACTTGCATGAGTCCTTCACTTATGATATCACCATAAGCTCTAAGTTATCTCATTTGTGAAATTGGCCAAGTTTGAATGTAAGCACTAAAGCTCTCCTCTATAGACGTCTCAAATGGCATTAATGGTAGTTATGCTAAGGGGATGGATCATCCTTAATGTCTACATGGATTCATCTGTAGCTTTACCATCGACATTTCCCTTAACCTTGTCCCCTATGGCATCTTTCGTAGCTTTACTAAAGTGATGGTAAGCTTCCATGTCTAGTGTTAGTAGATCCTGGTGGTACTGTATTGCTTAGAGTAATGCCTCTAATTTAATGAACAATCCCACCTTTGATGCTTCAAAAATGATGTTGGTGTTTGGTACCTAATGTAGGCAATCAATAAAATCAACTTGTACTCAACGATACACTTAGTAGTTTAGATGCATAATAGAAATGCAAAAAAAAAAAAAGTGAGACAGTGAGTGACTTGTCTATGTACCATTAATAAGCCATTAGGTGGCTCTGGGCAAATCATACTATAATGATGCTAGTCAATGGAACTAACCAACCAACATGGGTCGCCTACCACTTCACCTTTGTCTAACCCTACAAGTCCACTTTAGGAAGATGCTTCTTGTGTCTATGTAAGCAGGAATGCACCGGAGGCCTCTGACATAGTTTAGGAAGTAAAGCTCTATAATATGAAAGTAGATAATATAGACACCCCATTTTTATCACTATTTTATTTGAGGATTCTTTTCTTTTTTATTTTTTTGGGTTAGGTTTTAAAAAAAAATTGAAAAAATAGAAAAAAATAAAAATGGAAAAAACCCAAAAAAATTGAAAAAAAAAAGTGTCTAAAGTGTTTGAGTCCAAATAATTATTCAATTATGGTCGGATTAGGTAATAACTAAAAGTATACATGCAATTTAATAAATTTAAAGTCTTTGAAATTTTTTAGCTTCATTGAAAAAAATATATATTTTAATTAGCCTAATAAAATATTCAAGTTTATAAAAGGGCTTTTTATCCAATTTAAATATTTTAACTAGACTATTCAAAATAAGACTCAAGATTTATTATATTTGGAAATAGTATTAAAAATCTTTAGCATGTTTATTGTGGGTTACAAGAAGGTTATAATCCTTTTTAAATTGGTATAGGTTAAATAGGGCTTGATAATGAAAGTATGAAGTAAAGTTAGGCCTAGATTTTAGACTTTAAGTGTAATTGGATTGCATTTAATGATGAGAAAGAAGCTTAGGTGATTTGGCATAAACCAAAGATTGAGGCGTGAAAAAAACTAGAGATTAGGGGTTTGATCCCTTACAATGCGCACTTTTTTTTCTCTCCGTGTTAGCATGTGACCACATCATCATCTTCTCCAAATCTAGTCGATAAATAGTGGGAAAGGGAAAGAAAATGTGGAACTCCTAGAATCCGATTTTTTTTTTTATTTTAGGTTTTTAATAGAATCGTAATTAAATCATTAAGGAAATTAATAAATCTAAAGCGGATATCATTAAATCGTGAGAAAAATTAGATTTATGAGATCCCTAATTAAGATTGAATTTTATCCTAAAAGATCCAAATGATTTAAAACTTATAGGATTGTTTATCTATAAAGGCAAATTTGACTATCGATCAAAGAGGATTCCAAGCCCCTCTATTATCTTCAACCTCTCTCTCACAATTTCTCATCCTTATCTAAGCCCTCTCTCTTTCTTGACCAACACATCTATATTGCCTAGAATAGGACTTCCACACTTGGCTTATCCATAACCTTTGACCCCTTATTGCACTCTCCAATGCATCTACATACTATAGCTTTGTTCATCCTCATCGATATCCTCTCGCTCGACCCAAATTCAATCCAGTAGAACTAAACCCACCCGATGCCCAACTACTCAGTAACCCTACAAATACATACACAGCGAACGCATAGCCATAGTTTAGTCACGTTCAACCAAGGACCTATGGAACCCCCACGATCGTCACACCAACCCAGTGACTTACTACCCATACACGTGCACAATAGCACCCAGTAGTGACCCAAATGTGACCTCCATCCAAACTTATTCTCTACTACGACCCTATCTCTCATTGACTACTGATTCAAACATCACCACTGTTGCTTCCAAACTTAAAACCAATTTCACGTCCAAACTTGCCACATCAAATAACAGTTAGAACCACTCTTTTCTTATGTTGAATCACCTTAACAATGTTAAACCAAGTTCATCGCCGCTACCTAACTTTGTGAATACTACCAAACGACCACACATATTTTCATACAAGATAAGCATATGGTGGCATAAATCCCCACTTGAAAGTCCTCTTGGAAGCTACTAAATCGATTCCTTGTAGTCGTTGCCATCAACTTCAACCAATGACTCAGATGTGACCCATGGACTCTAATTCGACCCATGCACCCAAGTCCGACTTTGATCCGCATTTGTATTAGGCTGGGGGGGGGTTTGTTTTGTTTTGTTTTGTTTTTTATTTTCTTTTCCATTTATTTTATTTGTTTCGTTAGTTTACTTACATATAATTAAATAATATGTATACTATCTTTAGTTTTATTTATTTATTTATTTATTGTGCAGGATATTAATAGTTTGTTTTGATAGTTTTTAGTTTTAGTGTGTGATATTAATTTTGTTTAAAGTTGCAGTTTTAGGGTAATTTATTTACATATATTAAGTACTAACACAATTCCCTTTGTAGGTCTCTATTATTTCTCATATAATGGTGGTTATACATATAATTTGTATATTCGTTATTAAAAATCATGCTCTTTTACTACATTGCATTTTTTACAAAATATACATTTTTTAGAAAATTGCATCTTTAAGGTTATTACATCTTTAGAAAAATATTAGATATTTTAGAGAAGTCACATATTTTCTACAGAAAGATGCATTTTTTTTTTTATAAAATTGCATTCTTTTTAGGGTACAATTGCATATTTTTCTCAATATTCATATCTTTAGGATAAAATTTGCATCCAAGTTGCATATCTTGGAAGATTATGATAAGATCGTATCTTTTCTATAATTACGTATTTTTTCTATAATTTAGACATCTTTTCTATGAATTGAGTATATTTTCAATAGTTAGGTATCTTTTTCATAATTTAAACATCTTTTCAATAATTTAAATTTTTTTCCCATAGTTAGGTATATTTTCCAAAATTTAGACATCTTTTCCATGGTTTAGATATTTTTTCTATAATTAGGAATCTTTTATATGGTTTATACATGTTTTCCATAATTTAGACATCTTAAGCTTGTTTCCACATTAATTACATATTTCATAGAAAATTGCATTTAAGCACTTTAAAGTTTTTCTAAAAATTTTGGTCACATGGGAAATGTTTTTCTCTAAATAAAATTTAATTTTTTTTTAAGTTAAGGTTTTGGAAATTAGACAATAAAAACTAGGGTTTCTATTTTAGGATTTTTCTTGAGAAAAAATAAATTGGTTAAAAAACCTAAACTTGGCTTGTCTCTATGAATAAAATTTGTTAACCCATTAAATTTTTTCTAAGAGAATAAGAACTATAGTTGGTTTATTCTCGACTAGCAGGCATGTAGACACCTCTAAGGCAACTGTAAAATTTGTAAAATATTTTATTTTATTTTCATTTTTTAGGGAAATTTTGTAGTATAAAAATAATATTAAATTCATTTTTATGCATTTTCACATCCTTTGCATGCTTTCTCATTTTTCTAAAAAATCATAAAAATAAAGGCTCATTATTATTATTATTATATGGTGACTTGAACTTAATAAGTTAGCTCTTGAATTTAGATTTTTTGGTTAAATTTAAAAAAAATTAATTTCTTAGAGTATCCGTAAACTAATGTATAAATTAAGGTTTTCCCACCAAAAAATCCTAATTTAACTTTTTACTAGTTTAACTAGTTGGCAAGTCAAGTTATTTTTGAAAATATTTTTTTAAAATTTTTTAAAGAAAAATGTTTTTCCTTAATTTTATGTTAAATAACTTACATTGAGTGAGCTGGAGTTAATATAGATTAAATTAAGGAAAATCAAAATAGGACTCAATAGATAAGAGAACTTAAATGAGCCATATGTCATTACCATCATAACAATAATTGGTTGCAAATATAAACACTAACCTACTAAGGAAGTACAAGTTAGCATATGAAATGATTAAAAAAAATACCTTAAAAAATGAAAATATATAATTGTTTAAGATCCAAACCTACCTAGGGACCTAATGGTTAATTGCATTACAACATGGTGTCACCCACATGTATAGGCAACTAAGTGATGCCAAAGTTAGTTCCCTATTGACAAAGCAATGGGTGACCTCTAATCTTCATTGTATTTATATATGAAGCAAGGCACAACTGGTGATATAACTAAGCTAAGCATACTGCTTCCTAGGCATATTAGTCGATTGTCATAAAATCACATAGTATGGGGGGAGCATCATATAGATGAGTTTTTAGGATTTGTTTGTGAGCACCATCCTACATGAGCTATAAAATGTGTGCTCTAGCAAACTACTAAATTGTTACATCTTCTGCATTAGTAGGTAATTCTTATAAATTTCCCTTCAACCATGATAACTTCAAACTATACCTTAAATGACAAATATAGAAGGTCGACCACCTAGTAGCTACTAGTACACATTTACCTAACTTAAGTGTATGCTGCCTATCACTATCTATCCATCAATAAGGATACCTACCAAATATAAAGATGTTTTGTAGCATAATTGTAATCTTGCTAGTATGTAGGTGGAAGGTATGAGTCTATAGTCTTGTTGTGCTCTACCAATGTTTAGAGTTCTTTCATCTTAACACATGAAGAATTTCATATCTCTATAATAATACATCTATCCATAGTGGTTGAGTTCAATTGATGGTGATCTTAGTTGATAATAGAATTCTCACATATATGTAGACCCGCAAACACAATGATTTGAAGGCATCCGACATGCTTTTTTAAGAATGCTTAAATCTCCCATCATAGATCTTATTCCAATTAGTATATCTTACATACCAGGTTTTCTTATATGATTCAACCACAATGTGATTATGGTAGATTAGCATGTGATGCATTGTTGCTATCTGTAATAAGTGTTTTTTTCTTTTAAAAGTGCATACCCATCTTAAATTTATCACTATCCAATCACCATGGTCCTCCTCCTCAAAAGATACATATCTATGGAAAAAACTTACTATAAAAAAATTGCATGGGTTCCAAACTCCTAAAGGCATCCATATTGGTTGGAAATTTATGTCGCTTCCTTTATGACCCTGGAGGCCCGTCAAGTTTAAAGCCAATCTTCACTTTCCTTACTATCATCATTAGTACTATCCTCATAATAATCTTTAGAAGGATCTACATCAACTAGTTGAGCCTTATTGTTAGTTTTTGTATCAACTTTGTTTGGCCCAAAAAAATTTGTTTTTAGTAGATAGCAACTGCTATTTGCCTCTTGAGTCACAGTGATTTATTAGGATTCATAGAACTAGATTTCAACTAGATCAACATTATAAGTCTCTTATCAAAATCATTCTCTAGTTCAATAGGCAACTCAATAGCATATATTTTCACACACAACTCCATTGAACCACTAGCCCTATCAAGTCCTTATGAAAACACCAGCATCAATCGCATATCATAATTGTCATTTGTAGGCATAATACAAGTAAAAGCTTGACTACCTTCTTCAAAGGTACACCTATTGATCAACTCAACCTAATTGGTCATCCCATCAATTCGAAGACGATTGTATATGATACTAATTATCATAGTACATTCGAAAGTTTTTATTCACAATATTTCCATGAGCATAACAAATTACTTTAACCTCATCTATTTTCAATTAATATATAAAAGAACAACACAAAATTAACCAAAATTGTTAGGGAAAATTGGAATCTAATATACATCGACTTTATCATGAACACCAAAGGCACATAATGGAATTGTCAAGAAATTAACCTGAATTCAACAGGCTAGTATTATCCAAATTTTAATTATTTGTTTAATTTCTGAGTAACCATAGATAATATACTTTATGACTATTAGGTAATAACTACAAAATATATGACCATTTTACTCAAGTATCATTTTTTTTTAACTAACAACTTAGCAATTTATCCTAAAACTTTGTGATAAAGTTACGAGACCTAATAAATTTTTATTCTGCGTTTTTTTTTATATATTAATACAAATTAATTTATGAAGAACATTCAATAATGACATAAGCTACTGAAAAAAGACAACATATACAATGAAATTACTGAATATTTTCATCTTTAGCATTACCATTAATATTAGTACAAACCCACTTAGACTTTTTGTTGAGTTTTTGGCATGCGATTCGACTTCTTTTCTACAAAGACAACTTCAATTCAACAAGGAACCTCTTACGTTTGCAATTTAGCAAATCGATAAGAACTACATATGGCAAATAACTTGAAAAATTGAAACAAAAAGGAAAATGGACTTACTTTTACCTTGGGTAGAAATTAGGTCCATGAAAGATACCATGAAATTGAAGAAAAATGAGTGAAATAAAGCTTCTAATGTGAAAATAATGAGATTAAATGAATGGATTTGATTGATTTTGGTATGTGGTAAGGTTTCTTTTTTTTTTTTATCAGGAAAGAGAGGAACTCGACCTATTTTTCGTTTTTTTAGAAAGGATTTGTAGCAATGAAATGAAAAAGAAGAGGGCTTGCGATGGTTATAACACCATAAAATTGAGCGTTCAAGATATGATTACAATAGGAATGTGTTGCTTGCTTAAAATCTTGTCTTCAAGTCAAAACTTCAAACCAATTATTAACTGTGACTTAAAAACATGATTTTTCAGCTAAAATATTTTTTGGGACTATTTTTGGAAGTTCTGTATTTTGGGATTTTTTTTACAAATTATATTAGTTTTTCTTTTTCCTCTACAATCTAATTTTTTACCTACATCTTTAAAGATATGGAAGTAAATTTTTGTAAGTAAAAAAAATGATTGGGAATTACAAGTTCCTTCTCACATCACCTATAATCACTTCAAGCATCCGGTTTTCTTTTTCAACCACCAAACTATTCAAGTAAATTATAAAAATGTAAGTTGTATTTTCTAACTTTTATAATTAGGATAATATCGCTAACACTAACAAATTTTGATTGTACATGAACTTGAAATTATCATATTTTTTAGTTAATTGAAACTTTCCGTATCATTATTACTATTTATTTAGTCTAGCCACCAATCAAAGAATTGATACGTATCGCACGTATGTGCAATAGTTAATAACAATGATAAAAAAGTTTTAGTAGGTACTATTGATACTCGATTCTTATCTGGCCCAAGGCCCATCATATAAGGAAGCTCATCAAGAAGCATACAAGCAAACAACTAGCTCATCTTCCATACTATAACCGGCCAAGTGAGCTACACAGCGTCTCACCCTAACATACTAGCTTGACTATTGAGCTTGCACATGTTGATCATTTGGCAAAGGTAAGCTTGTCCTATACACCATGGCCTATCCGAGAAGCCTTAGGATCTTTGTCCTAGCATACCAACCTGAGTAGATGGCCTTGATCGTCAAGCCCATGTGCCCTCACCATTTAATGTAAACTCAGGTTTCAACTGATTCTTAATTAGTAGTCTATTGATCCCTTTGTCAACGTCCTAACTCGATCTTTGTCTCTAGCACCTGCTCTCCAGTATAGTCCATTAATGGTTGTTTGACATTTGTGGTATGGCTAGCACACTCGATAGTCTTTATGCTTGCGAATGTCAAACCTTTGGGTCACAAATCTAGTAGTTAAGACAATCATGGCCAACAGCCTTTAAAGCTGCCCAATCTCCATCAAGGCACATGCTACTTGCCGATGATTAGTATGAGCAAACCCCAAGTTGCTACATGTCTATATGATCCCCTATAAAAGGTTGTTGGTGCTACAAGGTAAAGGGGGCTTGACTCACTTCTCTGTTATTCTTCTATACTAAAAAGACATTCTTAACTTCCTCAACTTAATAACACATATAGGATAAGCACTGCCCCTTAGATTATTAGTACTTGCCCCATCCTTTCCTTAGTCTTCCTTACTAACTTAAGTATTAGAGGGCCTTCGTGACCACACATACAAAGGGCTTTTTGGTATCAAGATGCAAGAGGTAAAGCTTGGATCCATTCCTTCTAAGCTTCATGCCATTTATACCTAGTTAGTTCAACCACAATCAATAAGTACCAACTTAGACCAATGCAAAATTTAGGTAGTAGATTGAATTTTCAACCATAATTTAGAAAGTATTTGTAAGTCTTTTTATAATTTATTTGTCTCTAACTTATCATTCTAGACCTATATTTTTCACTTAAAATAGTGCTTGGCATTTGATTTGCATAATTGGATAAATGTCACATTTAGTACCTGAACATATTTCTACAATTAGCTACCTCAAGTTTAAGAGCATTAATTTATTATCTATAAATTTTCAAGATCACTTATGATACCATGATTAGGTATTTAATTAACAAAATGAACAAAGTATAGGTAATTTAATGTTAAAGTGGGGAAAGCTTATGTATTAAATCAACACTTTTAAATTCCAGGTAATTAATTGAAAAAATGAGTAAAGTTCAAGTGCCAAAAGTGCCATTTACCCTTGCATAATTTGCTGGAATTTGACTAGACAAAATATTTGAGTACCTTTGTTTTTGCAATATAGATTTAAAACTAGACAAAAAGTCTATTAAAGTATAGTAAAAATTTAAATATTTTTTACTATCTAACAAGCATACATAAATCATGTCATTCATTAGATGAAATAAAATATAGAAAATAAATTTCTCATTTTATAAATATACATATATATTCTATTCATCCTCTTTTGTCCTATTGAGTAAGCAAAGTCTACTCTTTTTTTTTCCTTTTATTTCAGGCTTAATATATTATAATTTAGAAGGAGGTTCGAACTTGACTTATCTCATTTGAGAGCAGTATTGCTAAGTAATTTTCATGCCTTCAAATCAATCATATCAATCACTTATTAATTATACTATTAACTTGAAGATATAATAAAAAATACCAATATGCTCTTTTTGGAAAATAACCAAAAGGTATTTAATATTTCTTATTAATTGAGGACATTATGCCTCATCACTTAAACTTTTATTCATTTATGGAGGGAGAATAAAAAATTCCACTAACAAAAGACGACAACTATTCTCCATAGAGAGCAAATAAAAAAATCATGAAGTATAAAATATTCTACTCCTTTTCTAAGTAGACAAGATGATAGAAGGTACTTTAGAAATAGTTATTCTATTTCCTTTTGATTACCTCTATAAGTAAATGGATCATTTAGTGGGTTAGGCCGCTGCATGAGTAATGTCAATGATTTGAGAGATGAATTCACTTAAAAAAAAAAAGTTTTGGAAAGATAAAAACTCATTTGGAAATTTAAGGATGTATTTGCACTGAAGAAAAAGAAAAGTATACTTTTAATTCTTAATAGTTAACCGATTTTCTATTTGAATATTCAATCTTCATTTCTTTTTTCATATTTGAGTCCTTGATATTTTTGATGTCTTCAAATCAAGAATTTTGTTTTATTAACTTTTCTATCATCACATAACACATGATATTGCTTGATTCATTGAAATTAATAATTTAAATAGATGATATATTGAATAAATATAAATAAATTAAAATAATAAAAAAACATAAAAGAAAAAAGAAAAAGAGTTAGAAAATTATTAAAAAAGAAACCCAGCTACCAAATGACTAAGAGTTTGAGAGTTTTAAGCGAAAACAAGAACTGAAAATTCAAAAATCGATAGACATCATAAAGTACCAAAATAAAAGAATGTAAAGGAGAGACCATTATGCTATCTTCTTCTTATACGTCTTAAGGGATAGAGCCTTTTTATTGTTAACTTAAGATAGGCTTCAAATCAATGAAGAATAATGTTCTTTGAAGAGAAATTGGTAATACGTTAAAAGGGTTTTTGGTATCTGTTTGAAGAGAGTTACTGGGAGAGATAATTCAATATTGTGTACCTGAAATGAGAAAACTGAAAAATGGAATGCTTCATTAAGCATTAAATAATGAACCAAAATAAAAGATGAAGAGAGAGAGGATTGAGATGCCTAAGTACCATTAATTTTTTCTTTCTTTTTTCCTTTTTCTCCATTCTTCTTATTTGAAGGTCACACCATCGATTTGAAGCATGGTTAGGGGCTGGCGATGGGTGGCCGCAAGATTCCTCTCATTTAATTCTATAATTTATTTTTTTTATTATTATTTTATTTAGTTTATATAATTATAATATCTATTGAATTATTAATTTCCACAAATCATATGCTACCATGTGCTATTTATGGATGGAAAAACTTAATGGCATTAATAAAAATCTTAATTTTTAGGTAACTTAAGAATTCAAATAGAAAAAAAAATGTTGATGACCTTTCTTTTTTAGGCCAAATACATCTTACACATTTTGGGGAAGGGAGATTAGAACCTATTCCATCTCAAGGAGAGAAAAGTGTTCAACGTTGATGACTCAAATAGAAATATGTTAAAATATTAAGATATAAAAGTGTAGTTTTCCCCTTAATAAATAATTTTAGGAAGAATTATAAATCTTAAAATTAAGGGTGCACTTCACTGATGAAAATGCTTCTTGAGATTTCTCACCATTTGTAGGAAAATCATTATTTTCTGACAAATAGTGCCAAATGGTGATGTATGATCCTTGTAGGGCTATGAGAAACATGCAGAAGTAAAGACTTAGACTATGAGGGTGATGGAGTTGGTCTTGGTGTAGTTACTTTGATGTCTGAGTTAGTGAGAGGATAGCGGGAGAGAAAGTGTATAAGTGTTTAGAGTTTTTGTTCCTTTATTAGGAGGCCTTATCTTGTATTTATAGAGGGTTGATTGAGCTATTTTCAGCAAATGATAAATGTCCCAAGATCATCTTTTTTCCTCTTGATTTTGTAGAGAGGATCTCAAGGGTAAACTATTGACTTGTCTTATATGGCCAAACTATTCCTACCTATTCTTCATTCAAACTCATAAGCTTCGCTTAATCGACTTAGCCTTATGGCCTAGGTTCTAAGGAGTTTGGCAACTCTTTTCAATCAACTTAACCTTAGGACCAAGAACTTAACATGAGCTTTTGACAAGGTCGACTAAGCTCCTGGAAGTTGGCTTGCACTTCGTTAAGGTTGGCTAAGGCTCTAGTAGCTCGACCCAAGTATTGAAAAGGTTGACCTAGTCTTCAAAGTCTACATCCAAAGTAGCTTATAAAAAAAATTATTTTTAGTTTTGATAAATACGTTGTCATATTGTACTTTATTCTCTTTTTTTATTTTTTCCACCAAAATTTTAAGATTGTATGATAGATGTTAAAATCAAAATTAGGAAACACAACCCATAAAGGTTTCAAGGATAGAAATTAAATTGTAGATGTCATTTAGAAATATATAGGTTATGATCTTAAGAAAAGGAAAAAATGATGCAACTTTTTAAAATATCCCAAAAACAGGGAGCTTCTAAATGCATAAAAGTCATGTCTTGAAGACATGATTTTGGCTCAAATGATGAAATCCTATCTCTAAGACATTATTTTCACCCACTAAAATTCTGTGATAACTGTTGTGACTTTTTTCAACCTAAAAGTACACATGTTAATTACATACAAACAAAGATATTAAAAGTGAACAAAATAGAATATGAACAAGAAACTCATCAACACATGCACTACTCAAATACCAAACTCCTTAACCATAACAATAATAATAGCAGACTCTTCACACATCCTACAACAACTCCTCAAGAATTCCCTAAAACATGCCCAACATATTAGAGGTTAGTGTAATTCGATTCAGTATAATTTATCTCTTTGATTCTTTTAAAAAGTAGAATCTAACCATAAGATTTAGTTTACAAACTTTTTAAATCGAAAGTAAGGTAGTTCATTGTAGTTTAATTTATGATTCAAATCGTTATTACAAATTATTATTTATTATTTTCTTGAAATAAGAACAAGTTATCATATGAGAAGATTTGTGGTCTAATCAATGTAGCCAATAAATCTAAAGAAACTATGAGACCCGTAATCTCACACGTCGGATTCTGAGAGTCTCGTAATCTTATGTGTTAGATTTCGAGCAAATAATTTAGTGCGTACATGAAAGTTAGCAAATTAGGACAATATTTCACATGTAAATCCTAAGAGTTAGACGATGATGCACTGTAGATCTAAAATATAGAAATATAATAAAATAATCATATTATAGCCAAAATAGTCAATTTTACTAAATAATACTATATTGTAATTTACTTACCTAAACACGTAATTTAAGTAACGATAAATAAATAAACTTTAGAGATAAATTATTTGAACACTAAAATTATAAAATAATATATAAAAATAATACATGTACCTCAAGTGTAATTATTACATATAATTATATATGCAAAAATTATTAAAATATCTGAAAATACATATAATTAACTATATAATTATAAGAAAAATCATAAAAATAGGAAAAAATCACTAACCCATTAGAACTACTTTAAATTAGGCATGGAAACATCAAGGACAACTATGTACTTATGACATTAACATTAGGACACTTAGCAAAGTTGGGACTTAAGGTATTTAAGCTTGGTAGAGAGAGAAAATTGCCATTTTGTTACCTTGCATCCTAGAAATCATCACTAAATTCTCTATGGAAATCTTAGAACTCTTAAGATTCTAGAAAAATTATAGAAACGGGAAGAACAAAGGAGAAAAAATTTGAAAAAATTTAGAAGCAAAACTATACAAACCGAGTCAATTTGTTGAGCCCAAGTTAGGAAGCTACCTGTAGGCAAACCTACTACCATCACCCAACAATGGTGGCAATGCCTAGCCCTATCAAAAACCAAGGAGTGGTTATTGGTGGCCAGATGACCACCATTCTAATGACTCTAAATTTGTCTCCAACTTTTGTAAATTTTGTAAAAATACCAATTTCAATTTGAAAATTATGCAAAAAAAAAAAAAAAAATTGGCATATTTTCATGTATACTTTTAACAAAAAAAAATCAAGTTGTAAAATTTTTAATATCAAGTATTGGACCTTTTTAAGAAATTAAACAAAATTAATAAATTTTCAAAGTTGTTTTAAGTGAACCTATTAATGTAGTTTATGAACCAATTATTTTTCTAGAATGTTCTTATATTGCATGTAAGTATTACATAAGAGTTTTCAGAAAAAAAAAAAAAGTTTTCTATAATTTTTAGGGATATTTAAGTCATTAAATTTGGTGAGAAATGTGATTTTCTTGAAGATTTTGTGTATGTAACTTGATGAAAACCCTTAGTATAAACTTTTAGAGTTTATTTGTATTGTATAGTATTGTAAAGAATAATTTAGAGTTATATGGATTAAGTTGGGATCGAGGTATGTATGAGTTATTAAGACATGGGCTTAATGCATTAAAGAAATAAATATTGGAATTTGGAGATTTGAGTAATATGGTTTTACTTAATGTATGATCATGTTTTACAATGACTATAATTTAAAATGTGATACTAGAATTAGTCGCTTTTATGTAAGCGTGTAAGATGACTTTGTTTAGAGAGTTCTTTAGAAATTTGGTATGTTAAAAGAATGAGTTAATCCTAGGTTTGGAGATTTGATCAAAGGGTTGCCTGATAGGAAATACTTAACTAATATATCATCAAAAGGTTCATCAAGGATTTCCTAGTTAGTAAGGCTGTTTTGAGATACTTTTTTAGAGAGTCCCTAATTAATAGAGCTACTTTCAAATGATTTATAATGACCCAATAGTATCGTTGTCGTGGCAAATCGTTGTGTGCCACATAAAGGTCTATTATTAACCCCCTTATTGATCGCAGGCTTTTCATAAGACACATAAGGCTTCTTCCACTATACGCTACCACTAGGCCCATAGATAAGTAATATAGAGCAATTTACTAAAATTAACTTCTAAAATGTAAATTAATCAAGTAAATGTGTGAACTCATTAAGTTCCACACCAAAAGAATATTACAAACAAATGCAGTTCGTAAAGAAAACTGCATTAGAAACTTCCATCTATAAAATGAACAAAAGTAAAGATAAATGGCTATCTACAAAAAGCTATTACAAAAAAAAAAAAAAGTCTCCTCTCCATTCCTTGATCGCTCCATCCTATCTCCAAACAAGACTCACCTCGAGCATTCCCCAACCTAGATGAACAAAGAGATTTCCTTGCAATAAAGGAAATTTATCAGGATATAAGCTTAAGTTTAGTAAAATAAATACCCTCGTTAATATCGTATAGCAGAAATTTATTTGATGCACAAACATATGAATGCATGAAAAGTCAGTAAGCCAAACAACACATACAGTAGCTTAGGAACTACATAGAACTCATAATTACACCCCTATAGTCAAGGTTAGAGATAATTAACTGACCCAAACCAAAATCTGAGTTTTAGACCTAGAATTTTATTTCATTTGAACTATTGTGCTTAAGTCAAAATAAAACTATATATATATATATATATACTTTCTTTATTGAACAACAAATCATAGTTTCAAAATCTCAAGTCTAGCGATGTAGTAACTCTTGCAGTTCACAAACACACACCCTAACTAGAAGCCACAAGACACGTTCCTTCACTAGTAGTTGGTGTCTCCCAGCACCTAGTAAGCCTGTCAGCTTAAGATAGAGACTCAATACAAATGATAACATAACTAGTGCTCAATCCTACAGAAAGCCCTCCTCTTGTAAGTCCCTTCTCATCTTCTGCGTAAAGTAGTAGTCAATATCATCTGAATGCAATTATGGGGAATGCATGATTTATTAGATTTCTTAATCATGTAAGTGGTTGATCTGGTTTTTCATGGTGATCAGATAATCTCATTCTATACAATTGCACATATGAATTATTGCAAGAAATTACTATTATCAAGCAATTAATAAGTCATAGCATTCAATAATGAACTCACACACATGTATTTCCCATATTCCATAAGCATTCAATTTATATATGTAAGTTTAGGTGCATCTATTCTATAAGCAAAATCAAGTAAAGAGTCATCAAGAATTCACTCACTTAGCCATGCAGGTCAATTGAAATAGTCTAGGGATAGGTCATCTCCGAATAACGGGTCCCCTAGACATTGGAATCATAATACTATAAGGATTTGAAATAAACTTAAAAAACTAAGCTAAAACCCCTTAAGTTATACTTTTGACTAGTTTTTGTATTTTTCCCAATTTCTTACTTAAAGTTCAATTGTGTATAACTTTCCCATTTTAAATCCGATTTTTATAATCTTATAGTCAATCTTCATCGTTTTCAAGTGTACTTTAATGTGGTGAGGTTATATTTTTGAGATGATGTACGAGAATCTGCCCATAGGTCAAAACAGTAGCAGTCCTCATGATTTGGAGCGCTTTTGGGCTTTGTTTAGTTAATGGGCTTTTTGGTAACTTAAGAAATCCTTTAAGCTTAGGCTTAAGATATTATTTTACGTTCAAAATACTCCTTAGGATCAAATTCACAACTTAGATTCACAACTTTGATTTACACTCCTATGTTTATAAACCACTTCTTGGGTTCTTAAGGAAGTTTAAGTTATCAAATAGGCTTGTTTTTTATCCAAATCAAAGATAGTCACTTTCTTGGGCTTAGGGGGGGTGTCTAGTGGAAGTCTTGAGAGTCTTAAAACAACTTTTATTGTTGTGCTAAGTTGTTGGTCAAAAACTTAAGGTAGGTTCAACTTGATATTTGAGGCTCGTTTTGAAAAATTTGAGTTCGATTTTGAGTTTTAAGCTTAATACACTAATCATACTTACCTTAGTTGGTCTTTTCACTTTGTTTACTTACTCTTATCATATTTTTAAGTGTCTTTTAGCAAATTTCCAGATCTAGTCGGTTTAGTGTGTAGGCTTCCAACTTATTTCAACATTTCCTTGAGTTTAGATGTTAGATCATGAACTTAAGGTACTTGTTTTCAATTCTTATCTTGAATTCCTTTCGATGAGACGATTATTTAGCTCATACTTTAGATGAAATTAGAATATCTCATACTTATTACAACATCTATATCATAGTTCATGTCATACAAAGTTGGTTTCCTCATAAATCTTCATGTGATAGATTTTTCTTTACCTAAATCTAGGTTTAAGCATGTTTAACTTAATAGAAGTGAAAGTAACATCTAAATGACTTACAACTCCTCACGTACAGCATGCTTTCTCTTCATTTAAGTTCTCATTTCATGATTTTCTCAACTTAAAATCTTCTATTCTAAGTGTTAAACAAGTATCTCTACATGACACCAACTTGACAAGTTTATAAGTCAACTCTCATGTAAGGGTTTCATGAGTTTTCTTTTTAAGGTGGTCTTAGTTATTTCATCAACTTATGATCATACTAATATCCTCAAAAAACATGGTCTCTTAACATGGAATACTAAGTTATAAACACAAAGAACACTTACTCATCCACAAAGTAAAAGGATGGTTGTTGTACACTAAGTTTCCACTTAAGCTTCTTGTCTTACTTTCTCCCTCTTGCAACCTTTTTAGAAACTTGAGTTTTGTTCCTTTGAAGTGAGGTTTAGAGGGTTTTCTAAGGATCCTAAAAGTAGCTTTGAAGGTTGACAAATAGAGTACACAAAGTAGAGCTTTTGTGCTGTGAGGATTGGAGCTATAAGTAGCGGCAATGTTGATTTTATGGGGTTTTTTATGTTTCCTCTTTTGGGTCGATTTTCAAGTGAGAGAAATTGTAAAATTAAAATGAAAGTGAGGGATATGAGGGAGAGAGTAGCCAATTGTATGGGGGTGGGAAAGTGTGTTTAAGAAGCTTAATTTGTTGTCTTGTAGTTTGCAAAAAAGTCAACAATTGCAACTCTTGATGATGTAAGTATTAAAGGGTGAACCTACCATTAGGGTCTCTTTATGGCATGGAGTTGTTTTGTCTCATTTATTAAAATTAAGCATGTAAAATCTAGTGATAATTTGTTCGTATGTAGTATAAGTTAATGGGTGACAAGGAAAGTGTCTTATCACTAGGTTTTTATAGGTTATCAATTGATAAATGACTCTAACTCTCAATTGATAAGTCATTTAGGGTAATTAGTTAGTCTACTTATTTATATGTAAAGTTTAGACATGAAGATAAGGGAATTGTCTTATAGAAAATTGTTTTAGGATTTACTTCTTGAACTGTTTTGTAAATTATGATTTAATTCTTATAAAATTATGAAGCTTTCTAAAGTTGAATGAAATTATTCAAATTAAATTATCAAGTAGTCACTTAGGGTTAAAAGTCCTTAATTGTTTTAGGGTTTAGGACCTTAAGTGACTTTAGAGTCCATAGTTTTTAATGTTCGGGTTTTATTAATAATAAGCTTTCAACTTAGAAAAATAAGTTTGTTATTTTAAGTAAAATTGAGTTCTTAGTTTAGTTGATCATTGGGAACATTCAAGAAGTACTCTTAGTTGAATCATAGGCCCACTTAAAAGTACGGTTTATAGATCCAGAACAAAAATTGTAATAACACTATTGTTTAGATATTTGATTGGAGACTTCAATAACAAGCTAAAACTTAATAAAAGACATAATAAACTTACCTAAACTAAATCAAAACTATATAGTAAACATTAAAACTAGATCATATATCTTTTATTTAACAAAAACTGAAGTATTTATGTTGAACATTTAGAGCTTGTGAAGGGATTGAGCACAAGAAGCAAGATTAACTCTCGTAGACATAAGATAAATTAGGATTAGGCATATGGGAGTATCACTTCAAGATACTTCGAGAATTAAGGGTGCTTGTTTGTGGTTGTTGCTAGATCGTATGCGTGTGTGCTTATATGTGCTTGTGATATTAATTTGTGATTAGGAGATGATCTTTAAATGTTGATTTCTAATTGAATATATTATATCTTATGTTTTGAACTTGATTACTTACCTAATTAACTAGACTAATCCTAACTTGACTAAGATCAACATGACGTTCTTGACAACCTAATAGAGATAACGATTATGTTAACAAACCAAATACTGACACCTCAATGAGAATAACAAAAATAGTTCTTTTTCCTTCCACCCTTAGTCAAACTAAGTCACAAGAGAGGGAGTCATGGCAAGGTTGAGAATCATGGTTTGAATATTGTTTAAGAAAGAAGGTGTTATCCATTATATAAGCTAGGATTTGGTTTGATAGTATTGCATTGAAATTTCTCAATCTGAGTTAAAGTGAACACAATTTCTCTAATTTTACAATGGATCGGTTAAACATTATGCAATGACTTATCATTTTCTTATTACATTTGCATCTAATTAATAATTTGATAACCATGATTGTTTATGTATTCTTATAACTCTATCCCATCTTATTGAACTAGCTATGCTTACATCCCGATAAACTGTTTTGCAAGTATGGATTCATACCTGGAGATGCAACATTATAATTATCCACAGGTTAGTTCCGACGGGCCAATGAGTGAAGATGTGAAGACTAATGAGTGGATCACTTCTCCTTTTATTTTATTTTTTCCTTTTGTAGGAAAACTATAAGGTCTCCTTGGGAGGCCCTATAGTTTTCATTAGCTTACTGATATATCTATTATATGTAATGAAGTCTTCTTGTAGAATGATATAGTACTTTTGGAAACTTTTAAGCTTATGATGCATATAAAGTTATATAACAATTATGAACCATCTATAATATGAGAAAACATACTTAGTAAAGAACTGCTCCATAAATATTATATATTACAGGTGCCCATCTAACTACTTCAAAGTTTTTTAAGTTATTGATTGCCTTATATAGGCTATACCTATATTAACAACTAAGGTGAATAGCTTTTAGCTAAGGTTGGTATACATAGTGGGGCTATTACAGCTTCTTAAATTTGGGGTGTGACAGTTATGTATGGTATCAAAGCATGGTTTATTAAAAACCAAACTTTAAAGCGTTTAATTAAAATAAACTAGACATTAGGAACACTGAGAGTTAAGGAAATTAAATGGGACGTAGAGGATTTAGACTTATAGGCATATATCTAAGTTATCTATGTATAAGAACCTAAACAATATAAAATGAAAATAAGTAAAAGATAATACTAATCTAACTTGTGTTGTGTTGTGCTGTGCTGTGCTTTTTTCATATTTGGAAACATAGGCTTATTTATGCATAGTTACATTTTTGTTAGGAAGGAAATAAGTCCCCTATTGAATATTGAGTTTGGTTGCAAAATTTGTTGTTAGAATTGGCTGATTGGATAATGTTTTATACTAAAAATAAGATTATAACTACTTATAAGAGGGAATTGTCTTAGAGTATGAAAGATGATTAGAAGATTATGGAGCATAAATTAGGTCCTTTGTGTCATGTGTATACTATTGTTGCAGCTTTTGAGAAAAAGCACATGAATGATAAAGGAATTGTATTTATGATGGTCCCGATGTTATACTTTCTTTTAATAGTGGAACTAAGTAAGAATTATTTTCTTGGTTTTGACTAGGCACTTATAGGAATTTCTCATGTGCCTAAAGACTATTCTCCTGAATCATAAATTGGTTTCTAAGAATTCTATTGACTAGGAATGCAAATATTGAAGTACCCTTATAATCTTATGAGCCTGAATTATTTGTAGGATCTTATGAAAGCCTACTTCTAGTTTCTACAAGAAAATGAAGTATGTAAATGTAGAGGAAGACCCCGAAGAAGATCTTAAATATAATTTAGAAGTTACCATAACTCAAGCAAAAGTGAAAAATGAGAATGTGAACGTGGCAATAGGAGAAAATAAGATTGAGAAGGAAGTTCAAACTAAGGTTGTAGCTAATTTTAGAGATCAAGTAGGAATTTAGGTAAAAGCTAATGAAGGATAAGAAGTGAATTAAGTTAGAGGACCTATGTTATTGAATATAGATACTGAGGATGTGTAGGAAGTAGTTTATGTTATTAAAATACTTGAATATACAGTGATAAGTTCTTACTTAGAAATAGGAAATGATAATATAGATCTAAATGCTTATGAAAACTTGTTTCCTTTGGAGGGTATTACAACATTGGATGAATCAAACAGATGGAGTAGTTACAAGTTGGATGAACCTTGAACTAAAGTAGTTCTTTTGGTGACTAATGTGAATATGATTTTCACTACTCTTGGAACCTTTGGATTGAGTGACTTATATCACGTACTTTGTTGTTACTAAATATTCTAGCATCTTTTTTATATAAATAGTATTTTGGAATTATGAATATACTTTTTTACTCAATACAAGAATGATGTAATTAGAACTTATGTATTAGGAAGTTATGATCTAACTTTTGTTTGTATAGTTATGTTATATTTAATCAGTGATGTAAAAAGGTTCAATTTTAATGTAATTATCTTATGTAAAGTTTAAGCAATGATATATACTCTTAAAGTTGTAAAGTTGTATAATGAAAGCTAGTGATGTAGTATATGTAAAGTTTTGTATAATATTAAATGTATTCTAAGTTAAATATATGTATGGAGATTCAAATGAGTAAGTTAATAATAGGAAAAACCAGTATATAAATAAGATTTATGATAGGTTATTATTTATTATTATCATGTACAAAGGAGATTACATGTGATGTAATAGTGTATAAATGTGTGTAGGTAATATGATAATTAGAGGCGTTGACATGACATCATTTCATTGAACAAAGACTTAGATATTATAAGGAATTATTTCTATATTGTTATGTATATACAAGATGTGCTTACCTTAAACAATTTATGAATGTGAATAGTTACCAAAGAATGTGCAGTTGGCATCATATGGTGTTAAAAATGAATAGGAAATGCGCATTCAAAAGGTTGTTCAAAGACTTCGGAAACTCATGCTAACCAATAAGTTAAATGGATTTTGAGTGTAGTTTTAAGTGAAATATTGTGGTAATTAAAAAGAAACGTGGCAAAAGAAGGAGATAGGAATGTGAATGGATAACTTAGAAATGGAGAACCACCTTTAATTCCATTAGCACAACAAGATCCACCAAAAAATAATTTACCGCCACCTCCACTTCCTAATATGTTGGATCTTACTCAATTTAGATAGGTGGCGGTGGGAATGTAATATCCTATAAATCGACAATCACAACACGAATATCTGAGTATTAGGATAGAGCCTTGTCTATGCTCGATTAGGATTGATAATTAATTTAGGGCATTCAGAAAAATAAATTGAGTAGGTTAGAAACTTACGAAAAATATAATAACCCTAATTAAGAAATCTTCGTATGCTTAGAAGTAAAAAATATAATAAAATATCAAGAATATAATTAAGAAAGTAAGAATTTGCTATATATAAGACCCTAAGGTCAAGCTTAGGGCAATTATGCCTAAATTTAGGACTTTTAGGAAAAATTATTCGATTGAGCCTAAACGTTATAATTAAGATAGAAAAGTTAGTTATAGTGACTCAACAAAATTAGATTTTGAAAATATCAATCTAGAATCCCAATTTTATCCTTAGAAGTAGGATTATTTAATATAGTACCAAATTGTTCGAAATCCCTAAAATTGAGCTAACATGCAACAAAAACTTAGAGATAAGTTAATTGAGCTATAAATAAGATAATATCATATAATTTATTATATGAATATACATGTATTTTTATAAGTATACCAAGTATATATAATAATTATACTCGTAAATTAACCTTAAATTACTTTATTATGTATATTATGTATTAAATTCATGTAAATAAATAAGAAATATATCTTAAAAATAAAAGATATGTTAGAAACTTAATTATACGAGTATAGTTATATACTACATGTGATACATACGTAAGATATATATATATATACTCGTATATTATTAAATAACTAAATATTAATAACATATACCTAAAATATTAAAATAATTGCAAATCATATCCTACAAACTCAAATTGCAGCTAGAAATTTGCTGGATTCATTATGGCTTCCTCCTGTAAGATTAATAAGCTACATAAAAAGGATCAAACCCCTCTAATTGACACCTAAGGAGAAAAAAATTTCAAACAAATCACAGCAACCTTCCACAGACTCAAACCAATATATATAGGATTCTTATTACTTCTTTAGGCCTTTTAGGACCCTAAACTATAGAAAGAAAAACATAGAAAAAATCGTGGAAAAATAGAGAAAAATGCAGGAAAAAACAGAGCAATTACTGAGCTAAGCTAGTTCTTAGTGCAACCCTTGATCTATTATTAAGCCACTTCACCACCACAAAGGACCCCCAGCAATTAGCCAGTTCGACATACCGCCCTCCCCTCTTCTGGCTACTAAAACACCCAAGAATACTAGGGTTAAATTTCTATCCTGTTTTTCAATAATTTCCTAAAAATAGAAAATATAACTAGTAAAATTTGAAAAAAAAAAATTATAATTAGATTATTTCATACATGTTTTCGTGTGATATTTTTTTTGAAAAATTTGTAATATTTAATATACGTACTTAAAAAAGTCACTATTCATTTGAATTTTGACTTTCAAAAAATATATCTCAAATGATGTTGTTTCTATCTCAAAATTTTTGTATTGGATGTGTATGATATATAGATAATTGCTATATAGATTGAATTTTGATTTGAATATTTTAGTATTTATTGTATTTTTCGGCCTAAAAATAGTTGGAAAAAAGGCTAAAACTGTGAAATAAATAGGATTTATGAAATTAAATCGTGAAATTGACCTGTACTGATTTCTAATCAAGTGTAATGATGTTAGGATAGGTTGAAAATAATTTTGTCCAAATAGAATCATATTTGGGTAATTAAGTGTAATTTAGGAGTAAAATTGTAATTTCGAATATATATGCGATGAATCGATAACAAGAAACTAAGTGATAAATGAATTCCCCATATTTTTAGGAGTTTATAGAAATTTTTGGGGAATTATTTGGTAACTTGAGTAATTTATTATGAATTTAAGTAGTAAAATAGCTTAAATAACGAACCGACACCCAATTCTAGTAATAGTAGGTTAAAATATGATAAATAGTTGAATAAAAAGTATCTATATGTATACTGGTCAGATTGGATAAAAAGTATATTTTTAATATATTTAATGATATTTTAATAACTAGGAAACGTTATAAGAATATTAGGGTTAGATAATACTTATATTATAGGTCATATTGACAAATTAGGTAAAATATGATTTAATAACATAAATTACGTATAGTACAATCATATTTGATTAGATACGTATAATTATGTTAAAAACTTAAATTACCTATGAAAAGTCATCTCTAAAAATAGGACTTATAATACGTATCGTTAGGTCTGTACAAACCCAACACTATTATTTTTACTAAAATCAAATAATCTTAAGTAATATAACCTATAACTTTGTAATATTACTAGAATGTATGTATTACGATAACCCTACCAAAATTAAAACGTGATTTAATTAATTAAAAGCATGTTTCGATATGATCAAAATGATATATTATACATTATAGTATAATTACGTATATTATTAATAATTGATAACTTAACTCGATATATATATAATATAAGAAAAGTATATATTATTATGATAATATAATTTATATATATATATATACATAATCATTTTAGATAAAAACCTTATTGTTTTCATAACTATTACAAAACTAAATTTAGGTTTTGTATATATAGGGCTTCTTAATGATCAGACCGTTAACAATACGAGTTTTTCGAAGTGAGAGTTAGGATAAGTAAGTGGGATCAATACTTTATAATATTTTGGGATATTATTGCAGAATATCTAAGGAGTTTGGTATGTATTGGCTTGTGATTGTAGTTAGCTGTTTATGTGTATGCAGCGTTTGTGATTAGGTTTCGATTTACTGTAATGGGAGTTGAGCTCTATGATATGATTATTCTGTAAATATTAGTATGCTTGAATTGTTTGAGCTTGGTCGATCATCTTAAAAAGATAAACTTACTCAAACTCAGCTTAATACTTAACCTAATATGCATTACAACCTACTAGGGGTAATGGCTAAGATTCTTGGGCTAAATACGGACTCTCTTCGATGAGAATAGTTTAAATGGTCATTTCCCCACCCTTAGCCAAACTAAGTGATAGGAGAGGAGGTCGCTATAAGGTTAGGGGTCATGGGTCGAAGGTAGTCATGGGAAGAGAGTGTTCTCTATTACATAAGCTTCGGTTTGGTTTCAATTCATGAGTGTGTAACGTCAATCTCCTCAACTCAAATTACAGGGAACGCAATTTTTTTGATCTCACGACAGACTGGATAGCATCGTAAGATGGCATTTACTTATACATACATTGCATTTAACCAATTTAGCTCAAAACTCTACTTATGATGTGCTAAGTACATACTTCTATCTCTGCCCCATTTACTGAGTAAGTTGTTACTCGTTTCCCTATAGTTTGTTTTACAGGTTTCAAATGGATTACGAGTGTCTAGCTAACATCAGAGCACTCGTAAACTGGGATGGGGAGTGAGATGCAACAAAAAATAGCTAGTTATTGCCCTTAGTATTAACTTTTTATCTTTTAAGGAAAACTACATAGGAATCCTCAAAGGACTTAGTAGTTTTCAATATTTTTGTTTGTATGTGACATGACAGGTACTTGTGAGATTTACTGTCACTCTTTTATAAGGTCGAATTACAAGCTTATTTCTAACTAATTATTTCAGAAGATTATTCTGTAGGTTTATATCAAATTGGTATCGAATTAGATGTTTCAAAGGGATAAAGTTGAGTACACTTAGTGTGAACTAAGTCTAGGATAGCAATTATAAGGACAATTTCTATCTTAAGATGACTCACATAGTGGGACTATTAAGATTTTACCTTTTTGAGGTATGACAGAGTATACATACTTATGCAAATCGTGACTAAGAATAGACAAGGCCGGTCCCTAGATGGGTCTGAACTAGTAGAATGCCTAAAAGAAATAATGGGGAGACTATTAAGACTTCACCTTTTTTTGGTATGACAGAGTATACATACTTATGCAAATCATGACCAAGAACAAACAAGATCAGTCCTTGGATGGGTTCGAGCTTGTAGAAAGCTTAAAAGGAATAATAAGGATTGGTACAAAATTAAATGGATGCAAATAAAAAGGTAAGCAAAGCCTATGAACAGCTCCAATGGATATGACACACCAATGGAACTTTCGAAGACTCACGGCATAATCTGATATGATGTACGAATTGGTCTAGTTGGTTACTTTCCTCTTAGCCTTACTTAAGGGTTAAGATAAGAGTGATGTCGAGAGTAAATAAGCAATGTTTACGTAAGGAAGGAAATATTCATGTATCAAGGATCACGATGCCTTACAGCTACAATTATAAGGATATTTATACTCATAAGTTAGGGCAACTTGCCCAAAAGAGAAAAGACAAAAAGGGCATTTCTTAAGAAAGTAATGTACAAGATACAAAATGGTAAAAATGAATTTATAAGAAAATCAATCATCAGTGTAACAGATTTTACACATGATATTGTATACGTGGAGATGTTGTATTGGTGATGTCATTGGAGGATGTGAACAAAAAGTATGGACAATTTTCTTGTTCGAATAGGGGTAACTTGGCCAGTCCGGACTTTCTCTCGGCATCTTGATAGTGGTGAGGCCGAGTAAGTAATTAACTAGGCATGTGTGAGAATGAAGATGGGTTGTTATCTCAACCTTCAGTTTCTTAGCACTCAACATGCGAAAGATAAGTAGTCACTTGGCTCGGTAAGTAGAATGGGTTGGTAAGGAGAAGGGTGAGATGGACTGAAGTCGGCAACATTGAAGGCGTTAGAAACCCCATAGTCCTCAAGCAACTCCAATTTGTTGGCGTTGTCATTGATCTTTAAGAGGATTTTGAAAGGTCTCTCACCTAGTATAAATAATTTGTTCCTCCTCTTGTTCGAGAACCATTTCTTACTGAGGTACAGCCATATCAAGTCTCCTAGTTGGAATTGTTTAGCCATCCTACCCTTAATCTTCTCCCACATTCTTCTAACAGCTTAGTTGATTTGCCGAATGCCTTTATCATGGATGTATTGGAGAGATTGTGCTCTAGCCGAGGGGTCAGGGTTTTCTTACATAGTTACAGGTACAGGGGTATGGTCAAGGGGCAACTTGAGATTGAAATCATAGACTACCTTGAAAAGAGTCTGCTCAGTGGTGTCATATAATGTTCGATTGTAAGTGAACTCGACCACTAGTAAGTAGACATCCCAATCAGCTAAGTTCTTGCTTACTGCAGCTTGGAGCAATGATCTTAAAGTATGATTGACCACCTCTGTTTGGCCATCAATTTGAGGGTGATAGGAAGTACTGAATAGTAGTTTCGTCCCCATCTAACATCACAAGGTCCTTTGGAAATGGCTTAAGAATTTCGGCTCTCTATCAAAAACTACACTTCTCAGTACGCTATGTATTCGCACGATTTCCTTTAAAAAAAGAGAAGCAATAGCCGAAGCATTGTTAGTTTTGGAGCAAGGCATGAAGTGTGTCATTTTGCTGAACCGATCTATAATGACCATTATAGAATCTTTGCCTCGAATACTTCATGGTAGTTTAAGAACAAAGTCCATGCTCACTTCAGTTTATGGCTTCATCAGGATAAGTAAAGGCATTGCTTTCCCTTACTTGGCTCAGCACTTAGCTCTCTTACACACGACACAGCTTTCGACAACTCGGTGCACATCTCTCCTCATTCTCGGCTAAAAGAATCGACCATTCAATAGTTCATAGGTCTTCCTTTCTCCAAAATATCTAGAGAGTCCTCTACTATGGGCTTCCCTAATCAACAGTTCCTATAGTAAACAAGTCAACACGCATAATTTTCTATCTCAAAACAAGTAACCGTCCTCCATATGGTACTCATCCACCGTTCTTCCATCAATGCATCGCATGATTATAGGTCCAAAGTATGGATTCCTAGAATACTGTTCTTTGATACTTGCAAACCCAAATAGCTTGGTCTATAATTCGGTTAAAAGTACATGTCTCCTCAAAAGAGCATCTACAGGTATGTTGCTCTTTCCCTACTTCTATTTAATCATGAAATTGAATCCTTCAAGGAATTCAAACCATCTTGCATGCTGCTTCGATAATTTCGTCTAACTTTGGAGGTACCTCAAGGATTCATGGTCAATGTAGATGGCAAACTCTCTTGGCAGTAGATAATGCTACCATACTTATAGTGCTCAGATCAACGCTAAGAGTTCTTTGTCATACACGAAGTAATTTAACTATAGCCCTTTAAGCTTCTCATTGTCAAAGGTGATTGGTTAGTCTTCCTGCATTAGGATAATGCCTATTCCAACGTTAGACGCATCACATTCCAACTCAAGTATTTTCTTGAAGTCAGGTAAAACCAACACCAGGGTGGAGGTCACCCTTTCTTTTATCTCGATAAAGCTCTCCTCTTCCCTTTGTCCCCATTAGAAGTCAATTTTTTTCTTTGTTAGCTCAGTAAGTGGCGCAATGCGAGTGCTAAAATTCTTGATGAATCATCTATAGAACGAAGTTAATCCATGAAAACTTCTCACGTCGATACAAGTAGTAGGAGTTAACTACTCTACAATTGCTCAGATCTTCTCATCATTAGCTCATATGTCTCCCTCACTGACTACATAGCCTAAGAATGCCACTTTCTCTTAACCGAATAATCTCTCGGTACGAAGCATATCCAGAATGGCTCGGAGATGCTCACAGTGACTCAACATGTTGGTACTGTATACTAGGATATCGTCAAAGTACACTGTAACACACTTCTCGATTAGATGTCTCAACATATAATTCATTAGTCTCATGAAAGTGCTCGAGGCATTCGATAAGTTGGAGGGCATGACAATCCATTCATATAATCCATGTCGAGTCTTGAATGTCATTTTCCATTTGTCTCCCGACCTCATGCGAATCTGATGGTAGTTAGACTTAAGATCAATCTTATTGAAAATCTTGGCTCTACTCAATTCATCCAGCATTTCTTCTAACCTTGGGATAAGATACCTATACTTAATAGTAATCTTGTTCACAGCACAACTATCAACACAAATCCATCAAGTTCCATCCTTCTTCGATACTAGAAGGATTAGTACAACGCAAGGGTTGAGGCTTTCCTTTACATATCCTCTCTCCAACAACTCATTGACTTGTCGTTGGAGCTCAGCAACCTATTTGGGATTCATTCGATAGGCTAGCTTATTCAATAGTATGGTGCCAGTACTTAGTCAATGCAGTGCTCTATGGCTTAAGTTGGGGGAAATCCTTCAGGTAACTATTCTAGGAATAGATTAGCATACTCATCTAATGACCCTTTGATTTCTTAGGGTAGTTCACCCCTTTCCTTCATTTCTAATAGGTGCTTGACCAACATAAAGGTCAACTTGTTAGAAATGATGACCTCTCGAAGCTCAGCTTTACTCGTCACCAAAGCCTTCTTCAATCTGTGAGCAAGTTTTGTTTGCAATCTATTAACTTCTCTTGGTGGCATCGGGTTCAATATTATCTTTCGGTCATCCTTCTTAAACATGTACGTATTCTTGTAGCTGTCATGGATAACTCTCTTATCAAATAACTATAGCCTACCCAGTAACACATGGGAAGCGCACATAGATAGTACATCACAGAGAATTTGGTTAGAGCAATTCTCTATAGTGATCGACAGTAGTATTTTTCGAAGAACATGTAGTGCTCTTTTCTCACTTAACTAATGCAACTTGTACAGCTTTAGGTGTGCAACATCGGCAACTTCAACTTTGAGATAAGATTGGTCGATGTTACATTAGTACAACTTTTACTATCCATAATGAGGGCACACACCTAATTATTTACGCTTCAAGTGGTATGAAACAGAATCTTCCTTTGCTCCTCCTCTCGTAAAGGTTCCATGTTCATAGTACGTTGAATAACCATAAGTAATTGGTCCAAGTCCTCAGCAAATATGTCCTCCTCAATCAGTTCTTTCTTGGCATTTTCTTTTTCAGTAGAGATCTCCACTTCCTCAAGCTCCTCATCAGTACTGTCTACCTCTACCTTTAGGAGGTCTCCCTTAATGACCATCCTCCATCTATTTGGGTACTAAGCAGCCATATGTCGGAACCCTTAGCACTTGATTTGGCTAGTCTTCCTACCAAACCCTTACCCTTTCTCAGAAGTTCAGCTTGGACATCCATCTTTCAGCTTGGTTTGGTACTCGGCTGAGCTCAATAACTTCCCTGTCCGGGTCGGCTAATCGACATTCTCATCGGTACTCAACTCTTTCTTTGCCTTTCTACTCATTGGACTATTCTAATGGCCTCATCTATTATTGTAAATCATTGGAGTTCTACAATGTCTCGGATGTCACCTCTCAACCTAGTAATGAATCTTAAAACTGTCCAGGCTGGTGGTTCCTTTACTTCACAACGAATCATAAGCATTTGAAATTCTTGAACATACTCGTCAACAGCCTGACCTCCTTGTCTTAACTCTTGAAGTAGAGTAAATGTGTCTTGAAGGTAAGTTTTCAACACAAACCTGTTTTTGAGTATTCTCTTCATCTCTAGCCAATTATTAATCTCTCGATAGCCCTCTCATCTCCTCATCATCTAAAAATTCTTCCACCATATGGCGACATATCTGGAGAACTCAACAGCAACAATTCTCACTCTCTTATAATCCTCATACTGATAATAATTAAACAAATCCTCCATCTTCTCTTCCTACTCCAAATATTCATTAGCATTCCTAGATCCATTGCAACTTGAAATCCAAAGCTTCACATGGTCAGATGCTTTAGGGACTCCTATACACTCTTCTTCAAAATACTCTTCTTCTTCCTCATCTCCTAAGTCTACCAAATCAATCCTTCTCCTCACTTGTCCGCCTATTACTTTACCTCAAATGGGTCGAGCTAAGTTTTGACCTCTAACAGATCGAGTAGCTTATGGGGTGTTTTACATGGTCTCAATAGGTTGGCAAGACAGGGCATGAATAACTCAGTTAAATCCACCAAGAGGTTAGCCACCTCATCAAGTCTCTCATCAGTACTTCTAAGGGTCCTCTGAGATTGGCATCCGTAGTGGACAACTCCACTATCATCTCTAACATTGATGTTTACACTTTAGTCAATCATTTTCCTCATTGATTTGAGGCTCAAACAAGTACTTCCACAAATCAGAAAAAAATAAAATCTACAGCAAGCAAACATAGCAATTAATATGAACATTGTAACTTGCTTTGTCTCACATACGCAAAATAGAGTACAATAGAATGTCAAAAACCAACTACAGTTCACATGAAACCTCCGCTTTGATACCAAGATGATGCAAATCGTAACTAAGAACAGACAAGGCCAGTCTTTAGATGGGTCTAAGCTTGCAGAAAGCCCAAAAAGAATAATAGGGATTAGTGAGAAATTAGATGAATGCAAATAAAAAGGTAAGCAAAACCCATGAATAACTCCAATGGATATGATGTACTAATGGAACTTATGAAGACTCACGACATAATCTGATATAATGCATGAATTGGTTTAGTGAGATTACTCACCACCTAGCCTTACTCAAGGGTTAGGATAAGAGTGATGCTGAAAGTAAACAAGTAATATTTACATAAGGAAGAAAATACTCAAGTATTAAGGATCATGATGCCTTATAGCCATAATTACAAGGGTATTTATACCCATAAGTTAGGGCAATTGGCCCAAAAGGAAAAAGACAAAAGGGCATTTCTTAAAAAAGTAATGTATAAGATATAAAAGAGTAAAAACGAATATACAAGAAAAATAATTATTGGTGTAACAGATTCTATACATTATACTATATACGTGGAGATGCTATATTGGTAATGCCATTAGAGAATGTGGAAAAAAAAGTATGGACAATTTACTTGTTCGAGCAGGGGTGGCTTGGTCAGTCTAGAATCTCTCTTGGCATCTCGATAAAGGTAAGGCCGAGTAAGTAATTGGCCAGGCATATATGAGAATGAAGATGGGTTGTTATCTCGGCCTTTAGTTTCTCAGCACTCAACATACGAGAGATACGTAGTCATTCGACTAGACAGGTAGAATGGGTTGGTAAGGAGATACTCGGCCTCTACATGAGTTAACTAGAGCAAGAGGATTCGTCTTACCAGTCTTTCTAATCCTTGGACTCAGTTGAAGGTCAAAGGTCTAGTAACCTGATTCCCATAACATATTATGATCCAACAACAAGGAGCTTTAATTTAGTACTTTATAGCATGTGAAATATAGAGGATCGTAGGCAACTCAAAGTAAAGCTAAGAGAACACTAACCACCAGAAGTTGGGAAACTTATGAAGTTTATTAAAGTAAATTAGTATTTTCAAAGAGAGATGGAAAAACTAGCCATGGCCAATGATTGGCTAACCCAAATTGATTAATGTTTCGAAGCTTTTCGAGTATCGGAAGCGCAACAACTCTCATATGGAACTTTTTTATTGAAGTTAGGAGCACAGATATGGTGGGACTTAAAAGCATGGACTTTGTTAAGACCACTTAGATGGCAAACATTTAGAGAAGAGCTTAAGAAAGAATATTTTCTTGTGGGTATCCAAAACCAAAAGATTGAAGAGTTGATGAGTCTGAAGAAAGTTATGATGAATATGGCATAATATGAGATGAAGTTTAATTAGTTGATTAAGTTTGCACTACAATCGTATTGAAAAAAATTGGAGCTTGAGAAAGATCTTTTTTCTAAGAGGATTTAAGCCTACGATGAGGTGCAAGCTTATGGACAATTGTTTGAAAACCTATAATGAGTTGGTAGATAAGGCATGTCAACTCGAGAATAATTGGATAATGATGCAGACAAAGTGGAGCAAGAAGTTAAGAAGGGTGAATCGATTTAGATCCACATTTGAGAGATCCTTCTTTAGTGTTGGAAGTAGTAACTTTAGTTAGAAAGAAAAAGAAGTTAGCTATGGTGACTGGTAGAGCAGCACAATCGAACAAAGGTTTAAGTTTCTATGACAAGGACGGGAATATTAAATGTTGGAAATGTAGAGACCAACACTATCCTCACCAATGTGCATAATTAAAAGGAAAATATTATTTGTGTGGAAATTAAAACCATATATCTAGAGAGTACCCAAGGATGAAGAATGTGAAATGTTATCGTTATGGATGAGCAAGACACTTTTGTAGATACCGTATACAATTTAGACCTGGAGCTAAGAATGTTGGAGGAATGGATACTTCAATGGTCTTTACATACGTCTTTGCATTAAAGAGTATAAATGAGGACATGGAAGAGTTTGGCAAATGGATGGAGGAATATTTCTGTAAAGGTTTGAATGATGATAATGATGGTATAGATGGAGGTGAATCGAGCTTAGTACACTAACATTAACTACTAATCTAGAGTTATAGTTTAAATTATGCTTAATGAGATAATTATATGTGTGAAGTAATATAGTAATTAGTAGTATCATAATAGGTTCCTAAAACTCATAAATAACTATGATAGTAATATAATAGGTCATGTAAACATAAATGGACTAGTTGTGTATGCATTATTTGATAAAGGAGCTTCTCACTTGTTCATCAATCAATAATTTGTGACAAACCATGGAATTGAAGTAGTTGAAACAAAAGCTACCTATAGAATAAGAATTCTTACAAGACAACATATATCAACTCAAAAAGTGGTGAGTGAAGGGCAAGTGACAATTCATGAAAGGGAATTTCCAATTAATTTGATAGTATTGCCTTTAAGTGGTTATAATATCATTATGGGGATAGATTGGTTATCCAGACATAAGGCCAAAGTCGATTGTCAAAACAAAATTGTCGTACTGGATGATGGAAGCATTATGTTCACTAATAAGACTGAGAGTGGTGTGAAGTTGGCTATCATTGAAGTAACTGGGAAAGTGAAAGCTGATAGTGAAGGGTGGTAGTATTGCTTAGTATTTACCATGGAAGGGAAGAAGGAAGCACTAAATACTTACATTCTATGGTAAAGACAAAAATGTTTTCTATAAAGCTGATAGTTTCTAAAACAATTTTTTTTTTTTAATGTTCTTATATTACATGTAAGTATTATATGAAGAGTTTTCAAACAAAAATGTTTTCTATAATTTTTAGGGATTTTTTAACCTTAAATTCGGTGAGAAATGTGATTTTCTTGAAGATTTTACACAATTAGCTTGATGAAAACCCTCAATATCAAGTTTTGGAGTTTATTTGGATCATATTCTATTGTGAAAAGTAATCTAGAGTTATGTTGATTAAGTTAGGGTTGAGGTATGTACAAGTTATTAAGACATGGGTTTAATGCATTAAAGAGATAAATATTGGAATTTGAAGATTTAAGAAACGTAGTGTTACTTGATGTGATAAACCTAATTTATGATCGTGTTCTAACACGACTATAACCTCAAATGTGATACTATAATTAGTTTCTTTGTGTAAACTTGTAAGATGAACTTGTTTAGAGAGTTGTTCAAAAGGCTAGTGTGTTAAAAGAATGAGTTAATCTTAGGTTCAGAAACATGATTAGAGGGTTGTTGATATGAAATATTTAACTAATATAGCATCATAAAGTTCATCAGGCAGTTTTTAGTTAGTAAGATTGTTTTCAAATTAATAGAGCTGTTTTTTAGATACTTCTTTAAAAGGTTCCAAAACGAAAATTATAATAACACTATTGTTCAAAGACTTCAGTAACAAGCTAAAACTTAACAAAAGTCATAATAAACTTATGTAAACTAAATCAAAATTGTATAGTAAACACTAAAACAAGATCATAGACCTTTTTTTTAACAAAAATTGAAGTATTTGTGTTGCATGTTAGGAGTTTATGAAGGGATTAGGCATGAGAAGCAAGATTAACTTACGTAGACATCAAGTAAGTCAGGACCGGTGCCTTATGGCATATGGGAGTATCATTTTAGGATACTTAGAGAATTAAGAGTGCTTATTTGTAGTGGTAGCCAGATCATTTGCACATGTGCTTGTGATATTAACTTGTGATTAGGAGATGATCTTCGAGTGTTGTTTTTAATTAAATATATTATATCTAGTGTGTTTCAAACTTGGTTCCTCACTCAATAAACTAAACTAGTCTTAACTTCACTAAGATCTAACCTGACACTCATGACAACCCAATAGGGGTAACAATTAGGTTGTTAGACCAAATACTAGCACTTTGATGAGAATAGCAGAAATGGTCTTTTTCCCACTCTTACTCAAACTAAGTGATAGGAGAGGGGGTCACGACAAAGTTAGGAGCCATAGTTCGAATGTTGTTTAAGAAAGAAGGTGTTATCTATTGAATAAGCCTAGATTTGGTTTGATACTATTGCGTTGAAACTCCTCAATTTAGGTTAGAGTGAACGTAATTTCTCTGACTTCACAATAGACCGATCAAACATTGTGCGATAACTTATCATTTGCTTGTTGTGTTTGCATCTAATTAGTAAGTTGATAACCATTATTATTTATGCACTCTTATGACTTCGACCCATCTTACTGAACTAGTTATGCTTATATCCTAATAGACTTTTTTGTAAGTGTAGATTTATACCCAGAGATGCAACATTATAATCATCCACAGGTTAGTTCTGATGGTCGATGAGTGAAGATGTAAACATTAATGAATAGATTACTTCTTCTTTTGTTTTTTTTTTTCTTTTGTAGGAGAACTATAAGGTCTTCCTAAGGGGCCTATAGTCTTCATTAGCTTGCTAATATATCTATTATATGTAACGAAGTCTTCCTATAGAGTGGTATAGTACCTTTGGTAATTTCAAGCTTATGATGTATATAAAGTTATGTAACAGTTTTGAATTATCTATAATATGAGAAAATATACTTTTAAAGAACTACTTGTCAAGGTTAGTTTTTTCTTCTTAGTTTTTGTAAATTAGGTTTTTTTAAACCGATTAGTATTAAATTTTTATCCATTTAATACTGACCTTCGACTAAAGTTTAAAAAAAATTGGTTTTTTTAACTTTGAAAATGTTCTTAGAGTTACTACCCAATCGAAATTGGAAAAAAAAAAGGATTAAGTTATAATCAATTAGATGAACTGATTATAACTTCGTTACTAATTTATCAATAAAACTAATTTTTGAAAACCAAAGATCTAGATCCACGGCTATCCTATTAAACTCTAAACGGGTACCACTTTTTAAGTTTCCAAATTTAACTTTACTTTTCAAATATACGCTTATAATGAAATATATCTACGTACAACTTAATTTAACTCTAAAAAGATAAAACGATTGATTATTTACAAAACAAGGAAAAAGAAAAATTTTTCATGTCTTAAGTCACCTTATACTTACGTATCAGTGTTTACGTATTCGTTATTTGGAATCAAATTTCCATAGTTTGCTCAACGAGAACTTTAGCGGTTGATCAATTTTAGTTTTAAAAAAAAAGGTCAAGTTTACATTCTTTACTCATTTTGGATCTATTTTAAGGAATATTTTCTAAGAGTCCTAATTAGAGTTTTATTTTTTAGAAATTCTAAAGTGCCCTAGTTTGGAAATAGTCCATTTGTTTTTATTTTTAGAAAGTTGATTTTCTAAGTGATAACTTTATCTATTATTATTATTATTATTATTATTATTATTATTATTATTATTATTATTATTATTTACTTAATTTTTATTTCTTTTGTTAAAATGTGAAAATGAATAAAAGTAAACTAAATACTTCTTCCTTTTTTTCTCTCTCTTTTTTGTTCTTCTTCTTCTTCTTCTTCTTCTTTTTAATTCTTAGTAAACTAAATACTTCTTCCTTTTTTTCTCACTTTTGCTTCTTTTTCTTTCTTTGATTTTTCCCATTTTTTTTTCTTTTGGTTTACATTTACATTCAAAATGAAATTAAAAAAAAAAGGATCGAAACTAAAAATAAAGCCCAACTAAAGTGCTCAAAGAGGAGCAGGTTAGTTTTGGTAGACTAGGCTGTTGGGTTAGATATCTAGATCCAGGTCAAGTCGTGAGTCAATACATGATTCGCATGTTCGCTCAAGAAGGAGTAGCAATGATAGACAATAGGGGTGGCTTCTATGGTGGTTTAGGGTAGTTTTTTTGTGGGAAAACACAATTTCATGTGTTTCCCATTAGGGATTATAGGGGTAGGACGAACACCACAACTTAGTTTAGACATTTGGGTAGTGGTTGAATTTGGGTAGCCTGAGTTAGAGAGAGAAAGGTGGTGCGCAAAGCTAATGGTTGAAGTACGAAGTGAAAGAGGTGGTTGGAATGGCATGTGCAAGGCTAGAGAGTCTAGCCATGTAAGTGGTTGCACATGGGAAGGAGTAGTAGTGGGTGTTCCTTAAATGGCCGCCATGGTTAGGGTTTGTTGAAACCCTTAAATGCTGGAACTCAATCTATAGGCCATGGCGGACGATGAAGTTTATTGGGTTTAAGAGCAAAGATCATGGGTAATCCTTTGGATGTGTTAGCTTATTCTAAAAATTGACCATGATACTTGGAATTTCAAAGAAGGAGTGAAGTCGTGAGCTACAGAGAGAAGGAAGTTAGCTAGCGTGTTTAGGATAGATTTGGTTGATGATGGATGATCAAATAACCTTGATAGGTACCTATTTATACTAATACAAGCTCGGGTTAACTTGGTAGGTGTTATTAATGGCCGAGTCAGTTGTGAATATGAAACTTGCGTTTTGAGTTTTTCCTTATTTCTTTGGCCAATTTACTACTCTAAATGCTTATATCAAGGTATGTTTTTTTATCCCAATCCATAGTAGGCCAATTGTACTTCGTGATTTCATCATTAATTTGATGAAATCACAAAAAAAATGGAATCAAAATTGTCTATGAAGTGCACCACGTGAGAAGGAAAGTGCAGGAAATGATAAGGGAAAGGAAGGAAAAAAAGGAAGAAAGAGAAGGAAAAGGAGAGAAAGTGGCTAATGTGATGCTATGTCAGCCGCATCGTCTAATCAAAGCATGCTACGTATCTCATTATGACATATGGTAGCTGATGTGGCACGATGGATGACACATGTATGCTACATGTTCGCCACATAGCTTCACACGTAAAGTACCATGTTAACTTGGTCCACTTGCTATATGCCATGTGTTAAGATACGTAGCATAACGAGATCTTGACACATAGCAGTATAGTATGTGTTATGGAAAAAAGAAAAAAAGGTAGTTTTTGCTTGGAACAAGATTTGAACCCCTGACCTCACGCTTAAACCCAATGCTAAGTTTATATACTAATTCATTAAGCTGTTGATTTGTGTCTTGTTCATATGTGCAATTAAAACTAGGTTAATCTAGACTATATTCAAATTTAAGCTTAGGTCTAATGACCCTCTCTTTATTTTATCTAAAAAAAAGTTATATTCTATTGAACTATTGAGAAGATTTATCATTCTCTAATTCTTTTATTTTTTTTCTATTTTTTTTTTGTAAATTTTATGTTTTTGTGATTTTTTCTAAATTTTTTATTTTTTGGCTTTTCTTAAATTTTCTATTTTTCGTAATTTTTTAAATTTCTTAATTTTTTGGATTTTCTTAATTTCCTATTTTTTTATTTTTCCTAATATAGGACCCTTTAACATATTCTAAAAATTTTGAAAAATAAAGAGGACAAAAATGGAGTATCTATACTACTTCACAGGTATTATATATTACATGTGCTCATTTGACTGCTTCAAAACTGGTTAAGTTATTAGTTGCCTTATATAAGCTATATTTATGTTTGTAGCTAAGGTGAATAATTTGTAAGTTAGGTTAGTTTACACGAAGAAGTTATTACAACTCCTAGAGTTTGGAGCATCACAAAAAACGATAAACATCAATATGCTATTGTAGTTTCTGTTTGGATTTTTTTTTTATATCTTATTTATATATGTTTTGTGTCCGATTTATATCGGTTTGAAATTTATCATATTTGTTTCTATTTCATAATTTTGATAAAGGTAATAACTGGAGTGTTAGAACTAGGAAATGAAATTTTATGTACTTTTAGAGGAAAATGTTTGAAAAAATATATTTTATAAATCATAGATGATTGTTTTAATTAGTATATTTGTAAATATAAATAATTTGAACCTCAACATTTTGCTATGCCTGATGTTCGCATAAAATAATGGACTATCTTGAATGTGAGCTCTGATAACATGGGTCTTATAGAGGAAAAAAAAATGAAAAAAGAGAGTAATAATAAATAAATAAATATGTAAGAAATGAATGAGTCAAATTATAACCCTGAAAGTAGGCATTTTAAAAATTTCTAACATAGTCAGAGAATTAGGCAATAGTTGTCGGGTCTTTTTTTTTTTTTTTTTTTTTTTTGAACTCATGATTAAGTTTTGCAACATAACGAAAGCAGGGAGTAAAGTAAGTATCTTATCAGTTAATAATATGGCAATATATAACACCTTAATAATATAAGCAACTCAAAGATATACATAGTTTAGCATAGAATTACATAAATATTAACATAAGATCTTAGTCATAGATGTAAATGCGTAATATTAGATAGTAAATGTTAGGTGGCATTACCAAATTTTTTTTTTTTTTTAAACCAAGTGGCGTGGCAGAATTCACCATGGCCATGAGCTAGGTATGATGAAATTAAAAACATACAAGATCATGGCATACTCAATAATTAACAAGTGGCAAGGATAAGATTTTTCACCACCCGGTAACACTATAAGGATCCTTGGTAATTTCATTTGAGGTTTACCAACTTAGAGGCCTTAGGAAATTCTCTATAGACTTCGTAAGGAAGGAAGAAAAAAAAAAAAAAAACACAAAAGAAAAGGAAAACAAGAATGAAGCCATCGTGATTAAGGGGGAAATTAGAAGGCCGACATCGACTACAACCAACCATTGATGGAACCCTCCGTCGCCGTTGTTCATCACAGCCCTACCCTCTGCTGGCCGCCGGAGTACACGATTCTAGTGAGAACACAATTTTCCATCAAATTTGTTAATTTTCCCTAAAAGAAATATATATATATATATATAAATAGCGATCAATCTAAATAAATATGAAATGTATATATACATATATAGTCTATTCTTACTAGAACAAAATAAATTTCTAATAAAATAATTCACAAATCTGGTTATAAATGATTCTGTGGAGCTACTGTGGTATAGGAAATGATTAGAATCAATTTTACTTATTAATGTGAATACTTAGATAATTATTTGTTTCTTTTATATGCAATAAATTATTTTACACGGATAAAATTGGTCTGTTTGTTCATAGATATACTTTTTGAGTTACTGTGGATCTTGCTACAATAAATTGAAGAGTCCTGTATATTATTGTTGTATAATATGGGAAAAGAAAGAACTGCGATGGTATTGGGCAAGGAAATTAATGCATGACATTCAATAGGATATTTCTGGTGCTATAATGGACATTCTTTTAACCTGCATGAGATGACTACAGTAGGTTTTTATGGGAAACAGGAGGAATTTAATACAGATAGAAATGTTATGAATATCTATGAATATGGAATGTAACCAGATTAAATTGTAAACTGTGGAAGAAACATAATTTTTAGATATGTATCCGTGCAACCCAGTATTTTCCTTCTAAGGGCAGAAAGAAAAAAAAAAAAAAAAAGAGAGAGAGAGAGAAGGAAAGGGTACTCGAGAAGTGACGCTACAGTGCTTTCGCTGGAATAAATCTTCATTTGGCTGAAATGAATTACGATGGCAATGATTGATTTTAGGGACACATTGCATACTGTGCAGGTAGAGATAAAGGTAAATACATATTATGACCATATTCTATTATAATTTGTTGAAAAATATTATAATTATATATTAAACTTGGTACTTTCCCTATGAAGACAGCAAGATAAAAAGTATATATACTGTTTCCTAGATTTAGACTATTCTCGATATTGTTGTTATTTTACTAATCAATAATAAATCTTTTTTTGTAATTTTGAATAAATAATATATATCTATATATACACATATGTTATATAAAAGTACTTGTAGAGTATCTCATGGACGTATTCTCTTCTTATAAGTATAAGAATTATAGTGTACTTAAACGTATGTTCTATATCTTGATATAATTGGAATGTTTTACTCAAGGAGTTACTTTGTTAAGTATAACAAAAGTTATATTAAATTTCATTTTATAATATAATATAATATATTATATGCTCTACTTTGCTTTTATGTTTATCCCTAAATTTTGTTTAACTGTCAAATCAACTTTATATTGATTCATTTGACTGTCGATGCATGTATTATATATACATAATATATATATATATATATTCAAAAATGTCCGAACCCTATCACTTATAGGTTATGTTATAAATGGTATTGGTTTCTGCTTTACAAAATAGGGTCTTTAGATATATATTATATTATATTAATTTTTTTTTCTAAACTATGATATATGTAAATACAGTAGAGGCCAATACTCATGCTCATCGGATTAATTGTACATTTATTTGCTTAAGTATGGAATTGACCTATTGTTAACTAGCAATCCTTAAAAGAATATTATGAATAAGATAGCATTTTACAAAATTTTACGAATTTTGAAACTTAACTTCAATGCATTATATAAGATTTTGAGATAAATGCTTTGAAAACTTCAACAGAGTACGAGTTATCAAGTATCTAGATTTATACTTCACTGCATGTATGGGTATACTTCAAATCCTAGGGGATGGTAAGCCATTGTACTTCATTGTACTTATAAGTAGTTTTAAATATGTGTGTTATTTTGCTATTGGAATACTCCATTGTTTTGCTAAGTGTCTATTAAATTCTTTGATCACTAACTTCAGTGGAATAATGACAGTCGACCTAAACCTCTGAATTGGACATGCATCTCAACTCATTAGGGGATCGCATTTAAGATTATGACATTAAATACCCGCCTTTTAAGGAGGAAAAGGAAGTACTTTCCAACTAACTGGTAAAAGAGGGCACCACTATGTAAGTTAGGGATTAGCTTGATAGGTTTTTGGGAGGAGACGAGATGTCTCCATTGCACATTCCTCAACTTAATTTAACGTGCAAAAACTCCACAACTTAAACTAAAGTGGGTGTAATTTCTCTAGTTTTATAACAGACTGGACAATATTGTGTAAATGGCTTTAAATTTATTGTATTACACTTGATAATTGTTTGAAAAACTTACATATTATTAGCTACTTACAATGTTGATTCCATACCCCTTTTTAAGCTATGGTTTGCTCACCCCTCTACAAACCTTGATGTAGGTGAAGATAATTAGGAAAGAGATGGATTGGGACCTAATATGAGCTTTAGGCTTTGTGATATAAATCGGGAAATAGCTTTTAGACTATTAAATTAATGTTTTGTATTTATAAGTGTTCGATTCGAACTTATGTAGCTTTTGTACTTTCATATTTATAGTTACAGACTCTTTTAAAGTACTAAACTATTTTTAGTTATACTTGTTACACTTGTGCTGGCTAGTGTGCTTTAAAATAGTTAGGTTTGTAATGTCTTGTATATGACATTCTATCTTTGTTAGCTAAGTGGTCAAATTCAGTTATAAATTATTATACATGATTGACTATCACAATCTAACCAATTCAGAGCGTGACAAATAATGTAAATGATAAATAAATTCAATTTTATTAGGATTTATTAGATAATTAATTTTAAAAGAGAAGTATATATAGAATTATATTTTCATTTTATTTGTGTTTTATTCTTACCAAAATATAAAAAAAAAGATACCATAAGGAGAAAAAGACAAAATTTATTGTCGCTGGCATCCTTATGATGCTTCTAAGAAGTGCTTAGTTAAATGGAAATATGAAGAGTTGTTGGTTGATCCATATTATTTCAATGGTGACATTAATAAAGATTCGATATTTTGGTAATAAAGGTCCTAAATACCCGAATTTGTTCCTAGTATTTCCTTGAATACAAAAACCAGGGTCAATGCCTGTTGCAATAATTATCTTTCCTCAAACACGGACAGAATAATTAATTGACTTTCTCTCTCTTTATATATATATAACGTTGATGGAAACCTAGCGTTGGAAAAACCAAGGCCTTTAAACTTTATTGTTGTAAAGCTCCTGTGGAACCGTTGGCAGAATCCCGCAATGCCCACGTGCCCTGTACTACATTTAAAGTTACAGAATATGATATTAACCCATCGTCTTTGGCATTGAATAGAAAGACCAAACTCAGATAAAGTAAATGATTCAAGCTCCGTAAGTCTAATCAACCTACCGTCAAACCTTCGCTCTAATACCGGAATATATGATATACTTAATTATTACTAACGTTTATCAAAGACAATCAAATGGGTCCTTAAAAAAAAAACAAAGATAAACTAAGGTTTGGCTAATTCATTAGTTGTCAATGAGAATATGACATACTAAATAAATATTATATGACCTAATTTATACTTTAATATTATATACAAAATATAAATTAGGATGGCTCGCTACAATATTTATTAAAGAGATCAATAAGAGTAAAATATGAAAGCTTTTACAAAAAAAATATTTTAAGAATTTTTTATTGAAAAATAAAAAACGTGATAACTATTCTCAAAGCCTATAAGTATGAACTATTTATGACATAATGGTAAATTTGTAAATAAAATAAAGTAAATGAGCCCTAACGACGATCTTGTGAATACAAAATAAAATATAAGATAATTTAATAATTAAAACATAAATAAATAGTCTTGAAGTTGCTCCGTCTTAGGTCAGCAAACTTGGTTGAGCAGACCTAAATTGCTTAAGTAGGCTCGAATTAGCCAAACAGAGCAAAGCAAAGCATTGTACAACAAAGCAAAACATATCAAACAACATGAGAATTCATACTCGGTCGGTCGGTCTCCTAGAACCCATTATGTCGATATATTCTAATGTTATCTCTTTTGTTTTAAGGGCTGAAGGGAGTTGGTCTTTAGAAGTTGGTTTAATTCGGCTTTGTTTGAAAGGTACTTCAACATGTAAGCCTATCAAAAGTGGTTGCAAAGTAACATTATCGGACCATAAGCTATCATACTGACTAAAAAAAAATTCATTTCTATCATTGTTTCTTCATTATTATTGTAATAAAAAAGTGGGACAACTTTACATTTTACATCTTAATTTTATTACTTTATACTTAAAGTTTCAATTTGTTTAATTATATATCTAATTGAAGATTTAATTATTATGATTTATATTTCAATCAATTTTAATTCATATCGTTAGTCTAATCGACAGTATTGGCTAATTGGATGGCTACTTATGACCTTAGGGGATTATGCAATCTTTTAGAGTTATAGATGGCCACAGATAGTTGTTAGTATATTACACAACTTATATTTTTTAAGTGAATTATAATTCATTATTTTGCAGGGATGATTGGTAATTACCTATGAGAGATTGGATGATCCCCAAAGACTGTGAATAGCTATCTCACTTATTGATTGTACAAAATTAATTAATGGTATGGATTAGAGTTAATTGAGATATAATTCATGACAACTAAATCTTTATATAGATATATAATTAGATAAGCTAAAACTTTAGGACTATAATTATAAAAAGAAATAAAGTTAAAATATAAATTATAATATTGACCCTAAAAAAAGTACTTTACCTTCATTCCAAAGTCATGATGTTAATAACTGCAACTTTGGGAATTAACTTCTCTGAAATGATTTTGCCTACCAGATGAAATTCGGATTTATTGGCAGCAGTATCTAATTCGTCAATGCTGGATTCTATTCCATTTACGTCCTGTGCCATGATTAGATTTAGCAAACCCAGTTATCTAGACAGAAAAATGAAAGGATAGACAAATGAGTTACGGAAAGACACAACCCGAACAACAATCGGTAGAGATACGAGTGGATTCCGAACAGTCAATCTAACGCTACCAAAAGAGAAAAGAAAGAATAGCTATGATACTAAAACGGAAACATAATATCAGAAATAAGGCAGGAAATAATTTAAGATGCCAAAACGACAACATCCAAATAAATCTTAATCCAAAGACAGAAAGCTAGACGGCCATCAAGATCTATGCAATCCCTAAGGGGAAGGCCTCCCTAAGCGAGAGAATTTTCTCTATCTAGAAAAAAGAGAGAGAGAGCCCTTACTACGACTAATGGGTTCAAAGATTTTAATCCTATAAGCCTATCAATACTAGGAATGATATATGTGTAAAATTGGTGTAATAAGATATATGAAAATATACCTAAAATCTATATTGTTAATTGTGTAATTATGCGATCGTTAGCCTTTGAAATCAATTAGGCAATACCAATATAAAGTAAAAAATAATAGAATGATATGTATAACTTGAGAATCATGACTTTATATCTAATATATCTATTAGGATCAATTTTTTGTCAATCATTTTATTATTATTTTCAAATTTATCGATCATAAAATATGAAATAATATCTCCATCTCTATTTATATAAACCTATACTTTACATGATGCATTAAAGTTCATGAATATATTAAATCACTTTGTTTGGACTTTCTATGATATAATAGTCTTCTTACATAATTATTACTTAATAACACATATAAGTCCATATAGTTTATTATTAAAGTAAACCTAACAATTAATTATAAAAATAAGAAAAATTTAGATTCGAAATTGATACTTTTAAATTTCAAGTAGTTAATAAGTAAAGTTTAGGTGCTAAATGTGCCATTTAATAATTTGTAGGAATTTGACTATATAAAATGTTTGATCACCTTCGTTTTGCAACACAGATATACAACTAGACAAAAAGACTATTAAGGTCCAGTACAAAATTTAAATATTTTATACTATCTAACTAAGTCAAACATAAATCATGCCACTGGATGAAATAAAATGAACTCTAGTTGAACTTGTAAAATAAATTTCTTATTTTATCAAAATACATATATACTCTATTTCCTTCTTCAATCCTTTTAAGTAAACAAAGTCTACCTTCTTTTGTTTCTTTTTTCTTTTTATTTATTTTGAGCTAATTATATTATATTTTAAGGAAGAAGATTTGAACTTATTCAATCTCATAAAAAAAACAAAAACAAAAAAGTATTGCTAGACAATTTCCTTACATTCAAACCAATCGTATCAATATTCGAATGAGCAATTGAATTACCCTTTTAGCCTAGTCTTCGAGTCTTCCAACTCCCTAGGCTTTGCTCAACTGATAACTCATCCTTCCGCTGATTAAGCTTTCTTTTCTTCCTTGAACTTTCCCTCTACAACGCACGGACACGAACAATCTTGCTGTTTGACCCTCAGGAGCTTAACGCAATGTGAAAGCATAGCCCTCATGTTAGAAACAACCAAAGTCTACTTTAAAATATTCTCAAGTTATTTTTTATCCGACTAGGAATGTTTTGAATGGATATAATGTTTGCTGAGGCCCAGCTGGTAAGTTCGTACCGAGTGACGTTCTTACCAAAAGAAAAAAGACAAGAAAAGGCAAGGAATGACGACAACGCAAAAAGTCACGTTTCCATCACGTAATTTGCCGTCTCCACTGGGGCTTTTTTGACTTTCCTTCTCTTTTTCTCCTATCTAATCAGCGCAAAACGGAAACCTCCTCCAACGACCATAAACTAAAAATCTCAAAAGTCATCTTTTCACAACCAAACTGTTTCCACTCCCTTTCTCTCTCCTCACTTCTAAATGGAAGCCACTAACACCTCCAGTTTTCCCTTAAACTGAGTCCGCTTTACGTATTGAATTTTCATTCCTTCCTTCCTTCCTTTCTTCGCTTAGCGCATGGTACGTGAAACTCTATCTTCTGCTTGAGATCTAACTAGTTATTGTTCTTCTCCACACTATTTGGTTTGGGTATTAGCAGCTCTCGTAGTGACTATTATTACTTACGATGAGAAAAGTGAATGAATGGCATGAAAGCGGGTGCGGTTTTGGAAACTGACTTGTTTGTTGTCTCTCTCCGAGAAAATTTGAATATCAACTCTATTCCTTATTTTTTGTCTTTCCTTTTTTTTTTTTTTTTTTGCATTTTGTTATAGTATTTTAATGTTTCAATGATGTTAAAAAGCAAATTAGATGATTTTACGCGGTTATATCTGTCGCAGTAGTTAGAGATTTTAGTCATTCCATGCTGCGAAATGTTTGTGTAATGTTTTTGTAGACGATATTGATTGTTGGGAGATGCGAAATGGTGCTGTGGTTCAGTCGTATCCAATCCATTAGTGCTTAAATGTCAAATGAAGTGATCGGAACGTACTTGAACCTCACCAGACACTATGAACCTGGTGGGATTGTTCATGACGGTGGGCAAACCGTTGTGTGAAAAATAAAACTTGGTGCTAGTGCAACAAAACTGTGAAAATATTATGTACATTTAAAAATTTCTCAAACTTTGTGAAGGCTGTTTCTGAAAAACTCCGTATCTTGGAGGACAGCTTGGCAGCACTTTGAAATAGGCTTGAATCACAAGATGGATGGCTATTTCGTACCAGATATATAGGGTACTTGAGGTTCTGGATATATTTTTTTTTTTATGGGTTAGGTGATGGGATTTCAAAAGGATGATATTGTTGTTTCTTATTTATATGCCACATTATCTTGAAATAGTCATGTTCCCTGCTCAAATCAGTATTCATGGTTTAAATTGGATCAATCTACTTTACTTTTTGTTTCTTTCTTATATGAGTTCTCTATTAATTGGTGTCATTTCTACCTTCTGTGCCTTTGTTAATGCAACATGAAATGGGTATGTGATCCAAGTCAAATGCCTCAAATTGAAAATGGGACATCATCGGCTGGTGGATGATCTTGTTGGGGTTACCTATGGGGGTGTTAAAGGGTTGTTTGAGTTTGCTGAAGATTAAATATTAGGTGTGAGGGTTGGGTCTGGGCTGATCATGGAAGCACTAGGGATTTTACTTTCCTAGTCATGGAAGCAAAGGCAATAGCTGGTGTATTGGGGAGGGAACAAGGGCTTTAAGTAGCTTATGTACTATGGATTTAGGGTTTTATTTGGGTTTCCAACTTTATACATGGTTTTGGGTATCATGCTGGGTATTTGATTAGTTTTATAGATGATATTGAAATACTTGCTGGAAACCCACCTAAAAGCCTAGGAGAGTCTTCTTGTTATTTCTGAAGATCCCAATGTATTATTCTCTTTGTTTTTTATGGGCTACCTCCTAGCTTTTCTGAATGCTGCTCTAATCAATCTCATCTTCATATTTCAATCAGGTCAATGAAAAGCACACTGAATTATCCAAAAAACAAAAATACCTGCTCACCTTTACACTTCTCCCATTGGCTTGTTTTCTTTTTCCTTTTCTTTTGTTTGCACCAGTTTAGGGTCTCATCATAGTGGGACAAGAAAATTGGTTGAGCTTTGGAGAACATGCTATATAGAAGAGGATAAATATGTTGTTATGATGAAGAATTTGAAGTTTGATGATGAAAATCATTAGGTGTTGTGCTAGCAGATTTTGTCTTCAGGAGGATATAAGGAAGCAGTACCATGTCTGCTCGTGAGGGTTCTGCACATGGAATTAATGACAATGGTCATCGTGGAAGCCAAGCTGCTGATATTTTAAACAGGTTGAAATCATTTTAGACAAATTTTTTCATTTGGTTTTAGTTATTGTCTGACTGCAAAAATTATTTAAAGTCTCACAGCTTCTACTTCAGTTAGGAATCTGTAATAGAGCTTTGTGTTGTTATTGTTGCTTTATTTACTCAAGTAATCTTATATTTTCTGCAGGAATTATCTCGAAAAATGTTCTTCTTACAAGAGTTTGAGCGGAGATGGCAATTATGACCACTTACAGGATAAGGAGGCCAAGGTAAAGTTGTTTGCCCTTTTGGTATGTGTAATGATCACAGATGATGTCTTGAAGTTATATTTCTCTTTTTCAAAACTTAGGAATTGTATTTACGGGTCAGAGCACGGGAACGCGAGATTCAGATTCTTCGAGAAAAGGTAGCTGCAGCTGGTGTGAAGGTACAACTTTTATTTTTCCTTTGATTTTATTTGCCTTGTTTATAAGAAACAGGTTACAACATTTTTGACATTGTAAATTGCATCGATGTAAATGGTATAGGAAATGAAGCTTTTGACCGAGAAGTATACACTGGAGCAGAAATTGGCAGAGTTTAGATCTGTTTGTATCATCGGGAAAAATCTATTTTTGTTGTTGATTCATCTGTGCATTCTTGGACATGGGCCAAGAAACATTAACGGAAGCTGAAATAACTCTTCATCTGATCATAGGTGATGGATGAACAGCAAAATGAAGGTGTTATATATTCGTCAAATGAGCTTGCCTGTAGAAAAGGTGACATTGAGAAGAATCTAAAGTTGATTGATGAGTTGAAGGTACATTTTCCTCATAGTATTTCTCATTATTGAGAACACAATATAAATCCATGAGGAAGACTGAGGTGAACGGTGTAATTATGAAGGGTATTAGAGTGGAAGGTGTTCCAAACTAGCTCCATCCTGCCCATATTGCTATTACCTTATTGGTTTGACTTGATAAGCTGGGTACTGATGTGTGAGAGAGTGATAGAGTATATTTTAGTAACGTTTGGCTGTGCTCCCATCTATTTGCTTAAGCTTCTACTGAGTTGGAGGAATTTCATTCAAAGCAATCATTTTAGCTTTCAGTTTTTCTCTATTAAATATGTAGTTATGATTTGGCTAAAAATTATGTAGATATTACATACTGTTTTGTGTTGCCAAAGTATATTGAGAAACTAATGGGTTCTTTCTATTTCAATTATATCCTTCATCTTACTGAGTAAAGTTTATACAATTGCACCTTTTCAATTTATTGTTAGGATCACTCAGATTTGTCAGACTAATGTGGAGAAACTCAGCTTTTGCAAAAAGGCTTTTATTAGAATGATATGCTCATGATGATCTCTGCATAAGGGGTGGTGCATTGCCTTTTGGGTAAATATCAAACACATGTATTGTAGAGAGCTGACGATGCCGAGAAGAATTTACCTAACTAATCTCACCAAATGGGATGAGATGAGCTTGGTTAATGTCTTGTTGAAGTGATTGACTGGGCATTAATTCAATTATCACTACTGATTGTGCAAGATGCCAAATGAATTGCCATTACAAAATATATTGTCTCTCATTGATTTGATTGAATTTATCCTTTGTGGATAGTCCATAGTTTCTTCAATGTTCTCATGATGCATGGCTCTAGACTAAAGGAAGGACAAATTGCTGTCGCTTAATGATTCAGTTTGAAGAGTCAGCAGATAAATGTTGCTATTAACAGCAAATGGTTATAGAGACAGTAAGAAGTAAAGCAACAGTAGATAGCTGAGTTAAGGGTTGATTCAATGGAATCACCTATATTCATTCATATCAGGCCAACATTTGAGAAACCTACAAATCCATAAAGAAGCAGACTTCTTCATATTTTAGACTTTTGAAAGCTTTTGGCCTTATTTGGGTTTTCCCACATAATAAAATTCCAAAATCCAAAATTTCGATGTTTTTCATCAGTGCTTGACGAGGGTGTAGGGTAGAATGACAAAAAATGACTCAAAACTCCTAAATCCTTGGCATTGGATTCCTTTGCCGCCCTAGTTATTCGGATCCCAATGAACTGGGAAATATGGAATAATTACCCACCATTTTTATTGAGAGCTTATGAAAAATATTAGAAATCTGGAATACCTCAAATCCTATAACATGGAAAAATGAAGGCGGAAATTTCCAAAAAAGAAAATGATATCAAAGTGGCCTCAAAGCTTTCTGATTGGTTTCTAATCTCCCAAAATATGAGCTTTTGATTGGAGCAAGAACCACATGTGGCGTTGTACTTCTATCCCTGTCAGTTGAACCCTCATTCTTATGCTCTGCTATGGAAGAGAGTGAAGCAAGCTTGTTCTAACTCTGACTTTCTTGTATAAGTGGTAAGGTTCTTTTATCATTAAGTCATGTCATGATTTGGCTGTAACCAGCTTTTAACGCTGTGATGCTTGAAAGTGCTTGGGTGTAGAGGTGGATTATTAGGATTTCTCATCTTTTAGTTTATGGAATGTTGAAACTTCTTTTTCAAAATAGTAATGTTTATGCCTCATGCCTCATGTCATGTTCCTGCTCTAATCAGCTTTGTTCACAGTGGAGATACTTTGAACCTCTTGGGTGGAGCAGTAGATATGTAACATATGTTTTATTGATACTGTTTGTAGTGATATGTAGTTAGTCAATATCTAGATGGATCAAATGTGGTTGTGCAATTAGGATTTCATGGACCGGTATCTTGTATAACTTTATATTGACTTGAGTTCTCATCAAATAATTCATTTGGCGGGTATCTGATCACACTGAATGTTTTTCTTGGTCCCTTTTTTATCCCTTTCCACCCTCTATATTTCATCCATAAGTATATCTAGTTACATGTTTCTGTCCAATGTGACTTTCCTGTAGGATGTGGAGAACCAAAGATATCTCTTCACATCATCCATGCTTGGTTTACTGGCTCAACATGGCATTTGGCCACCAGCCATGAGTGCATCTGTCATATCTGCTTATGTAAAGGTGACAATTCTCAAGCAGAAAATTAATTATCTTTATGTAATCTGTAATTCATTCTTTTCAATTGATGGTATGTGTAAGAAAGCTGGAAGGATGGCTTAATAAATGTGTCATGTAAACCTTTTAATTTTTCTGGCTCCAATTCTGGGCATCATTGCTGAACTTACTTCCTCAATAGCTAGTATTTTGTCCAGGGAAAAAAAGGGTAAATTCTTCTCACACTTCCTCACATTTTGCTTACAATTATGTTGCAGCATCTACATGATCAATTGCGGTGGAAGGTCTCACATGTAAGTTTGCTCTCTTGTAACCCTACTTATTATATGATTACTATTTCATCTCATTTGGTTTATTACTTTGATAGCATCTTTTTATTTCTGCAGTTTCCTTTTTCATAAATTGTCTCATTCTAGTTTTTTCCACTTACCTCATTTTCTTCTTAAAAGAAGTCATGGAGTTGTGATGAATCCATTTGTATATCCATGAAATAGGAAGTACTTTAGCAACTTAGTCTTGAGGCACATAAGATATTTCCTTCATGGCCATTTCTTAATTTCCGACCATGTCATTTTGCAGTTTCACCTTTTTCAGTGAAGATAATTTAAAATGGCTTTCCTTGGAGATATTTGTATAAATGATAAATATAACATCGTACCATTGCACTTTTAAATATGTTCTATGTGGATCTAAATTTAGCATGGTATTAATGGGAAAAAGAAAAAAATATTGCATTGTTCAAAAAATGAAAAATCTCTAAGACGTGCTTTAAGAAAAATCTCAAAAATACCTTACTTGAAATTATGTTTTTGACTCATGATTCCAGATTACACTAAAACTTTGAGTTGGAAAACACAGGCTTAATCATTTATTAACATGAGGTAAAGCCTTGAGTTTAATAATAAAATAAAGAGAAGGAAATAAGGGAGAGGAGATTCGAACTTCTTACCTCCTTGCCACATAACAACACATAAGTACAGAAATATTGTTAAGATAAAGACAATTCTTAAAAATTTCTCCATAATTTATTACTTAACATAATAACCTTTTCATCCAACAGCCAGTACTATTGTAATATTCATTATTTGTGTTGAGGGTGGATATAAACAAAGTTTAATGGGTTCAGCAAGCATATTTTTAAATCTCGTACCAGTGAATGACCATTAGATTCGAAAATTCAATTATTCTAATGGAAAAAGGCATTTTCTAGAGAAATGTCATGGACAAGGACAAGGTACCATAGGTGTCTTGCCATCGTCTTTGGAGAATTAGGTGAATATTTTCCTAAGAAATGTTCAGGTGAAACTTAGTACCAATATATAGCTGCAAAATCACATTTTTAAAGTGATTTGGTTTTCCAATTATTCCTAATCATTGGAGTTGGAAATAACTAAGAAATTGCATTCTATTATAGCTTTTCCTTCCCTAATTCACAGCAGCAAATCCCGATAGAAACAAAACACAAGATTTATAGTAGCAGCTAATATTTTGAAAAAACATGGAGTATAATATAGAGATCCCAACTCCAAACTCAAGCCCAATCCCAAACTCCAACTCAAAACTCAAACCTAAACTCTACTCCAACTTCAAACTTCAAAACCCAAACTCAAACTCCAAATCCAGCTTGAAACTCAAACCCAAACTCCAAGGACAAACTCCATCCAAACAATAATATCTAAACACATGATAACTTCATCAACACCTAATAATATGACCACAAACTCTGACCAAACTCTATGAATACTAAAGACCATACACCTTGAATTACATATCAAATTGGACAACAAAATTAAATCAATACTGCATATTGACAGGTAATGAATAACAATACATAAATGCAAATGTTATTTATATATATTCAACAGTTCAAGAGTTTTCAGATAGTTCTCATTGCTAGACAACATGGATCTATGTAAGCAAGAAAACACAATCTATCCCTTGACTTAATGTCTCCTCTCATAGTGAGCTCTCCCATACTACGTCGAAGTCTCTCTAGCATGTTAAGATGTGGCCGGTCCCTCCTCTCATGAAATGTTTTGTGGTTTTATCTATGTCATAACCTTGCTTACATGAATGTGGGGGGTAGATCAATGGTAGGTGTAAGGAATGATGTGATATCCAATACTGCCTGTGATAAGATAGTAGGGAGTGAAGCCTCATACTACGGTGACTCATGATGTATTAGATAGTAGTGTGCCTCTGGCCGGTTTAAAAGAGGAGCAGGAGATTGATCCAATGGTTGGGAAGGAGATCGATCTACAGGTGGTTGCTAGCGGTTACCATTAGTAAGGCTATGACACTTCATCGTCTATTGGAGGCAAGGGATCATTTGATGTGTCTCTCTCATCATCTATTGTTGTTGCTTATGAAATTGTCGCTAAAGGGGTAAATCCATCTCTTTGGTATAGGGCTCCTAAACATCAACACTTTCTTCAATATTGGTTGGAGCATTAATTGATTGTTGCATCTATACGGGTGGAGGCATGATCGTTTCATCAAGTCTATTTCCTTCATGTGTCAATTCGGAGCAACCTTTTAATTTGATAAAAAGCTCTTATATGAATAAACTGGCTACTACTTTGGCATATTCAATCAACCCATCCACATCATTGTCATCGTTGATAGGACTTAGAGAATAATTGTCACGCCTCGAAGGTGAGCTAGTTGGATTATGACAACCCGCCATAAAGAGTATACTTACACATATTTTACAATATAAATGTTTAGCCTTAAAACATAACGTGCTAATTTTAAAAACATGAAAACTTCCAAAAACCATAAAGAAACTCCATATACATGATTGCTTTACTAGGACCTACTTTCCATTCAACAAAATTTCTTATGTTTTCCTTTCCTTTCTAGTCTCAATGTAGCTTCTCTTTGCCCTATCTTACACATGTAAAGCCAAAGAGTCTTAATGACCCATGAGTTATATCCTTGCTCATTATTATGAACTACCAAAATAAATCACAAGGTTATCAACCATTAATGTGCTATGCTTGAGCAACCATTATGGATGCCAACATCATACATCAGTTTACCAATAATTGATGCAAAGGATATACCTTTTTAACCTTGGTTGGTGATAGTCATAAGCCTAGGTTTTCACTCTTGATGGAAAACTCATTCTTACCTTGATTCACTATTTGAACCCTTGTTATTTTTGTTAGTCTATCTTGATAGCCACTAGCTTTCCAGATCCTTCCTTAGCTTAACTAACTAGGATTTTTTTTGGGGCCAAGAAATGAGTAAGCATAGCAACTATTTGTCTCTTGTCATGGCTATCAAAGAGAGTTGAGGGGCTATTAGTATATGCAATAGTGTAATGCGTAACCAATTATGATTTTAAGTCGACTTGGCAAGTTAACCGGTTACAAGTGGTCAAATAAGTTCTCTAAAATACAATAGATATAATGGAAGCACGACAATGTAGCAAATTAGCACAACACAACAAGCAAACAAATAATAATAAGTCATTGCGTATTCATTGGTTCATGGATTAGTGGTTAAAATACCCTTCTATTAACTTGTCAAAATTTGGATCATTACCTAGATATCGAAATAAACCATTTAATATAGCTACTAAAAAAATATTTTTTCTGCATTGAAAATAAATAGCTTACTATAATTGAAAATTTGTTGATACTAAGGTTTCAGTCTTGTTGACTTATTGAAAACGTGTTTGGAAACAGTTTCTCATTGGTTTTCTTAAATGCTTGAAAAATTTGTAACCAATATGTAAAAGTAATTATGAAAAATATAAAGTTGGGTATGAAATATACCTACTTGTAAAGTTTGGTGAATTTTCGACACTCCTAGATATTTTCAAAATAATAAGAACTATCTATAGAATAAAATAACAACAAAAATATATACAAGTTTCCTTTACCTAATGTTAGTACCTATTGCTTTCTAGAGTTTGTCTTCTAAAATTTTATTCCATCTACTATTTACTAAGTTCTACTTATATATTAGAGGATGGCAATGGAATTTGTGTTGGAACCAAGTAATGATGGCGGCTATGGAAATTACTTCTTGGAGAAGTATATGTATTAAAGCTAGAAATTGATAATTATCTTAACTTGGTCCAATTTTGCATGACTCTTTGAATACGACTTTATCTAAATTTATAATTCATAAAAGTTTGTAATACATTTAAAAAATAATAGAACATCATATTATACATCAAATCTTAATTCTTCACTTTGAGAGCAATTGGGGATTAACTTGATAAACTTTAGCTTATAAAAAAAGTATTAACAAGTTCAACTCATTTTGAAAATCTAATTTCAAATAGGTATTTCTTCTAAATTTTAGGACATTATATTTGAAACCGGCATTAATTGGAAGAAATCCTTAGTAGTTCTAAGTTCCAGTAGAAGGTTTTAATTAGAGTTTTGAATAGGGTTTAAGTTTATCTAATCTTTTAGACAAGGACTTGTTTAGAAGGTTGAGATTTAAAAGTTCGGCATTTGACTTAAGGTTTAATTCACTCGTACCTAGATAGTGAGGTATTACAATAATGCGGTGGTATGGAATTACCTGGGACAATAGCGGGTTGCCTAGGAAACACTTTGACCTATGTGTACTAGCATCAACTACCACAGTTGCACAAATCTTCTATAACAGATCCATGTAGCTCACATTTACCCTCACCGTAATTATTTTTCACTGCTGGCCTATCATAATAAACTGCATCTATGCCATCCAATATGTTCCTACGAGGCAAAATTGAACCTCACATATTCTTCCATTTTTCATCAACAATACACAGCATAACTGCAGAAATATTGCAACAGCACAATTTTAGGAAATTACCTCTTTTTGTAGTTGAGACAGTGAAATAGCAGCAACCCTCTTAATTAACTCAAGCTTTACTTGTAAATTTGAACAAATTATTGAGTTTTTAGAGAGAGAAAGAGGTTAGGTTTTGTAAAGTTAGAGTTTGGCTTGTAAATGTACAAAAAAACTTAAACAGACCTGATAAAGTACACTGAAGATATGAGTTAGCCTCATGATATGCAATTTTTGATAGAAAAAAAAGCTTAGAAAGTGTGGGTGATAGAGAGAGAGGGGGGTTGTGGCTGCAATTGTTTTAGAGAGTGTTAAGTTTGAATGAAGGAAGAAGAAAGGGTTGGGTGTGCTAAGGGCACGACTAATATGCATTATAAGAATGCAATTTTCATGCCCAAAAATGCCCTGTTTCACTTATTCTGGTGTTGTGGGGTTGCATGGAAATCACATAATAGTAATGCGATTTTAAAATAGCATTTTCTGATTATGATTTTAAAATCACATTCCCATAATGCGATTTATTAACAAACCACTTGTTTATTTGTCCACATGGCATGTAAAATTGTGGCAAAGTAAATTGCATTCAAGAAATACGATTTTGGAGCAATATATTGAGAATTATTTTCACTTGAACCATTTTTTAAGAAATAGTTTGCCCCTTCTTATCCTCTTTGTGTCGAAAAGTTAGGTGGAAGCTTTTTCTACAAAAATGTCATGGACAAGGCACTATTAGTGCCTTGCCATCCTCTTTTTCTCGAAAAGTCAAGTGGAATTAAAGAAATCTCCCAATAAAATGCCTAAATCATTGATATGTGACTGTCCACAGTGATATAGCTCTTATAACTTTTTTTTTTAATTGAATTTTGAATTTAGTGTCATATCATGAGTTAATATGCGATTTTATTGATTTTGTTCTAAAATCCTGTTTTCAACTCAAGTGTAATATGAAATTATGAGTTGAGGGCATGATTTTGTGATAAGGTTTTCTTAGAAAAGTTTTGAAAGGGCTATATTTTAGGTGTTTTTTTTTTTTTAAAGTACAATGTTTTTGTCCTTTTCCCTGGTGTGATAATCCGTAGTTGCTGTCGGGGCCCAGTTGTTCCATTTGCCAGAGTTGAAAGATAATTAATGCAGGCAAGATGGAAAACTAGAGAAGAAAAGTGCATTATTTGGAAAACTGTAAAGAGTGATCTAACAATAAGCTCTTTGTTTTAATGGATAATCTTTCTCAGCTTTTGACGCATGTAAATTCTTATGACATCACACGGAATTATTACTTGGTCTGGCTTCTATCCTTTTTCCCAGAAAATCCTGATTATATTTGTGAGACTTTCATGCTCGTTACTGATCTTATCTTGGTGGAAATTATTCAATTGCAAATTCACGTTAGACAATCAAGCTTGTTTGTGATTTCTTTATGGGCTAATTTATCTACTTGCAAATTGAATTACTATCTTGGAACTTCTGTACAGAATATAAACCATAGCCCTGGAACATTACCTGGTCAGGTTTGTCAAAGATTGCATTACTTAGGCTTCTTGTTTGCATTTTTCTGCTTAATTAACGAGTTACCTCTAACTTCTCTCACTTCTTGCGCTGCTATTGCAGCATCAAAATGGTATTTCACATGATGATGCTTATGAAGACAAAATGGGAAAGGAACGGGCAAATAAATTGTTGAAAGATCAGAGTCAGCACACAACAGATGTGACAAACTCAATGTTTGATGGTGAGATGAGACAGGATGATTATGAGGAGTTTGCATTTGAATTTCATAGGTACATTTTTTTTGTCCTTTTCTAGTGCTCTAATCTCTATTGGGTTAGGCTCTTTATATTTCTTTCTTAGATTGGGAATGCATCTTAGTTGTGTAATGATTTCTTTTGACTTTTTTCTTTTTTTTTTTTTTGGGTAAATAAGATAATTTCATTACTCAGAAATGTACAAAAGGAGTGTACAAAAAAGAGACTCCAACCCCTATTCAACTCTAGTATCTAAACAAAAAAGGATACTATGGGTGAATAGAGGTACAAGGAAGTATCACTAACTATAGCTAGTTACAAAATGCACATAAGGATAATTCTAGAGAGTGTCTCGATCCTTTTTCCGGTTGCATTCATTCTTTTATCATTGCTTTCTTTCCACACATAATTGCAAGTGGTAGCTATAGTCTTCCTTTGAATCGATGAGAATGATGAGCACCTGCTAGGCTCCAAAAAATCTTGTAACCTTGTGGCCATGGAAGGCCTATTATTTCTCCAATTCAAGGCAATTTCGATACTAGTCCAAACATCTCTGGTGTAAAGACAATAAAAAAAGAGATGGTTGTGAGATTCCTTTACTTCATTGCACAAAAAACATAAGTTGTTATGGACAAAACCACGTAGCTAGCTTGTCTTGGGTAAGGAGCTTGTGTTTGTATCAGCATCCATAGAATTATGGAATGCCTAGGTGCTGTCATTTTGTTCCATACAAGGGGAGCCTAAAGTTTTCTCTCCACGCTGTTCCTAGCTAGATTATAAGAGTTTTTGATGGATAACATTTTGTTTCCGCATTAATCTACACCATCCCATCATCTATATTGGAATCTGGTTTGATGTTTTGTAAATTAGCAAAAATAAGATTCCAACGAAGGGCAAGTCTAATCAGTTCCTTAAATGAAGGATCGTAGAAGAGTGTCCATAGGGTACCCATAAAGGGTTCTACTACATGTGTCTATCCAATCAACTAGGGGTCTACGAGGTTACCAGTTGTCATGCCAAAGCGAAATGAGATTTCTATTCCCTACCTTCCGTTTTAAGAGGCTTTTAGCAAAGGAACGCATTTGGAGGATTTTTCTCCTTGTCTATGTAGTGTCTATTGGGGTTTTAATTTTTCAAAAACTTCTCCCTCTAAGTAATTTCTTTCTTGCTTAATCCAGCCATAAAGTCTCTCCTTCATCTTTGCATAGAGTCCATATGTGCTTGAGTTGTGCAACCTTATTCTAGAGTTTTATATCTATAAAACCAAGACCTCCCTTGGATTTAGGTTTGCACATATCCCTCCATTTTATTTTTTGCTTTGGCTCTTGAGTGGTAATTTCCATTCCAAAAAAATCTTTCTAGCTTCCTCTCAATCTGATCCATAATTGATGAAGGTAATATAAAAATCATGGCCCAATAGACTTAAAGCAAGATGAGCACGCTTTTTATGAGTTATGCTCTACCTGCGTATGAGAGGAATTTAGATGACTAGTTGTTAATCCTTATTAAGACTTTGTTGACTAAGATGCCACAATCTAGCTTTGTTAATCTAGAAGAAGAAAGCAAAACTGCTAGATACCTTATAGGAAGAGTTCCTCAAAATTCAAAAGAGAAATGATTTGTTCCTTAAAGTCACGATTGATACCACTAACAAAAATTTGACTTTTCAAAGCATTTGCATGGAGGCTAGATAGCATTTGAAATTCTTCCAACCCATGTTTAATATGCTTTACTAAGTTGAGGTCACCCTTTGAGAAGACGAAGATGTTGTCAGCAAAACACAAGTGGTTTAGCTTTGTCTTTTTGCATCTCCAATGTTATATAAATCTTCTTTTTTCTGCTATTTCCTTCATGATAGAAGAAAAGACTTCCATGGCAAGAACAAAGAGAAGTGGGGATATGGGGTCCCTTTGTCTTAAGCCCTTAGTGGAGCTAAAATAACTCATAAGTTCTCTATTTATATTAATGGAGAATTTAGGAGACGTAATGCAAGACATAGTCCATGATATGAAAATGGCCGGCAAACCCATGATTTTGAGAACCTTTTCAACAAAATTCCATTTGATGTTACCATAAGCTTTAGATAAATCTACTTTAATGGCGCATCTGGCTCCCTTGTTGTCATTATGATACCCTTTAACAAGTTCATGGGCTATCAATATATTGTCTACAATCTTTCTTCCCTTTATAAAGGCCAGTTGTTCTTTACTCACAAGTTATTGTAGTGTTGATTTAAGTCTATTCGCTAGCAACTTAGAGATGCATTTGTAGATGGTGTTGTAACACGCAATTGGATGGAAATCCACAAATGTGGAAGGATTCTCTTTCTCGGGAACCAAGGTCAAGTAGATAGAATTCACCTCTTTCAGGAGTTTTTTCTTTTGACTACTTGTTGTAGGACCAATTAATGGTGTTTAACTTGACTTTCTGTAAAAGTGCTATATTTCTTATAATTTAGATTCGTGTTCATCGGCAGGATAACGTATTTATGAGGGTTGGATGTTTCTAATTTATTTCAAATGATGAAGATAGGATAAACGAATTTCACTAGGAGGGATGAGTTTTATGTATTCCTTAACATCACAATGTTTTATATAATCATAGGGAGAATTACAATAGAGATTAAGTTCAAATAGGAAATGAATGTTTCGAAAAGTTTAAATAAGAAATCAACGTTTCACAAAGTTATTTAAATGAGAGATTAACGTTTTGAAAAATTCAAATCAAAAATCAATATTTTATAAAGTAATTTAGACAATTTTATGGATTGGCGATTATGAATTCCTTATTTAAATTGCTTTGTGGAATGTTGATTCCTTATTTATTTTTTATAGAAACGTTGATCCCTCGTTTGCAGTTTTTGAAATATTCATCCTTTAGTTGAACGTATGCCCAAACGTTGATCCATGTCATTGTAATTCTCCCTATAATCATATCATTTGTGTCTTACGTCTAGTATGTGTTTGGTAGGTGTAAATCTTTTTACAAGTCTTCTTGCCTAAGTTTGCTTGATGTAACACCAGTTTACTTATGAATTTTTTATTTATTCCTAATTATAGCTTTTAGTTGTGTACATTGAAGCGTCTCAATCCGGCATATCTAACATGTATGTTTATGTTTACTCCTTGAATTTTGGACTTAGGTGCCTTTAGGCCTATATGTAGTAACAACTCTCTTTTTTGCAACCCTACTAAACCTTCACTGATGGTTCACTTTTATTAGTGAATTGGTAGAAGGCATTGGTAATATTGTTCCCATATCTTCATTGGCTTTATCGAATGATTTCTATGTGCCCAAATTTCCATTATATTTAGTATTTAATAGTAAACTAACTAGAGATTAGAAATTCTTTGTGACTTTACCCTTAATTCTGGTTCTATCTAGGATATGTAGACTAGAATGTTGATTCGCATAGAACAAGAGTCTTAGGGATTGTACCAATTAGCTGTGACTGCATCTAGATTGACTTTTTTAGAGGAATCCTCTCACTTAGAGGCTCATAGTCGTTTGGGATATTTGGGATTGTATGGCCTTCAAAAAAGGGTCCCTAGTCTCTTTGGTATTGATAGTTTAGAGTGTTAGCCTTATCGATTGGTAAAGCATAGTAGGTCTTGTTTCCTAAGCTGGGTTAATAACCATGTCGTTACACCTTATGTGTTACCTCTTAAATGGGGTTCAAATACCTCATAACCTTTATCAATAATTGTTCTACAATGACATGGCTATTTTTAATAAAGAACCATTTGAATTGTTTTCTATTTTTACTTCATTTTGTTCTCAAATCAAAACACAATTTGGTATGAATATTCAAGGTGTTTTTTTTTCCTTTTGGTTTTGGTGGAGGGATTAAAGTGAGAAAATATCATTCATCAAAATGATTTGTACATGGGGTTTTTACAAAAAGAGCACTCAAAAAACCAGTAAAACCGAGCTAAGTATTTAAAAATATCAAAAGGATACTTAGTTCGATAAAATGGCCATGCATCACTAAGTTGCTTAGCTATTAGAAAACCAAAACATTACAACTTTCAAAAGAAAATCTATAGAGGTTGTTATGTCTCCTATTCTTCTCTTGTTTCTCTCCTTCCAAAGGTAGTAGCTTGCTACAGCAAAAGCTTTCCCTTGCAACACGCTAAACATCTTGAGATTTTCTGGTTGCAAAAAAATTCCCAAAGGTGCATTCGGATGGTTTTGCCAAGTTCCATCCGATAGAATTTTCTAATTTCTTCCATAACTGCTTTGCATAAGAGCATACAAAAAACAAGTGATCATGTGATTCCTCATAGCTTGGGCAAAGGTAGCATCTGTTTTCATTAACCACACAGCAGGAAAATAACTTATTTAGAGTTAGTTTACTGTACTGCCATCCAATGAATGAAGGCACTTGTGGGTTGAAATAACTTATTTAGAGGCATTATCTCATGATACTTGGGATCCAATCCCCCGAACTGTAGGGAAGTCCCTAGTGGGTTATAAATGGATCAATATAGTGAAAACTTTGCCAAATGGTTCAATTGATTGCCTTAAGGCAATATTAATAGCTGAAGGCTTATGTATATGGTGTTGACAATTTAGAGACATTCTCTCCTGTAGTTAAGATGATTTCATTTTGCTTATTCCTTTTAAATGGCCTTTGCATCAATTGAATATCAAGAATGCTTTCTTCATAGAGATCTAAATGAAGAGGTACATATGAAGCAAGCACGGTGTTTGCTGCTAAGGGGGAGTCAAACCTAGTTTGTTGATTGAAGAAGTCATTATATGGATTGAAGTAATCTCCTTGAACTTAGTTTGGTAGATCTAATTTAGCTCTTCTTTAGTTTGGTAGGGTTATGAGTGGATTAGATTACTTCATTTTCCATATGTTGTCAACCTTAGAGAAATGGAATTTCTTGATTGTTTATGAAATTATCATTATAGGAGATGATAACAATGGGATTTCTAAATTAAAAGCTTTATTGAATTTTGAACTAAAAACCTTAGAGAGTTAAAATACTTTCTAGGTGTTGAAGTCACTCTCTCAAGAGGAGATATTTATATTTCTCAAGGGAAATATGTAACATATTTGCTTGAGAAAGCTAGTATATTGGGTGCCAAGCCATTGGTGGGGACTAAAGAAGCCATTTTCTAATCTAGGAATGTATTGTTGGTAAACTGAATTATCATACTTGGCATCTTTTTTACTGGAAGCATGATAAGTCAATTTCTTGGAAAAGTGAAACAGAATGTGGTCATTAATCTAGTGAAGAAGCGGAATATAAGACCACAAGAGTTTATGACTTGTGACCTCATTTGGTTTAAGCAACTAATGGTTGGGTTAGGATTCAGCCAAAATGAGATAATGAGGTATATAATTGAGCTGCTACGCATATTGCCTCTAATCCTATTATTCACGAGAGAACTAAGCATATAGAGATTGACAGTCTTTTTTATTAGATATAAGGAGCAATCAAGGATATCATGGCTTCCTTTGTTAGCTTGAATGATCAATTAGCAGACTTATTCACAAAGTCTTTAAGAGTTACTAGAGTTGGGTGCATTGGTAATAAGTTGGGACTTTGTGACGTTTATACACCAGCTTGATGAGGAGTTTTACATATACAAGTATAAATATAAATAGTATAGGGGTATTTGTGCAATATGGGAAAAATAATTAATAAAATTTAATGGCAGAGAGAACTACAAAAACTTGATTTTTCTTATTTCAGACAGCAACACCTATGTTTATCTTACGCATGGGCAGTGAAGATAAAGCATCTATTGACCATGATATGACCTCTCATTTGAAGATTACCCATATTTTATCTTTTCCAAGCTGCTTCACAAGTTGAAATTTACCGCCTCAAAAAGGATCTTAGACATCTATTAACAAGTTTTGTATAAAACTCTATTAATGTCTACGAGTTAATAAAACTATATTAGCTCCCATTTGAGTTTTGCTAAATAGGATTTGAGTGAGAAATCTCTTCTTATTTGCATTGCATACTAGTTTAACAACTCTTTTTATAGATGCATTATCTAAAATCTCATAGAAACATGTAAAAGATACAAACTCCCATCCCTGTGCTCAACTTACAATATATACGGTAAAAATAAACCTCCTCATGAAACTCATTTGCTTGTGAATAAGACTAGACTAGTTCATTTTTGAGTTCTGCAAAATAAGATTTAAGTGAGAAATTTGTCTTCTTATTTGCAATCTACACTAGTTTATTGATCTTATCTTTACATAAGTATATCATTTGAAATCTCAAAGAAACATGCAAGAGACACCAACTCCTAATCTTATGTTAAACTTGTAATGTATATTGTCAAATTAAACCTCCTGCTCATGAATCTCATTTGCTTGACAATTGCAAGTCTTTTCTCTAGTTAGTTGAAAAATCTTTAGTATCATATTATGAATAAGTTAAATAGCTCTTACGTTAAAATATAAAACACTAGAGCCTATTTTCACATACAAGCTCAAGCTTTTAGCTTTGATGATTGAGCTAACTTTAATATGTATTAGAGCAGGTATCTTGAGTTTGAATCCCTATATTACCATGTAATTTCTCTTTCATTAATTGGTTTACTTATTTTGATTGTTAAAGATCATGCAAATCTATAATCTTAAACTTTTAGATTAGATAGTTGCAAAACTAAATTTAATATCTTGTATCACGATTTGTACTCTCATAAGTTCACTGTAGATTAATTAATTAAAGTTCAAAGTAAGAGGTCCAGGATCAATTGATTCCACATGATAGGTTTTTGAAGTTGTCTTAGCCTATTTGGGAGGGTAAATTAGAGAACAAAACATGAAAATATGTCCTAATCTCAAAGCTTAACATTCTAAATTAGGTAGTTGCGGATCTATATTTAATATGGTACAAAATGGAAGATCATGAGTTAAAATCCCAACACTGTCATTTCTCTTGATTTTGTACCTAAAACTTCTAACGGTCTCCCTCTCTTATAAGTGAGGACATGAATTGAATCCCATTAAGTAGAATATAACTAGAGGGTGAAATGATGGTACAATGATTCAAAACCGTGATGTCGGACTTCACTACTATGTTAAAATTTGTTAGTACCATTACTTGATCTAGAAAATTAAGCTATTGGATGGAAATATGCAGCCAATTTATCTAAAAACTTCTAGATCTCTTGGGTATGGATTTAATTTAACATCATGTATGTGGAGGAGTTTGTGAGTTTAAACTTTCTAAAATATCATTTCACCAAATATTCAATTGTTCCACTTGATGTGCTTTCAATTCATGTCTCGGTTCACGAGTGAGATGGAGTATTAAAAAATGAATCAAGACCAGTATCTACTAATTTAAACTTTTGGATCAACTGGTCTTAGGTTCAAATTTAACAAAATGATATTCACACTTTCTTGCTGATTTTTTTGTTATCTGTTAACATACAGTAGTGCTTGACCACTGTACATTGAGGAAAAGGTTTTACTATCTGGCAAATTGGGATATATTTCATTCTTAAATAGTTGGTTGAATCTATTAGGTCATCAGACAAAACCACTATGATGGAAGCCTTGTCACAACCCCTAGACATACATGGTCAAAGTACTTCAAGTGATCCTGAAGGTGACACTTGTTTTTTTTAAGTAGAACTACTTTCTGATCTTGAAATCTAGTCTAGTCTAATGGGATTTCTTGCATTTTTAGGGGGTCCTGGTATAGAAGGCTTCCAAATTATTGGTGTAGCAACACCAGGAAACCAATTGCTTGGATGTGGATATCCAGTATGTGGGACATCACTCTGCATGTTTCAGGTTGCAATTCATGCATTTTTCAATTTTCATATGTTTGGAAAACAATCTTAAACCTGACATTTGTATGTCAACTTTGTCAAAATCAGTGGGTACGTCATCTTGACAATGGCACAACACAATATATTGAAGGTAAATACTGCAACAAGCTTTTCCTGTGGTGGCAAGTTAGTATATGGGTTCTCTTAGCTACTTGCGTTCTATTTCTGTAGTTGACTACTTACTTAAAGTATGCTATTGTTTGGCCTCCATCATGTCTTGTCAATGCATGGAGTTATTTGCATGCATGGTAGAATGCTAAACATAAATAAATCACATATTTAGCGATTAAGTGGTTTACTTCATTTCTTTTGATATGCGAAATTAATCACATAATTGTAATGATGCAGGAGCCACAAATCCGGAATATGTTGTTACTGCTGATGATGTTGACAAGCTTATTGCCGTTGAGTGCATTCCAATGGATGATATAGGCCGTCAGGTATCTTTTGGACTATTTATGGTGCAGCTGTGTGTCATCAGTATATCCAATGCTGGTTAAATGTTATTCTTGGAATGTATACTTTAGGTTTGCAGTTATGACAAGCCAAGAGATATTTTATGTTGGGAGGTGCTCTTTATTATTACTTTCCGATTTATGGCATCGTAGCATCCTGATTAGTGACTCTATCCATCATTTCGGGGGTTTTCTTATTTCTTTTCTTTTCCTTTTCTTTTAATGCTTCCAAGATAAGGGTTTTATTTTATTTTATTTATTTTTTATTTTTATTTTTTGGGTAATAAAGGATGCAAGGGGTATATCTCCTGTACAAGCAGACCAAAAAATAACCTGTCCAGAAGTCAGACTGTACTATCAAGCAAAGATCACCAGGCCTCTAACAAAATGGGCACAGAAAACACCTCCTGGACTTTAAAAACATTAGAGAAGAGATTTACTACACCACATAACTCTTCTAGCTACAAGGTTTGAGTCACATGGGTGCCTCCCAACTCTTCTTTGGTTTCTTTCTTTCCTAATATGATAGAGAATTTCTGATGCTACTTTCCTCCACACAGTACGCATCTTCAAAACTCAGTTATCAAAGAAGAAGGATGATCTTTTGTACTATCTCTATCTCCTAATGGCCAACCAAGCCAATTGTGGACTAGTGTCCATAATTCCTTCGAAAAGCCACATTGAAGAAACAAATGATTGTGGTCTTCGTGCTCTGTTCTACGCAGGTAGCAAGTATTTGAAGTAATGATATCCCATTCTCTTAGTTTATCCAGGGTCTAGAGCCTTTGTCTAACTATCAACCAAGCGAAGAAACCATGCCTTGGTATATGAGAATTGAACCAGGCCATGTTATGCCAAGGAACTTGGGGAACATTACCTTTCATAATCCTCTCTCATGCTGATGGTAAGGGTTTTTTAAGGATGCAGTGCCATATTGTACCCATCCTCATTGAGTACTTTCGGACAGAGACCATTTGCCTAATCAGCCTTTATCAAATCCCAAATTTCTCCATCCGGCCACATCCAATTGTCACCATTGATGAGGGAACAAGCTGGTCTCTTTGCACAGCCACTAGAATAAATGCTCCTTTATCACAACCATTCAACTAAAGGGCCTTTTGGTGGCTAGTCATCATATCAAAACTGTATTTTGATACCATTTCCTACTTTCCCATTTGAGTAAAGACATTGCTATAGAAAAAATGGTTTAAGGACTTCTATCTTCTTAAAGGGGCTAAGGAATCTTTCCTAAGCCAAAGTTTAGAGATACTTGGTTAAAGCTGGGAGATCGAAACATAGCTTTCTTCTTCAAATCTCTCAAACAAAAGTAGGGATAGGTGTAATTTGGTTTGGTACGGTTTGACTCGTCTTACTGAATCAAATATAATAGAACAATTTGATTTTTTTTTTTTTTGGAAATTGAATATAATCATACGGTTCGGTTCATGAGTTTTTTGTACTTAATTAAAATCGGTTCAGTCCATGGTTCGAACCGTTTATATCAAATTTTTACTAAACATTTTTATTTTTAATAAATATGAAATTTTAAATATAATTTATTCAACTTAATTTTAATAATTGATACAAAATTATGATAAAAAATAACAAAATATGAAAAATTTCATAAAATTTATGAAAATTGATTGAAAAAAATATAAAAAAGTACAAAATAATTATGTAAAATTTTTTATTTAATTAAACATTTCAGTTTGATTCGATTCTAAATAATACGGTTCCATTTGCTTTTCCGAACTGAACTGCAAACCGTTTATACATAACCGAAACAAATTGTAAATCAAATAGTTCGCAGAAAAATTGATTTTTTGATTCAATTCACAATTTGATCCGCGGTTTGCGGATTTTTTTACCCAATCCTTAACAAAAGCACCTTAGAAATGGAATACACTCCTTGAAGGGAGAAGATAGTGTGATTATATCGAGAAACAAAATTTGAAGCAAGCTGCAATCTCCTTTTTTGAGAACTTACTAAAGGATCAACACCATCCTTCACCTCTATTAGAGTCCCTTCCAAACACTCTAAGGTATAAAGTGCAATGTGCAAATTAGAATTTGTTGATTAAGCTACTTTCGAATGAAGAGATTAAAATGCGTTATGGTCCCTTGCTAAAGAAAAATCTCTCAGGGTTGGATGAGTATAATGCTAACTTTTTCAAATATACATGGAGTATTGTAAAGCAAGAGATATGTTTAACCATTAAAGATTTTTTTGCCACTGGAAAGTTGTTGAAAGTAATCAATGCTACGTATTTGACCTTGGTGTCAAAAGTCAATACAATTGAGACCTTTGAAGATTTTAGACTAATAACATGTCGTAACATGCTATATAAATGTATTACCTATATCATTGTTGATAGACTCAACCTAGTCATAGCCGATTTGGTGGGAAAGGAACAATCAGCATTTATCAAGGGAAGGCGCATAGTAGACAACATTTTAGTGGCCCAGGAGCTCCTCCATGGCTATCATAGAGCTAGTCATGGCTCTGGATGTGCTGTCAAGGTGGATATAATGAAGGCTTATAATCATGTTAATTGGAATTTTCTGTAGAACTTATTATAGGCCTTCAACTTTCCACCTCAACTCTCTTCTTTGGTTATGGAGTATGTTTTAACACCGAGATTCTCTATAAATCCAAATGGAGATCTAATTGATTTTTTTCCTAGCTCACGTGGCCTAAGGTAAGTTGATTTTCTTTCCCCTTATCTTTTTGTTTAGGTAATGAAAGTTTTTTCTTGCTATCTTAAGAGGCTTGCTATAAACCCTTGGGTTAAACTACATTGGAGATGCAAAAAAGCTAAGCTCACCATTTATGCTTTGCTGATCATCTTGTGATCTTCTCGAAAGGCAATCCTACATTGATTAGTTTGATCAAAGAGTGCTTAGATGATTTCTTTACCATATTAGGCTTAAGATGTAGTCCTACAAAGAGTTAAGTATTTTTTAGTGGTGTTTCACTTGAAGACAAGGATCATATCCAATCTTGATTGGGCTTTAATGAGGCAAAGCTACCGGTCAAATATCTTGGTGTTCCTCTAATTTCCTTTAGGCTTTCTAAGGTAGATTATTTAATCCTTGCAAATAGATTTGCGGCCCGGATAAGTCATTGGACATCGAAAGCTCTATCCTTTGCAGGGAGGCTGCAACTTGTTAAAAGTGTTCTCTTTTCATTATAAGTATATTGGTCCTCTACTTTCATTTTGCCAAAAAGTATCTTGAAGGATTTGACCACAAAAATTAGCTGTTTTTCTTTTATTTTTTGGAATGGATCAAATGAAGTGAGGGCTAGGAAAAAGGTGGCTTAGGAAGATGTTGGCAAGCCAAAGGAAGAGGGTAATTTAGGTATTTTGGAGCTCTCATTATGGAATAAAGTAACTCAATTGAAACACATATAGAATCTATGCTTGGATGATGGCAATACCCTTTAGCTTAGCTGGGTTCATAATGAAATATTGAGGGGCCGCAATTTCTGGTCTATATCAGTCCCCGGTTAATGCTCTTAGTCTTAGCTTAAAATCTTTCAAGCATGGTCTTGGACTCACTCATTATTTTCCTAGGAAGTTAGGGATGGATAGAAGATTTCTCTTTGGTATGATTCTTGGCATCCTAAAGTCCCCTTAGCAACTTGGTTAGGCAAAAGATCTATCTACAACTTAGGTTAGGCAAAGGATGCAAAATTAAATTCTATTATTAGAGGAAACACATAGGTTTGGCTTAAGGGAGATATTTGGAGTCGCATTAAGTCATACCTACGAGATGCCATGACTCCTAAAGTAAGGTCACTCAACATCTTGGTAAGGAAGGAAAATCCATAAGCCCCTTTCTCAACTGGTCAAGCAAATAACTGCTTAAGGAGCCAACAATTGAAAGCTATATGCATAAGATTCTTTAGAACAAATCAACTATGCTATGTTGCTCCTTCATCTTATGGTTGGCAATCAAAGAAAGGCTTCTCACTTAAGATAAATTGGTCAGTTGGGGCATCATTCAACAAAATGTTTGCTTTCTTTGTGGCAACAAGGAGAAAAATCACATACATATCTTCATAACATGCGAATACTCTACGGCGATGTGGTTAGAATTGCAAAAAGTCCATCAAATTCTATATAGGGATATTAGCTCATCAACAATAGTAAAGGATTTATCCATCATTTTAGGCAAATGTGCCAATACCTAGAGAAGGAAAATTCTTCCAATTTTTGTCTTTATATTGTAGAAAGAGAGAAATAGTAGGTTGGGTGGAAACCTCACTCAATACTTGTCGTTAGCTAGGAAAATTTTAGTTTATATAGAATTTACCTAGATGATCCTCTTATATATGTGATTCTGAGCTATTAAGTAATCGATCTAGCCAATCTTTTGCACTTGATGGCTCGAGTGTCCTCTTAGTACTATTCTTTTGTAAATTCTTCTATTTCTTTAATGAAAATGATATATACTGACATTACCAAAAAAAAAAACAAAAAAAAAGACCTTGCTAAAGATCTTGTTTGCAAAATCTCTCTCTAAGTCCAAGAAGCTTCTTGTGGAATTTTGATATACCAGAATTTTCTCCTCTTCAAAACTTCTGACCTTCCCAACTTGGTTGATGGCCATCTAAGTCACCATTGTACAAATGCCATATATGCTTAAGTTGACTTTGTTCCAATTGAACATGTCAATCACTCCAAGCCCCATTTACCTTTGAACTGCGTGCATCTAAAGCACTCTTTACTAAGATCAATGTAGTTGTATGTAAACCTATATCAGATTCTATTGCTTCCAGTAAAGAAAAAATTTTGTTTCACCATTGTTCTTTAGGATATCAATTATTTAAGATTGTTAAGATTATGTTTCCCTCTTTGTCTACAAATCTTGATTTGTTTACAAATGTTGATGTTGAAATTTGAGGGGTGTGAATTAACCAAACACAAGCAGGCACCTTTTTCCGATTAGCAATGAGAGAAGTTCTATTTCTTTTTTATCTTATTCACAATGATATTTGGGTTCATATACTTTTATTAATGTTTCTGGAGTGAGATGGTGCGTTTCTTTTATAGACTCAAAACAGAAATCTGATATTAGTCTTGTACTCCTAAGCTCTCCATGATAAGAAATCAAATTGGGACCAATATCAAATGGTTTAGGTCAGATAATGTTAAGGATTATTTTAACCACATTCTTTCACCATTTTTTCATAAAGAAGTTTTGAAATATGAGTCATCTTGTGTGGATACAGCAAAATGGGTAGCAGAGAGAAAATGGTCATCTCTTAAAAAAAATCCAAGCCCTTCTTTTGTATGAATAAGTCTAAAGCTTTTTGGGGCAGAGTGGTTCTTATAGTCACTCTTCTCATAAACAGATTGCCTTCTAGAGTCTTAGGTTTCAAGAACGCTATGGACATTCAATCATCCAAATAACATTTTACCAAACCTAAACACTATCAACAGTCTTATTCCCAGAATTTTTGGGTGCATCTCATTTGTCCATGTTCATAGTCATAAGAGGGGGAAACTAGATCCCTAAGGCTTTAAAATGTGTTTTTGTGGGCTATTTTTCGACTTAGAGAGTGTACAATTGTTACCACACTCCATCAAAAGGAAATTCTATGCTTTGATGCTATTTAATGAATAAGATTATATTACACCGATCATTTTCTTCAGTGAGGGAATCAATTAAGGAAAATAAGGAGAGTGTTTTGCTTGACCTGATTCCTATCTCAAATCCTACTCCACCACCTGCAACTACTTATCTCAACTCTATTCCTGAACAACTCATGCTTAATCCTGTGCCTGGAACACCAAGTGAACACAAGGAACACCAAGTAAGCAACCCATGCCTAAACAACTCCTGCTTGATAATGTGCTTGAAACACCAAGTGAACCACAAGAAAAGCCTAATTCTGCCCTTTGAGGTGTGAGAGTTAGCAAAGCGTTCGTAAGAAAGAAAACTGTTGCTGTTGAACCTACCAAGTCTAAGAGTCTAACTCGGATTCTTTGAATGAGGTAACAATTTTTGAAAATGAACCTAAAGTTTAGTAGAATAAAGATGACTGGATCTGGACCTTCTTATTGCTATTCAAATAGGGACCAGAGAGTAGACAAAACAAGCATTACACCCTCTAGCACATTTCTTATTGTTTAGAAATTTTTTGCCATCTCATATAGGCTTCCTTGTACAATGCCATCGGAATTCCTACTACCTAATCTGAGGTTGTCTAATGAATGATGGAAATTAGTAATGAATGTAGAGATGGAGGCACTAGAGAAAAACAAAAGTTTGAGTTGGTGCAATTACCTCCAAGAAAGACTAGTGGGTTGTAAGTAGATATATACAATAGAGCAGATGGATTGATTAAGAGACACAAGGCTCAGTGAGTAGCAAAAAGGTTATACTCAAACTTACAGGATTGGCAGGCTTATAAGATTGGTAATCTAGAGACTTTTGCTCCAACTGCAAAGATGAACTCGACAAGAATACAATTGTCATTAGCAGCTGATTATGGTCGAGAATTGCAGCAGTTTGATGTCAAAAAAGCATTTTTATATAGAGAATTAAAAATGAAGAGATTTACATGGAAGCTCTACGAAATTATGGGAAGAATTTGCTGTTCATGCTATGTGGAAGTTGAAGAAGGCATTGTATGGCCTTAAGCACTCACCTCAAGCATGGTTCAAAAGATTCGCAAGAGTTGTGTTGGCTATGGGATACAGACAAAGTCAGGGAGATTACACACTGTTTATCAAACACTCTCCTTCAAAGAAAATCTCTTTTAGTCCCAAAAAAAGAGGAGCAAATAAGATCTATAATCAGGCCTTGAAAAGTAACATCAAAATTTGACCTAATCATCACCTAGATCCAATACTCACCATCAAAACCTAAAATACTTTTAGAATAAAAATAAAAACAAAAATTACTAACTACTTTTACAACAATTATAATATAATCTTGTGTATCACATTGTATATATAGAACATAACATATATAATTCATATTAAAATAAATACATTTTGACAATAAATTTGTTGGTATGCTATATGTTAAGAGGCAGATTGCAAATGTGTTTTCTCCTATTTCTTTAATATTGTACTTAGCCCCCTTTTATCTCTGAATTTGAGCCTTTAGAGCCTGAAAGTTCCAAAAATTGGCTAACATTAGCTAATATCCTAATCACTTTATGACAGCTTTTTTGTGCCACTTGTATACCCTCGTAAATGGATCAATAGCCAAATGCTGGTCGGTTAGGATAACAAAGTTTTTGCTCTTAGGCTTATATGAATATGCTATTGCAAAAATGAATAAGAACAAGCGTGAATTATCATCTTTTCTTTTGCATTGTTTATAAAGATTAATTTTTCTCTCGTGTTTCTTCAAAACTAGAGATTGGTATCCATTATACATATTTTGCCTATGGGACTGGGACAACATCAGTAATTTTATGTTTTCTGCTCTCAGGGAGACATTGTGAAGCTTTATGCCAATGATCAGAATAAAATTAAGTGTGGTGAGTGCATGTTTTGGGTGGATTATCATAAAGTGTCGGGGTGTATATGATATGATTCCGATTTATGCCTAGGCATTTATGCTTGCTTTATTTTGGTTTAGCCAGCAATTCACATTTCATCTCTTCATATAGTGAAATGAAATCAGACTTTTGGACAGCACCCATCACTCTTTTATTTGTGTGTATATATCGAAGTGTTGTATGTTCCTGTGTTCATCACCATCCTGATAAATTAGAGGCAAGCACTCTTATGTTATACTACTTTTGCCTATTGTAAGACCATTTACCAACGAAATGGATATTTCTAAAGCCATACAATGCTAGGAAGTTATATTTATTATCATAACTCATCAAGAACCTCACTTATTGTTTCTAAACAAATTCTCTGAGGCATCTTGCTATCTCTTATTGAGGATTATGATTTGCATGGCAGCATTGAAAATGCAACTACATTTTCTTAAATTGTCTCATGGTTTTTGTTTAATGTAAATATGTAGACAACATTTAAATCTACTTGCCGAAGATGTTAAATGAGTGGGTTCAAAGAGAATTCCATATCTTATTAGGGTGGGAGGCTTGAGTTCAAGTTCCGTTGTTTTTGTTGTTTTGCTCCTCAGTTATTATTTTTTTCCGATGGGACTCCATCAACATCTTATCTGACATTTGAGAAGATGCATCGAAAGATACGTAACAATTCCCATGTTTACACGCTTTAACTTCTAAATAACTGGGTTATGGTTTTAAACAAAATCTCTCTCTCCTTTTTACTTTTTCTTTTTGGTGGTCTTGTAAATTGTCTTACATTGTTTTGCTCATCATTTATTATTTTCGTCTAATGTTTGTTTTTTTTAACTTTTTGGCAGTCTCTCCTCTTTTGTTCATGCCCTTGTATTTTGCAATATTTTTTTTTCCCTTTTTCAAACCTAACTATCTAATTTTATAATGCATCTTTGATGTGCTATTAGACCCAGAAATGCAAACGGAGATTGATATGCACATATCTAGAGGTCATGCCATGTTCAACGTGCAGCTGCTGGTATGCTCTTGAAAGATTTTTTCTTTTTAGAGGAAAAGAAATACTATCTTTAAATAATTGAGAAGAGATCAAAATGCACCCCTTAGCACAAACTATTTTTACTTTCAGGAGGAAGGAAAAAAAAAAACTCCTAGTTTTATCATGCATCAATTTGGGTACATATATAGTGGTACATAGCCAAGATCAAATCTGATCAGATTGAATAGAATCTGATCTTCATTATTAGAGAAGGATAAAAATATATCCTAATCCCTAGAATATCTGATATTCTACCCATAATACCAAAAAGGCAATAAGACAAAATAATAGAAATATTGTATCCTAGTGAAAACTTTATAAAGGAAAAAGAAAAGGTTTTGAGGAGAAATAAATCTAATTGATATATTACAAGATAATATTTAACTTACAACCCATTTAGTTTGAGGTAATAGGGAGGGAATATAATAATTATTCTTAGAATACTTACGTTGTTTACCCGGAATTTGGTTTGGGAATTTTTGTTCACGGTGATGTTGTTACCTTGTGGAAGATGAAATTTTTCATTCTCTCCCATAGAGAATAAAAGGTTCGAGTGATGGATAATTATGCCCTTTATCAATGAGAAAAGTTAATTAACTTTTAATTATTTCCAAAATGGTAAAATAGAGGTATATTGGTTCTTTTAATAATATTCCTAATTTAGTACTGTAATTAATGAGGTAGAATAGATATTGGAACAATTATTCCTTACTAGTAAAAAGTTACACAAAATAATCGTTATAATTTATATTTCTGGTATATTCTTGGTAATAGATATTCTCAAGGCATAGCTTTTTCATTCCCCATTTATTCCATTTCAGAAAATAAACAGGCTGTTACTTTCCTACAAGGGGAATAGACTAACAATCTATTCATCTTCCATGGAATTGCTATTAGTGCATCTGTATGCTTTTTATGCACGTAATATTTTCTAGGAATAGCCAATTCTCCCTTCTAAACCACTTGTCAGGAATACCCTTGGATTTGCCATTATCCAATGTCATGCTTTCCCGTATCACAAAGAGAGGTAATTTACCCAAGCCAGCTGAGGTCTCACCAAGGTAATAACACTTAAAACAAGTATACATAGAAGGTAGTAATTTACCTACTGGTAGTTGTGGCCAGACCTTGTCATGCATGCTTGTCATGCCTGTGGGGTCCCTATGATTATATTCATGTGGATAGTCCAGCATGTTGATTTGGAATAAAATAATTAAGTTCATCAAAACTGCATGGTCTACTTCCTTTACTGAGTCACCTTACCTTTTAAACTTGTCATTTTGAATCTCAAGAGAACTGGATTTTTATTTAATTTATTTATATTTTTATCTTGAAGGTCGCTGGGCGTAGTTAATTTGTACTTGTGTTCATAGACAGATTTGACTTCTTGTACCCATGTAAAAGGAAATCTAAAAGACTGATCGCTAATTGAATGGGGATAAAAGCTCAGTGTCATGAATGTGAGAAAAAGTGAAGGGAGAACATGAATGGAAGCTTGATAAGTTAATCATGAAAATATCGTTTGTTTCCTAAGATATTCCATGTATATCATGACCATTGTTACAGGTGGATTCTTCTGAAAAGTGGGAATCAGCAACTCTAACATTGAGGCAGTCAAATTATGAAATTAAAATTAGTGGCTCGGGAGCTGTTGTAGTTGCTGAGAAGTTCTCAAAGGAGTTCTCTGTATGTTATTTGCTCAAGTGTTCTGTTTCAAGAAACTTATCTTTGTGTTTTGGAATTACATTTCTCACATTTTCGTTCCTACCTTTTTGTGAAGGAACTATTAATTTTACCATTATTTTCTTAATAAAGTATTCAAAAGCCATTCTATAGTGGTATTGCACTACAGCAGGAATCAAGCATTATGGTTCTTTTAATTCTCTGTCTAGAGAAACCAATTAATCCTTGCACTTGATGGTAGTGTGGATGCATATCCAAAATAAATGCATTTTTTCCTGCTCTAATGCAGACTGCTCAGGAATTCTAAGCCTTCATGGAATATCATGGCGGGTGCTTATAACACATTGCAAAACCTGCATAGTGGGAGAAATCTTAGTTTTTTTTCATTGCTGTGTAAACTGTGCTTCAGTCTAGGATATAATTGAAACTCTATGAATTGATGCTATAGTGTATTTCATTTATGGAATATCCTGCTTGTTACATGGGAAAAAAAAAAAGGCCCTAATCTTCTGTTGGATGCTGCTTCGCAGATCAGAGTTCCTTGTGGGTTCTCAACACAGTTTGTTTTAACGTGTTCTGATGGCTCATCTCATCCTCTCTCTGCACGTGATGCTCGGTATTATAATGCTTTTCTAATGCAAAATGCAGTTACTAACATATGTTTAGTGGTAATAGGAACTCCAGCATGGTGAACTGATTATGGATTGCATAAATTTTAAAATGATTGTGTTGATATGAGAAACATACTTTATATCTACCAGCCTCAATGCAGTTGGATTTTTTTCAGAAGAGACTTATGTGCTTTCTATGAACCTAATTATGTAATGCAAATGTTGGAGGTTTTGAGGAGTGAAAAGAGGTAATGGTAAAGGCTTAATTGCATTTGAAGTGCTCAAACCATGCCAACATGTGGTTCGGTTGAAAACTTTTTAAAATAGTACTTGAATTCGGATTACTAGAAACATCTTTCTAGCGCTGTTGTTAGATCTATTAATGATTTCTATCCACTTTGTTGGAGCTAACAGCAGTGCAAGAACGGAAGCTTCAAACTGTTTGCTATTCAAGTGGTAGTTCTACATGGTTCATGACTAAAGCATGAATGGATGTAAATTTTGTCCTTTTAATTGATTTGTTCATAATTCTTAGAAAATTAAGGTTTTGAGAAGAAGAACTAAGTACCTTAATTTTTTTTTCTTGTACTGATCTTTTCATCTATTTTGTAGGATGCGTGACACACTTGTGGTAACAATGCGAACATTCCAAAATAAGGTATATCTTGTCATAATAATGTTCTTAATCATGTTGCATGATTGGAAGGATTCATCTAATATAGGAAATCTTAGTTGATTGGTTTCTTCCTTATCTATTTTATAGGGAAGTGGTGTTTGTTTTGCAGAAAATATTTTTCGAAGCCTTTCAGTTTTCTTTTTTCTTTTTTTTTTTTTTTTAAGAAAAACAAAAAATTCAAAACATTAGGAATTACAAAAAATTTCACGATAGTTTCAAGAGTTTCCAATTATTAATGGTTTTTAGTAGTAAGTAATAATGGATAGTGAAAGTAGTAGCACATGGTCAATGTCAATATTGTGATTAACCATCAGGGATTTGAAATGAGGAAAGTGATTTTTCTTTTTGGGAAGAAGAAATCATTTTCTTTGTTGTCCATTAATACTTTCATTAGTTGTTATCCACCTCATCCTATGGCTGAACGCTAGTTTTGTATTCCACTGTCCCTTGCCGTTAAGACCAACAATATCTACAAAATTATGATATTAATATAATTATAGTTGATAGTTGTAAAGTTTTAGTTATAACAAATGCTGAAAAGGTTTTGCAGAAGCATATCTTTTTGGTGATTTGAGAAGCGCATTGTTCTTTCCTTTATTATAATTAATGTTTTATTTTATTTTAATATCTCAAAATCATGTAGTACTGTAAATCTTGTTTCAAGCCATGAGGGTGGAATTTGGTTGTGTATGGGGTATATAGCTATCACAAATCAAAAGTATAACTTATTCAAGTTCTAGAAATTCTCTAAAATTTGGGCCCAAGACAGAGGAAGATATCTAACTTATGTACTTAGGGTTAACTAATCTGCTTTATCCCCTACCTTTCATTTGCAAAATTTGAACCTTGTTGATTTCGTTCCATGCGAGTATTAAGTATGCAGAATAGCGAAGAAGTCTAAAACGGTACTGAGGGAAGAGAAACTACCTCTGAAATCTTAAACATTTTGCCTGGGAAAACTTTTTACAGGGCTGAAATGGAAAGTTGTTAGTTTACAACACTAATTACACACTTTCAAACAAAGGGGGGGGAAAAAAAAAAAAAAAAGTTGGTGAAAAGTCAAATTTATTTATTTGGTTTCCTAAACATCTCCTATTACATATAAAATTGATTTGCTTTTCTTCTTTTTCCCCTTGGCCTAAACTTATCGGTGTCTACATTTTATTTGGCAGGCCCTAGATGAAAAGAGGAAAGGACGTGCATAGATTTGAGAGGTTGTATATAGTCATTTTTCCATTAAAATTACAGATGTTGGGAGAGAATCAATTCATCTTGAGCTATTCCCTAGATTTCTTGAAAGAAAACATACATTTGTTTTTTTTTTTTTTTTTTTCCTTCCAAATTTTTCACTTTGGGGAAGACGTAAAGCACACGACCTTTTTCATTTGTTGTGGTTACTAGAGGCGCAAACTCAAGGTGTATGTTGTTCATGTTTTCTTTTTCCCCATTTGTTGGGATTTGAAGTTATATGCTCAAGCTTGACTTTCACTTAATTTGGCATTCACAATGTATGTGCGATGAAACCATTAAAAAAAAGGAGATCATTGATCAACATGGATTTTATTTTTTTTTTTCCTTTTTTCTTTTTCCCGCCCAACCAACACCACCACCCCACCCCAACCCCCCACACCCCCAAAGTATATTATTGACTCAATAAAGGGGAAGAGGGATATTTCCTATACATGTATTATTGGTGCCTGTTAAATAAATATAAGATTTAGGGTACATGCAAATTTTGATTGAAGGTATATTTTAAATAATAAAAATAGTAGATTCAACTTAAAAGATTGTTAAGAGTTAATATACTACCAATTTATATATTTTTTTAATATGATATAGATATAGATATTATGATATTTTTTTGGCCTAAAAGATAATTATGATTAAATATGTAAATATATAACGCAAAATATTAGTAGTGAAAGCAACACTCCATTTTCATATAGGTACATAATATATAATTCGTTATGGATAAAAATGTATGGGTTATGGAAGTGAATAAGAATATATATATAAATATAGTCTCCTTTTTGCCTTTTTAGCAACCAATTGCTATTTTGGCATTCAAAAAATAAAATTAAACTAATATTTATAGAGTCACGTGTAATTTTATGGTGTCAAGCTTTTTCATATTTGGCATCCATGTATCAAGTGCATGCACATAAGACCATTATCCAAATACAATATTATCTGGCAAGAGTTGTAGCCGGTCATATTTAGTTACGAGTAAACTTATTGGAACTAGTACCTTAATTTACTTTGCTTGCTCAGATACGTGCTAGGTGGATCTAGCATGAGTTGTATCCATTCATATTAGTTACAACTAACGTTATTGGAACTTATACCCTATTCTATTTTGTAGGTAATAAATGAATATAGAAGGTCTCGAGATAGAAACCTACTTTTACAATAGAGGATATGGGTATAACATCTTTATAATTTATATCCATATGAGATCCCATACTTTTGACATACCAAGTATAGGTATAAGGTATCATGTATTTACCTTATAAAAATTATCATCTAATAATATTACACATAATGCAAAATTGTTTTTTTGTTTAGAGATATAGCTGGTGCCTTCTTATCTATCGGGTAAAAACCTAAAGCATGTCTTATTTTCCATCTCCTAAGTCTCATTTCTTCCTTGAGTTTTACCTACTAAGAAAAATGACTTATTTCCTTTACTACCATAATCTACGTAAAATAATCTAATCTTTATGTCTTTCCTTCCCCAACGCACCAAGTGGAAGCTTTTTCTTTTTTTTCCCCCCCTCTCATGCTGTCTACTTTATCAACGTAGCCATCTTCAACAAATGAGATCATGCACGAAGAACAAAAGCTGGTGAAAATATCGTTAGGTAAGAGAAATCAGTTGATTAGTTTCTTCCCTTAGTATGGTTTACATAGTATTAGTTAAGATTTTATGATTTTCTTTATATCAAATTGCTTCTTTCTCAATTCAGTTTTCTATGGTGCAACATAAATTTTCTAAGAGTTTGAATAAACTTTATGTCGTTATTTCTCTTAAGCAAGAGACCTAAAATTTAGGACAGATTATAATTTGTTATAGTGTTGCATGATAAATTAATGAACATAATAGTTACAAAATTATGAAAACATTAACAAGCTATTGGAAAATTTACCTCAAAATTTTAATATCATAAAAATATGATAGAAAATTTTATAGGTTTCATAAATTACCTTATATTTTATAAGTTCTACATGATACAGGTTCTTGGGTGGTTTCTATTGATGAGTCGTTTTTGCTTCATTGTGTGGTCATATACAAGATAGAAAACAGTTAATGAGGCATTAGAATTTATTCTGGTATGACTATTTCGATGTTTAAGTTAGCATAGTAATTAAGGAGTAATAAACCTTAGTTGAGAAAGAAATGGAGTGAAAAGCCCTTTACCTAAGGGCTTAGGTTATGCCTTAGAGTTACCTTGTCCCATATCTTATGCCAATTGGTTTAAGCTTGGGGGCCATGACCAAAAATACCCATCAATACTTACCTCCTTACCCCCCTCCACTTGATTTCTTTGGCGGTATGTCTGATAAGGAGATTTAATGCTTAGATAAGTTCTCAAGATCCTAAGCTGAGTGGTTACATCATAGGGGAGCTTCATCCAAGCATTGTTTGGCTTTACCCGTGATTTAGTGAGTACGAGTCTTGACTTAGATAGAGTAATATGGCGCGTAGGATGTCAAATTCCCCTTAGGCTTCCATGCCAATGAAGTGATGTAAGCAACATGAAGAAGAGAACTAGATTTTCTTTGAGTTTATGTGCCAATGAGAGGAATCAAAGGGCTTTAAGAAGAGAGTTAGATTTGTCCTTAGCCTTATATGTTAGTAAGGGCGATCTGACTAAGATTAGCAGGTTTTTCCTAAGCATGAGTGCTGTAGGATTATCCATGTAGATCGGATTTTTCCCAAACATGATTACAACGAGATTATCTAAGGAAGAAAGTAGGTCTATTAGGCATTAGCTAGTGTAGACTTTCAATGCCTTCACCAAGGCTTTTTCGATCTTTTAACATGTCAAAATTTTCCTTAACTAGGAATTAAGATACTTGAGGATTTAGACATCTATAGCCTTAGGTTTGTTTTAAACCATAACAGCCAGGTTTTCAATCACTCAAGCTTTGTAGCCTTGAATTTTTTATTTAGAAATAAACTCATAGATTGTCAGGCTAAACTTTAGCATTCGATTTCTATGCTTAAGGGCTATAGTCCTATAATTTTCCTTGAGCTTCTTTGCTCGTGCAGTTTTTGTGGCGCTTAAGTGTTTCAATTTCATTATTTGTAAGTTTCTAGGCATTTTTAAGCCAAGCTTTAGCACCTAACTCCTAAGGATTGTCCCCTGTTTAATTGCCTTGGAATTTCCTCAATGCTTAAGTATTTAAGCAATTCAGATGCTTTTCCACGGGATTATCTGAGCAATTTGAAGTTTTATTGGGTATAAGTGCTACAGGATTATTTGAGGAAGTGCTTTTGCAAGCGTTCCTTTTGTTTAACAATTTTAAAGAATTTGGAGAGTTTTAATTGCAAGGAGAATCATACAAGTAATTCGTGGCCGTGCTTATGGGGCATGAACATGTTATTACTAAAAGAATTCCTTAATTTGGGAATTTTCGTTATAGCCCTAGGGTTTGGAGTCTTATAAATAGGAGTTTAGGCTTAAGTTATAGAGAGAGCTCTTTTAGAAATGTGAGTAGAGCAAAGTTAAAGGCTGGGGTTGTTTTCTTTTTTGCTTAACCTTTTTAGTTTTATCTCATGTCTTAATTTAATTCTTCTTAATAAATTATTATTGAATCTTAGTTCTTCTATGTAACATTATTATTTATTTATTCAGTGAATGATATTTACTATTGTGATCTAATTACATTGTAGATTGATGTGTTGAATTAATAAGTTCGAGTTATTAATCCAATATTTGAATCTGCTATAGAGTTCATGAGATCTTATAATGAATAAACTAATATAATTAGAAGTAATCAAATAGATTGTGATTCGGCTATTTGGTTTCTTTGAATTAGAATAACCTAGTAATGGAATCCAAGGACTTAATGTGATCTTAAGATATCTTATTGTAGAAACGATTCAATTTGATTACATTTAGTTTATAGGTTAATTTTTTTGAAGTGATTTTAGTTAACTTGTATGAGGAATTTCCACTATTCAATAAGTAGTTGAGATTATAAAAGTTATAGGGTCATGTGGTAAATAATAAATTTACTAAGAATTATGTTATCATTGATAATTTAATTTTGTTTTTGTTTTTGTTTTATTAATTAGGGTTTTTAATTAGTTAAATTGCTTTGATTGCTGAGTTGGTAAATAGAAAATAGGGAAAATTGTTAGCAATTCTGGTATGTTATCTTAATTATATAAGGTTCCATTGTGATCGATAATTGGGTTTAAAATCATTTTACTATATTATAACTTGATATGTAGACTTATTTCCTATCAATAATTTAAAAAGTTTCAAAGAATATAGAAGCAATGCTGTTCAATGAAATCCTTGTTCTTAAGGATAAAAAAATTCTCAAACGAAAAACGAGTCAATTCTCAATCAAAAATAGTACACCCTCACCTACTGCAGATGTGTTTAAGGCACTTAAACCGTATATGGTTCCACTCAATCATCTTTTGTTTTAAGTTTTTTTTTTTTTTTTTTTTCTGCAGATGTCATTGACGTATAGCGCGCCATCCACATAGCTTTCATGTAACCGCCACATGACGACAGCTCCCGACACTTTTCACTTTCCGTCATTTTAACTCACTCATAATCATAATGATCGAAGCGAAAGCGACGCGGTGCATAACAACGAAAAGGATTGGATTTACTTCTTTTTTTTTTTTTAATTTGTTTATTTTTGGTTATGGACATTGAGACGGATGATGTGCTTTTTCTTATAATATTAAGGTCTGAGCATGGTGCTTTTTCCCAAGCATATTTAAAGAATTTTGAGCTCTATTATATCCCAAATGCATTTTGGTTTTGAGTTGTTATGTGGGCTTGCTTGTCTCTCATTTTTCCTCCCGGTAAGTATTTCTCATTATATGGACATTGTTTTGAGAATACATACGGTACTCTTTAGTGCTAGTATAGTCGGTAACAACAAGAGATGCATTCCCATGAATTCCTATTCTGTGCTTCCTATACCTATTTTGGTTCGCATCCTAATTAATTATTGAGTTCCCTGATTTGTGGATGTGTGTGTTCCAATGAGTGAATGCGACGTGTTGATTCCAAGCATTTCTCCAGGAATATGCAGAAATAGCAAGGCAGCTGACCGATGATATTTATATGATGCTAATGAGCATAGCTCCGAGGGTACGTCGATGTAGAAGCTGTAGTTGTTCTGCCCTCCTTATAAATATTGGTATTCGCAGTTTTCACTTTATAACTTCATATAAATGGATAAAATTGATGCCGATCACTGTATATAAGAGAGAAAAGACGATTTAATCGATAATATATATTATTTATTATATAGATATAGTATATAAATATTAATAAATATGATATTTTATGATTTTATTTAGAGGTTAAAATTATTATAATTTAGTAATATGAATATTAATATTTTAGTAGAACAAATTAGGTTTGATTTCCTCCCTTTTCAATTATTATAACAATATAACTGTTGGGGGCGCCCATAAAGAAAAAAAAAAAAAAAAAGAAAGATAGAAGGCTCTTATATCGGCATAAGCTATCCCAATCACACATGGTGAGGTAGCTTTGTATTACATATTTAAATAAGAGCTCTCCAGGTAAAATAGATATCAAGGAGGCAGACGGGTCAATCCTCCCCTCCCGTTTGTTTTGGCCTGAAATCGACACGAAGACTTGTGTTTAATGCTTGAGTTTTTCCACATCACCTACTTATTACACATTGGTAGCCAACTCAAAAAAATGGGGTCCATACTTATTTCATGGGACTAAGTGATTTGCTAGAGATCTATTTCATGGTTCATGCAAGTTATCCCTTAAAAAACTATAAAAAAAAAAAAACATATATCATACTTGCATAATATATGTAAATATTTTATTAGTATATGTTACATTCCTTATTTCAACTTTGTCCATTTTTATAATTAATTATCTAAAATTTAAAACTATTAGAGAGTTTTTGAGGTCATTTATAATACCTAGATCAAATAGTTAATCGTAAAAGTACATAAAATTTAGATAAATAATTGCGAAAATGGTAAAGTTTAAGTAATAAATAGACCTCTAAAATAAGTAGTTAATTACAAAATAATAAGTAAAATCGAGGTATTAAATATAATATTTATTCTATTTTGCTTTTGAACTTGTATATATGATTGATTATATGGACACAATTATATATATATATATATATATGAAGCTTGAATTATTGACTTTAGTTCACAGCAAAAGCAAGTAAAATTTATTTATATATTAAATGTGATATTTACCTTGTTTCAATTTTGAACTTGTATATCCAATTGATTATGCAAAAATGAATTTATAAGAAGGTTGCATTGTTGAGTTTAGATCGCAATGTGTTTCGACTTTCAACAATATATCACTCGTGACTCTCAAGTAAGGGTGTAATATTTATTAGTCAATTTGGCGGCCACCAAATGGTAGAACACAAAAAAGTAAGAAAGAGCATAGTCAAGCTGGTTGAAGGGGTAGATTATGTCCGAAAGTATTAAAAAGAAAACTCATAAACACAAGCATCTAAAAAGCAGTACCAATACGTTAGGAATGTGAAAACACTTATCTGTAATTGTCCAGATGAAATGACGCTGTAACTTTGTCAATGAATGAGATTGATTATAAATATTTTCAAAATAATTAGTTTAATTGTAGAATTTCGTAAATGTGCTTAAAATTTGTAATTTCATTAAAAATTCCATAAATACATAATGTTTCTAAATCTACTTTAATTTATTATTAAACTACGGCAATTATTTTAAATGCCTTTAAATATCAAGAAAAGACCTCAAATATTCATACTTTAACTTAATCCTTTTTTCCAATGTTTTTTTTTTCCCCCATGAAAAGGTTAGAATTTATAATTTTGTAGTAGTTCGAAAATGTAAATGAATTTCCATAACAATCCATAAAATTAATCATTTTAGTCAAAATTTAATAAATGGCAATAAATTCATAACAACACAACAAATTTGCAATCAAATCTTCACAACTTGTAATTTCACTGTAAAATTCATAAATTCAACCAACTTCACAATTATAATCATATCCATGACGACAATTTTCTTTCTTCTTCTTCTTCTTTTTTATTTTTTACTTAACCCCATAAAATTGCTCCCAATATTGTAAATCTACATATGTTTATTTGTTTTTGTTTTTTTTTTTTTTTAATTTACTTCAAAGTAATGCAGAGCAATCAAAGATTGTAATTATCTGTTATGAACATTAATATATATATATATATATATATTTAGTAACATCACTCGAAACTTCGTAAATATGCTTAAATTCATAAACTCACTTAAACTTAATATATCAAAGTTGAGAATATATCTGTAGTTATTGAATGCGTTCATTGTTTGTAAGACGACTGCAATTCTTCGTAAATCCTCTCGACTATTTTTAACACTGTGATCGACGCATCACCAAGTCTAAAAGTTAAATGCTCCCACAGACGGCTAAGAAAAGTACTAATTCTAGATCAATTGGTCACGTATCAATTCTAGAATCATGATTATATAAGGAGACATTTGGCAGAGCATTTTTTTCAATGTTTGAAGTTGAGGCATTGTTGGTATCATGTCTTTGTTAGAAAATAGTCGGTTAAGATTGTGCCAACGCTGTCAAGGTAGCAGCTTAATAAAAATAAATAAATAAATTATTTGTAAAAGAAAAAGTGAAATTAGGATATTTTGCTATTTAAAGAATCCATTTAATGGTTGAGCGGCTTTTTGTGATGATGGATTCTAGCAAAAATTTTAGATCCTTAGACATGACGATATATTACGGAGAAAAAGCTTTATTATTACTGTTTAATTATTAATACTATTTAAATACGTTAGAGGAATTGTAAGAATTTTTTTTATTTATTTAATAAAAAGAAACACTATCATTCTTGTTTTCTATTTTAACTTGATAATTATTTGCAGGTTACCGTGGTGATAATTGTTGCTCCTACGACAAGAAGTCAAACGTCAGTCTGTAACGATCCCGTTCTCCCTCCATATAAAGACATATATGCTCAGGGACGTTTTCTTATTCAATGTGACTTTTGCACATCATTAAACAAAAACAGTTTATCTCCATTACTGTTAGACGCGTAAATATGATAACGGGATGTTAATTTATTATATCTCTGAATTTTTATGGAATAATATAATACAAAAATAGCCCATGGTTAAATGACTCGTATGAATTATTATAAATTCTAGTACTAGATAATCAATAGCTCATTAATATAATATTGCGATTTTTGGACAAATAGCTTATTTATGTTTATTAACTTAGTTTATTTATTGCTCTTTTACCTTACAAATGCTATTGGAGGTAACATTCATGCTACTAGAAGAACTATTCGGATTTAGTTTCGATTTACAGATGAGGTTTGAAACTCTTAGCATTCTTCTAAAATGATATATAAATAGTGGGTGATTCAAATCCAGTACCAAAAAGAGAAAAAGATTTTGCTTAACTGTAAAGTCTTACGAGGAAGATTGTAATATTTCATGATTAAACGTTTCATATAAATTGTACAAAGTTATGATATTAGTTTATAAGGTTATAATAACAAATATTTTGTTAAAATAAAGTTATAACTTTTGGATCAAGTAATTAATGGGTTCATTTGTATTTGTTAGTTTAATTTGTTTATTACTTTTTACCTAAGACATTACAAATACTATTAGTAATCAAAATAAAAGATGTTATATTTTATGTTATATTAAAGTATAGTCGTTATATTTTTTAAGTTTTTAAATATGGTAAAGAGAAATAAAAAATAAAATAATAAAGCTTCTTATATGAATTGTAGGTTTATTTTTTTAAAATTTTTATTATTGATTTTTAATTAATATATATGTAATATGTAAAACTTCAATCCTTTTTACAAAAATTAGCAATTTTTCCTTTTTATTTTACTTTCATTATTTTAGATAATTAATGCATCTAATTATAATATCTAAATAAAATTATGAATAATGCTGACATGGCAATTATACATACATTTGTGCCATGGTGGTGAATAGTTTATTAACATAAGGTTAAGGTTGTATCTTTTGGACCAAATAATTAATGGACTTATTTGTGTTTGTTTACTTAATTTATTTACTATTTTTTATCTACGATGTTACAAACACTATTAGTAGCCAAAATAAAAGATGTTATATTTTATGTTATTTTAAAGTATAGCTGTTATAATTTTTAAGTTTTTAAATAGAGAAGAGAAATAAAAGAAAAAAAATAGAATTATATCTTGTGGTTTCTTTAACTGCCTGCTTGTCTTAAGGTGGCTATAAAGTTTCCTATATGATTTGTAGGTTTTTTTTTAATTTTTAATCTTTATTATCGATTTTTAATTAATATATATGTAATATGCAAAACTATAATGATTTTTCAAAAATTAACAATTTTTCTTGTTTACTTTACTTTTATTATTTTAGAAAACTAATGCATATAATTATAAGATCTAAATGAAATCATGAATAATACTGACATGGCAATGACACATCTACATTTGTGCCATGTAGATGTCCAGTATATTTGTTATATTTTAGGAAGTGTAGTATAAGTGTAATTTACAAAGTTCATAAGAGTGATTAATATAATTTACCCTTAATTTTGCAACTTTAAAATATATTTTCAAATTTTCAAGATTTGTTGTTCATTATTATATATTTACTCATAAGGCCTTATAACTTAAAGATTTCGAAGTTAAAATTTTGTAATAGCAATAGAATTATTCTAAAATTATTGCTTTATAACTTTTATATGATTCTTTTTAGTTTGTATTACTTTTTAGTTATTATATGAACACCTAGATGGCTTTTATATAAGCCCATTGTCTAATCAATTGCATCAAGAGTTAGCATTTAGTAATTTGACAATTATTAGTATTAGTACTATGGTTTTTACTCATTATTTTCTTGTTTACTTATATATTTACTCTCAATGTCTTATTTCCTTTTAAATTTCAAAATTAAATGTTTATAATAGTGAGTATACTATTCTAAAATTTCAAATTTAAACATTTGTAATAGTGACTATACCATTCTAAAAATTATTTCTTTTATATCCATTGATTTATTTATTTCACCTTCATTTTTATTATTTAGACTCTTACATTATCTTTGGGTTGATCGACTATCACATTAGTTACTAAGGGTGAGTGAGTATAAGGGGGTAAGCTACGAAGCTTTACTTATATTTTACATTATAAGGTATATATTTTAAAATTTTGGAATTAGAATATATCCCTTAGCATTTTGGAACCAATCTGGGACCTATACCTTGTAAGACCTGCCAGTTATATAGTGCCTTATGGATCCTATAATTTTTGTATATATTTTTATAAATTTCAAGTTTATTAGATATAAAAAATGATGTATATATGATATTTGTGAGTTCTTTGTAGGAAAAACTTATAAAATTTATAACAAAATTTATGAAATTAAATTAAAAAGAGTAACTTTCCTTACCTTCACTTTTTCAAGTTGATGGGAATCTTACTACTTAGCAAATAAGAAAAAAAAAAGGGAAAATGATGGAAAATGTAAAGTTAGAGAGAAAATTAGGAAAGAATAAGAGAAAGACTTGAAAACATAGTTTACCCAAAAACAAAAAAAGAATTGAAAACATAAAGTAAGAGCAATTTTGGGTTATTGACTTATGGGCTTAGCTCCTCTTCTTCTTTTTACTAAAACATTCATTGGCCGAAAAATATAATATTTTCATTCATATTCATTTACAAATATTATTCAATAATTTGTTATAGGGTGGATATAAGGAATTCTAGAACCTCTATCTTCTATACCTTATAGTATAGATGTCGATTCTAAAGTCGATATAAGGTAAGGAAGGCATTGCATCAATGTTGTACCTTGTGAAAGTAGGTTCCAAAAATTTTATACTCGGAATATATCTTATAACTCTTAATATCGACTTGAAGCCTACTTGATTGAGTAACATAAGTGTAAATACCTTATTTAATAGAATTACTTACTCAACTCCATTAGTTGCCTATTACTTAATAGTTTGGAAATTTCCATTATTAACAATGCAATTTTTAATAATACTAATGATTTTTGCCTAAGTTCTATGGGCTTATAAGTATAATGATAAATACTATGCATAGCTTACAAAATTTTTCTCACTTGTACTTGACGAATGGGTCCTTGACCTTCCTTGGGTGAATGAAGCATGGATAATTTTGATTAAGTATATTTCTAGTGTTTTAATAGTTTTTTAGTATATTTGTAATGCTTCGAAACTTGGGAAGTCACAACTTTATGACATGTCAACTTAAGGAGCCAATACACTAAGGTACTTAGTAACCCACCTATCTATACTTTATAATCAATAATAATAATAAAAAAAAAGCTAACCAATTTCTCATCAAATGTCTCTTCAAATAGTAAATAGGAGTAGCAAATTTCATTACTTAGTTCAAACACATAACATTTGTCATCAATCAATTCAACTATTAAAAACTCTTTAAATATCTAACATTCAACCTTAAAAGGTTCCTAACTCCGAACTAAATGTAACATACTCGAAATAAAATAAATTAAAAGTAGAGAGAGTCACAGGTGACCCCTATAAGTCTTGAAAATAAATACATAAATATAAAAAAACTTTTCAACTCTCAATAACCGTATCGCCCATAAACTTGATTCATTTTCATCCATTAGGCGAAACCCATCTTGTCATCAAAATAGTAATATTTGTTTCTTCATTAAAATAATAGTAATTATAATCTGAATCTTCACAGTATTCAATACTTTTCTTGTTACTTGAACTTGGAACTTAAAGTAACTCATGACTCTTAAGTGTAAAACATATATATAAATATAATAGTATTTGTGCAGGTCCTACCCTATCACCTAAGTAATCCTTCCTAGATTTAGTTGGATTGTCTCAATATAGAACATCCATCAAGTGAGTCGTGTATGTTCACCAGGTACCTTAGCAACCCACTAGACTCTACTAGTGGAAGGTTAAAGTGAAGCACACATAACACATCAATTAATGAACCAAGTTCAATTTAACTTCAATTAATGAACTACACTAGAAAAGCACAACAAAACATGCATGTGTCCCGTACTTGGATTCGAAGAGTAATCACTATTGTTTCTAGTGTTTAGACTAAGAATAAATACAAAATCAACACATGGTAACGAATAAAGTAAATTTTAGAATCTACTTTCTAAAAGTTCTTTCATGTCTTAACTTAAATTCTAAAATCCTACAAGAATTTAGGGTTCAATTACTATTATCTATGTTGTTAGGACAATTTTAGAATCCTAAGTTAATCTAGATTGGTTTAAGTTATGATTTAGAAGGCTAGATATCAAGAAAAAATGAATAACAAGTGGAAAAGGTACAAGGCGAAGAATCACGGCTGTAAACTTTAGTTGTAGTTCTTGTTCCTGTATAGAAGAGTAACCATAGGTAGGAATCACAACTATGAACTTTGACTGTGATCCTCTTATCATTTTTTTTTTCTCTTCTTCATGTATAACTCAAGATAACCCCTTGAGGAAGAACACAATTACGATCCTGACCACGACTATGACCATGGTCCTTGGCTGTGTTTCCTTTGAACAACAATTTCCTCTTTTAAATACCACTCCAAATCATCTATGCAACATCAATCACAACCCCTAACACACCACTTAACCTCCACACATTCAATGACAGCTCCTCAAACACCAAGATCAATCAAATCACCAAATCAAACATACATAAAATTAACCTTAATTTATTCATTTTTATCATGAAACTTCATATCAAAGGGTACTTATGCGTAATTACACCCATAGATCAATTTTATACCTTTATTATGCTGCAAATTGTGAATCTAATTAAATTTATCACTCTTTCTAATGGAAAAAAATGTATTCTATAGCATCTACTAGGGTTAACATACCTTGTTATTGCATTTTCATAGCAAATCTACACTTTTCTTGTGATTTCTACTATCAAGGGTATTGGGATTTGAATTTTTGAGCTCCAAAAGTCAAGACAGCAAAAAGACTCTTGTTAGATTAAACAAGGTTCAAATAAAGTTAGGGTCTCTAGGGTTAAAGAGGGGTTTCTAACTTTTCTTTGACTTAAACGCTCCTATAAGTATTAGTTAATTACATGCAATACTGAAGGCCCTCTTAAACCTTAATATCTTTATTTTATGTAGATTCCTTTTTGTTTTTATTCTATTTTTCTAAGCTTTACAATATTTTTCGAAACAAACCTGAATAAATATCTTAAAGTGTTTAAAATTCTTTTGTTATCAAACATTTTAGATTTTTCGATAAAATCATCATTGATTAAAAACCTTGACCAATTAATATAGTCTAAAAGTACTTATAGTCTAAGGATTTTTATTTAATTTTTTAAATTAACTTATCAAAATTATAGGATGTTATATATATATATATATATATATATTCTCAACTATATTATAGCTTGATAGAGTAAGATTCAAAGTTTAATAGGGTTATTATCAACCTATAAAAGTTATTTATCAATCTATTAAGGTTTAGAAGTTTTAAAATACCTTTTGAAAGTTCAAGGATCAATTTATACCTAATTTAAAGTTTAAGGAGTTATTTACATTTTTCCTTTTTATTTCTTTATAATATTGAAATAAAATCAAATTAATTAACATATTGTGACTCATAAAACTCAATGTAATCATGATATGACGTTGGTCCAACTAATATGATCGAAATGTAACACATATAGACAAAAGGACAAATTAATTATTTAGAAGATACAAAGAATTTTAGAGATTTTCATACAAAATGTGATGCAAATATGATTTGGCGACATTGTCTTTTAAGAACTATCACCCAATAATATGTTGTTTAATTTTCTAATTACAAAAGACGTAAGCAAACTAAAAGATACTTCCTAATATGAAAAAAGCGACGTAAAGATAAGCTTTGGAGAGGGTGCAAACTACGATAGAAAGGGGTCCAAACTGAGTAAGAAAATTCTTAATTCCTGGAATTGACGGAGAAGAATTGTCGTATAACCCTTTGAAATGGAAAGGAGATTAATTTTTGGAGCATGAACTGGACAAGAAAGGGAGTGCCAAATACTCGTATTGGAGGATAGTCCATAAAAATGTCCATCATTTAAGTTTGCATGACTTCTAGAGGGGAGTAGACTGCTGAGATGAAGATATTATTAGGTATCCCTTTAGATGGAAAACATTGAGAGCTTACTTGGGAGTGTTGTTATTGACCCTCTATCATGGGAAATGATAATCTAGCTTGGCAATGAAATATTAGTGCAAAAATTACTGCTAAATCCACTTGTAAGTTACTAAATAATATTGAGAATTTGAGCAAATGGGGAACTAAGCTAGAGTGGATTTGGAAAACTCCGAACTACCCGAAAGTGTAGGTTTTTTCTTTGGAAGTGCCTAAATGACGAATTTTCAAGTAAGGAAAGGTCGATAAGTAGGGGCATGCAGTGGAGTCTAACTGCTAGTTTTGTGTATTTGAGATGGAAATAAGTGAAGGAGCGAGCAGATGAAGGGAAAATGGGCTAGAGTTGTTAGGGATGGTCAATTCACTTCCTTCTCCTCACTAAACTCAAATAACTGGATTGAAGGAAACGCTATGTTGTCAACGAATTGTAGAAGGAAAGTTGGTTGTCCCTAGCAGTGCAAGTTTGCATTTACACTTTTCAGAGGAAAGGGACAATAGAAACTTATGAATTAGTGAGAACCCACCTTGCTTGACAGCTCTTTATGTGCTGCTACAGACTTTTGGGCTAACATGATGAGGAAGAAATTCAACTTGCATGGTTGTCAGCTTGTTGCTAATTGGGAACCCCCACCGCTTGGTTGGTTTAAACTTAAATATAATGTTGATTTTAAAGAGGGGACGAAATGGGTTAGGATTGGTGGGATCCTTTAGGGATGAGAGAGGAAATTGCCTAGGAGGCTTTTCTAAAAGGATTTTTTGCATCCTCTCCCTTGGAATGGAAATATGAAGTATATTCTATTTTGTAAAGTATAAATGTTTATCCAATGTTGTTAGTGAAATTGACTCCATGGAAACTTATAAGTAGCTACAAGGTGATAGAGATGAGTCAGACCATTTTGCCTAATACTGTCGTTTCCTACCAGAAGTTCGATCCAAGCGCAGGGGAAGATTACGATGCAATGGACCGATATAGAGAGAAATGGAGTGGCTCATGAGCTTGTAAGGGCAGCTGTAATTACAGATGCGGATGAATTTCTAGAAGGCCTGCTAGATATGTTGCCGTTTACTACTTTTTCTAACGATGCTAAAGACTTTTAGGGGGCATTCCCCTAAGTCAGTTCAAGGTTTGCCTTGCCAAGGTGGTCGTTGCCTGATTTTGGTTTCGTTTCGATGCTTTTGTCTTTATTAGTCTGGTCGGTAGCCTGAGTTGCTGATGTTTGTACTACTATTTTTTGCTTTCTTATTTTAATGCAATTTTCTGATTAATGCGGGAAAGAAGCTTCTTATGGAGGCAAAATTTGGTATCATGTAAAAAAAGGGCATAGCTAATCCAATTACGACACGTGAAGGTAGAATTGTAAAATAATTTGCTATTTAGGATATCTAAATGACTTTATATGTTATATAAATTCAAATTTGATAAGAAACGTACCCATATTCTCTTCCTTCACATGAATTATAGTTAGTGTCAGAATCTGGATTTTACAGTAACGGCACAAGGTTCATACAAAAGGGGGAAAAAAAAAATAAAGGAAACAATTGTATTTATTAAAATGAATACCCTGTGATGATGAAGCCAAAATTCAAGTTCATCTTCTATGTCATGTCAGATACATGCCAGGATATGTTTGTTTTACAAGTCACCTTTGTATACACAAATGTTTCTGTAATTTTTGTACAAAGTGTATAAAGGATTGTTTTGTTTAACAGGGATCAGTGCTGCCATTCAAATTCCTGCCTCTTCCATACCTTCCAAAGACTAATTTCCCAGTGGAGATTGATCTCTTCATTGCAGGGGGACTTCTTTCCAAGTTTGTGTTTCTGCTAAATTCGGTAATCCTGAATTCTTCTCCTTCATGCGCCCTAGAGGAACCTTCTTCAGTTGAATTTCGAGAAATCTCAACCTGAACCTGATGATGGTGGTGTGCATCACATTCGTCTTGGCCCTTTTTCGAGGAACCGGCAATGGCGAACCGATCCGGAGATAGAGCTGAATTCAGGGAAACCGATCTTCTAATGCCTCGAACATCATCTTGTACAATTTCACTTAAACTGGCTTCACCCTTTTCAGGAGCAGGAATTGGGGTCCTTCTAGGAGAAGCATCGTTGGTGACAATACTAATAATTATATCATTTTGAGAAGATCTTTCTGAATCATCTAGGATTATTACTGAAACGCCCTCGTTTTGGTCACGGGGTGGGCACGTTTCCTGCCTAGGAGCTGCAGGCTGCTGAGGGGAAATATTGGCAGGATTGACGGATGCAATATTCGAACGACATAGCGGGCAGCTGGAATGAGATTTCAACCATGTATCGATACAAGGAAGATGGAAAGCATGGTTGCACTTTGGCAATAGCCTCAGATTTTCATCTTCTTGAAATTCACTCAAGCAAACCGAACAATCAGTTCCCTCAACAAGGCCATCTCCTCTCTTATATTTACACACCGTGATGGATTTTATGACCGACTCATCCAGTCCATCTGTACAACTTTGCCATGACTCATTATTCATTTGATCTCTATTGGGATCACCAAAGTCTCCATCATTTCTTCTTCTTCTTCTGCAGTATTTGGTGATGATGGTGTAGTAGCTTACAAGAAGGAAAGCGCTTGCCAGGATCCCAATGACCGCGATCACTAGAGGCGAAAAATAGGGACCGGAACCACCGCTGTCGTCTTCGGGAGGAGGAGGGGGAGGAGGGAAGATGAGGTAACACCATTGTGGGCAATATATACTACAAATTCGTAGAGAGCAGTCTTTATAGGTGTTATATGGAGCCCAAGGATTTGGATTGCCTGTAGATCCCATGCCAAATCCTAGTGGGCTGCTAATACTAAATGCTGCAACAGAGTGTGAATGTTTCGTATATTGCTTTAATTTGCATCAAAGGAGAAAGAGAAAAAGAGAGTAAGGCCAAACTCAAAGGTGGGGATTTGCAGAAAAAAAAAAAAAAAAAAAAAAAAGAGGAGAAAAAAGTGGAGGTTGGATGTAAAGCGAAGCAAAGTTGAGGTGATGGAAAAGTTAGAATGTGCCGATTGCCATCTAGCTTCTCTTCCACTTTTTTATAATTTTGACACATAATTAATGGTGGTTTTTTTTTTTCTTGTGTGAAGATGATGGGTTGTTGACTAACTAAAATGATTGGTTGGTTGTACTTTTCTATCCAAGTCATTAATAAATTCTTAGTACAAAAACCCAAGTGATTAATATATTTGTACATACCTATTGTCTAAGTTGGTGAGTGTAGTTGAGATGGTTCGGGCGTTTGCTTCTTTTTTTTTTTTTTTTTTATTCCACAATGATGCTATACTTGCTTGTGAAAATTAATCTCCATATTTCCCTCAGTTATTCCTATTTTAACTGCTCAACTCTCTGACATGAATCCATATTTACAGTCCCAAATCTAACGTTTTAATCTCCATTAATAACGATAATATACGTACCTCTTTTCAATAAGCTCTTATAATTAAATATTATCCTGTCATTTATGTGTTTAGTGTTGATTAATGATGATTCCGTTAAAACAACAAATTTAAAACAGCAAATACCATCTCTTTTTTTTTTTTTTTTTTATATGGATTATGCTGTAGTAAACACTAATGATAAGGGGCCTTCTAGCGCGAAGAAATTGCTTCCGTATGGATACGGGGTCATGTATCATTCAAAAGTAAACTTCAACTTCCTAGGTAGGAAAACTTGATTACTTGAAATTCCTGCAAATCCTTTATCTCGGGAAACTTCCCCAAATCAGATAATGATCACAGGAAATATTGTAGTTTCATTCTTTTCTGTTTTTTTTTTTTTTTACTTTTTTATTTATTCTTCGCCATCACAGGAAATATTGTGGTTGTACTGAGAGATTTGTCGTAATTGACTTCGGCAATTATCTGAAAAATTGACGGGTGCTCATTTAAAATGAGCAGGCATCTGGATATATATTGTCATATAGTTAATTCTAATTTTTTTTTTCCTCTCTTTATCACAAGATAAATTTCATTCAATAGAGGAAAAAAGAAATTACATTATTGACACAAAAGAATTGATATACTAAGAGTTTGGATACTAGGACCCAACTAAATAAATGGATCATCTCTTTAAACATCAAAATATCGAGTTTTATACGAATACGAGCTTTTTTTTAAAAAAAATATTACGGAGAAGGGTTCGTTTAAAAAAAAAAAACGAAAATGATATATTACTTATGATATTTACACTAAAGGTACATGTAGTAAATACGCCTTCAATAAGCTAGTTTAGTAGGAATTGAACTGAAGGTATATCTACTTAAAGTGCCTTCAGTTCAATTTCTATTTAACTTACTAATTTCTATCGTTCAAAATGATAAAACAATATTCTTCTAACCGTTAACTTGCAAATTGAATAAAAAGTTTGATACAGTAATTAATTATATAAAATCATAATTGGTGGAACGCTTGAACAAATATGGCAAGTGGAGAAGAAATAAGCTCATAAGATGATTATCCAATAACCATACAAGTTAGATAGAAGAAAAAATAATTATAAATTATAAAATTAAGATAAATAAACAATGCATTGAATTGCAATATATAATGAAAATTGAATTGTATTTCGAATAATTAGTATATACACAAAATTTGTAATGGGTTAATGACAACATTAATATAATGGAAAAATAAAGAAGAAACAAAAACGATAGACTAAAAATATCTACTGACGACTACATCATGTAAATGTCCTTACGGTACGGGAAAAATGTAAACACCCTCATCTATTGTGTGTCTGAGTATGATCAGGTGGTGGATTGTTAAGCTCAAGTTCTCTAGGAGGAACTGGGTTAGTTGGATGGCTCCCTCACTCATGGATGATTGTATGGGGGTAAAACGTCGCTTTTGAGGAGTTGGTGGAGTTGCGAGATCAAGATGTTACTGGAACTCGAGAGTTATGTGTGAGCTAAATCCAATCTTGGAGCTAGATTCGGCTCTTGAAGTTAAGACAACACTTGACTTAGGGTATGTGTTGTATCCCCTACTGATATGCCCTAGCTCTACAAAATGATAGGCATGTAGTGAGATATCGTCACCGAAGTCTACCCGACGACATACCATTCGAGCCCTGCCTCCTTAAACTCTAGCTTTACCCCTAGTTAGTGCACAACGAGCTAGCATCTCCTCCTCAGTAGATGGTCCCTACTCCCCATCGTGGTTCATATGGGGTGGCTCATGTATGCCCTCCTATTGTAGGTAAAGGAAAATGTTATTGTGCTGCTCAACGAAGTCAAGTATCCCATTTGCAATACCCAGCGCTATAGGATAATCAAGTGTCGGTCTGACACTCTTAAGCGAGTTCACCTGAAATAAGTAAAGAAAATAGATGTTGGTACATAGATAGCAAGTATAAATGAGTGAAAAATAAATTAATGGATCATTTTAGACGTACGTACCAATAGACTAATGACAGCTCCGTGATGTGTAATATAACGCTGGGTGATCTATCTATACGATGGCCAGTAGCTCTCATCAACCCCTTGAAGACCCTAGATGTATATTAGGAATCTGTATCTCTATCTCTAAGCCTGGATGTAGGAAAGGTATATGTTGATCCAGTCAACATCCATTTTACCCTACATGTCCACTCTAAGATGTTGACCTCCTGTAGAATGTACTGATATCTACCAAACTGTAAGATGAGATAATTTGGAAAGCACCACTTAATGATGTGAAAACATATAAGTGGTACTTGGGTAGTCCAAATGTGTTGCCTAGTAATACAGAAATAAGACAACAACTACAACAACTCCTCTATATAAGGCTTCCAAACAACCTAAAGGGTAGAAGAAAAAGAAAATAAAAATAAACAACCAATTAAATAACGATGGTTATTACTTACGGCCAAGAAAAGGACAGCAAAGAGGATAACTTATCATATCATACATGTTGTGTCGTTTGCATGTCAAAAGCTATGTGATACGCATCTATGACATGCATTGAATGTTGAATCATATCTCGTACTACCTTCCACTTGGCTGCCAATAGCCTAAACTCATATCAACTAAGGGGGACGACATATGGGAATCTATCCTAAGCCTAGACTTACAATAGAATCGTAGCCCCTCATACCTCATGCGCGTCGGATGACGAGTGATGAGAATCAACCTCCAATTATATCCAAGCCGAGGCCTATCAATGCTTACTGAGGCCGAGTTGCAACTAGAAGGACGAGGGGAAGGAAAATAAACACTCGGCATCAACTCTGTTGTCAGCTGAGGTATTGAGAAACCGCAAGGCCAAGTACTCAAGACCAAAGAACCACTCGGCACCGCACCGAGAGACTCGTGCCGACTGATTTTAAGGTTCGGGAATTATAAGCCAACCTTTCTAATATCTCGGCTAAGCCATGCAAAACTTCAAGGACTCCTTCTTGAACCCGTACATCCAACTGCTGACCTCGTCCAATTCGGATATTACTCCTTCCAGGACATGCCAAGTGACTACATACCGACTTCGCTTGTAAAATGCACAGTTTTGTATTCTTATGTATGTTTTCCTTTATTTTATTTATGGGCTCAGCTTTTTAGAATTTAAGGCCTTGTACATTATTTATAGTTTTTCCATTAAGGTTTAGGACTTACTATAAATAGCAACTGTTGTAAACATCAGATAGACATAAATAGAGAAATATAGAGATATATATACAGATGGAGAAGATATTCCCATATAGAGAGAATCTTTTCTTTTTTAAGTAAGGCTATACTTGAGTTAGCATTTGCTGGATTATCGAGTATTAATTACTCTCTTTAATTGTCCCTGCGTTCTTATTAATCTTGTTCTCAAATTGTGGTGAACCTCTTCATTTAAACTGGTTTGTGAATCACATCTAACCTTCATTTGAAACCCTAAGTAATATTTAGTATTCGTAAGTCGTATAAAACTCTATTTCAAGCTCAAACCCCTGATTGTACTTGTGTCTTAGTACGTGATATCCATCTACATTCACACTCAAAACCCCGGTTCTTACTTCCTGTTCTTCATACCTATTCTGTTTATCCAACTTATTGTATCTTCCATTCCTTTGAACCCTATCAGCAAGGTAGAGCATAGTTGTTGGTACAACCATGCCAAGCACACACTACCCTAACTAAACTACCTAGCTACTAAGAATTCCTCCTGCAATGGCAGGAACATTAGGTAAATAAGGCTAGAGGATTTATCCGTAAATATGAATCCACCCATTAAGTTGAGTATGTACACACGTGTGTACTGTCGAACTGTCTGATCGTCTGCCCTACAAGGAAGTATCTGGAAGTGCTCTCGTAACTATGTCAGAGATAAGCGAGCATACCTCATCTGAGCAGGGCTTACGCCCAACAACTGCTTTCCTACGTCAGCCCAGCTTTCCTCATCATTATCTCTGTTCACCCCGCTACTACGAACCCCTTAACTAGAAGTCAAAACTAGACCTCAACATCCTACAGTATAATGGTCACCTCTCCAGTAGGTAGGTGGAACATGTGTATCTTGGGCCTCTATCTCTCAACAAGTGCCGTAATCAAATACTGATTCAACATAATAAATGGGAGCTATACAACTTCGTAAAACCCAGCCTCCGGTATGTAAGACTCTACCCTAGGATGAATAGGAATATCTCACTCATCCTTACGTAATGACATCTCATTACACCAAACTCGTAGTGCATAAGCCGTCTCCTACACAAACATTCAATGAAGTTAGCAAGTAATACATCTTTAATAAAATATTTGATTGTAGATGATAATGACATTACTCACCCTGCCCTTCCAAACGGCCAGTGAACGGTGACTAGCCTACCTCGCAAGTACGCGTGGATTAATTAGTCTCGGCTTCATCTATCTTGTGAACACATATAAACATGTTTAGTATACCTAAAATGAAAAAAAAAAAAAAAAAGAAGAAGAAGAACAAACTTGGTAATTATTACACAAGTGTGTAGACCCTCTAGAATTATAATTTTGAAAAGACCTTCCAATTTCTTCAAGTAAGCCTGTAGTCTCCACTTACAACCCTGTTTTTTCTTCTTATAATAGACTGCATATACATTTGGTCTCAAAATGTCCATATGAATATCACAGTGGTTCATTACATAGAATAACTTTACCGCATCTATGATATTTCTTCATGTTGAAACGCATACCGACCCTCAATTCATTGGAAATGCTGATGTTGCTACACATTGCATTGACATCTCTCTCAAATGTTACGTAGCCACTGCCATCATATCGATTGTTGTAAAATGGGCTAGGATCTCTCACCAGCCTATTTATCGGTTCATTTATTAGTAGAAAGTCTTGAAATTGCCTGCTGAGTAATACTTCACCAGTATAGTGATGGAGCTTGCTTAGGCTGTCTCCACAAAATGGGTAGACCGATACACTATTCTGATAACATAAGGTCTCACTTAGGCCTCTCCAAAATCCTCTGCATAATCATCTTTGAGGCTAACATTATCCTTATCACCATCCACATCAACCTCATCCTTCCCATCATCCTTGACATTATGTCTATGTACATTCTCTTTACATACAAATCATTAGACTTTTTGTGTTAGATAATGGGAGCCAATGCTTCGTTAAGCTACCCTTTTGTCATATTCACGTATTTGTACTTAGAGAAATCCATGAATGGTTGATTTACTTTACCTAATATACATAACAGTACATGTAGAAAGTTGTAGGATGTTTGAAACCTAACCTTTAAAATAAGAAATAACATAGTTACAAAGAAACTGCAATTTAAATGATAATTTATCTTTTTTTTTTCATTATCGCTCTTCTAAAACTTAGGTCACATGTAAATTCAAGATACAAACTCAATAAGCATTGTTCATGAGCTCTCATCAAAACAAGCCATGTTATTGAACTTTTTCTTTGTACTATTTTCACTAAAATATTGAAATAAAAAAAAAACTGTAGTAAAAGCAACGACAATTTAATGATTCTCTATCGCTTGATTTTTCTTAAATAACATAACCTAATTTCTACTATTTTACAAAATGAGAAACAAGTACCTTTTCTTAATGAACCACCATCTTCCCTATCTCTAAAAAGCTTAACCCTAGCACTTACTAGTAATAACCTCTCTATTGCCTAAGAAATTAGGTATTTTAAAGTCCTTTTAAGCTAATCTCTTATCCTTAAATTATTTTTACTTGTCAAATCAGTAATTCGTAAGTCTAGACAAGGATTGTGTCTCATGGTAAGATTATTTGGTAGTGTATTAAAGTAGGTAGTGACATAACTCTCGAGTATTCATAAGTTGTTATTGTTGCTAGAGATGTATGCATAAGATGATTTTCTTCTCTTTTTCTTTTTTTGTTTCCTATTTCTTTAGTGTTGTTTCTTCTTTTAGGGGTTTGATACTTATTTTGGAGATTAGATTATAAATTAGGTTTTAGTCAATGTTAGTAAGATATTTAGTAAATCATGAATAATGTTAGTTAATTAAATGATCATTTTCTATTGTTCATTAATTTTGAAATTACATGGTGATCGTAAATGAGTTGATTTCATTGCAATTAATCATTAAGAATTTATGTCTTTTCATTTAAATTGGTTTCAAAGACTACTAAATTGGAATTTCGAATTGAAAGTAAGCTCCATGGAGTTTAGTATATACGGGTGGTCAACAACAGGGACCGCCCTATCAACAACATATCTAACATGGTTTACTGTATAGTGAAAGAAGAAATACGGTCATCTTAGTGCTTCGGTTACTTGGCCACCCTTAGCACCCATCACTTGCCTCAACACACCTTCTTATGGTGCACCCTGGTGATCTCATAACTCTATAGGTTGACCAAAAGTTGTCTTCTTAATGTCCCTAATTGACCTATTTTAGGTCCCTGTTGACCAGTTAATTGGGAAATCAAGTAATAATCATAAGGAGCACAATGTACTTAAGGTATGGATATTCGTATATATTTTCTTGAAGGAGTACAAACTCTTAATTATTGTAGAAGCTTTAAGCAAATCTCAGGTACATAGGCAATATTAATTGTTATTTATGTATGTAGGCTAGTAATTGAAATGAACTTAATAATATTTTGCTAATAAATTATTTTGCTAAGCATAATTGTTAGGAGCATTGAGGTGTCGAAAGTGATAGTAAAGGACAAATAGTTATTTCATATCATAGAAGAAATGACTTGAGGTGGTGTGATCTTTAGATTAGGTATGACTTACTAAATAGAGACATATAGGTCATTGAGTGACTACTGCTATAAAATGGGTTGGCTTTTTAGAAAGAAGTTGCTATCATATTGCATTGGCATAATAGGACATCTTTGTAGATGGTTGGATGGACCAATTACATTGGTGGCTAATACTAGTGATGCATTGGGACGAGATGACTAGAGATTAGTATAAATGAACTATGTGGACAATCACATGTAGAGTAATGCATGTGTTCTAGGCTTTTTCTTGAGCTTTTATTTTCCACTTTTCTTTTTTGTATATAGAGTTTCATTTAGTGTAGCGCAGGATCAAGGCTCAATCTATTTCTTAGAGTGTTTTAGAACTATTAGGATACATTGAAGCTTAGAAAGTAAGGGTAGTTGGATAAGATTATGTAGGATTAGTCTTAGTGATAAGATTGAATAAATCGTGGTTGCCCATTGATGGAGGCTTCTTGTATATAAGGGAGTTTTTCCCTCATTTGTAAATCATGGAATTTATTTGAGTTCATTTATATTTCTATAGAGCATCTATCTCTAAATTTTATCTTTCTAAATAATGCAAGCTTAAACAATTTGGAGGAAAGACTAATTTAACCTCTTTATAGTAAATCCAAAAAGTCAAAATATTGTATGTGCTAGTATTGAAAGCACTTTGAATACAGCAAATAGTATTAGAGCGAGCTTTCAATCAAGGATAGAGGGAGAGCTTGTTTTTAAAGTTATTAAGTACATTTGGACACCATGACTCCTTTTATAGTTGATGAGTCTGTTATTCAAGGAAAATCTTATAGGAGTGAAGCAAGAAATAACGGGCATATTCAACTAGGTTTAATGTACGGAGGAGGGATTCACTAAGCTTGAGAAGGAGCTCCTAAGGAAGATGCTGATATCCTTGAACTAGTTAATTGGTGACATGCAAAAGTGTGATGTTGCCATAGAGAAAAGGTGGTTTCCTTAGAGAAGGAGTTCAAGGGTCTAAGAGATTGTATCTAACAATGTATTAAGATTATATATGGGTCAAGCCAAGTTTCGATAATGGTTAAATAAATGTTCTAAGGATTAAAAGTTTCTCTAAGGGCAATGGATGCTAGGGAAATAGATAATTTCCTTTAGAGTATGTTACAATACTTTGATGTGGTCAAGGTATTAAACGATGCATTAAGGTTGAAAGGCAACTCCTACATTCTTAGATGATGTTACCATTATAAACATCTTAAGGAGTAAGGTAGGGAGCTGATGTTATAGAACATAGGAAGAGTTTAAAGCTGAATCAAGGGTTTAGCTTTATCTAAGCAATATTGAGAAGGAGGCTCAAGTAGAGTTGGGATGGCTAAACTTGAGGTGTTAATTAATGGGAGGAGTTTTTGCTTCAAAGAAAAGCAAATTGGGTAGGGGCATACATAAAATCACATAGGGAGGGTAGGGTTGGGGTATGGAGGCAATGGAGGTTGGGGTAATGGTGGTGTAGTTGTAGGGCGTTGGGCTAGGCTCGGATTTACCTTTGTTAATCCAATATTAGAATCACTCTTAGGAAAATATCCATTTATCATTGCAATTGTATTACATATTACATATGTAAAAGAATTTCGTTAATGATTACGCTTATAACATTTTCTAAAACTTTATAAGATAGAAAAATTCTTTTTAAGTAATGATTAAGGATGTTTAGTGCACTTTGTAGCAGGTTAAAACAATAAACGTTTTACTTTCTCATGTTGCATATGTACTAATTAAAATATAACTATTATTTTATTGAAAAATAAAATTAATAGATAACACTTGTGTGAGTTTTATTTTCAACAAAAGTAGATCATAAAAGGTATTTGAATACGAAATTGCAAGTAAAGTTAAAATAGTAAATTGACATAAATATGAGTATTCTACAATACCATATCATGAGAACTTTGCAAATTTGTTTTTAGCAATATAAAAAAAAAATCATTCTGAATATAAGTTATTATGCAATTAATTATTCAATAAACTACATTCATGATCATAACATCAATCTTAAATAAAAATATTATTACTAAATCGATTCACATAATTTGTATTATTTATTGGCAATTTATACAATAAAACCAGGACAATTGTAATATGTAGGTGTAATTATTATTTATTATATATTACTAATAAACAGTATCAATTTAAGAAAATTTATTTAATTACGTATAAGTTTGTAATAATTAAATTTAATGTTATTGAAAAAAATTAGAAGAAAAAAATAAAGAGAGAATATCATTTAAACATTAAATACATCTTGAAAAGTAAAATGACAATTATGAGATTTAAACTCGGGATCTTATGTTTGGTAAAACATATGAATAACACTTAACTAAGCTTAAATGCTAAATTTTTCTCTTTAAGATATATTTAATATATATTTTTATTTTCTAAAAATTTTTAAAAAATTAACTCTTTTTTTGAGTAATCGTATCTAAACCCGAGGATCCACAATTGATTATAAAGTTTGGGCATTAGGTAAATCTATTTTCTAAGCAATAAAAGGAGATAACAACATTGCTAGTTAAAAGAAGCATAAGACAATGAGGACATTACTAGTTAAGGTAGGGGATAATGTTATGGGTTTTTCTCCTAAGCCTATTTTTCCTTTTTGTATATAGAGGTCCATTAATTTTATAGGCCATGATGAAGGCCTAGTCTACTTTTAAGAACTTCTAGAGCTATCTAGATACAATGAACCTTAGTAGGTGTAATAATTTGATAAAATTAGGTAGGATCATATTTTAATCGTTAGATCGAATAAATCTTGATAACTTCTTGATGAAGGCTTCTTGTGTATAAAGATGTGCTCCTCCATTTGTAAACAATTCAGCTCATTTAAGTTTATTTCTATTTTTAAAATGCTTCTTACTTTAAGTTTTGTTTCTCTAAATAGCATGAGCTTGATTCATTTGGAGGAAATACTGACTTAGCCTCCTTAGGATGAGTCAAGAGGGTATAAGTTCCTTGCATATTGGTGCTGAGACCACTTTGCATGTAGCATATGCACATGTGTATGTGTGTGTGTATATACACATACGTGCACATGTGATTTTAGAGTTTAAGTTGCTCTATGTTTTGAGGCGTTAAAACTGTACTGGTTATTATATCTAATTCAAAGTATAAACTTGTGATTTTTTGCATTGGTATTGAATTTAGTTTGTGCTTTAGCATCATATGTGTTTGCTTGCAGTAGTATGTTATGACGTTGCTACTTACCATGATTTGGAAATGCTATTTCAAGTGTAACAGATAATCATTCATGTGCTAATAGTGACTTTTGGCTTAGGATGAATAGGACCAATGCCAGTGGATAAGAAAGCTTTAATCTACAAGCTGATATAGTTTAAATATAACTAAATTAACTTCCACATTCTTTTATGTGCTTATAAAAAAAAATTGATACAAACAAAAGTTATTACTACTAGATTCGGAGGAATGGTGTGCTGATTATTTATAGAAATTGTGGATTTGTAGCAAGTTAATTTAAAAATTAACTTTCACATTCGTTTATGTACTTAGGAAAATTGAAAAAATTCATATGAATAGAAGTCGTTGCTACTAGAGTTAGAGGAGCGGTATGTCGATTATTTATAGAAATTGTGGATTTGAAGGAAGTTAATTTTAAAATTAACTTCCGCATTCTTTTATATGCTTGAAAAAAAAAAATTGGAAACAAACAGAAGTTATTATTGATAGAGTTAGAGATGGCCAGAAAAAAAAAAAAAAAAAAAAAAAAAAAAAAAAAAAAAAACTGAGTTAGAGGAATTGTATGTTGATTATTTATAGAAATTGTGGATTTGTAGCAAGTTTTAACATGAATTTTACTTATTTATCATTATATGTAATAAATATTACGTATTTATTAATTATATGAAAAATTTACCAATTTGTCAATCCTATCTCGCAACTCTAAAATATGACATAAGTATATATACTTTGATACGATATATATTTAAACACAGCAACATTGTATCTTTTAAATATAATACAAGTACATATTGTCAAGCCTGATTTTTCAATTTTTGTTTAAATTTGATTTCTTATTTCCTGATTAATACTAAACGCTAATCCATTTAATATTAATCATCAACTAAAGAAATTGAGAAATTCCAGTTTTTTATCGAAAATAATTTTTGGAGTTACCACCCGACTGGAATCGGGAAAAAGGAAAGCAATCATAATCAAGAAATCGTAATCAAATGAGTGGATTGATTATGATTTGACTACCGGTTTTTTATTTTAATTTCAAATGAAGAACAAGAGGGTTCCGAGTCCGGGAGTTAACTTATTAAACCCTTAACCGGTACTACTATCTATTTACTGAAATTAGGATTATTTTTCTAATTATAATATTTAAAATAAATAAATTAATTAAAATCAAAAGAGAGAAAAAAAATGATCTAAGTTTTTACATATTTTATCGTTGTCCCGAAGATGTCTATGTACCCGCTAGTCGGGATCAGACAATCGTAGTTCTTTTCGAAAAACTTTAATATATTGATTGATTTTAATTGTGAAAACCGACCGAGTTTATATTTTAATTGATTTGGTTTAGTTTTAAAAAAAATCTAAAGGGCCTTAACTCGTAAGTGATTAAAAAAAAAAATCTTGAAGATACTATAACATATTGTAAAAATTTCTTTTTCTTTTCAATTTTTATTTCTTTTTTAAAAAATAATTTTTCTACATGAGAATTCCAAAAAAAACTAATCCTAAAAAAATTTCTAGACTAATAGATATACATATATATATATATATATATATCATTACCACTAAATAAGTATCCACCGAAATAAATTAGTGATATCATGTAACATACTCTAATATATGAAAATCAATACTAATAAATCTCCTAAACTAATATATTCATATATTATATCACTAATAGATACTATAATAAGACATATACATATATATAATAAAATTAAAAAAAAAACAATATTAACCTTCCCTTGTCTAATATCTATATATATTGTTACCTATTAACTTAAATTAACCTAATCTATATTAAGACTAATGCTAACAGAAGTATCCTTATTATATATATAAATTATGCCGAATTAATTAAAATCTTAATAAACTAACAACATGATATAATATAACAAACAAGAAAACAAAAGAATCAAACAACATTTTGAACCTGATTTAGCTTGCTGTTATGGAATCGGTTGAGCAAAATTCACCGTTGGATGAAGGTTCGGCTGTAGACATAGATGCCTATTGAGACTCAAACCCAAAACCTCAAACTAAATCCACCTCAAATACTCCACTATTTATCCGCTAGGCCGTTGACCTATGCCTTGATATTCAATACAATTAAATTGTATTTAAACCATCTAATTCCCTAAAATAAAATTTTTTAATTAAACTAAACTAAAACTAAAACTATTTGTTCCTAATATAAGTTACTTTCTAAAAATCTATAAAACTCTTTATAATAATTTTTCTTTCCTCATTTTTTGGTATTTTCATCATTTGTTAATTTTTATTATTTTTTATCTTTTATTAATTTTTTTTATTTTTGAATTAGTACCTTTTTTGTAAAAATAAAAATTAGGACTACAGAGGGACAAAAATTAGGTGTCTACACATATACCTACGTTACATTTAAGAGATGTGTCATACATACAATTAATATATGTTGCATCTCTTAAATACAACATAACTATCGTAGGCAAAACATTAAATAGTATTTATAAAATATGATACTTCTATTATTTCTAATATATGTGATTTAGGCTTTGTATTTATATAATATCTTTCATTTAATCTATATTTATGTATTTTTTTTAAAGCAATACATATGTTTTTCACGCAAGTTTTAACCTTTACAGGTTTTTACTAAGTGTAAGAATATGCGGTAGATTGCTTACATCCTTGACATTTGAAAGAAATACATATAATATAATTAGTAAACAATTATTAACGTACGCTGGCAAAAAAAAAAAAAAAAATTATTATTCGTGTACTCTACATCAACTAATATATTTTTTGGATAAGCAAACTTCATTCCTGTCCTCTCTTGGTGCAGAAGTATAAGATCCACAAAATTAGGCGCCGAGTGAAAGAGGTTTGATTCTCCCACGGTGTAAGAATATGAAGTCTGAACAGTTGAGTGCCTTGCGAATTAATGATAAATTGTTAAGGCATTTCGATCACATCTATATTGGTTTCACTATTTTATAATATGGAATTAAAAAAATATCAATTTAGTTTCACTATTTCATCATATAGTCTTGTGGCATTTCCATATGTACACTGGGTTTTCAACATGATTAATTAAATTCGAATCATTTCTCGTTGATTGTAATCACTAAAAAAAATATCATTCCAGTTATATATATACACGAATAGATGTTGTGTATCTCTGTCAATTAATTGTCATGTCATGGGATTGCTTTCCCTCTCTATTTTATATGACCAAAAATCAATGATTTCCTTTTTCCATAAATAATAATAATTAGGATTTGTCGCACTGAATTTTCATAAATTTTCGTTTCTTGAAAGTTAAAATTATGCGTTCTTTTGATGGTTATGCTTGATATCTATTTTCACTTTCTTTTAATATATTTTGTTCAACTTGAATGGTAACGGATATTGTGATCGAATCATGCAATATTAAGTTGAGAATATTTTCAGCAAATATTCACAATCTTGATCAAACTATGTGAACTTTTTCTTTTGCTCATTGTTAAGAAAAATCTTGAATCCATGGAAAAAATTGGAAACATACCAACTGCTATTATTGAAAATACGAGCTCTAAGCTTTAGCATTGGGTGAAAAATAAGGAACTATTCATGTTGGTTTCTGAAAATTTGGAGATAAAGCATAAATTTAGAGAAATGTTTCATAACCTATAATATCACATTTGATATGAAGAAATAATTTGAAATAAACTAGATTAGAATATGATAAAATGGAACGGAATTAAGATAAAAATTATAAATTCATTCCTTTTTTTTTTTGTCTCGAAAGAATAGAATGCATATATAATAGTGTTTATAAAAAAATTATTTTTAATTATTGGAAATAATAATTAGGTCAAAGGATAAATAAGTAGAGAGGACAAGCCAAAGCGAGGACGGAAAGGTAGAATTATATTTTTCATTAAAAGTAAAATCACCGATTTTATGAAATGGTCATTTTACTTTTTAAATCTAACTTCCAAAATCAAGAAAAGGCAACCGCGATTCACAAGAGTTTGAAAATTCCTAAAACTCGAAGAACGATTGTTTGGACTAACGCTCACCAAATTAACAACTTTATGTCGTTTTTCTGTGATCCGATTGTATAATAATTATTTTTTAAGGTAACTTTCTTACGTTTCGGGACATTGAAAATCAGTAAATAAGAATCTAAATGATTAAATCAAGTCAGAGGATAATATATTGATGGTTGAGCTCCAGTTTGATTTAAATTCAATATAACTTTAGGATTGTGAATTTAGATTTGGTTAAACGTAATTCTCAATAACTTTAGATTCGGTTCAATTAAACTTTTTATACTTAATTTATTCGAAAAGATATATAATTCTTCTAATTGAATTATATTTATTGATAGCAAAGTTTGATTCAAATTGCTTACAAATTTATTGAAGTTAAAAATATTATAAAGTTTCAGCTCCAATAACAGGAAACAATTAAAGGAATGATCCGCTTACACTTCTATTAATGTGCATCATTCCCTATTTTGAATCATATGTTAAATATACCATAAATGCACTAAGATATTAAAACCAAATAAAAATAAAAGAAAATTACCGATCAGCCCTTAGGAAGGGTCGCACTATTGCCATCAAACTTCCAAATGACCTTTTAAGTATGTGGTAGGTTTCTTTTTCAACTTTACACGAAAACAGCAAGCCATAGGCTATTAGGCCAGCCAGGAGGCACGTGAGACAAAGCTCATAGCATTTTTACTTTAACGATGCTGTATCTTTTCTTTCCTTCAAAAGCTTAGAATCAAATCCGAACGAAAGAAACCCGGGAGAAGGCAATTCGATTAAAAATGGTTGTGACCCCAAAAGATATTTCCTTTCATCGAAATCACATATTTAAAGATCTAAACACCAAACTTTACTTTTCACGGTGGAACTTGAGGTTGGACTGATAACAATAAATAACAAGAAATAATCAATAAAATTAATAATAACAATAGCAAGAGCTAAAATAGACAATTAAAATTAAGGATCACGGTAGTGTCAGTCAACCTACTTAGACTTAGTTATTAGTCATTATTTATTTACACGTTGTTCTATTTTGTTGATGCTAACGTGTAACATTCTGTTAGCTAGATTGAGAGGTGGTGTGGTAATATAAATAGCTACAGATTAGTTTAGTTACAAGCTCTGTTATATATTTCCATTTATATAGAATACAAAGCGTTAGTCTTAGAATTCATCAATGGCTTCCCTATGTTTCGATGTTCAAGTTCTTCAACCTGGTTCGGGTAACATCTGAAACTGCTACTGCTTAGTTAGATTGAAACTTTGTACTAAAGGTTCTCTATGTTTTCTTTGTTGAAAGTAATGGCGAACAATCAACAATTGGTGCATTTTGATCAGCGTATTTCTGATCCACTTTATGTTTCGGTATCTAAATATTCGAATATGTCAGTAGGAAGTATTATCTTCAATGGGAAGAATTACTTACCATGGAGTAGGTCCTTTCAAATTGGGCTTGGTGCTAAGTTGAAACTAGGGTTTTTTGAAGGATCAATTGTTAGGCTAAACCAAAACTTACCAGATCTAATTAATTGGATTAAATGTGACCATATGGTGAGATGCTGAATTCTCAATTCTATGTGGGCTGAATTTTCATAAATTTTTTTGTACGCACAATCATCTTTTGAATTATGGTAAAGAACAGTATGGACAAAGAAATGCGCCATTAGTGTTTCAATTACAGTATGAGCTGGCTAATCTTAAGCAATTAAATCAGTTTGTAGGATGTTATTATAATTGACTTAGGCGTCGACTGCGTATTATTCAAATAAGAAGGATACCAATAGTAGAACTTTTGTCAACAAGAAAAGAAGTAAGAGTGCTAACGAAAACAAGTTAGTTTAAATGTATTGCAAGGGAGAAGGACATACTATAGAGTCTTGCTTTCAAATTGTTAGTTATATGGATTGATAAAGAGGAAAGCGAGTGGTGAAGGGACAAAATGTCAAGCTAGCTGCTAATTGTGGTGTTGATAAAACTTATTCAACACCAATTGCTTGTTACTGATGATAATCCGTTGGATGGTATAGGTTTAAGAGATATTGATTCAAACTTATTGCAGTCTGTGTGTAAAGAAATGCTTTAGATGATGAAGGGTAAAGGAAAGTAGCAAACTTATGAAGGTACTTCCAGTAACATGATAAATTTTGCAAAAGTAGGTAACTTTGAATCTATTTCTTCTTGCTTTATGTTTTGCATGATTGTATTAGCTATTGGGTTGTTGACACCGAAGCTACGAACCATATGACACCATATAGTTCACTTTTAGCAAACACTCAAATACTTCAAATGCCAATATCTGTTAGATTACCATATGGCTCTACTAAACATGTCTACATAATTGGGTCTATAAGGATTAATTCACCGTTGCTGTTATCCCATATATTACTTGTTCCCAAGTTCAAATATAGCCTTCTTTCAATACCAAAACTATTGAAAGATAGCAATTTAATTGCTAATCTTGATCCTTCGATGTTCATTTTTTAAGACCTTATCCACGAGTGTAACATAGCATCAGCAAAGTTAATGAACGGGCTTTATTTGCTCGAGGTAAAGGCATCTCAAACTTTGAGTCCCATAGTAGATTCTTCTATTACTTTTCCTTCTAATAATGCTATTTCATCATGTAATACTGTTAATAAGCCTAATGAGGTTGTTCTGTTACACAATTGTCTTAGTTATCCTTCTTGGTCAAAGCTTAAACATGTAGATTGCTACAAAAACTTTGGTTTTGATTCCTTTGTTTGTGATACCTATTATGAGTCAAAAATTCATAAATTACCCTTTCTGCATGGTATTTGAAATCCCTTGTTTGTTTTCCATCTTTTGCATGTTGATGTATGGGGTCCTTATCCTAAGCTTCAATCTTTGGTGCTCATTGCTTTCTTGCAATTGTAGATGACTATAGCTGATGTACTTGGACTTTTGCTTACTAATAAGTTATAAGTGTTTTCTAACTTAGCTAAGTTCTTGAGGATGGTGCAAAACCAATTTTCTTGTACACCAAAGTTCATAAGGACTAATAATGGAGGAGAATTTATTTCTCATGTTTGTTAAATACTCTTTGAAGAATTAGGAGTTGTGCACCAAAGATCATTGATTTACATGCCTTAACAAAATAGGCTTGTTGAAAGAAAGCATTGACATCTATTGGATATTATGCGATCTTTGTGAATTCGTATTGGTATACCTAAGTGTTTTTGGGGTGAGTGTCTTTTAACTATCACATACTTAATAAATAAGATGCTTATGTCATTGTTGCGATAGCAAACTCCTTTTAAGGTTTTATTTAGAGAGAAGCCTTCTTATGAAAATCTTTGTATGATGGGGTGTTTATGTTTTGTTACAAGGCCTCGATCATTTGTTGATAAGTTTGATGGACATAGAATTAAATGTGTATTTTTAGGATATGTGTTTAGATAAAACGGAAATAAATTATATGACTCAACTGAGAAGAAGATTCTTTATGGTAAAGATGTCATATTTTTTTGAGAGTATTTTTCCATATAAGTATAAATCTTCTACACACTCTGATAGTCTTACTCAATTTCCATCGGTTCCATTTGCTTCTAGCCCTCTAGTGTTGGTCATTGATCAGACCATGCATTCTACACTAAAGTCCTCACAATCAAACTATACCTAGTAAGTATTTGTTCGACACACCTATCCTATTGTCCTTAAACACTAATGATACACATTTATCTTCTCCAGACAATTTATCCTTCTGTTTTAGTTCAAAAATCTGTTAGGGACAAGAAATTACCATCATGGTTTTCAGATTATGTATATACTATGCTTATTCATTCACAAGCTGATGCCACTGTTGCCAATATAACTTTACACACTACTCCCAAATATCTTTTCTTCCATTTTTCTTCCCTTGCTTCTTTTCCACCTAACTATGTGGTCTCCTTGGCTAATGTGTTAACAACACAAGAGCTTCATACTTATGCACAAGCATCTAAACAATAGAAATGGATAGGTTCTATGAATAAGGAACTTGTTGTTTTAGAACAAAATGACACTTGCGAACTAACTAGGCTGCCTAAAGGAAAGAAGGTGATTGGTTCTAAATGGGTTTATAAGATCAAGTATAAACCCGATGGAACAATTGAGAGTTATAAAGTGAGGCATGTAGCTAAAGGTTATACTTAAGTAGAGGGTGAAGATTATCATGATACGTTTTCACCCGTGGCTAAGTTAGGCACCGTATGAATATTTATTACTGTTGTAACTACTAGAAATTAGCCTTTACATCAAATTGACATAAATAATGCTTTTCTTCATAGATTCCTTGATGAAGAGATTTATATGGTTTCTCTACAAGGTTATCATAAAGCTAGTCCTAATCAATGTGTCAATTAAAACGATCACTTTACAGGCTTAAATAAGCCTCTCATCAATGGAATATTGAAATTTCTTATTAGTAAAGGTTTTGTGCAATCCAAAAGTGATCATTCTTTGTTTACATTTCATTAAAATGATATTTTCTTAGTGGTTTTACTTTATGTGGATGATCTTTTGTTGACTGGGACACATGAAGATTAGCTTTTGTTCTTAAATTTGATCTTGATCGTGCATTCACTATCAAGGATCTTGAGTTAGCTTATGTTTTCTTAGGGTTGGAGATATGTCGCATATCAATTAGTACATTAATAAATCAAAGTTCATTCTCGATTTGCTCATTGATTCTAGTTTGAATGCTTGTAAACCGATTGTTCCTCCACTACGATCCAGCATTAAACTGGATAAGCATTCTAGTCATGTTCTTGATGATCTTACTACATACAGACGTCTTGTTGGATGACTGCTATATTTGACAATTACACGGCTTGATATATCTTTTGTCGTGCTTCTTAGTCAACTTATTGCAAAGCCTCATACTTTACACTCTCAAGCTGTTATTCATGTTTTACGTTATCTAAAGGGAACTTCTGATTTGGGTTTGCTTTATGTCACACAAAATTCTCTTGCTCTTCTTGCTTATTCTGATGCCAATTAGGCTTCTCGCACATTAGATAGAAAATTTGTGACCATTATCACCTAATGTTGGGTAGTGCATTGATCTTATAGGAGACTAAAAAACAAACCACTATCAGTTTGTCTTCTGCTGAAGCTAAGTTTCATGCCATGTCTACTGGTACTAAAGAAATTTTGTGGGTTTCATATATTTTGAATGACTTGCAAGTTCATATTGCTTTTCCTATTCGGCCATGCTATGACAACAAGTCCATTGAGTTGGTTGCAGCAAATCCTTACATGTAGAGATGAACGAAACATAATGACATTGACACCCATTTCGTTGGAAATCATATCAACATTGGTTTCCTCAAGACTTTACATGTCTCTTCATCTCATCAACTTGTTGATTTTTTTTTTTTTTACAAAGTCATGTTCTATTGCCATCCTGTGATAGCATAAATAGCTATAGATCATGTTAATTACAAGCTCTATTATATTTTCCATTGCATATAGAATATAAACCTTTAGTTTTAGAGTTTATTAATGGCTTCTCTATGTTTTGATATTCAAGTTCTTCAACTCGATTTACAGTTAACTCCAAACGAGATCATTGTCCTTTTGAAGGATTACTTCGACCTTTAATAATGTTACATTTGCCATGCAAAAATGATGTAAAGTGAAATGGATTGGAGTAAATTGAAATGGAATGGAATTAAAGACAAGAATAATAAATCTATTTATAAGTTTGGATATGCTATGGAATGGAAAACGTATTTTATAAGTACTAGTTAAAGACACCCTTAATTATTTGATATCATCATTAGATTGGGGGTTAAATAAGTAATATTAATCAATGATGATTAATGAAAGCGAAATGAAATCACAATTTAGCTTTCTTACTTCACTACTATTTTTGAAGTAAAATTGCAATAAATTGATGTATAATCTTTAATTATATGACCTTTTCTTAATAATGATTTCAACTCTCTATTAGAATTTATTCAATAACAATGATATTGATAAAAACAAATTAATCTAATTTTGATAGAAAATTATGTTTTGAACCATCTTTAAGCATATGATCATAGAACTAGAAAAATAAAATAAAAATAGAACTTTGAATATTACTTTAGACCTCTAACTTCTAGTGACAAGTTTTTCTCCCATTTTGTGGGATATATCATACCTTCATGGTGCCAACCATAGTCTTTATCTAAATTATTTCCCATCTATGAGACTTCTCATATCTATTTTTCTACGATCTCATCTTTATTTTTTATAGGACCAATACTATTATCCACTCTACTATTGATTTGTACTCTTTTGAATAAAGATAATTAAACAAATTATGAACTTAATCATCCAAATTTAAAAGAGTAAAAATGAATTGTAAGATAGAGTATTTTTCTAGCTTTCTTATCCTTTTTGTCTTTTCTCTACCATGTACTTTTGTTTCTTTCTCCATTTTTCAAAATGTTTTAGTTTATTATTTGAGTCTTTGATTTTCTCGCATGTCTCCTTTTATTCTCATCTATCTCTTTAACAAATGAATTGACTTTTGTAGACCTGTTTGGTGCTTTATGATAATAGAACCAAAATAAGTCATTTAGACTAGGAAGAAGAGAATGATTATCTTTTTTTTTATGCATTTAATTGAAAAAAAAAATGTCAAAAATGATCATAAGCAAGAATAGCACCATTAGTACCATTGAACTAGGCATGTGATAAATTAAGGAATTTCTAGATATCTCATCTAAGATCAAACCTTCTCATGATTTTGATAAAGGATGAAAAATTTATGCAAAAGTTAATATTTTAGTCCATGGCTGATAATGGGATGCCTATTTATTCTTTGTTCTATGGCCTACAAATCCTCCAAACTTGAAAAACTATTTGCAAGTAAATTCGCCATCACAATCACAAAATATAATTGATACATGGGGTATGTGATAGTATCATAGTTTTTGGTATGTGGATTTATTAATGTTGTGGATGCCTCGAGTGTTAACCATGGTTGAACTTTTAGGATAGATTGAGAGTATATAAGGAGAAAATGATGCTTGCTTGTTATAATAGGCTTGAATGAAATTGCTTCCAATAATAATGAAAAATCAAGTGAATACGATAAGCGTCTAAGGTAAATTATTGCATTCTATAGTATGATGTATGATTGCCAATTAATAGATGTAGGTTTCTATGGCTAACCTTTCATTTGGTCTAGTAGAAGGAAAGAGTGGCTTTTTAAAGGAGAGATTAGATGGAAGATGAATCAATATTTGCTTCGGCCCAATTGCTTAAGACTCAAACTTTTATGGCATGTTTACTTAACGAGAATGGAATCATTCTCCCCTTATTCATTAAAAACCTCCCATTACTTTGTTTACTTCATTGAAAGGAAATTTCTTAGTAATCCCAATTCATAAAAATTGCGAATTGAGAGTCCACATTTCAATCTAGAAATTTCCATTCCAAGCAAAAAATACATTACATGCCATCCTTCATCTTCTTCTTCTACTTCTTCTCCTCCTCCTCCATACAACAAACAACCACCATAGACCACTATCACCAATGATTGCCACCACCAGCAACCACTCCATCACCATCGGTAACCACTAACAAGAGCTCCTCCTCTATTGACAACCATCAATTGTACGAACAACTATACCTTTGGACAACCACCATGCCCATAAATAACCACCACTAGCAACTACTATTAGAGAAACCCAAATCCCTTCTCAAAACCCTAAGCATCGAAGAAACCTAAATCCATTGTTGGAGAAACCCACTTCTCAAAACATTACAAAAGCCCTGCATCTCTTTTCTCAATGGAATGTTTCATCTAATAGTAAAAACTACATCAACAATGTTGCTGGAGACACGAAGACCACATAAAGCCCTTTTTGCTTTTTCTTAAGTTCAAATACATAGACACTAGTACAAATTGAACTTTTATCTTGATAGCACTAAATTGGTGATCAATTTTTTTATTTATTTTTGAGTAAAACCAACTATCATAAAATTTTATCTTACATTTGGTCCAGTGATATCAAATCTAAATAACATGATTTCATTAGGGTAAAAGAAGAGGGTAATAGAGTAATTTTATTTGTATTACATATATAATCCTTATAGGTTTATTTTTTTAAGGTGAACGTAGTAATAATCATTATGGACTCATTCTAATTCCTTAGAATGTGAATTCCTTTCCCTATATATTCCATTCAATTAAGTGAATGGGCCATTAATATAGTAACATAGAAATCTAATCATTCCTTTCTCATATTGAATATAGATTGCAAAGAAACTAAAGGACCAAGAATTCTCATATTTGAGCAATAATGGATGTAATTGGAAGGGTGCTCGAAAATAATTTAGGAAGTTTGGTTAAACTAAAACTTTGGTAGATTTTAGTGAATTGATATTAAAGTCGATTGCTTGTAGGCAAGCACCATGAGTTGATAAGGAAAAATGCTCGAAACAACTTTATTCTTACTAGCAAAATGCATAAAAAAGGAAAAAAAAGAAAGAAAAAGAAACTTGAGGAAAACTGTTGGAAACAACTTCGTTCTTATTAGTGAAATGCACAAAAAAGGAAAAAGAAAAGAAAACTTTGAGATAAAAACAAATTAAGGAAGTTGATTATTCAAACTTGATGGAGGAGAAAATATTAAGGGTAGAGCTACAAAAAGTACTATATTGGAAGTGTTGTTTTGGTAATGAAGATCAAGGCAACTTTGGCTTTTGTGGAGATTAGAACACCAGCTTTTTCCATCATTCTACAATGGTGAGAAAGAATGAACAAGAAGATACTCCCGATTAAGGATAGCAACAAGTCGTAAGCAAGTGTCAACTACTTTCTTGACCTTCTTTAAAGATCTTTACACTATTGAAGCAAACCAAGTACAACAACTAGCTTTAAGTTTCATAGGTAAAATTATATTTTGAAAACTTACACTTATAGTTACTTAATCAGTTGATGATGAAGAAGTGAAGGTAGCAGTTTTTAACCTAGGATCTCTTAAAGCACTTGTACCAAATGGGGCTCCTAAGGCTTATTACCTCATAACTTTAATAAGATAAATCTCATCCTTATTCTAAAATCTAATATGTTTGATAGGATTTACGAATATCAACACTAAAGTTCTTTGTTATTTTCCTTACAAGATCATATAAAATTTTTGAGCCAAATAGATTTATACAATCAATTTTTGACTCCATTATTGCTCCCTTCAAAAGCGTTTTCATCTCAAGCTGAATCATTTAAGACGATGAGATCATGACATATGAAGCTTTTCATCCCTTAAGTTGAAAAAAATGTATTAATAGTCAATTGATTCTTACCAAACTATTTAAAATGGCCTAATAGATTGTTTTTGGAAGATCTTTTGAAAAATTTGGGTTTTAACTCAAAATGGATTACATGGATTATAAGTGTGTTTCCTCTACGTCCTATAAGCTTGTGGTAAATGGAAAATGTGTTGGTAGGTTCTCTTTTTATAAGGAAATAAGATGAGCAAAGCCTTTATGCCTTACCTTTTCATTTTAGCAGTAGGCACTTTATCCATAATGATCAGGAAGAAAAGTTGAAGAGGTAGCTTCAAAGGCATCAAATAAAATGGAATTGTCCTGCATTTACCCCTTTCTTTCTTTCTTTTTTTTTTTAAAGATAATTCCCTTCTATTTGTTGAAACTTTAGCTAAAAATATTAGTAAGTCATAATCCTTGCTTGATGCTTATCATAATGCCTCTATGCGATTGGTAAATTTCTAAAACTCTTTAGTTTCTTTTAGCAAAAACATCCTTGGAAGTTATAATCTATTACAAATCTCAAAAAATATCATGCTTAGAAAACATTTTGGCCTCTTGATAGTATGAAGTATGTCAAAAATAGAGTTTTGGGAAATGTTAAAGAAAGAATAGTTATAAAGCCCTTAGGGTATAAAAACCTTTTACTATCTTTAAAGAGTAGGGAAATTTTGATAAAATTTGTAACATATAGTAACTTACACTATGCCATGATTGTTCTCAAATTTTTTAGAAATTGGTGTAAGGAGGTAGCAGCTTTGATTGCAAGAATTTAGAGGAGAGGGTATTATTTGTAGAGAAAAGTACATCGAAGGAGATAGAACAAGCTAAACTATCCAAAATGCTAAGGTAAGATTGGTTTTAGAGATTTAAAGTTATCTAATCTATCTCTTTTAGGGAAAGCTTTTAGAGAATACTAAAAATTTTTAATGCTTTATGGGTGAAAATCCTTAGTAGTATTTATTTCCTTAATACCAACTTTTTTTCAAATTTAAAAAAATCTCAAAAATAAAGTTTTTAGGAAAATAAACCTAAAAATACTATATTTAAAATCGTTTTTTAGAAAGGTGATTTTAAATCTTAAAATGACCTTTTGAAAAAATGATTTTAAGTGTTGATGTTAAAATCGCTTTTTAAAGAGATAATTTTAGCCTAACAATTATGTTCTGGAGAGAGAGAGAGAGAGAGTTTAGGAAAAGATGAACAAAGTTGATACCTTTTTGAGGAGGGAGAGAGAGACATTAAAAAATGATAAGAGAGAGAGAATGAAAAGACATGACATGAGAGAGAAAAGATAAATATAATAAATTTGTGTATATGTGCATATATTGCTTTGTAAAAAGGTAACTTTTAAATTTTATGTTAATATTGCCTTCTCAAAAGGTGATTTCTTCGCTAAATAAAAAATTGATTTTAAGTAAGGTATTCTTTGGATTATTTTTCTAAAAATCATATTTTTGGGTTTTTTATTTAATTTTATATTTTTTTTCCTTTCCCCTACATATATGTGTTACAAAATCAACCTTTTGTAAAAGAAAAAAAAAAAAATTAAACCTCTCTGTTCAAAACTATTTCACCAACCAAACAAAGAAATAGTAATTATGATCCATCAACCATCCTCTCAAGTCTAATTCCATCCTTATTTTATTACTATGGAATTGTATACTACTATACTTGTTAATTCATTGAATTCCAACACAGGATTCAAGAAGATAATAAGTATATAGCCTCTCAAGTTTTTTTCTAGTTTGCTTCTTCATTAAAAGTCTTCTAAAGCTGGAAGGTTTTAAACACATTGCTCTTGCGCTTTCGAAAAGTAAACCCAGTGTGCAAAGCTATATTGATAAATCATAAATGGACATAAGAAAAAATCGACAGAAGTGAAGAGAGGAACCACATATGTATGGATGAATACGATCAACAGACCATTGGTTCTGCGAATCGCTAGAATTCGCTCCCTTTCTACTCGCTGACGAACACCCAGCTGTCCCATGCATATGACCTAAGCATGCGCCACGACCCAGCCAGATATGACTTGAACATGGAGAAGAAGAACTGCTGGAAAATATATATATATATATATATAGTTAATCCCTACAAGATGCAGTGTGACGATTTCCCACTTTTAACTCCTTTCATTAGAACGGGAGTGCCAGAGAAAATCTACATGTTAGTGGACTCAATTATGCATCTATAACCATCCGCGTTAAGACACCAAGAGGTAGAAGTATCTTCATCAAACAGTGACATGTCTAATATCTATGAAGAAAGAGATGATCCCATTAGGTGTCTCAGTTTTTTTTCTAGTACAGCACTTACACTGTGTTTGGCTTCTGCATATATAAATGGAAACAGAACGAAGCTATGGAAATGAAACCAATAGTAAAGAAAACGAGTGAAAACATTTACTCTTGTTTGGATATAAAATGTGGAAATGAAAGAAAATAACCAGAAATAGTTTCTTAACTCGATCAAATTACCCTTTATTGTGTTTTGTTTCTTTTATTCCAGACAAATAACAGGAGAATGATCATAAGCTTTCCACTCATTTTCATAGCTTTCTTTCCAATTTTGGAGAGAACAAAACGAGACAATAGGGTGGAATCGTTTCCAACCATTTCTACCCCATTTTGAGTTATTCAAACAAATACTTTCTACCCGTTTCCATTTATTTCCACGGCATTACAACAATCCAAACACAGTTTAATATTTTATAAGCAATAGGAGACCGTTCTAGATTCAAATGATCTCATTTTTATGTAATAATACACTTGCCTTCTCAGCACACTTCTTTCCCTTCTCAATTTCTTTTGCAGGACTCGTAAATGTTCTTATTGTGCCATTTATAGCAGTGTACATTCCCTTGACCCACTTTATCCCAGTTTTTGGATTTTAAATCTAGATCTACTTTCGTTATTATTATTAACTATTATCAATTTAAGGGGTGCAAAATATAATACTACCTCAATTGATGTAACTTACGAACATTAGCAAAGCTTGCAACCTCAACTTAAAAAACCAACCGATGGGTTGCAACACAATCATATACAGCTCTTCCGATTACATCCATTCACTAGTCAGTGTTCCTCCTGCAGAACATCACCTAAGGACACGGTATCGTACACAACGATGAGCATCTTGTCGTCCTGATTCCTTAGACTTGGCTTTCAAACCGTTCTATATCAAGATGGCTGAGTAGCCACACTAGCCATATACTAAATTTGTGTTGCTGTCATACTTCCCAATATCAAACTCCATCATAGCCATCTTAGTTTTGAAAAAAGTCAACAAGAAAACAGGCATGGCTTTAACATCAAACAGTGAAGATCGCATCAAATGGTCAAGATGTAAAAAGAAATTTAACAGTTATATAACATGGTTTCATACAATAGTGTTTGTTTCTTGAATGATGAGCAAAGAGGTTGTAGACCTGTTTTTCTTATTATCAAGATACGTAGAGAAAAATTACAAGTATAAGTAATATAAGTAATAAAACATATGCAACAACATACTCGATTTCCTCCAGGTTTAGAATAAATCTGTCGCCGAATTCATTCGACCCTAGAGCAACTGAACTATCTTCATATACAACCAATTGCATTGCATGTCCTGCTTCTTGGAGACGAGAATTTGTTGCTCGTTTCTAGTTGTGTCCTTAACAATTGCTGGTTCATTTGACCACGCCTCACATGATATCATAAAATATTACGATAATTTATAGTTCTAATTCAAATTTGTGGAATTATTATTAGCATCAGCAGATGTTTATTTTATTTTCCTTTTGCACGTGTCTTCTTTGTATTGGAGGATCGTATAGGGGCTTGTAATATAAATACCTTGTTGTAACTGACACAACAGACTTTTTTGGATCATTTTTCATTCTCGACTCCTTTACTGAATACGAGCAGATAGTTTTCTCCATGGCAGAGCTTCTGGACCTTTGTTGTTCACATGGTATCGTAGCCAATTGAGGTACAAGTCTTGAATCTTGTCTTCGATCATGAATGATTCAATAGCTAATCCTAGTACTGTGGCTATTGATCCGCTAATTTCAGATCCTTTGTTTCTTTCTATTTCCCACGGTCCCAATATATCTATTGGAACCCTAATGCAATGGAAAAAACTTTCTAGGCTGGAGTAGGTAAGTGAAATTAGGCTTAGGTGTCAAACTAAAGGTTAGATTTATTGATGGATCCATAGCAAAAGCCATCTGATCATTCATTGGATTTAATTAGATGGCTTAGATGTGATCATATCGTCTGATGTTGGATTTTCAAACTCGATGATTAGTGAAATATCTAGGAGTTCCTTGTATGGTCATTCTGCTAGGCAATTATGGGAGAAAGTGATCAAACAGTATGGTGTTTCAAACGGTCCACCAATGTTTCAATTACAACAATAGATAAGTAATCTGAAACAAAATAATAGCAGCACAGGGGCATATTACAATATATTGAAGTAAGTGTTAGGATGAGTTGAGCCAATTGCATGTGTATCTAAGTTGTACTTATGGAAAGATGAATCTTTGTACTTGTGATCTTCACGAAAGAGTTTTAGAATTTGAATCACAAGGAAAGTTGATGCAATTTTTGATGAGATTGAATGAGGTTTATGATGAGATACAAAAACTAGTATTGTCTACATATCCTATTCCAACAGTCAACAAGGCGTTTTACTTAGCTTAGCAAGTAGAATGATAAAAACAAATTACATCTGTCTTCTCTAGTGATGTTAAAGCTATTGCATTTAATTCTAAAGGTCAAAGTTTTTTATGGTGAAAAGCAGGTAAAAGGTTTTCTATAGGCATTGTAACGTAGAAGGCCACACAATCGACAATTGCTTTCAAATGATAAGATATCCGGAGTGGTTTAAAGGCAAAAGACTTGGTATAGGAAAAGTGGAAGCAAATTTTAGTTCCTTTGGAGATTAAGATTAGGAATTTATCTAATGAAGAACAGCAGTCGAATAAAGGAGATAGGCAAATATTTCAAATCATGTTTTACAAGGGGATCCTACTTTGTTTAAATCCCTTATCTCAATGAAGTCTTTATATAAACTGAATGATTTAGTGTATTAGAGCCTGCTATGGCTATGAGAAAGGTTGGAAGGAGTAACAGAAGCTTATATAGACAGTAGTTTAGGGTGTTATTATGGGGAGTTAGTAATTTTTTTTTTCTTGCTGCATATTCTAAGGATCTTGAGCATTGTATTTCTTATGGTAAGCTATCGTAACTTGAGTTGACAAAGCAACAGTACAACCGAATCCCATTATTAGATCTACGAATTAAGCAGTTACTTGAGGAATTCTTGGATTTTTTTGTAGATAAGATTGGGTTGCCTCCTTTGCAACCAATAGATCATCCCATACCACTTAAAGAGGGGTAAAGACCTATCAACGTTCGCTCATATTGCTACGCTCAAGTGAAAAAGACAGAGATTGAGAAACTAATTGCTAAAATGCTTAACATTGGGATCACAAGGGCTAATACTAGCCCATTTTCTAGTTCGGTGATACTTGTTAAAAAACAAAGATGGCTTGTAGAGATTTTGTATAGATTATAGAGCCCTGAATGGGGCTATGGTATTAGAAAAGTATCTTATTCCTGTTATAGAAGAGTTGTTAGATGAACTTTATAGAGCTACGATGTTAGATTGACCTAAAAGCGGGATACCATCAAATTAGAGTAACACTTCAGGATGTACATAAAACCGTTTTTAAGACATATCAAGGACATTGTGAGTTCCTTGTTATGCCTTTTGGCCTTACGAATGCACCTGCCACCTTTTAAGCAGTGATGAATGACTTGTTTCGACCTTATCTTTATGTATTTATACTTATATTTTTTTATAATATATTGGTTTATAGTGTTGATATGACTACCCATGTTTCACACTTCAAAGTTCTTGAATTATTGAAGGATGCTCAGTTTTCAACCAACATAAAGAAATGTTCATTTAGCCAGTATACTCTTGAATATTTAGGACATGTCATTTTAGTAAATGGAGTAAGGATGGATCCTAATAAGGTTAATGCATTTTTAGACTGGCCTACTCTTATTTCAGTGAAAAATTTGCATGGTTTTTTTGGGTCTAATGGGTTATTACTATAAATTTATCAAAGACTATGGAAAAATAACTCGTCCACTTAATTATTAAACAAAAATGGTTTTGTATAGTCTGTTGAAGTTGAGGAAGCTTTTCAACAGCTTAAAGGAGCTCTTGTACAAGCCTCTATTCTTACTGTGCCTAATTTTTATCACCCATTTGTTGTGGAATGTGATGCTTCGGGTTATGGTTTAGGGGCAGTGCTACAACAAGATGGTCACCCGATTGCTTATTATAACAAAGCTCTTTCAGATGAGACTTGAGTAAATCAACCTATGAAAAAAAGCTTGTGGCTTTAGTTTTGTTAAGCAATCATTGGCGTCCTTATCTTCTAGGTCGAAAATTCACTATGAAGACTGACCATAAGTCCTTGAAATATTTGTTAAGGTAGAGGATCACCACTCTCATATAGAAGAATTGGTTATACTAATTGCTGGGTTTTGATTTTGAGGTTAAGTTTCATAGTAGGCTTGATAATAGAGTAGTTGATGCATTATCTCATCAATTCAATGAAGTTATTGGAGTTGATGATAAGGTTACTGTAGTTGATGATAAGGTTACTGTATTTCCTACTACTAGCTTGTCCTTAACTGCTCCTGACTTTGGTGGTGTTGGTGAGTTATGAGTGATTTCGGATCCAATCTAGACCAATTTGTAGGAAATCCAAAGGTACATTATGTCTGATCCTATTTTGTTCGCTAAGGTTGATTTGCTTCGCCAAGGACAATTGGCTAATGAAGGATTTTGGTTGGTGAAAGATATTCTCTTTTATCATGATAGGTTAGTTATTTTGAAGAATTCTTCTTGGGTGACTCTATTTTTACATGAATTTAATGATTCCCCCATCGGAGGTTGTACGGGGTTTTGAAAACTTACAAGAAACTTGCTACAAACTTGTATCAATAGGACTTAAACGAGATGTAAAGCACTTTGCGGCTAATTATGCTATATGTCAACATAGTAAGTCTTAAACGCTTTCGCCAGCTAGCCTTTTAAATCCGCTATCTATACCCGAAGCAATTTAAGAAGATGTTTCTATGGATTTTGTGGTGGGTCTTCTAAAATCTAAAGGCTTTGACACTATTCTTATTGTTGTTGATTGGCTTTCCAAATATGGACACTTTATGATGTTGAAACATCCCTATTCTACGAAGACTGTAGCGGATATTTTTGTAAAAGAAGTTGTGCAATTACATGGCATTCCCTATTCAATAGTTAGTGATTAGGATCCCTTTTTCCTTATCTCCTTTTGGTGCCATTTGTTTCAAGCCCAAGGTATACGGTTACACTTTAATACATCATATCATCTAGAAACGGATGGCCAAACTGAGGTTCTCAATAGGAGCCCGGAATGCTATTTGAGATGCTTTTGCAATGAACAACCTAAAAGTTGGTCTTCTTAGCTTCCTTGGGTTGAGTTCTCTTATAACACTTCCTATCACTTGTCGACCAAGTTTATCCCTTTTAAATTAGTCTATGGCCAACCTCCTCCATCTATTCCTCCACTTGTGAGTGGTGAGATTGCAAACCCTACTATTTTAACAGCTCTAAGGGATAGAAATGAAGTATTGCAACAATGTAGCTTACAAACTTCAACTCCCTCTTGGTTGTAAATCTCATCTAGTTTTTCATGTTTCCTTACTAAAGAAATCTTCTGGTACTTTTTCGACTTCTATTGATTTTCCTATGGATTTTCATGTATTTGAAAATGATTATGAAGGACACCAACAATAGCAACCTATCTATATTTTGGGACATCGTTTCTTAGTCAAAGATGGCTAAGAAATTCTGTAAGTATTAATGCAATGGGAAGGACATCCCTCAACTAACACCACTTAGATGGATAAGGTTATCTTTGAACTTCAATTTCCTAAGTTTGTCCTTGAGGATAAGGACGGTTTTGTAGGGGGTAGAATTGATAAGACTCTAAGGGTATTGCATCTTATTTGTCATGTCTATAGGCAGAGGAATAGGGAGGCTTAATATTTGTTGTAGGGCTTGTTATACATGTACATATTTTCAATTCCAATTGCTATAGGGTGTTAGTAGGTGAATATGAGTATAAATAGGAGGAGAGGTTAAAGAGTAGTTAGGGAATACTTTTCATTCATCAATTGAGCATTGGCTCATTGGAAATTTTCTTCTTTGAGGCTTATAGGTAGGTACTTTTCTAGAATCTTCTAGAAAAAATTTCAAAACCAATGCTTATTACACCAAGACTACAAACCATATGACCCCTTTTTTCTAACGTTCTCCATGAAATTACTAACCTATTACATCTAATGAAGGTCAATATGCCCAATGGAAGAACCATTTCAATTACCAAAAATGGATCAGTCAAAATTAGCCCTTCACTTGTTCTTTATAATGCCTTTCTTGTTCCTAAGTTTACACACAACTTACTTTCCATACATAATATGGTGTAAAAACAAAACATTGTTGTTGCCTTTAATCTTCTTGCATGTGGTTTTTAAGACCAGATTACTAATAAGCCAATAGCAATCACAAAGGCCATATGTAGGCTTTATACTCTCTAAATTAAAGGCCTCAAGTAAGATTTATCTCTAACTGATCAAAGTACATTATTTAAACTATGTAATTCTACTTCTTACTTAGATGTAGTTACACTTCATTTAATTCATGAATGTTTAGGCCATTCTTCTATCTCTAAGCTCCACCATTTGCCACTTTTTAAAGGTTTACACTTTAAAAACTTCATGTGTCATGTTTTTCAAGAAGCTAAATTCCATAGGCTTCCTTTTGCAAAAAGTACACATGTTTCTAAGTTTGCTTTTGAGCTATTGCATATTGATGTTTGGGAACCATATAATGTTGTGTTAATTTTAGGTGCTCGATTTTTCTTGACTACTGTAGATGATTTTACTATGTTTACTTAGACTTTCTTGATGCATCACAATAGTCAAATTCATTCTATTCTTTAAAAATTATTCTCTTATGTTTCTAATCATTTCAACCATCTCTAAGTTTGTAGAATGGATAATGATACTGCATTTATGTCCTACTTGATAAACAAAATGCTTATGGCTAGTTTGAATTAGAAAACACCCTCTGAAATGATGTTTGGGGAAACACCAACTTTTGATGATTCTAGAGTTATGGGATGTCTTTGCTATATTGCTAAGCATCCTTGTCTATATGATAAATTTGAATCTTAGGGAATCAACTGTATTTTTCTATGCTATGCATAAGAACAAATGGGCTACATAGTATGTGATATTTCTCACAAAACTTCTTGTTTCAAGGGATGTAGTGCTCTTTAGGTATGTGTTTCCTTTCAAGCAATCCGGTCCTATAGTAAGTCCCGTTTCTTCACAACCTGTCTTATTTGAATCATTATCCAATTCACATGTTATTCCTACAATTGATACTTCTTGTTCAACTAATCGTTTATCTATTGTTATTCTTAAAAACACAGTTTCTCCTAACCTTGAAATGTTATAGATTGAATCTGTTCATGATGACCTTGTGTCTAATCTTGTAGTTAGTACTTATGATATGCCCTTTGTTGTTATGCCTGCTTCTTCCCTTCATAGATTTGTTATAAATAAAAATCCTCTTAGGTGGCTTCAAGATTTTGTATATCAAGCCCATCGCAATTTAATTTTACGTCATTCCTTCCATGCACCTTCTATTTAACCTCTTCTTAAAACCAATCTTGGTTCAATACCTACTGTTAGATATCCTTTGTTTGATGTTACAACTCTTATTAGTTATGCTACTAAATTTGTAGCTCCTCTTGCTAACCTATTGATTGTTCAAGAGCTATGTAATACTTAAAAGCATCAAAACATAAAGAATGGAAGGATGTTATGCAAAATGAGTTGAATGCACTCAAAAGTAATGAAACTTAAGAGTTAACAACTTCACTTAAAAGAAAAAAGGAAATTAGATCTAAATGGGTGTATAAGGTGATATATAGGTCATATGGAACAATTGAAAGATATAAAGCTAGGTTAATAGTTAAGGGTTTTATATAAATTGAAGGGGAAGATCACCATAACACTTTTTCCCCGATTGTAAAACTATGATCAATTTGGATTGTTATTGCTTTAGCCACTACTCATACTTGGCCTTTACATCAACTTGATGTTAATAATGCCCTTTTGCATTGTTACCTTGGTAAGGATATTTACATGATACCACTTAAAGGTTATGATAAAGCTTTGCCTAATCAAGTGCATCATCTAAAGAAGTCTCTTTATGGGTTGAAGCAAGATTCAAGGCAATGGAATTTAGAAATTTCAAAATTCTTGATTTCATTAGGTTTCACATAATCCAAGTATGATTATTCTTTGTTCACATATCATAGTCCTCAAGGATGTGTTTTCATTTTACTGTATGTTGATGATATGTTGATTATGGGATGACATGAATCTTTCATTCCTCAAGTCAAGTCTCGGCTACATGATGCTTTTACCATCAAAGACTTGATCATTGCACGATTCTTTCAAGGTTTAGAGTTATGCTAAACCCAGCAAGGTATTTTATTGAATCAATGGAAGTTTATCGTAGATGTATTGCATGATGCTTAAATGGCCAAAGCTAAGCCTTTTTTTTTTTCCTTTACTTACCAAGTTACGTCATGATAACATGACAAGGGAATTATTATTTGATCCATCTTGCTACAAGTGACCTATTGGCCATCTTCTCTATATTAAACTTATACGTATAGACATCACATTTGTTGTACATAGGTTAAGTTAGTTTTTGGTCAAGCTAAGGTAACCACATCTTTAAGCATTATTCCATCTTCTTCTTTATTTGAAAAGTACTGCTACTATGGGTCTCTTTTATTCCTCAAATAATTAGTTGCAACTCAAAGGATTTTCTGGCTCTGATTGGGGGTCAAGTTGTGTGGATCACAAGTCCATTTCAAGCCTTTATGTCATGTTATGTTTTGCACTTGTGTCTCAAAAACCCAAGAAGTAGTCAACAGTTTTTGTTACAACTATGGAAGCCAAATATGGAAGTTTCACCTCAGCCACAAAAGAATTGTTGTGGGTGTCTTATGTGCTTCATGATTTATTGCTTCCAATTCATTTCCCTATTCCACCAGTATGTGATAACAAGTCTGCTTTACTCATAGCTCAAAATCCTTGTTTACATGGTCATACGAAACATGTCAACAATGATGTGCACTTTGTTCGCGACCACATTTCTTCAGGTTTTATTTACAAAGTTTATATCCATTCTCATCTACAAGTAGCCTATCTTCTCACTAAGTACCTGAATGCGTCTCATCTTTAGGATTTGTGCACCAAGTTGAAGGGGCCTGTGGAAATATTACTAGCATCAGCAAATGTTTATTTTATTTTTCCTTTTACACATGTCTTCTTTGTATTGGAGGATAGTATAGGGATTTGTGTTTATAATACCTTACTATAACTAACACAACAGACTTTTGGATCATTTTTCATTCTCGACTCCTTTATTGAATATGAGTAAGTAGTTTTCTCAATGGCAAAGCTTCTGGACCTCTATTGTTTACAAAATTCCATCATCTTGCAAGTAGTTAAAAGCATTGTCATTTTGCAAAATCCTTAAACTATAAGGGTTGTGATCATGGAATCGAGATCATTTTGAGCTTTGAAAATATTGCCTAAGACTTGAGACATATAGAGAACGCAATAATGCAATGGCCTGTATATGAATTTTTTTGTCCACAATTCTGCTTCAAGATAGTCATGAACTCAAGCATATAAACACCTAAGCAATATTAAAGAAATCAGATTTTGACTAAAGATGTTCCATGAAATAAGCATGATTAACTTTTATTCAGTAAAAATGACAAAACATAGCATTTTGGCTTGAATCCGCATTCAAGATTTACTAACAGCAAAGCTAAACTAAAAGGCATTCTTTAAATAGAAAAAAAAACACCACTTGAATTAAAATAGTTATTTTAAAAGCAGTTGAATAACAAGACAATCATTATACTAAGAAAGAACCTAAAGGCAAAGAATCATAATTTTATCCCTCCTCACTAATTATCCTTAATTAAAAATTACTCATTTAACTTTCAAACCAATTATAATATCTAATAATTAAGGACTTAATAGATACACATTCCATTCAATTTCATTTAATAGATATTTTCAAACACATGAAAGTATTGATCAAATTCAATACTTATTTCATTCCATTCTATTTCAAACTATTCATACATGATATAAGAATGGCCAAAACTCTTCGATTATAACTTATAAGAGGTTACAACACTCAAAGGAATATCAAATTCCTTTGCTAATCTCATATCTTGATGATAAACTTCCATAACAACATTAATGTGAGTGGCATCCTACAAGCAAAAATATCAACAAAATGAGTGTAAGATAAATAACATTAACAAGCATAATTGTTTTCCAACACTTTTTACTCAAAATTTTCTTCTTACTTACTAAAGCAAAGTTCTTCACTTGTTGCATCAGTATCATCAATCTACCATGAATAAATTTATCCAAAAAGATTAATCTATTGTGCATATGAGAGTCTAATTCATTCGGTTGGTCACTCATTAAAGAGTTAAGTAAGAATAAATAGGTAACCCTATTATACAAAATACCTATTCAGACCCTACTCTACTAGATAATTTCTAGGTGAGCAAAGACGGTTACAGGGTAGGTTCTAATTAACAATTTTTTGGAACATGCTCTTATAAGATAACGTACGTACATGACGTCATTGTACCTTGTGACTACCTTGAAATTTTACTCTAAAATATACGAGATACATATTTCAAGACACTATGTACTTACCTTGTAAAAACGATTGAATAATATTAATAAATAAAAAGTCAATAATATCATTTTATTTTTTTAACCTTAAAAAAAATAAGAATAAAAGTTCAACGTATAATAAAACCTTAAAATTATACACTCTCATGTTTGTTGTCTTGTTCCTCTCTTTTCTTTTTCTTCTTCTTTTTAACCTTCTTTATGTTTTTACTATCCTATTTTTATAGTACTTTCTTCCTCTTTTACTAACCTTAATTTAGTAAAGTATTAAAAACATCTCAATTCTTAATTTTTCATACAATATATTTTACCAAAGCTACTCAACACATGTACATAACAATTTTATGATTTCATAAAAGGTTTGTTTTAATAATTAAAAAAAAAAAGATAAAAAAAATAACTTAACATTATAGTTATCAAAATCGTGAGTCTACTTATATGTTTGTACACGTTTGTGATTTTAAAAGTCATTTTTCGAGTTGAATCATATATAAAATTGTTTTTTCATAAACTCGTGATAAAATTGTGATTTTAGGTGTATAATTCTATAAGTTTATGATTTTATTAATTCTACGCGATTCTATACAATTCTATATAATTCTACTTGATTTAAATGTTATGAGCTATGGAAACTAAGATAACAAATTAGCCTTCTACAATTTAGAGCAAGTAAATAAAATTTGTAAGTGAAATGTCATTATATTTACTTCGTTAATTTGAATTAATTACATTTTTAGCTTCATCATTTAAAATCTCTTAATGTAGATGAATAAATAATGAGGAAGAAGATATATTTAATTTATTGAATGATGATTTATTAAGTATCCTTTTAAGTCTAAGAGATATATATAAAAAAAAAAAAAAGATGAACGTAATACTATATAGAAAGTTAGTATATTTATAGATGTAGAGAGTCATGACCTATTATAATAAGACTAAAAATGGTTCTATGATATTAATATTATCAAAGATGATGTACAAACAGATACTTCAAGGGGAATATTAAGATATGGATATTATTGATAGTAATATCAATAATAGCTAGTAATGATGATAATAATAATAATGATAAAAATTATGTTAAAATAGCTTGCAATAATCTTGTTAATAACGAGACATTTGATGATTAGTATTTTGTTTTAATTTAGTATTTTGTCACAATAATTTATGTTATAATACAATTTATATCAATATTAATATTTATATTTTAGGGCTATACATTAGCATAATCTACAATTAATTATTTGTACTATAACTTATGTTGTAACCAAAACATATGTTGAAAATTTTTATTTACATCATATATTTCATTTTTTTTATGACCATGTAAGCGTATTCATAGTTTTTAAAAAACAATTTACACAAAATATAAAAACTTACTTTTCTACATTCTAATCATATATTACTATTTATAGGATACACAATACAAAGTAATTTCATGATATTATAGGATAGGTCTTGAGTACAAAAGTTTTGGAGCTTATACTCATAAGGTGGGATATAAGTAAGGTATTATTCCTTAACCACTATGTATTTATTTAACCCTAGAGTTAAGTAACTCAAAAATCACATTCAACTTTGATATACTCTACTAAAGTTTAATACAAATGTTGTCAATAATTACCTTATTAAAAAATACACTAAACCACTACTTTAATAAACAAAAATATAGTTTACACTAAATTAGCTATATTGTAATGATTATAGTGAAAACCAGGTCAAGTCCATAAGAATTACAGTTACTAGTACTTTACCCCTTCCTTATTATCTAACTAGAAAAATAAAACTTTGAAATAAAATAAGAATTACTAAACCTTAAATTAAACTAAATAACATAATTATATAACTAAACTGCAAAATAAAAAAAAAATAAAAAGAAAAAAGAACAATCAAGAATATAAAATTATGGCACCTACATCTTAAATCCCCCTAAGATTACCAATTCAATCAAGGATATATAAGGAATAATTTCATCAATATTTTATAAAACCGTAAGAATTCCTTAATTGAATTAATATCTTTTTTCAAGATTATTAATTCATAAGCACTAACATCTTTTTTAATATTATTAATTCATAACACTAGGTTGATTAATTGAAATATCTTTGTAATTAAAATTCATACGATTACATTATCGTTCTATAAATTTTACTATTAGGTTTGAACCTAATTTAGAGAATTTTCGTTTTCCTATCTTTAAGGTTGCCTTTTTCTATCTTTAGGGTTGCCAGTAAGTCTTCAATTATACAGATCTATTTATATATAGGATTTCTCAATCTCTATGTAAGAAATTAGATACTTGAATCAACTGGTTGACAATATTAATTCAAGCACATTGAAAAACACATAACTGGATTACAATAAAGAATCATCAATTGAATAAGTAGAAAATAACATCACACGATCCCCATAGGATTCATCAAATGTAGGCAATAAACTAAATTAAATTTTAAGAATTAGACCCTTTTCAATATTTAATCTTCACATTGACCTATACACACTAATGTAAAAAGTGTCTAAGAATGTTACAAGTGTTCTCAAAATAGTCTCCCAAATTCTAGCCTTCAACTCCTTTTATAGCAAGGAATTTTCGCAATCTATACTTCTAAACACAGGCACGTACTTCAACCATGTATCTCTCTAATCAATTGCACCAATATTGACATCTGGAAGAACACAAGCACATACACGGCCATGTAGGTGACCTTGTACATTTCTGTGTATCAAAAATTCATTTTTCTTGAACACTGTTGACATTCTCAGAGAATATTAGCATGTTCTTACCTATGTACCTCCCTTCGAACTTCAAATCTTCATCAAATTAACCTTGAATCCGTCCAAACTTGTAGAATTCAATTCTTTTCATCCAAATCTACTTACCAGCTCCTAAAATTAAATTTTAACTTAAACAAGTATCAAAATAAACCAAAACACCCATAAAATTCATAAAAGCATTATAAAAATTAAGAACAAAATAAGTGTAATAAAATACTTATCAGTGCACTACTTCAAAATTAAGCATTTGTCTTATTTCACTAACAGAGGTTAAAAACTGATTTTCATGAGCTTAAAACAATTGAAACATAGCGCAGATTAGTCAAATGAAACTGTGCCCAAGAAGAAAGTAAATATGCAGAATTTTACAGCCTGATAAAGATAAGCAAAGCATGTATGGTTAAAAAGCCTTTTCCCCCTTTAACTCCATATCTATCATAATTTAGAATGCTGTATTCGGCCTGCTTGGTGAGGTCGAATCTGGCCCTTTATCAGTGTTACCCTCTGGAAGTAATACTTTGAATAATTTCGTTAAAAACCAAGCTAGCCATGGAAGGCTTCATTAATCATGTAACAAACATGTAATGCCTTTCCTGCCTCGGACTTAATAGCTCTTGAAGTACCCTTTTTTCCAGAGCCGTTAGAAAAGGCATTCTATAATGAAGTAGCATTAACATTTGCAAAAGATAAATTAATTAAGATTACTACTTATAATAGACTTGACTGCAGATAAAAGACAAGCATCATAAGAATAATTGCCATAGATATCTTATATATGTAGTACTTGTGATTGAGGTTAAAAAGGGTCCAAGCATCCAGGCTAAGAGTTGTCCATGGAGTTTAAGAACAAAGGCTTTGTTTCTAACAACATATTTCCGAAATTAGTGATTAGCACTCAAACTTAAGCTTAGGGGTTCTTCTGTATATTCTATACCAGCCTGTAACTGTGGATTGAAACAACAAAATCCATGATATCATCAAATAGGCATTTAGGTTGGGCTTTAATGCTTTTTTTTCCCCTTCAAACTTCATAGTGACAGATGAAATCAGATAGTATCTCATTTTGATAAAATTCTGACCATCAAAATGGGCCTCCCATAACCGTTGTCACGCAGTTGCTTACAGTTATGAAGGTAGACCAACATACAAAATGCTAAATCCCTCATCAACACTGCATTCAGCACTCTGAGATTTTTGTTACAAATTTAAGCTGAAATCATCCACAAAAACATCGAAGAACAGTTGATTGATAGCAACTATTTAAAGTAGGAACATCTTATAGCAACTAGAAGAAATGGAACTTCTACTCACGTATACAAATTTTCGAGGATAATCACTAGCAAAATGGAGAAAGAAGCTGGAGTGTAACAAGTAAAATACTTGTACCTTTTGGCTTTTTACCAATACTAATAGAGAAGTTCAGTATTTTTAGCTGAACTAACTCTTAGAAGAACAGTGTATCCCGCATGGTTTCCTGCTCCAACCAATCAGCCCAAGATTCTAGGTTTCATTTAGACAGTCCTGACCTCCATATTGTAACAATAATAACTCTATGCTGCCTAAAATAATAATTATACTACCAACTAGTGGCTGTACAACAACAAAAAGTGGCACAGTAAGATGGACATTGATGTAGCGTTGCAATAGCAATTTGCACTACATAAACTAGAACCACATAATATGTTAGGCAATCTCAGCAAAAATTCTGTACAAGACTGACATTGAGAACTTGAAGATAGCCAAAAGAAGATCCCTAATGTCAATTAGTTGACTAATTCAAAACAACCTGACAAAATAATCATATGTTAAAATTTAAGATAGACTGAAATATTAAAGGTCAATATATATTTGTATTGAAGTTTTTGCTCTAAGCACATTAACATGTAGAGGAGAGAGTACCTGGTAGAAGCATCAATCTAGGCAATCAATAACCATCCCCTTCTTACTTTTCAAGTCAGTGATAGATCCAATTCCAAACACAGCTGATTTTTTGGTAGAATGACTATGAATTGCATCTTTTTGTTTTTAGATAGTTTTTTTGTTTGGTAAAGTTTCTATAATACTTTAAATCAAAAGTAGTAAATAACCAAACTAACAAATACTGATAGTTAACTTAAAAGTTTCAAATTTATGTTAATAAAGTATTCATAATCATTGTCTTATAAACTAATACTATAATCCCTCACAATTTATATTAAACATTTAACTATAAGATTTCATAATTCCCCACTCCCCCTAAATATGTAATGTCCTCATCGTGAAACCTCACAATTAAGCCCAAATGTTTTCCATTTTAATGTACAATTCGAGTCGTCTACTTTTTGCAAGTCATTTTGAAATTATACCGAAAGTATACCAATCCAATGACACTCTCCACTCTTTTCGAATCTTTTCGATAAACTAAAGCCAGACTTGAATTGTAAGATAGTGGGTGGCTCGAATCGCACACCGAAAAAAGGGAAAGATATAGATCTAATTGTAAGATCTCGTACAATCTCGCACAATCTATATTGGACATTTAACTATGAGATTTCATAATTCCCTTCCCCCCTCCCCCCCTAAATATGCAATGTCCTCATCGCGAAACCTCACAATTAGGCTAAAATTTTTTCCTTTTTAATATACAATTCAAGTTGTCCATTATTTATAAATCATCTTGAAAGTATACCAAAAGTTACCAATCCAATGACACTCTCCACCCTCTTTGAATCTCTTCTCTAAACCAAAGCCAAACTTGAATTGTAAGGTAGTGGGTGGCTTGAATCACACACTGAAAAAAGAGAAAGATATAGATCTAATTGTAAGATCTCGTAGCAAGGACATTGTATATTTAATGGAGAAAAATTATGAAACTCCATGGTTAAATATTCTACATGAATTGTGAGAGATTATGACAATAGTTTATAAAGTTATAATTATGAATATCTTATCAATACAAATTTGAAATTTTTTAAATAAGCGATTGAAATAAACCCATTAATATTTGTTGGCTTAGCTATTCATTACTTTTAATCTGAGGCGTTACAGTTTTCACAGTTCAAAGGAACTAACTCCATTAATTCATCTGGCAGGAGTTATTTCTGTATGTATCATACCAGAACCAGTCACCTAAAGACACCCAACTATATGTATTTCTGAAACATTATAACATACTACATTAACTAATGCAGTTCAGTTAGTAGATCATGGAAATAAATTGGCTTATAAGATAATGACAGTTTGATGTGTAACCTACCTTGCCCATTCTTTCAAAAAAGAGCCAACTCTTTCATTTCTTCTGCTGCCTTTGATGAAGAAAAGCCCTCTAGTTTACCATAAATTTTGACTTAGAAGATCTAATATTCCAGGCAACGAATATTCATCCCGGAACAATGCCACATTCTGCAGTCCTGCGCTATATTTAAGATAAATCATTACACACAATCCTATCTGCCACTTACCAAAGATTCATCTGCTAAAGACATTTGTGTCCCATTTTTCACATCGATCCAGCTGAAGCCTGGACCTTTAGCTACCTGGCTATCTTTCATTAACTCTCTTATAGCAGTGGCTTCATCCCATCTGCCCAAAGAAGCATACATGTTGGCAAGGAGTACATATGGGGCACAATTCTGTGGTTCTAAGCGGAGAAGTTCTTCTGCAGCTCGATTCGCTAAGCTCACATTAGAATGGACTCTACAAGAACTAAGTAAAACCTGCCATATAATAGGGACATCTCTATATGGTATTTTATCTACAAGGATTTCTGCTTCATTCAAGCGACCGGCTCGGCCCAAAGAATCAATGATGCAAGTGTAATGGTCCAGAATATGTTCTACTCCATGTTCATGCTGCATTGAGTTGAATATCTTTAACCCTGTATCGACTAGTCCTGCATGACTGCATGCAGTTAAAACACCAGTAAATGTGATGCCATCAGGTTTCTCCCCATTGTTAATCATGTCTTCATAAAGAAGAACAGCCTCCTCTCCAAAGCCATTCTGTGCATATCCATGTATCATTTCATTCCATGTGACAGTATTACGAAAAGGCATTGTCTCAAAGAACCTTCGAGCACTATCTACATCAATAAATTCACAATACATGTTAATAAGGGCAGTTCCCACATATACATCGTTCATATGTCCAGTTTTTACAATCTGGGCATGGATTTGTCTCCCATTAAATGAAAACAGCTTTTTGCAAGAGCTCAGTGCAGTAGCATAGGAAAATTCAGTTAGTTGTATATCCTTTTGTTGCATTTGCTTAAAAATTGTAAAGGCATCGAGATCTAAGGAATTAAGTGCAAGACCAGACATCATTGAATTACAACAAACAATATCAACTTCAGATAATCTGTTGAATATATCTTTGGCAGCTTGTATCTTCCCACACTTTGAGTACATTGCAATGAGTCCACTTGCGACATACATGTCCCCATCAATAGTACCCTTTAGTGCAACTGTATGCACCTGTCTTCCAGACTCCAAAAGCCCCATTGCTGCACACGAGCCTAGAATAAGAGCGAAAGTAGTACGATCAGGTCGCACATTGCGGAACTGCATTTCTCTAAAAAGCATAACTGCTTCAGCATTCTTCCCACTCTGGAGATAGCCTGAGAGCATGGTATTCCATGAAATCACTGATGGTAATTCTGTGTTATCAAACATCTGACGCCCTATCTCTGGGTTTCCAGACATAAGACATGCTGTAAGCATATTTATGTAGGTAACCTCATTGGGCACAAAACCATAAAACTGCATCCTTTGCAGGTATTCAAAGGCCTTTTCACTTTGGCCTTTAAAACCATAGCCAGCTATCATCAAATTCCATGTAACGACATTGACCTCAGGTATATTATTAAAAATCAACTCAGCACTATTTATGTCCCCACTTTTTGTGTACATGTCAAGCAACGAATTAGTTAAATGAAGATCTCTCTCAAACCCGAGTTTAAGAGCAATCCCATGTATTTGTTGTCCAAGAGGCATGATAGGAAACTTAACATTCTCATCATAAATACTAGATTCAGAATGTCTGCGTCCCCCTTTAGAGCAAACAGCCAGAAAGCTCGATAGGGAAATAGGATCAACACTTATCCCTTTCCTACTCAGTAACTTAAACATGTGCACAGCCTCCTGAACTCTATCAGTCCGAGTTAAAACACCCATCATCGTGGAAAACGAAACTGCATTCGGATCCTGGATATCCCTAAAAACCTGCACTGCCTCCTGCGTGCACCAACACTTTGCATACATACCCAACAGAGCATTCCCCACATATATATTCCTATCCAAACCAACCTTAACTACAACCCCATGACATATCCTTCCGTACTGTACATCCGACAAGACTCCACAGACACTAAATACACTAGCCATTGTGAACCGCGTTGGCCTGAAACCTTCCAAAACCATCATACCATAAACTCCCAAAGCCTTCTCTTCAAACCCACATTTCGACAACGCACTAATCATGTTGTTCCATGTAAAAGCATTCCTCTCTGGCATTTCATCAAACAGTTTACATGCGTAGTCTAGTTTTCCAGCTTTGCAATATGCACCCAGCATAGCGTTCCATGAGTAAACGTCTCTTTGAGGCATGTGGTCGAACACTTGTCTTGCTTTAGTATGGTCGTTGCATTTTGAGTATAGTTCGATGAGACGGTTGAAGAGAAAGATATTAGAGTGAAGACCAAGGCGGAGAATGTGGGCATGGAGAAGTTTGGCAGCAATATAGGAGCTGTTGTTTTCTGTGGACGACTGCAGGAGAGGGATGATACGTGTTATAGTGCGGGTTTTCATGGTTCCCCTTTAGTCGGCTAGTGGACAAGCTGGTTAGATGCATGATGCAAGATAAGGACGCGAGAGAGAGCTACACCGCCGTATATCATCTTAACGGGTCCTTTTATATTTCAAGTTGTGGCACTTTGTGTAGATAAAATAGCTACTCTCCTTATAAATCTATTACATCTTGTTAGTAAAATCACCCTTTTTTTTCAATATATTTTCATATTTATTTACGATATTAAGATATATATATAAAGAATATCTATTTCTTTATGCTATTATCTTTTTTTATTTTAATGAAGAAAATATATTAAACTAACCACAATTCTTACAAAAGAAAACAAAAAACATAAGCATCTAGTTAGTTTGACCCCTTGTTATAACTACTATGCCTCCATGCCAACACCACACTCTAATGCTTGCCGAATGTTCAAACGAAAAAAAATGAAAACTTTTACCTCACCTAATAATGAGCCAGATCGGACTTAAATCTATTCAAAACCGTCAGTTCATAAGCTCGATCATAACTGAACCGTAATAAGCCTGTAAGGGGTGGTTTTATACCGGTTCAACTCTTAAATTGTTTTTTTAATTAATTTTATTAATTTCCTTTTTTAAATATATTAATAATTTCTAATAACGTGATTTTTGTATTTTTTTAGTGTACTAATTCTTTAATAATTTCTAATTTTTTTAGTAATTTCCAACTTAATGTAATTCTAAATTTTTATCTTTTACTCATATTCAAATCTTTAATATTTAACAAGTTTTTACAAAAAGAACTTAAATTAACTTGAATTGAATTTTCGATTTATCTTTAACTTATTATTAACCATCTATCATTAATTTGATGATATTATTTTTAAAAAATTATCATTTACCATCGCAAAGAAGGTAGTTTTGATAAGCCATAACCTAATGGATATCATCTGATTAGTTTTTTTCAACTTAATGGTCCTCTTTCTTTTTCTCTCTTTCTTTTTTTTTTAAAAAAAAGGGTGAACCAATTAAGTTGACCTACCGGTTCAATAGTAAGTCAACTCAGCGATTCATAACTCACCGGTTTAGGTGGTTTCCCTCTTTTAAACCGCCTGAGCTATTTAGGAGACGATTTATGGTTCAGAACTAATCCTTACATAAGTCTAACCTCATCTATGGTCCTATAAAAGTGAACTTTCAAGAATATAGTAGATGAGGATTGGAAAAATTATACCTTAAAAGTGATTATCACTAAAATAGGCTAAAAATATAATTCCAGTATTTACTTTGGGGGAAAGGAAATTAATATTATTTTTTAAAATTAAAAAATAATCCCAAAAATATTATAATTGAAATCAACTTTTGAAAATGTAATTTTAAAACGTACTAAAATTGATTTTTCAAAAGCCAATTTTATAACAAATGCTAAAATTGATTTTTCAAAAAACCGATTTATTAAAAAAAAAAAGGTAAAATCACCATGATATTTAATGCACCTCATTTTCTTTTTTCAAGAACAAACAATCTTTAATGCACCCTTTTTTTTTCCTAAAAATAAACTGTTTGGCATGCATATTGATTTGTAAAACCAACACATGCTTGGTTCTCTATATCGCTATTTAATATGCCTATTTTATTTTTAGTAAGAAATACAAATTTAAGACTTATCCTTTTATATCTTTTTTGTTTGATTCTTAAAAGTTTTAAAATTTTTATTTGAATCTCAACATTTGTAAAAGTTTTTAAACAAATCTCCTCTTTAATTTGTCATTAACTTTTTCGTTAATATGACATATTGCACTTTTTGATTGGTCCATAGACAACATTTACCTTGGAGAAAATGGCTAATCTATCCCTTCATTATTCCTCATGAATTCTTATTATGGGTTCAAATCGAATAATAAGAATTCTATGAAGAATTTTAATTCCCCCTTTTTACTAAATTGGAATTGTTAGCTTAGCAAAAACAGAAAACAAAAAACCACCCCTACCCTTTTCTCAATTACTGTTTAATACAACCCAACACGACATACCACCATAAGCCACTACTACGCACTATAGACCTTCACCATACATCACTACCATCTCCATGCAATACCATCATTGCAACACGTGTCTTTTCCCTCTTACCCCTAAACCAACACTTACTGAGGTTGATTTTCTAGTACGTAGCTAGAGGTGTGCAAGTAGTCTTTAGCCTATGGGCCGACCCATTTAATATATTTTTTAAACGAATTTAAGTTAAGTTTTTCTAGCTTATTAAAAAAGCGGGTCAAATAAGCTTAACCCATTTAACCTGTGGGTCAAAGTGAGCTGGTTTAGACTCGCTCGTTTAGCATATTTATGCTTTTGACTCATGGGCTAACCCATTTAACTCGCTTTTTAAATAGGTTTGAGCTGAAGTTTTCTAGCCTATTAAAAAAGTAGGCCAATGAGCTTAGCTTGTTTAATTCGTAGGCTAAAGTAGACTGGATCGGATCGGCTTGTTTAATTTACTTACATACCTCTATATGTAGCTCCGTGAATTTCAACTAAACAACTTCAAAATGTAGACATTATTGAAACTAAGCAAAGACTGCTCAACAATTCATGTCTACATCCACTTTTACACAATTTATAATGAGTTAGGATTGAGTCAGTTAAGTGTAAAAAATTGTGTAGCTACATTTCCCCTTTACCCTCTCTTTCCTAACCCCATGATCCTCTCTCCCTAACTCCATCTCTCTTCTCAACTTCCCTCCCTAACTCTCGTCCCCAACTCTCTCTCTCATCTTACCCTCAATCTTGATCCAAACCCCCTATCTTCGTATTTCACTCTCATCCTTACCCTTACTTAGTATCAAACTACTAGTAGGGCTACAATATTTCATGATGTAACTGAAAATTCTTGATGTCTTTGGGTTTAGTTTTGCATAGCTTAAAGTTCCAATTTTTAATATTGGCTTTGTGTTGAAATTTGATGATCTTATGTATTTACATGAATCTTTGGATCAATTTCTATGATATTTCAAAAGATGTTTTGATTTTGGATTGATTTCTATCAAAGTCAATGCATGGTGCAATAATGTCGAGAATGGAATTACACTTAGGATTAAGTTAGGGTTATGATTTGAGAAAATGGGAAGAAGACAGTCTATAAATTAAGAAGGCACTTTTGTCATTTAATTGTTATTACATGTCTATTTCACATTTGCTTTTTACCTAACTAAACAATGTAATAATAATTCACCCTCATTCTATTCTTAATGAATTGGAAGCCCAATCCCTCTTATTTCATTTATGAAGTGAATGGGTCGTTGGAGTTATAATTCGCTTTATATGATCATACTTCTAAAGAATTGATCCAATCTTCATGGTTATATGATGATTGAACTATAACCTAATGAAAAGAAAGTGAAATAAACACAGGATAAACGATAAGAAAACTATTATTGAGCACAAAATAACTCATATTGTTGGCTTATATAACATAAATAATGTTACTTTTTTGGCATCCTGTTGTATCTTTAACTACCACATATAAATTCAAAGCTTAAAGCACTTATTTCCTGGTGTAATCGAATTACATTCACTAATTTCAACGTAGAACAACAAAAAAATACTATCAAAGAAAGTCTCATGTGATTCTTTGTACTACATTTTGTCTCGACACTAGATGCATGTGCCCAAAATAGAGATATATACTTCGGTTTTATTGATAGTATGGTTATGAAAACACTAATACTACTCATTCTACTACTTTTATAATAATAAACACATTTTCTTAGTGTTGGTTTTCTTTATAATTTCATGTTAGCAATCTTAGGACGCCTAAGTACCTTAAGTATTTCCATCAGTTTGATCTCCATTTCGAGAGAAAATGTAAGCAGGGAAAGTTAGAAAACTACGTAATGATTGAACAAAGATATTTCGAACTGCCTAATGTCGCAAGTTATCTCATTTAGTGTTGCTACCACTTTAAGAGTCAAGTGAAAGATGGGCAAAGGTTCCGATAAGGATAAGTCATGTAGTAGTAAGACTAAGAAGGAGAAGGAGAATGATGAACTATCATTTTCTGGTGGTTGAGTGCCTAAGATTCCTCTACCTCATGATAAGTGGATAAATGTGACTATTTTGAAGGATAGCTTCTAGGTTGACATGAGGAAATGAAATACATATATGCAACTACGTTCAGATGGTCCATTACACTTCATCAAGCAAGAACCAAAGCCAAGCGAAAGGGAGCCCTTAGAAGGAAGCTTTATATTACGGTTGAGGAATGAAAGGAAAGAACTTCCATTATCTAAGAATCAATTTCTACTCCCCCAACAGCCTATAAAAGGATGGGCATAATGGGTAGACTACATCTTGAATGATTCAAGGTATGTGGGCAAATTGTTGAAAGCAGATGTCTTTCTCCCGATATTTATTTCCTCAAAGTTGATTGGCAAGATAAACAATGCAAGCATATGGAGGGCCTTCATTGCTTACTGAAATATTCTATCCCATACTTTCATAATCTTATAGGGCAAGGTCACCCCAACCTTAAAAGATGTAGTTATGTTATTGCAACTTCGCAACTTAGGATTGATTGATATTGCAAAAGCTTCTATATCTGAAGGTGATCAAGAAACACTAGTGGCCTTAGAAGATGACTTAAAAATGGCTATCAATACTAGGAAGGAGGCTACATACTCTCAATGGCTTAAGCACATTTTCATGACGGGACAAGGAAAGAAGGACCTCGCTTTTAGTGTGAGTAAGTACTCATATATTTCATGACCTTATCATTGTTCATGCTTGAACTATTATTCATACTTAACTTATGCATTCTCTTATTCCCTTGTAAGTATGAGCTCTAAGCATTCTTAGCTTGCTGGAATTCTCTATACATATTTCTTGGTGGTTCTAAAGATGGAGTTAGCCTGCAATTCTTCCATTTAGCTATTCGTATTGCTCGTGGTGAGAGATTGGCTTTGGGTCCTTTCTATTTGGGTTCCTTGTATTGATGTTTGGATCTTTATTATGAAGCTTCGGTTCTTTCCAAAGGACATTATGTAGTAGTATCTCATGCAGACTTGGTATTCTTGGAATTGTTCCTTTGTGAGCACTATAGAAGATATTTTAATAGACCTATAAAAGAACAAAATCCTCTAGAGCCTTAAGCTTAGCCATAAGTTGATAGGAAGCTAGAATTGAAGTTGTTCAAGATCATTGATAACAAAAAGGAATTCACCTTTCATCCTTTCACTAAAAGAATAAGTAGGTTCAAATGGTTTGAAGGGTTTTACCCCTCAAGATCACAGGGATTGGTAACTTTGGTGGATGTCCATGATAAAGTTACTGCTACTAATGCTGGATTCATACTATGGCGTATGCTTGGGGGCACCCCTCATTACATGATTGGGAGGGGCCTTCTGGTGATTTTCTAGAGAAAAAAGTCATGCTTTATCCCCCTTATTGAGTTACATGTTAGCTGGGGTATGATCAAGGTATTTCCCATCAAATAAAGATTAATGAAGACTTCAACAATTAGCCGACCCCTATCTGACCTATTCTTCCCTTTCCTTCACTCCACCCCCGGTCATCCTTTTCAAGGGCAAAATGATGGTGATGATATCAAAGGAGACCCTTGGAGCGGGATGAAGACGATGGCATGAAAGAAGGTTGCCCAAGGCTTACAACTAGCCAGGAGAGTAGTGATGGTGAAGAAATGGACCCCATACCTTAAAATGATAACAAGACTCATGGTAAATCATAGCTTCTTGAAAACTTTGAGGATACAGATAGATTTGATGACCACAAGGAAGGGGAAATTTAGGCATATGCTGACATCATGATGCATATAGGTCTTTATGGTGATGAGGTAAACATTGAGAGTGAGAATGCCATTACCAACACAAGAAGTGTAAATGATGTCCTTGTTCCTTCAATTGGTGCCACCTTACCTAAGGCAAGCTCTAAAGTCCTATCTCCCCTAGAGATTAGAACATTAGAACATGGAGACAAAGGAGCCGCAGTCAAGGTAGTGGTGAGCTTAGAAGATACCACCTCCTTTCATGCCTTCCTCATATCTTGTAACCTCCTAGCACCATTGGAGCGCCCACACAGGATGGAGGGAGATTTTCGGATGGGGTCCATCTGTTTGGGTTTTAATGTAACCACTCATGTCTTGGGTAAGTCGTAGGGCTATTTGATGAAGCTTGGTGCTTATTGTCTATAAAGAATCTCGAACTTTTAATTAGTAGTGTCATCGTAGCATGTACTTTCAAGTTTAAGCTCAATAAGATGGAGATCATTGTAGCTGAGGCTCAAAAGGTGTTGGGTAGTCGAGACATTGAGGAAAGATGTGGGTTACTCAAAGCCGAACTTATAAAAGCGAAACATAAGAGAGAGGAGCGTCTTAGAGCCACAAATCTTGATTTTACTATAACATCTAGCGTCAAGTCCTAATAGTGTTGCTCTTACTTTCTTTGCAATTTTTTTATAAGTCGTATGGCTTTGTTAAACCTCACCTATATTGTCTACCTTCTCACTTGTTTAAGATCCCTTAGTCGTTGACATGTACTTGCTTTTATGCGGGACATCATGGGTTATCTTTTAACTTAACCAGCTCTTAAGAATTCACATCATCATGCGCTTAGAAAAAAAAAGATATTGTATTTCCTTAGCTGTACCTCATAAGATAGAAGACGATAATGAAGCAATACTTCATGGCTTGCCAAATTTTTTAGAAAACCCTATGTATTGGAAGTGTGTTCTCATTTGCAAACAAGGATTCAAATATATGATCCAATAATACAGAGATATTGATTGCAACTAGGAATATTAGTTCCATTGGACAATCATGTCGTGAGTCAAAAGGATACTACTCACTGCTTAACTATTTTGATATGCTTGAAAAAAGCATACTCACATAGTGTAAGCCATTGCTTTATTTGATAAAGAGTCAAAGCTTTAATTAGTCAGCAACCTATAGGATAAATGTATGTAGCGTACTTAGGAGATAGATCTCTTACCAAGTAGCAGCATTATAAATATCAATACTTTGTTTTCTATCTTCTCCTGACATATAGTGCATAAAAGGAGCAATAAAAGAAGTAAATATGCAAAATAAGCTCATGCAATTCAAGCTGTAAGTTTTATTCTTTTATCTTTACTACAATTTCCCTTTTACAAATGGAACTTTTTGATGTATTGAAAGTTGTTAGGAGCAATAATAGCATCTGTCCTGGGATTCCTAAGTTTACAATATTCACTTTTGTACACTTCCTCAACTATGAAAGGTTCTTCCTACTTACTTGTAAACTTGGGCACTAAAGCACCTCGATGCACATCTTTGACTATACGAAGTACGAGGTCACCCTACTAGAATGATCTCTTTCTCACTAAATGATCATACGCCACTTTAATTCTATGCTGATAGTTAATAAGATTGCGTTTGGTGATATCATGCCTTTCATCTAATGCTTCTAAGTCCATCATTCGTAATGTGTCGAGTTTGCGTTCAATGTTTATTGCTAACCTAGCAGATAGGATTAAGACTTCTATAGGAACTACTGCCTCAGCCCCATATACTAGAGAAAAAGGAGTTGCTTGTGTCGACCTTCTTTTAGATGTCCTATGGGCCTAAAGCACCAATGGTAACCTATCATGCCACTCCTTATGACTATCAAGAACCATACAACTAAGAACCTTCAATAAATCTTGTTGGTGGCCTCAACTTGTCCATTTCTTTTCAAGTAATAAGGCACAGACTTTACATGAACAATATTATAGGAAGCCAGTGGTTAGTGGACATGTAAATTGATGAAAGGAGTATCATTGTCAGATAAAATATGCTTTAGGATTCTGAACCTACATATGATATTCTCTTTCGTAAAACCTGCAACTATTGGTCCCGTCTCCTTCTTTAAAGGAGTCACCTCTACCCACTTTGTAAAGCATTCAATTCCTCTTAGAATCCAAATGCATCCCCTTGATGATGGATGTATAGGTTCAATAAGATCAAACGACCACATGTGAAAAGGCTAAGGAGTTGTAATACTATGTAGTATGACTATAAGAGCATGAATGGCATTGCCATGCTATTGACAAACAACACACTTCTTGATGAAGTTGAAAGCATCCACTTCCATTATTAGCCAATAGTAACCTCTATCAAGCAGGTAATAATATAGCTTCCTTCCTCCTTAGTGTTCTCTGCATTCTCCAGTGTATACCTCAATCAAAATTGTTTCTATTTCAGGGGGAGCAATGTACTTTAGAGGCTTTCCCATAAATGATACTCTGTAAAGCTTGCCTTCATGCATAAGATACTTATTAGCCTTTTGCTTCACGAGTTTAGCATCTATAGTATTCATTGGTAGCACATTGTTTCTCAAATAATCAATGTATGGGTGCCTCTAGTCTCCAGCATTAGATTCGAAATTGCACTCACTCTGGTTAGGGAGCTCAAAACATTTAAGGCAATGTACTTACACTTGAAACACATCTTTAGCCATGAATGGCTAGTAATAGCCTATACGTTGAATACGGAAATATAATGGTAACCTTTCCTTTTCGTACCAAATCCTGTGATACTTGTTTAACTTGAGATGGGCAACCTTATAATTAACACATCCAGACAAAACACCATCTATACTCTTATAGTATAACATCCCATTAATTTTGACAAAATTCTTTAAGGTTAAAATAGAAGTTGCACTAAGGTGTGCTAACTATTCCATAAATGAGATACGCCAATCATCTTGCAAGTCTTCATCCTGATCAACAAAATTCAAAGCCATATACGGTATAGATTTCTTGACTACTTGGACACTCACTTGATCATTTGCATCTTGAATTGGAATCTTTCATGCTAATGTGGCCAAAGCATCGGCTTATTTGTTTGTTGATTGAGTCGTATGCTTGTATTGCACAAAGTTAAATTTTTTTACCTATGTTGTAGCCCTATAAGGCGCAAGTGTAGGTTCCTTTAAGCCAAATTCACGCATGGCCAGTTTAATGATCAAATTTGAATCACCTCGAATATACAAATGACATGCTCCAACTTCTCGTGCAGAGAGTAAACCATAACGCCTTATATTCAGCTTCATTATTAGTACATCAGAAATTGAGTTTAAATGTCAATGGTATCTCTTGAACCTTAAGTGAGGTTAACATGATTTCTGCTCCCTAACCTTGATTTCCTATAGAACCATCAAATTGAAGCAACCATTCACCATCCACTTCGACAATCAAAGAATCTTCATAAAACTTAACTGGTATTGTATTTATAATTGAGCCCTCTTGGGCATCCAGGAAGTATGCTAACAAATCAGCTAAGGCTTGTGACTTGATGGTTTTAGGGGATTGCACCGAAATGTTAAATTCTCCAAGAAAGAGTTGCTACTTAGCAACTCGTCTTGATAAAGATAGTCATGACAATAGATACTTGATTGGATCCGAACAAGTTACCAAATTGATCCTATATGTAAGGAAGTAGTACCGTAATTTTTGCATGGCAAATGCGAAATTGAGACAATACTTCTCGCAAGTCGAGAAATTAACCTTGCTCTATTTAAGAGTTTGACTCAAATAGTACACAGGTTACTCTTAGCCATCTACCTCTTGTGCGAGTAAAGCTCTAATGGACCTGTTAGTAGAAGTAAGGTATAAGATCAGTGGTAATTCTTTGACAGGCATGATCATGGTCTGAGGGGAGGTCAAGACTATCTTGATCTTTTGAACTACTCATGGACTTGTTCCCATTCAAAAAAAATTCCGTTTTTCAAAAGTTGGTGCAATGGATATGATATCTCAGTAAGTGTAGGTATAAAACTCTTAATATAGGAGACCTTTCCCATAAAAGTTTTTAGTTTCTTCAAAGTGGCAAGGGATGGCATCAATCTTATAGCTTATACTATTGTAAGATCAACATCAATTCCTTTTCAATGGACAACAAATCTTAGGAACTTCCTTGAAGATACTCCAAAGACAGATTTGAGAGGATTCATGTAAAGCTTATACAACCTACGTCATTTAAAAACCCTTTGTAAACGAACCAGGTGATCAAGTGCTCGTCTAGACTTGATGACTATGTCATCAATGTAATCCTCCATAAAATCATGCATCATGTTATGAAACAAAGTAGTCATTACCCTTTAATATGCGGTAACAACATTCTTAAGTCCAAATGGAATGATAGTGTAATAAAAGTTGCCAACTGGTGTACAAAAAGCTATACACCCTGCATCCCTTATTGCCATCTTGATTTGATTATAACTACTAAAGCCATCCATAGTTGAGAATAACTCATGACTTGCGGTTGCATCTATCAAAGTATCAACATTTGGTGAGGTGAAACCATCCCTAAGACAAGCCATGTTCAAATCCCAAAAATCTACACATACTCTTATCTATCTATTCTTCTTTCTTAGAGGAACAATATTTATGAGCCAAGTAAGACATTTAATTGGCCTTATGAATCTATCTGGTAACAATTTCTCTACCTCCTACTTAATCTACAATTCAATCTCAAGATGAAAAACTCTTTGTCCTTGTTTTATAGATATAGCTCTTGAAGTAATATTCAATCTGTGCACTATAAGGCTGGGATCTAATCCAGGCATTTCTTCATAGGTCCACGTAAACACATCTTTATATTCTTTCAACAACTCAGCAATATGAACTTTTATTTCTTGTAAAAGGTTCTTTCTTATGAAGATTGGCCACCGCGACTCTCTTGGTCATGTTATGTCTAATTCTTCTATTTCCTTAGCCTAAGGCTTCATTTAGTCCTGTAGTTGTTGTAGGGCAGGTTGGACTTCTTGTATTGGTATGGGATCTGAAGAGGAGAGGTATACCTCTTCAAACCCCTCAGATCGTTATAAGCGGTATACCTTTTGATGCATCTTCGGGGTCGAACACACGGAGTAGCACCATAATGAAGCAAACCAAAACAATCAGAGAAAAAGTTAGTAAAGTCTAGATAGCTATTGAATGGATATGATACACCACTCGATTTTACTCATCCTACGATTCATCGAATATGACACACTAGTCTAAACTAAATGGTCACTCACCATTACTCCTTACTAAAAGGAATAGATAAGAGTTAAAATGATGATGAGAACATTAAGGTTACTCAACGAGAGTAATTCTGCATTGATTAGTTTATTATTATTGCATACAAGAAAATGGGGGTTTATATACCTACCTACTAGGGTTAGTTTATATGTATGAAAAGACAAAAGGGTATTCTACAATGAGGTTACATGAAACATACCAAAAGGGATAAATTTAGTACCAAAAAAAGAATCATTCTGGAAAGTTGTATCTAAGAGACACGTGTTACGTAGTGAATGGAAGATAGGAAATGACACAAGTAAGTGAAACAGGAAATGCTGGCAGTCAGAGATCGATCTAATTTGGACCAAGCCAAGGATCAATTACTTCTTCTAAAGAGAAGTTAGCTCAATTAGGGGTCGGATGCCTGTAGTTGGATCAAGAGCTCGCTTCAGCTATTATTAAGATGTCTTCTAGGTTAAAGCATCGCCACTGAACAGTGGCAGATATAACACAAGTAAGGACTTGATAGTTAGGTTAGTAGGAGACCAGTTCGAGATAGGAATCCCTGTCTTGGTTATGGCCTAGAGCTAAGACCATCTGAGCAAGTCTTTGGAGTCTTCTAGCTTAGCTACATGTGATCAGTCTAAGGGGTTGATTTTTATCATCTACTTAGGGGTCGAGAAAATTTGTCCTCAAATCTGGAGTGGTCTCTGCTCTTTCTTTTGGGGCGCTCATAGGGTCTTCTTTTGTTGGTTGGTATGGAATCAAATCGAACACATTGAAGGTAGAAGAAACACCATAGTCATCAAGTGACTCGATCTGGTAGGCATTACGATTGATCTTCTTCAAGACCTTGAACGGACCATCAATACAAGAAGATAGCTAGTTTTGTCTCAAGTGTGGGAATCGTGTTTGGTTGAGGTGTATCCATATTAAGTCTCTTAGGTGGAAAGAGACAATTATTGGGCTTGGTCTACTTTGGATTAACTTTCTTCAGTAGCTGTTGGGGCGCTGATCATATTTAGGGGAATAGCGAGATTCAGGCCGTCGATGACCTCTAATGGGGTCTTCCCAATAGTACTATGAATAGTATGATTTTATGTGAACTCCACAACCGGTAGGCATAAATCCCTCAAGTTCTTCCTTACAATGGCTCTAAGTAGATTACCTAGTATCTTATTCACCACTTCAATCTAGCCATTAGTCTGAAGGTGGTTACTAGAGTTGAATACAAGTCTAGTTCTAAGTCTTCTCTAAAGAGTCTTCAAAAAATAGCTTGAAAATTTTATGTCTCGATTTGAGACAATAGTCTTTGATACCCCATGTAGTCGAGCAACCTCTTACAAAAACAAATTAGCAATATATAAAGCATCATTAGTCCAATGGCACAGAACAAAGTGTGTCATCTTATAGAAGCGATCTACTACAACAAAAATAGAATATTTTCCTTTGGATGTCTAGGGCAACCTTAGGACAAAGTTCATGCTGAGGTTGGCCTAAGGTAAGGATGGTGTTAACAGCAGCATGTACTCTCTATGGGGTTCTCTCTTCCCTTTAGCTCGCTTGCATACCTCATAACATCCTACTACTTTATGGATATCCTTAGCTAAACCAGGCTAGTAAAAGTTTTCCTTCAATAGATTGACCATCTTGGTCTCCCTAAAATGACTAGATAATCCTTCACTATGAGCTTCCTTGATCAATAGCTCATGCATGGAGTAGTTTGGAATACATAGCCTGTGGTCCTTGAATAGATAGCCATCCTTAAGATAATACCCTCTAACAATTACCCTTTTTTGACAATGTTTAATAACAGGACCAAAGTAAGGGTCAATAGTATACTATTCAATGATGAGTAAGGATCTCAATAATTTTGTTTGTAAAGTGGTCAGTAGAGTTTGCCGTCATGATAAAGCATCAGCAATCACATTTGCACTTCCTTTCTTGTGCTAGATTACGTATGAGAACCCTTCTATAAACTCCAACCACTTGGCTTACCTCTTTGAAAGCTTGTTCTAACTCTTAAGATATTTCAATGATTCATGGTCATTGTAAATAACAAACTCTTGTGGTAGCAAATACTGTTGCTAAACAATGAGAGCTTGGAAGAGGGAGTTCAACTCCTTCTCATACATAGAATAGTTTAGGGTTAAACCGCTAAGTTTCTCACTGTCGTCGGTGATGGGTCGTTGCTCTTGCATTAGGATAACACCAATTCCAACTCCCCACGCATCACATTTTAATTCGAAGGGCTTGTCAAAATCTGGCAGTAATAGGACAGGTGCCGAAGTAAGTTTTTCCTTGATTTCTCTAAAGCTCTATTCAGCTCAATTGTTCTACCTAAATCCTTTACTCTTCTTTGTCAACTCGATTAATGAGGCAGCTATTGTACTGAAGTCCTTAATAAATCGCCTATATAAAAAAGCTAGGCTATGAAAAATTTGAATTTTTTTTTTTTTTTTAGCGTCAACCATTCCAGAATGACTTGAATCTTTTCCTCATCTACTCGGATCCCTTCCCCTAACATTACAACCTTAAGAAAACCACTTCATTTTGGTAGAACGTACACTTCCTCACATTCCCATACAATTTCTAAGTTTGTAAAATGTCAAATACATCATAAAGATGTTGAACATGGCTGTTTAGGTTAGCACTATAAACTGGTATGTCATCAAAATACATGACCACACACCTTCCAATTAGAGGGCACATTACATGGTTCATCAATCTCATGAATGTACTCGACATATTAGTAAGTCCGAATGGCATAACCAACCATTTTTAGAGTCCGTACCTAGTCTTAAAAGCAATCTTCCACTTATCTCTTGGTATCATACGAATCTAGTGGTAACTACTTTGCAGATTAATCTTTGAAAATATCTTGGTGCCATAAATCTCATCTAATATTTCATTGAGCTTTGGTATTAAGTATCTATACTTAACTGTAATTCGGTTGATTGCTCGACGGTTGCTATACATGTGCCATGAACCATCCTTCTTCAGAATGAGCATAGTTGGTACAGTACAATGGCTCATGCTCTCCCTCTCATATCCCTACTCTATGAGCTCATCTACCTGTTTTTTCAGCTCGGTAGCCTACTTAAGGTTCATTGTACATATAGGTCGATTTGGTAGGGTGGCGTCTGGCTGCAAATTAGTACAATGCTCTATGCCTCGAACTAGAGGCAGTTCTTTTAGAAACAGGTCAAAAAACTCATCTAATAAGATTTAGATCTCTTCTGGGACATTTTATAATTCCCTCATCTCCAATAATCTCCTAACCAATAAGAACATAGGCTCTTCAGCAACTTAGAGCTCTTCCGATTCATCACCAATGCATTCTTCTTACTAGCTTGGGTGAACTGGTTATGCGTTTCATTTGCTTTGGATAGGGTCAGGGGTTGCAAAACAATATTCCTTCCATCCTTAACAAAGGCATAGATGTTTTTATACCTGTTGTAAGTAACATGTCAGTCGAATAACCAAGGTCGTCTAAGAAATAGATGTGAAGCTCCTATAGAGATGACACCGTAAACTACTTTTCTATATACACATTCCCAATACTGAACTGTATGGCCACTTGTTCAATTACGTGCAAGACACCCTTATCATAAAGCCAATGTAGCTCATAAGTTAGGGATACTTTGAGGTTAGTAGACCTAACCTTTGCACAAAGGACTATGCAAAAATATTGGTACAACTTCCCTCATCTACAATGATCGTTCATAATTGGCCTTTGACGATTCACTTGGTAGGGAATAGTTTCTCCCTTTAGTCTTCCTCAAAGCTTGGTAAGGAGCTTAGTACTCGTCTCAAAACTAAGGTCATTACTTCTCCTTGGTTAGCATAGATACAGGTCTCCTCTTTGTCTTCAGCTTTGGGTTTTCCAACATCCTCTTCCTTCTCAGGCTTGCTTTTGTTGGTGTTATTTACTACATGTCCTTGAAGTACCATAACATGTTGGTCCAAACACTCAGTGGCCATATGTTCGAAGTCTAAACATTTAAAGCATTTTACCTTGCTAGTCTTCCATCCGAAGGTCTGCCTTTTCTCATATGTCATCGAGGTCCCGACTAACCAGCTCAGCCCTGCTGGCTTGCTTGGCTGTCATCAAGTCTATCACTCCTTTCTTCGGCTTGGTATAGCCTCCTCAACTTGGCTTAAATAGGCTGGCATGCCACTAGGGCTTGTGAGAATGTCTACCCAAGTGAGCTTAGAATATTTCTCTTTTGCTTTTCAACGCTCTCTACGATCTTGATTGCCTCTTCTAAGGTATAAAACCTCTATACTTTTACGATATTGTGAATCTCATACTTAAGCCTAGAAATGAACCTCGATACTGTATAGGCTTCTAGTTCTTCCATGTCAGCTTGAATTATTAGCATCTAGAACTCTCTGACATAGTCATCATAGATTGGCTTCCTTGGTGAAGCTCCTACAACTTTGCAAATGTATCTTATAGGTAGTTATTGGATACAGATCTTCCTCTTAACAACCTTTTCATCTCATCCTAAGTTCTAACACTTCATTTTTCATCTTTGTTTTAGTTCCATTCAGATTTCCCACCACATTGTAGCATACCCAATAAACCCTAGTGCAGCAAGTCGAACTTTGATAGCATCCATATATACATAACATTTAAACACTTTCTCAACCTTCTTTTCCCATTCCAAGTACTCATCTGCATCTCCATTTCCACTAAAGGGTAGGATTTAAACCTTGACATTGTATAGCCCTCAAGGAGTTCGGCATCTTCATCCTTGTATTTGATAATAGTTAGCTTCCTCTTCTTCCTCCCCAAACTCTCCAACATCTAACTCCTCATCATCTTCCTCTCCAAACTCTCTAACATCTAACTCCTCACTATCTTCCTCAATCTCCTCTAACTCTAGTCTTCGTCTAGTAGCTCCTCCAGTTCTAAGGGGTCGAGTTAGGTGATGGGCTTGACCAACTTAGCTATAACCTCTCTCTTGAACGTTGTCGAGCAGATTTTACGTTGGCATACCCTAAGGTTAATGCCTGTTAACTTGCATTACTATGACTAGAGTCTCAACAAGGTTTGTAAATCTATCAAATTTGTCATCAACAGACCCTAGGGTATTACTACCATTATGACCATGACAGGGTTGAGCAACACTACTTTGGTCTTCAATAACACCTTAAACACTTAAATCTAATATAGTAAAATACTTCTCGAACATATTAACAATTCACCAGCAACTTTAGTACCTAATAGTCACTCAAATAGAATAGAAACAAACTTATCCTATTTTCACAATGAAAAACAAAGCAAAAACATAGTAACAACGAAACTACACTTGTTATCACACGAACGTACTATTATAGCTACAGAAGGAATACAATAGCTACTAATAGCAAAGCAAACCAAACCTTCACTGTAACTTCACACAATCCCTCTCAAAATCTTGCTTTGATAGTAGCGAAGTTGATGTGTCTCCGAGGTCGAATACATGAAGAAACACCACAACGAAGCAAACCAAAACAATCAAAGAAAAAGTTGGCAAAGTTTGGGCAACTACCGAATAGATATGATACGTCACTCAATCTTACTTGACCTACAATTTATTAGATATGACACACCAATTTAAACTAAAGGGTCGCTCATCACTACTTCTTGCTAAAGGGAATAGATAAGAGTTGAAATGATAATGATAACACTAAGGTTGCTCAACAAGAGTAATTTTATATTAATTAGTTTGTTGTTGTTGTGTAAAAGAAAATGAGGGGTTATATATCCATCCACTAGGTTAGTTTACATGTATGAAAAGACAAAAAGGTATTCTTTAATGAGGTTATATGAAACATACTAAAAGGGATAAAAAAAACAAAGAATATTTAGTTTGGAAAAGAAAGAATCAGTCTGGAAAGTTGTGTCTAGGAGACACGTGTTACGTAGCGAATGGAAGTTAGGAATATGATACAAGTAGGCAAAACAGGAAATGCTGCCAGTTAAGGGCCCATTTGATTTGAACCAGACTAGGGACCAATTACTTCTTCCGAAGAGAAGTTAGCTCGATTCAAGGTTGGATGCCTATGGTCGGATTGAGAGCTCGCTTTTACTATTATTGGGCAATCTTCTGGTTTAAAGCATTGCTACTGAATAGGGGCGAATCTAACACGAGTAAGGACCTCATGTTAGGTCTGTAGGAGACCAGCTCAAGATAGGAATCCTCATCTCGGCTATGGTCTAGAGCTAGGATCCTTCGAGTGAGTCCTTGGAGTCCTCTAGCTCGGCTACATGTGATCGGTCTAGAGGGTTGATTCCTATTACTCTTCTTCTGTCTTCTCGAATGAAGCTCTCAACTCCCTTAGCCTGCTTATTCTTCTTCCTTCCCCCATAATATCTGCACATCCTTCTCTTCTTTTGTTGGCCTTGTTAAACTTCTTCCTATATAGGTAATGAGACATTAGATGGCTTAGCTATTACAGTTTCTCCTTCTTAGCAAATTCATCAAAGTAGGCTGACTCAATAAAGTATGATTCATGTTGCTTAAAAGGATTCTTGGTAACTGAATGAACACATCCTTCCCTGTCCAATGACCCTTGATATACTGGTACAATGTCGATGGGATTAAGTTATGATCATGTAGCCACATCTTACTGATGAGTAGATGGTATTGAATCGGTGCATCGATCACATAAAAGGTAGTAGTACCATGGATAGGCCTAACCTTGACATCAATATTAATATGCTCGAGAGAATCTGTAAGGGCACAACTAGATTCGTTTATTGAGATAAGCTGCTTAACCAGCTATTGAGCATCAATTCCAGTACCCTTAAAAGTATTCATTGGCATGATATTTAGTAAAGAACCATTATCAATGAATGCTCTCTTAACCGGGCACCCATTAAGTACATCTTCCACATATAAGGGGTAATTATGATTAAAATTCTTGATACACATGTTGGCATCAATAAATAAAATTGCATTTTCGTATGCTATGGCCATCCTCTTTACAGGCTATGCTGTACTACACTCCACGTATTGACTCTCAAAGATCTGTGCAAGTGCTGTTGTTGCCATAAGTCAAGCTTTCTTGTTGAACCCTAAGAGATCAAAGAAATTCCTAAAGTTAGCTGCTTTTAACAATGCCACAACGATAAGCAGGTGCTCGTGATCTTGAATTTCAATTGACTTTCCTTTGTCCTCATGACTTCTAGAAGCCTAGGCATCAATCACTTTAGTTGTGATGGGATCATGGGTAATGGCATTAATAATTCACTTTCTGTTGTTATGGGCAGGAAGCGAATCATTTCTAACATCATCATTATTGACAATCAACTCACCACTTGCAACTCGATCATTCAATAGTTTCTTTAAAGTGAAATAATCTTTAATTCAGTGACCGATACTTTAATGAAACCTATAATACTTAGGATCATTCTTTTCTTCGTTTTTGGAGAGATGTTCGACCTTCGGGAGTTTGATGTTTCCATCATGGAGCCATTGGTTGAGCATTTGATGCACTTTGGCCATAGAACAAGGATATGTCAAAGACAGCCTAGAGTTAGTAGGTTTATCATTCCTTTATTTTCTTGCTCCCCTTGGTGACTCACTTTAAGTAGCATCAACAGACAAAGCACGCTTGTCGAATCTTCCAATTTTGCTTCTTTATCGTGCCATTGAGTTATTAGTCCTTTGTGTGTTTTTAACTAACGCAGCAAAGGAAGTCAACGAAAGATTCTCAAGGTAAACTGCGTATACAGGAAACATTCCTTGGATACAGATCTTGACCAACTCCCTTTCATCACAAACGTCCTGTATATCTAGCGAACGCTCCCTAAAACACTCTATATAGTCCATGAGATCTTCTTTGGACCTTTGACGGATCCTTCCCATGTCAGTAAGGGTAACTCTTTCTTTGGTGGAGAAAAACTTCTCTAAAAACATCTTACACATACTACCCCATAAATCTATTGAGCCTGGAGGGACATTAACATACCCAGTGTATACCTTCTTAGTGAGCAACTTCGAAAATTCTTTCAATTTCAAATCATTATCTAGACCATATACTTCTAATGTTTCGATGAATTTTGGTAAATGCTCCTTAGCACTTCCTTTCTTGCCATTAAATAGCATGAACTTTGGGCTGACATAATCCTTAGGGTATGGCTTTATGGCAATACGTTAGTGATATGGAATCCTTAATTCTAGTATGCCAACCGCAGATTTCATTTGTATCTCCTTTAAATACATGTCTAAATCTTCTTTGGTCATAGATGAACCTCTCTAAGTTGATGCTTCTACCCTTAGTAACATCGCAGGAGTAGGGTGCATAGGCATGAGATTCACAAATGTAGATCTTGTAAACATGAGATTCACTAGTATTGGTTGCACATAGTTAACAATCGTAACACATGGTATAGCACGTGATAGGAATAAGCCTACGACTATCTCCAAGCCGAGGCTGACTTGTCCTAAGCTAACATCTATTAGAAGCTAAAGCTAACTTATCATAACTCGAGGCCAAATTGCTTAATGTCAAGATTGAGCTAATACCTGAAGACCGAAAGGAAGAAAAGGAGCCACTTAGCATCAAGTTTGTCATCTACCAAGAAGCCAAGAGACCATATGACTGAGGACTTGAGGCCAAAGATCCACTCGATACAGTACAGAGAGACTCGTGCTGACTAATTCTAATACTCGGCAATTGTAGGTCGAATTTTCAAGTATCTCGACTAAACACTATGAGACTTCAAGGACTTATCCTTGAATTCAAAATCTAACTGCCGACCCCATCCTATTCAAATCTTGCTCCTTCCTAGACAGGCCAAATGACTGCATGCCAACTTCTTCTATCAAATGTATAATTTTTGTATTCTTGTATATATTTTCTTTGTTTTTAATTATGGCCCTATTCTTTAGGGTTTAAGAACTTGTATATTTTTTACAGTTTTTTCACTATGGTTTAGGACTTGTTATAAATAGCAACACTTGTAGTTAATAAAGATTATTACTAAGTGAAGAATATACCCATACTTAGAACTTTCTTCTTTTCAAGCAAAGTCATTCTTGAGCTCTTAGAGCTAGCATTGCTGAATTATTAAGTGTTGACTAACTCTTTAATCTTTCTTGCATCTTTATCAATCTTTTTCTTAAGATTATGGTAAACCCCTTCATTTGAGCAAGTTAGTGCATTACATCTAACCTCTCATTTGAAAATAGAGTGATATTTAGTGTTCATGAGTTGTATCGAACCTTATTTTGAGCTCAACTTTTGATTGTGTTTGTGTCTTGATGCATGCTATCCATATACATTTACCGTCAAAACCTCTCATTTTACTTCTTGGTCTCCATACCCACTTAAACCCCAACTACCCATTTTGGTTCAAAACCCATTGCCGTAACATCTTAATGTCAAAGCTTTGGGGAGACACGTATGCTAGTGTTCTTCAAAGATTGTTTCGTTAATTGAACATCTATTAGTTGTCATTCTATAGTATAGTATGTTGTTTGTATTTTTAGTAGTCGCAGTATTGTACTACTATTGAGTCGAGTGATAATAATTTCAATAGTTGGTTCTAGTTGTTATAGAAGTGTTTAATAGTCATGGGTAACTACAAAAGTCAATTAGTAGTCATTTTTAGATCATTGAGTTGTGTTTTGTTATAAATTATGTTTGTTTAATTTTCTTTGAAAATTATTGTATGTATAAAAATGTTTAAAGATAGTATCAATAACAGTAGTGATAGTCCTCATGGATGCTTGAGGAGATGTGCTAATAACTTGGAATATCAGCTTTAGAATCTCACTAACTTTATTCAAGAGCTTACTAATTTAGTCAGAAGCCATCGACATGTTAACCGTGGTGAAAGAAGGGAATGAACACCCACTAGTAGAAGTGGCTCTAATGAGCTTGATAATGTTGAGCGACAACTAAGAAGAGTTACCAAGCTAAGAAGAAGAGAAAACCAACCTATGCCATGAAGAAGCAATGACAGGAGTGTTGACTCCAAGGTGAATCAAGGAGCCTGAAGAAGAAGCCGAGGTCGAGAAGAAATATGGCCAAATAGAGCTCCAATAGAAGTGGTCGATCCTTGGTAAATTGACCAATTAGGAATGCAAGGGATGAACCCCAAGCACATAGCCGAGGACTTGACAACCTTAAGCTTAAATTGCCAACCTTCAATGGAAGTAACCGACCTAAAGAGTTCCTAGACTGGGTTCCCTAAGTTGAGAAGTTGTTTAAGTTCTATGAGTGTGATGATCAAATAAAGGTTAAGCTGACTTCATTATCCTTTGTTGAATATGTAAACCTTTAGTGAGATAAGTTGGTTGCTAAGTGAGATGTCGAAGGAGAAGAGTCAATCAGAACTTAGAGGCTTATGAGGAGGTTGATGAATCAATGCTTTGTGTTGACTTACTTTAAGCAAGAGATGCCCAATGCTTTCCAACACTCGAGATAGGGTCGAAATACTGCTAAAGAGTACTTGCAAGAGTTTGAGACCTTAATAATGACATGTGAGATTGTTGAGCCACAAAACTGCATCATTGCTAGGTTTCTATGTAGACTTTGAGATGACATTGCCAACATAGTTGAATTGCAACCATTTAACTCATTGGATGAACTAATCAATCTAGCATTGAGAGTAGAAAGACAGAGGTAGAGAAGGCATTAGAGGTTGAGTAACCGACCTTAACCAATCAACCCTGAACCTAAGAAGTATGACGAGAGAAGGCTAAAGAAGAAGATGGAGAGAAGTGAGTATAGATAACCCGATTAGGCTAAGATAAAGAACGTAGAAAAGGAAAAAGTACTCGGCACTAAGGCTCGAGAAGTTAAATGCTTCAAGTGCTTAGGCTATGGGCATATTTCTTCTCAATGTTCGAATAAAAGGGTCATGATCATAAAGGGTGAAGGACCCAAAGCTCAAGTAGAGAGTCAGAGTAACAAGAGTTTAAGAGATGAGTTGATAGAAGAGGATGTCTATGCTGAAAATCTGGATAAACTCTTAGCCATGACGAGCCGACCTAAAGGCAGATCCCAAACAAAGGGAAAATTTATTTTACATTCGATGTTTGGTGAATGGGAAGACTTGTTCCTTGATTGTTGATGGAAGAAGCTGCATCAACGTTGTTTCTACTAAGCTAGTACAGAAGATGAAGATGTCGACCTACCCGCATCCTCAACCTTATGGATTGAAGTGGTTTAATGACAAGGGTATGGTCCATGTGCATAAGAGAGCTTGAATAGCATTCTAGGCTAGACAGTATGAGGACGAGATTAAATCCGACGTAGTCCCTATGAATGTTGTGAATTTACTTCTTTGCTGACCATGGGAGTATGATCGGAAGGTGATCCATGATGGATTCCTTAACACTTATACTGTTTGGAAGGATGAGAAGAGCTATTACTTGAACCTTGTAAGTGTTGAGGAAATCTAGAGTAAATTGGCACCCATGGTGAAGAGAAAAACGAAGAGAAATTTGTTCGACATCCTGACCTGTACTCATTGTTTAGCATAAAGGGCAACTTCTTTTCAACTTTACGATAATGAGAGGAATCCGCCTATGACTATCTCCAAGCCAAGGCTGACCTATCGTAAGTTGACGCTAACCTATCGGAAGCTGAAGCCAACTTATACTAACCTAAGGCCAAATTGTTTAATGCCGAGACTGAGCTAATACCAAATGATTGAGAGGAAGAAAAGAAGCCACTCAGCATCAAGTCTGTTATCTGTCGAAAGACCATACAGCCGAGGACTTAAGGCTAAGGATCTACTTGATACTGCACGAAGAGACTCGTGTCGATTAATTCTAGTATTTAGTAATTATGGGCTGACCTTTCAGGTATCTTGGTCAAACATTGCAAAACTTTTGGGACTCTTTCTTGAACTCGGACATCCAACTGTTGATCCTATTTAGTTTGGATCTTGCTCCTTCTTGGATAGGCTGAATGACTGCATATTGACTTCTTCTATCAAACACACATTTTTTGTATTCTCATACATATTTTCTTTGTTTTTAATTATAGGCCCATTCTTTAAGGTTTAAAGCTTTATACATTATTTACAGTTTTGCCATTAGAGTTTAAAACTTGCTATAAATAGCAACATTTTTAATTTATATAGATTATTATAGAGTGAAGAATATACCCACACTTGGAACTTTCCTCTTTTTGAGTAAAGTCATTCTCGAGCTCTTGGAGCTAACATTACCGGATTATTGAGTGTTAACTAACTCTTTAATCTTTCTTGCATTCTTATTAATCTTATTCTTAAGATTATGGCAAACCCCCTTATTTGAGCGAGTTAATACGTCACATCTAATCTCTTGTTTGAAAATCGAGCGACATTTAGTATTCGTAAGTTATATCGAACCTTATTTCTAGCTTAACTCCTGATTGTGTTTGTGTCTTAACGCTGATACCCATACATATTCATCGTCAAAACCTTTTATTTTACTTCCTATTCTTCATACCCACTTGAACCCCAACTACCCATTTCGATTCAAGACTCGCTATCGTAACAGCATGTGAGGATGATGAGCCTCTAATCTGAACTTTTTGTTTCCTTACTTCAGGTAACAAATCTTGTGTAATTGTAGCTTCTATAGCAGGAAGTTGTTCCTCAACTCTAGGAGTACCATGCTTGTTGATAACAAGAGGGTTGAGTCAAGTGTGTTGTTATACTACATTAGAAGGATTTGAGGCAGTTGTTTCTTGTTGTGCAACAGCAAAGGCAGCCAAAGTAAGTGCGTATTGGGCAAACATCGCCATGAACTCACCTAGGGTTCAATTAGTCTCTTACATCTTACGCATCAATTGCGCATTATCAAGGACACCTTCCTGTATACTATCTCCTTGATTAGTGTCTCTAACTGGGGGTAGATTTTGGTCATTGGTCATAAGAGCAACATCTTGTTCTTAATTACTTCCACCACTAGGATCGAGTTGTCTTCACCTTGAAGGTACCATGATGTAAGTGTCAAGTCTTCATTCCTTAGTAAAGTTGCTAGAAATGTAGGGGTATGGGTACGGATGTGGGATCACATGTGTGCCCCGCATGTAGTTATGTTACATGTAACTAGAGAAATGACTCGAGTGACTTGTACTAGATGATCAAGAGAGATGTATAGGAAGGAGGAATAAATGATCTCAACAAAGATCTAACAATTCGGTGACAGGGTAGAGGAGTTTAAAGGCATTAAACTCCACTAATGATGAATAACGAGGTAATGTTTCTTAAAGTGTGTGAGTGTTTGATCTTTTACGACGAGAATTTGGTATAATAACAACGTTTATACCAAATCCCCCATGTCTAAATGAGGGAAGGAGAGGGGTATTTATAGAGGATAGCCCTTGATTTCACCTGTCAGATCTTGATGAAGATTAAGGGCTAGGATTAATCTTTTCTTTTTAATCAACTTGAGATGGGCCTCTTTTATGAGCTTAAGCCCAAATGGCCTTATTTTATTAGTATGAGCTAAGTTAAGAAAGATTAGATCTGATGGACTAATCTAACAGGCCTTATTCCAAGCTTGCCATACCAAATCTCCCTTAATCATCTCGATAACTTATGGGCTTAGCTTATCGAGCCATATTACCTTAGCTTGATGAGTCAAATTCATTTAATCAATAGGCTTGAAGTTTAATATTGAATTTAGCTCTCTACAGTTTATCCCCTGACTAAAGTCTTTCAGATAGAGTCTAAGAGGTTTGGGCATCGAATAAGCCTTTCAGGCAACCAAAACACTACTTAGTACATGTGCGCATGCGCTTTAGAGTAGCTACGTTGTTATTAGCGCATTTAATTTACTCTCTCTCTCTCTCTCTCTATATATATGTTAATGGTTCACAAGATAAAAGCCTAGCATAATGTCACACAACATTTCAAGAACTTTTCTTAGTGTGCAGTTTTGCAGCACTATTTAATCCCCCTATCACTTGAGCTATTTAAAGTCGTATTACCTCTAAGACTAGAATGGGTTTGTAGTATTTATTGAGAATTTATTGACACTTTGCCTAATTGAATTGTTCATTGAATTGTTTTGTTGAAGGTCATGTTGCTATAATCATAGACTAATTTCTCCCTTTTTCGATTTAAGTTACTTGATCTGTTGCTTCTAGGCAAATTTCATGTTCATCTCTCATTGGTTCAAGAGATAGGGAACGCATCTCATCAAGTGATAATCATTATATATCCTTTAGTGTTGGGGCGTGTAAAGCTGAAATATAACGTCGGCTCTCTGTCAACTTTTATTCCAAATGTGTTTAGGCGGCATGTCATTATTGCAATGTATATGCTCATATATATATATATATATATATATATACCGGCCAACACATGTCATACCATTATAGACTGATGAGGCATCGTAACTTAGTAGATCATGGTACAATGACGAGACATTCCCTTTTCCATTAGCACACGAGGAAAGCATCTTCCAGAAACAAGCCTTGCAACTTCTATATCAACCAAAAAGGAGTATTCCCCATAGAAAATCACTAGTATATTCATTAGGAAAAGGACAAAAGATGAGATACCGTATTATTTCTCTATCCCAATTGTCTCTATTGAAAACTCAACAGATGTCTCACTTTTTCTTTTTTTTTTTTTTGCCATCCTTAAATTAGACAGTCCCACAATTGTAACAAATGCAGTAGACAACAATCCTCTGCAAAGCATAGCTGTTTCTCTTTTTCTAGCTAAAGTGAGTGAGGCAAGCAGCCAAAACTTTTTTTCTTCGTTTTCGTGTTCTTCGCTTTATTTATATCGCTGGTGTTTTCATTACCATAGACCCTTGCTTTAAGCTCATATTCTATAGGAAAGCAAGTAAAGGGGAACTGAAAGGCATAGAGGTAGCAAGTAGCAACATTGGTGAAACGAGTGGTGCAAGCAGCAACCATTGAAGGTAGACGGAATCACCCGGAGTCCCAGATGTGGTATCAGCAGTGTTCCGTCTGTTGTGAAGGTGGATAGCTGTTGAAGGCAAATGAGATCATCTGGAGTTCCAGATACGAAACCAGTGGTGTTTCATTTGTTGTGAAGGTTGGAGAAACCACTTGGAGCCTCGAAAGCGGTATTGGTGGCAAGTTCTGTCTAGTATAAGGCTCAAAGACTGGTTAAATTAAGAGCTATGACGGATACGACAGATCCGTAACTAGGCTTGGCGAAGGAGGAGGTAAACTGAAGCCACTTCTATAGTAATTTTGAAGAGTTAAAACCTCTGGAAGCTCTGGTTTCAGTTCCTTAAAAAAATGGTAGGCATCTCTGCTTCATCCTTCGGTTGCGGTTGAGACTTTGTCTTACCTAATTGAAATGCTTAATACTAAAGCAATTGTTTTATTGGTAGTCGTATGTCGCTTCTTTTAGAGAGTCGTAGATTCTTAGTAGACAAACTTTGTGCATTCCGGAGGTTATGCCCCTTATCACCCCATGTTTTGGCTGAAGTGCATCAGGTTCAAAAGCTTGAGCAGCTGTAGGCAAGTGACCTTCGCTTTCCTTCATTCTAAGTTGCTAACATTCTCCCTTTATCTAGATGTCAACTTCTGTTATGTTATTCCTTAATAGGTACGACAAAGGTTGGCGAAAGCTTGGTGGAATAGCCCAAAACACATGGCCAACAACGGTAGAGAAAGAGCCAAGAGCTGTTGAGAAAACAAAAGTAATACTAGAAATTTCCCTTGGGTGGTCTCTACAAATCTGTTCTGTTAGCACCCAAGTCTGTGAGATAGTAGATTTCCTTTGGATGCCTTGCTCCATGTTAATCCGGTGAAAATGACCATAGTCTTGTGCTTATATATCCAAAATCTGGTTTGTGCTTCTTGTGAATAATTACTTCGTAATCATGCTTGACTCTACTATTATAATTACATTCCTTCCTCTATTATTTCCTACATGTGTACCATCGGGTAACCTGTGTGCATATCTCTATTTGGGGATTTTTCTTGGAGCATAGCACACATATTTTTCTTGTAATGGCTGGCTTTAGATTAATTCAAGCCCCTCAATCATTAAATCCCACAGCGTTAGACCTTTTCCTTCACAGCAGCTGGTACCTTATCTCCTAGTTCCTTCAACCGCTTCTCTATTTGATACACAACAAAATCTGCTTAATTCTTTGTATCTATGGCATCCCTCTTCTCCTTGTCCTCCTTTGCAAACTTCTCCACCTCATTAACCATCCTTTCGACATCCTCACTTGGCAAAGTGCTAGCACCGGTAATTGTGATGTCTTGCTTCTTTACAATACCCTTATCAACAGCAGTAATAGAGATGATGCCATTGACATCAATGTCAAATTTCACCTCAATTTGTGGAACTCCACGAGGAGCAGGTAGGATGCCATCTAGGCAGAAACTTCCAAGAGATTTGTTGTCCCTAACAAGCTCTCTCTCACCTTGGAGGACATTAATCTCCACACTAGTCTGACCATTAGCAGCTGTTGAGAATACCTCTAATTTAGAGGTGGGAAGAGTTGTGTTCCTAGGAATGATTCTAGTCATTATGCCTCCTAGAGTCTCCAGACCAAGAGATAGTGGTGTCACATCTAAAAGCACAATGTCATTGACATCTCCAGCGAGAACACTAGCCAGAACAGCTGCTCTAAGTGCAACAACTTCATCTGGGTTGACTGTAAATTGGTCTCCTTCCCTGTCATCTTTTTAACAAGCTCCTGCATAGCTGGTATACGTGTTGATCCACCAAGAAGAATGACCTCATCCAAATCTTTAAAGGAGAGTTTTTCATCTCTCAACGCATTTTCAACAGGTGTTTTAAGCCTGTCTAGAAGGTCTGAGCACAACTCTTCAAACTTAGCTCTTGTTAGTGTGGTTTCTATGTGTTTAGGCCCATCTACAGTGGCAATAATGAAGGGAAAACTAATATTGGTTTGAGTTAGAGATGATAGCTCCATTTTAGCTTTCTCAACAGTCTCAGTAAGTCTTTGAAGAGCCTGCTTATCCTTCAAAAGGTCTATGCCTTCATCACTCTTAAATTTAGTTGCCAGCCAATCAACAATTCTCTTATCAAAATCGTCACCACCCAAGTGTGTACCACCAGAGGCGGAAAGCACTTCAAACACACCACCACCAACTTCAAGAACTGAGACATTGAAAGTACCACTTCCAAGGTAAAAAACAAGAATGGTTTCATTGTTCTTCTTTTCAAACCCATAAGCCAGTGATGCAGCAGTGGGTTCATTAATAATACAGAGAACTTCCAAAACAACAATATGACCAGCATCCTTGGTAGTTGTCCTCTAAGAGTCATTAAAGTATGCAGGTACAATGACAGCAGCTTTAGTTACCTTGTCATTCAAAAACTTTGATGCATCATCTACAAGCTTTCTCAAAACCTGTGCGGAAATCTCCTCAGCAACGAATCTCTTGCCAATAGTTGGGCACTGTGACTTAACATTCCCTTTCTCATCCCTGGTAACTTTATAAGACACCGTTTTGCAATCTACCCAACAAGCCCATCCTCGTTCTTGGTATACGCCACAACAGAGGGCATCGTCCTTTGCTCCTAGGTGTTGGTTACAATTGTAGGTTTGCCTCATTCCATGGTGGCGACAGCAGAGTTAGTGGTCCCAAAATAGATAAACACAACCTTGTAAACATACTAAAGAGAGTTGTTTTTTTTTTTTTGGTCATTAATTCTAAGCCTCTCACAAATCTCCATGTAAGTCTTCGTGATCCTACAGCATCAATTAAGTCAAAAACTTGACACTCAAGGGGGAGTCCTACGACCAGGTCAATAATTTGAAATCAACTCCTAAACATTAGCTGCTCTTTATCCTTTTCACTTATCATCAAGTTTGGCATTGAATTCCTCTGCAATACTAGCATCCTTTAACCAACCAATAACAGCCTTCCAAGCTTTAATCACAATTTGGTTCAAGTGATAGGAGAACAAAAGCTAGCTCAGTTGTCTAGATAGCAGGTCTGGGAAACCAAGGATTGTAGGTTCAAATCTTCTCAGGCGCATGGGGGCCTGGTTTGTATGTCACGTGTGTTGCAAACGATCCCCTTCTCTTTATGAAATCAAGCATGGACCGATTTGAATTTGTAATCTCCTCTCTCCGTCTTAAACCAACGAATCCAATGCGTAAAACCTGAATAAATAAGTTTCGTTTTGACAGTAGTTCGAGATAAGAACAATCCGGGACCCAATATCTCTTTTTACAAAGTCTCGACTAAACATTTTTGAGAATACTCTATCTGAATCTTTAATGTTACCAGTGAAGCCCACTGTGTAAATACCTTGCCATTAGTGCGTTGAACGAGACAACATTTCTCTCAGGCATTTCATCGAACAATTTGGGTTCAAGATTATCATTGTATGATTCACAGCATCTAACAAGCCATGTTTCTTTTCAGCACATCACCATAATTTAAACCCGTACGTGCTACCTAAATTACTCCCATAGCTACTCATCAGACCTCCTGCAGTCGAGACTCCCCTTCCCAAAAAAACGCAACAGTAGCAGCATTCCAAATGCTCACAAAATCTGCGGTTACAGCATGGCACGCCTCTTTAGTCCGAGCTTCTATAAGGCACTTCATCAAGGATCTTCAAGTACTTTAACCCTCTCGGGCCGAGTGATGTTGAAACCGTACTCAGTAATACCAAATTGGAAACCCAAAATGAAGATTGAAAGTTTGAGTAATGATCATCTTGAAATAACTATTTTCCATGCTGATGAAGTGACTTGGCTCTTGGGTTTCGCAAGTGGATGTGGGCGGATTTGAACAAAAAAGGGGAAGTTGAGACAGAGAGCTTCATCTTTTACAGGGTTATGATGATACGTTAAAAGAAAACAACTTTGGACACGTTGGCGTAGAGGTTGAGTGAACAAGCTTAAGGGAGTGAGGAGTTAAAATTTTATGAGGAAAGGACATGGAGTTCAGGAAAACGGACATCAAGCTTCTAAAATTGAAATGAAAAGAGGGTTGTGTTCTGTCGGTAGTTGGACTTTCAAACTTTGTGAGTTGTGTTTACGCTGAGCATTATGATATATATTTTTCATCTTGAGCTGGGAAAAACATCGAAATGGGTTGAGGAGACAGGACATAGAATTTGAGCCTATCAAAATGGTTAAAGAGAGACATGTGATGACTTCTCTTTTTTTAAAAAAAATAAAATAAAATAAAAAGTCTTTACAAACGTTGACTGGTAAGATCGTCGGAGATTAAGCCTCAATAATGTATATATATTTAGAAAAATTGCAACGAAGCACGCGTAATTGAAATAAGGTAAGAAAGTAGAAATGCAACTCTTTTATCAAATTGTAATTTTGACTGTTTTGAGGAAGGGTAATACGGTGTGTCCTGCTATCGATTTCCTACTTCTTGTTTGAATTTTTTTCCATATGCAAAGCACTAACCAAGTTCACCTCATGCATTCCAACCATAATTTAAGGTTTAAGTCTCATCATTGATTCGGTCCTTGTACGTGTCCATGCAATATTTTTTGCCATAATTGCGCTTTCCTCATGCCGGATTGAAAGCCAATTATATTGTTTGGTACACACCTTTGACTTATGAAGAGTTATAAACCATACTATTTATGTTCTACATAATTAAAAGTTTTCTATTCGAATTAACCACCTTGCATTTTTCTATTGTGAGAGAAAGATCATTCACATAAATTTTCATTGCCTTAAATTTGTATTAGACAAAATTGAATCATGTGGGATGCTAATTCAACATGGACTTAGAATTGATGCTGAGATGTTGGCTATGATATGCCTTTCAAATTACATTACGATCCAGAGGTCATCATCACTTTATGATAGGTTTTAGTTTTATTCCCATATTATGGGCATTGTTTGATCCATCATCGAAGATTGACTCTCTTCTTTTAAATTGACTCACCATTGCTTGATAATAGAAAAAAATACCAAACATATGGGCTTGCCTTATGGATGAACTAAGCGTGTACTTTAAGTTTGATGATCTTGCCCAAATCCACATATCTTCATTGATAAATAGAGTTCTTTTTGAAGTATTAATATATTTAACACTTCACACTTTATTGGAATGCTAATCATTCTTCATTTACCATGTGTTGCAGGTTGTAGAGGACTTTAGTCAAGTTATCTCATTTCTCTTTTCCTCCCCCAAGTGGAAAGAACCACATTTAGTGTTGCTACCACTTTAAGAGTCAAGTGAAAGATGGGTAAAGACTTTAACAAGGGTAAGTCATGTAGTAATAAGACTAAGAAGAAGAAGGAGAATGATGAATTATTGTTTTCTGGTAGTCGAGTTCCTAAGATTCCTCTACTTCGGGATAAGTGGATAGATGTGACTATTTCAAAGGATAGCTTCTGGGTTGAAACAAGGAAACGAAACACATGTATGCCGCTACGTTCAGATTGTCCATTACACTTCATCAAGCAAGAATCGAAGCCAAGTAAAAGGGAGCCTTTGGAGGGAAGCTCTATATTACGGTAAAGGAATGAAAGGAAAGAACTTTCATTATCTAAGAATCAATTTCTACACCTCGATAGCCTATAAAATGATGGGTGCAATAGGTAGACTACATCCTGAATAATTCAAGGTATGTAGGCAAATTGTTGGAAGCAAATGTCTTTCTCCCAATATTTATTTCCTCAAAGTTGATTGGCAAGAAAAACAATGTAAGCTTATAGAAGGCCTTCCTTGCTTGTTGGAGTATTCAATCACATGCTTTCATAGCCTCATGGGGGCAAGATCACCCTAACCCTAGAAGACATAGTTATGTTGTTGCAACTTCACGACTTGGGATTAACTGATATTGCAAAAGCTTCTATATCTAAAAGTGATTAAGAAATACTAGTAACCTTATAGGATGACTTAAAAGTGGCCATCAATACTAGGAAGGAGGCTATATACTCTGAATGGCTTAAGCACTTTTTCAGGGAAAATGGGATAGGGAAGGAACGTCCTTGCTTTCAGTACAAGTAGGTACCCATATATTCCATGACCTTATCATTGTTCATGCCTGAACTGTTATTCATACTTAACTCATGCATTCTCTTATTCCCTTGCAAGTATGAGCTTTAGGCATTCTTAGCATACTGGATTTCTTTGTACATATTTCCCGGTGGTTTGAAAGATGGAGTTAGCCTACAATTCTTCCATCTAGCTATTCGTATTGCTTATGGAGAGTAATTTGCTTTGGGCCATTTCTATTTGGATTCCTTATATTGACATTTAGATCTTTATTATGAAGCCTTAGTACTCTCCTAAGGACATTATGTAATGGTATCTCATACGGACTTAGTATTCTTGGAATTGTTCCTTTATGAGCGCTATAGAAGATATTTTAATAGACTTATGAAGAAACCAAATCCTCTAAAGCCTCGGGCTTAGGCATGGGTTGATAGGAAGCTAGAATCGAAGTTGTTCAAGATCGTTGATAATGAAAAGGAATTCACCTTTCGTCCTTTCACAAAGAATAAGTTGGTTCTAATGGTTTGAAGGGTTTTACCTGTCAAGATCATAGGGATTGGTGACTTTGGTGGATGTCCATGATAAAATTACTGGTACTGATGTTAGATTCATACTATGGTGTACGCTTGGGGGGCATCCCCTCATTACATGATTGGGAGGGGCCTTCTAGCCATTTTCTAGAAAAGAAAGTCATGCTTTATCTACTCATCAAGTTACATGTCAACTGGGGTATGATCAGGGTATTCCTTGTCAAATAAACATTAATGAAGACTTTGACAATTGGCTAACCCCTGTCTGCCTTATTCCTTCCTTTTCCCCTACTTAGTCTTCCTTTCTAGGGGCAAAATGATGGTGATGATATGAAAGGAGACCCTTTGGAGTGGGATGAAAACAATGGCATGAGAGAAGGTTCCCCAAGGCTTACGGGTAGCCAAAAGAGTAGTGATAGTGAAGAAATGGACCACGTACCTAAAAATGATAACAAGACCCATGGTAAATCATAGCTTCTTAAAGACATTGAGGATATAGATAGATTTGATGACCACGAGGAAGGGGAAATTTAGGCATATGCTGACATCATGATGTATGTAAGTCTTTATGGTAATGAGGCAAACTATGAGAGTAAGAATACCATTACCGATGCAAGAGGGGTAAACTATGTCTTATTCCTTTAGTTGATGCCACCTTACCTAAGGCAAGCTCTAAAGTCCCACCTCCCTTAGAGACTAGAACATTAGGACATGGAGACAAAGGAGCCACAGTCAAGGCAATAGTAAGCTCAAAAGATACTACCTCTTTTCATGGCTTTACCATAGCTTGTAACCTCTTAGCACCATTGGAGTGCCTAAATAGGAAGGAGAGAGATTTTTGGATGGAGTCCGTCTGTTTGGGTTCTAATGTGATCACTTATGTCTTGGGCCATATTGGGTAAGCCATAGGGCTATTTGATGAAGCTTATCACTCATTGTCTATAAAGAATCTCGAACTTTTGATTAGTAGTGTCATTGCAACATGTGCTTTCAAGTTCAAGTTCAAGCTCAATAAGATGGAGATCATTGTAGTTGAGGCTCAAAAAGTGTTGGGCAGTTAAGACATTGAGGAAAGATGTAGGCTACTTAAAGCTGAATTTGCAAAAGAGAAACTTAAGAGAATGGAGCATCTTAGAGGCATAAATCTTGATTCTACTGTAACATCAAGCGTTGAGTCCGATAGTGTTGCTCTTACTTTCTTTACATTTTTTTTATAGGGTGTATGGCCTTATTGAACCTCATATGTATTGTCTAGCTTCTCACTTGTTTGAGATCCCTTAGTTGTTGATATGTACTTGCTTTTATGTGGGATATCATGTGTTAATAATTGGGGTATCCGTTGACTTCACTAGCTCTTAAGAATTCACATCATCATGTGCTTAGGAAAAAAAAATATTACATTTCCTTAGCTGTACCTCATAGGATAGAAGACGATAATGGAACATGGCTTCATGGCTTGCTAAATTTTTTAGAAAACCTTACACATTGGAAGTGTCTTCTCACTTGCAAACAAGGATTCAAATATATGATCTAATAATATGGAGATATTGATTGCAATTAGGAATATTAATTCCATTCGACAATCATGCAATGAGTTAAGGGGGTATTACCTATTGCTTAACTATTTTGACATGCTCGACAAAAGCATACTCACATAGTACAAGCCCTTGTTTTATTTGATAGAGCATTACATAGTATGCTTGGGAGTCACAGCTTCAACCAGTCAACAACCTAGAGGATAAATGTATGTAGCGCACTTAGGAGATAGATCTCTTACCAAGTAGCAGCATTATAAATATCAATACTTTGTTTTGTAGCTTCTCCTGACATATAGTCCATAAAAGGGGCAATAAAAGAAGCAAATATGCAAAATAAGCTCATGCAATTCAAGCTGTAAGTTTTATTCTTTTATCTTTACTACAGTTTCCCTTTTACAAATGGAACTTTTTGATGTATTGAAAGTTGCCAGGAACAATAATAGCATCTGTCTTGGGATTCTTAAGTTTGCAATATCTACTTTTGTACACTTCCTCAACTATGAAAGGTCCTTCCCACTTATGTGTAAACTTGGGTACTGAAGCACCTTGGCACACATGTTTGGCTATACTAAGTACGACGTCACCCTACTGGAATGATCTCTTTCTCACTAAATGATCATATGCCACTCTAAATCTATGCTGATAGTTAATAAGATTGTGTTTCATGATATCATGTCTTTCATCTAATGCTTCTAAGTCCATCATTCGTAACGTATCGAGTTCAAGTTCGATGTTTATTGCCAACCTAGCAGATGGGATTAAGACTTCTATAAAAGCTACTACCTCAACCCCATATACCAAAGAAAAAGGAGTTACTTGTGTCGACCTTTATTTGGATGTCCTATAGGCCCAAAGCACTAATGGTAACCTATCATGTCATTCCTTATGATTATTATGAACCATATGACTGAGTACCTTCAACAAGTTCTTATTGGTGGCCTTGGCTTGTCCATTTCCTTTCGAGTAGTAAGATGTAGACTTTACATGATCAATATTATAATAAGCCAACAATTGGGAGATGTGGTAATTGATGAAAGGAGTATCATTATCAAATAAAATATGCTTAGGGATTCTAAACCTACATATGATATTCTCCTTCATGAAACTTGCAACTGCTGGTCTTGTCGCCTTCTTTAAAGTCACCTCTACCTACTTTGTAAAGCATTTAGTTCCTACCAAAATCCAAATGCCTCCCCTTGATGATGGATGTATAGGTCCAATAAGATCAAACGCCCATATGTGAAAATGCCAAGGAGTTGTAATACTATATAGTGTGACTATAGGAGCATGAATGACATCGCCATGTTGTTGACAGACAACACATTTCTTGGTGAAGTTAAAAGTATCCACTTCCATTGTTAGCCAATAGTATCCTCTATCAAGTAGGTAATAATATAGCTTCCTTCCTCTTTGGTGTTCCTTGTATTCTCCACAATGTACCTCAGTCAAAATTGTTTCTGTTTTGGGGGGGGCAATGCACTTTAGAGGCTTTCCCATAAATGACACTCTATAAAGCTTACCTTCATGCATAAGATACTTCCTAGCCTATTGCTTTATGAGTTTGGCATCTATACTATTCATTGGTAGCACATTGCTTCTCAAATAATCAATATATGGGCGCATCTAGTCTCTAAGACTACATACGAAATTGCACTCACTTTAGTTAGGAAGCTCAAAACATTTAAGGTAATGTACTTGCACTCAAAATGTGTCTTTATCCATTGATGGCCAATAATAGCTTGTACGTTGAATACGGCGATACAGTGGTAGTCCTTCCTCTTTACACTAGATCCCGTGATACTTGTCTAACTTAAGACGGGCTTCCTTAGAACTAACACATCGAGACAAAACACCACTTGGACCCTTATAATATAACATCCCATTAATTTTAACAAAATTCTTTAAGGTCGAAATAGAAGCTGCATTAGGGTATGCTAACTTTTCCATAAATGGGATGCACCAATCATTTTGCAAGTCTTCATCTTCATCAACAAAATTTAAAGCTGTGTATAGAATAGATTTCTAGACTACTTGGACACTCACTTTATCATTTGTATCTTGAATTGGAATCTTCGACGCTAATGTGGCCAAAGTATCGACATATCTATTTGTTGATTGAGTTGTATGCTCGTATCGCAAAGTTAAATTTTTTTACCATAGCTTGTATTGTAGCCCTATAAGGTGCAAGTGTAGGTTCCTTTAAGCAAAATTCACTTGTAGCTTATTTAATGATCAAATTCGAATCACCCTGAATATACAAATGACATGCTTTGACTTCTCATGTAGACAGTAAACCAAGTAATAACGCCTCATATTTAGCTTCATTGTTAGTACATCAGAAATCAAGTTTAAATGCCAAGGGTATCACTTGACCCCTCGGTGAGGTTAACATGATTTGTGCTCCCTAACCTTGATTTCCTGTAGAACCATCAAATTGAAGCATCCATTCACCATGCACATTGACCATTAAAGAATCTTCCTGAAACTCTCAACCGGTATTGTATCTATAATTGAGCCCTATTAGGCATATGAGAAGTATGCTAACAAATAAGCCAAATATTATGACTTGATGGTTATAAGGGATTGTATCAAAATGTCAAATTCTCTAAGAAGGAGTAGCCACTTAGCAACTCGTTCTGATGAAGATAGTCATGACAATAAATACTTGATCGGATCCAAATAAGTTACCAAATTGAACTTATATGCAAGGAAGTAGCGCCATAATTTCTGCATGGCAAATACCAGAGCAAGACAATGCTTCTCTCATGCCAAGAAATTAACCTCGCTCCCTTTAAGGGTTTGACTCAAATAGTACACAAGTCGCTCTTGACCATCTACCTCTTGTGTGAGTAAAGCTCCAATGGACTTGGTAGTAGAAGTAAGGAACAAGATTAGTGGTAATTCTTTGACAGGCATGGTCATGGTTTGAGGGGAGGTCAAGACTGTCTTAATCTTTTGAACTGCCTCCTCATGGACCTATTCCCATTCAAATGAAATTTCTCTTTTTAAAAGTTGGTGCAATAGGTATGAGATCTTAATAAGTATAGGTATAAACCTCCTGATATAGGAGACTTTTCCCATGAAAGTTTTTTAGTTCCTTCAAAGTGGTAGGAGATGGCATCAATCTTATAGCTTGTACTTTTGTAGGATTAACATCAATTCCTTTTTTATGGACAACAAATCCCAAGAAATTCCCTAAAGACACTCCAAAGACACATTTGAGAGGATTCATGCGAAGCTTATATAGCTAACATTGTTCCAAAACCCTCTGCAAATGAACCAGGTGATTAGGTGCTATTTTAGACTTGATGACTATGTCATCAACATAATCCTCCATAAAATCATGCATCATGTCATGAAACAGAGCAATTATTGCCCTTTGATATGTAGCGCTCGCATTCTTGAGTCCGAATGGCATAATAGTATAATAAAAGTTTCCAATTGGTGTATGAAAAGCTATACACTTTACATCCCCTATCGCCATCTTGATTTGATTATACCCACTGAATCCATCCATAAATGAGAATAACTCATGACCTGCAGTTGCATCTATCAAGTTATCAATGTTTAGCAAGGGGAAATTATCCTTAGGACAAGCCTTGTTCAAATCTTGAAAATCTATACATACTCTTATCTATCCGTTCTTCCTTCTTACAAGAACAATATTAGCAAGCCAAGTAGGATGTTCAATTGGCCTTGTAAATCCAATTCATAACAATTTCTCTACCTCCCGCTTGATCTGCAATTCAATCTTAGGATGAAAAACTCTTTGTCCTTGCTTTATAGGTATAGCTCTAGGAGTGATATTCAGTTTATGCACTATAAGGCTAAGATCTAATCTAGGCATTTCTTCATAAGTCCACGTAAAAACATCTCTATATTCTTTCAACAACTCAACAATATGAACTTTTATTTCTTGTGGAAGGTTCGTGCTTATGAAGATTGGCTGTCACGACTCTCTTAGTTGCATTAGGTCTAATTCTTCTATTTCCTCAACCTGAGGCTTCATTTGGTTTTGTACCTGTTGTGGGGTAGGTTGGATTTCTTGTACTAGTAGAGGATTTACAGAGGAGAGGTATACCTCTTCAAATCGCTCAAACTGTCACAAGCGGTACACCCTTCTTCCGTCTTCTCAGATGAAGCTCTCAATTCCCTTAACCTACTTATTCTTCTTCTTTCCCTTATGACATCCGTACATCCTTCTCTTATTTTGCTGGCCCTCTTAAACTTCTTCCCATGTAGGTAATGGGACACTGAATGGCTTAATTATCGCGATTTCTCCTTCTTTAGCAAATTCATTAAAGTAAGCCAGCTCTAAAATTCATGCTGCTCAAAAGGATTTTTGGTAACTGGAATGAACACGTTCTTCCCTTTCCAATGACCCTTGATACACTGTGCAATGTCAATGGGATCAAGTTGTGATCATACAACCACTTCCTACCAATGAAGAGATGGAATAAAACCAGTGCATCAATCACATGAAAGGTAGTAGTACCATGGATAGGCCCAACATTGAGATAAATGTTAACATGCCCAATAGAATTTGTAAAGGCATGGCTAAATCCGTTTATTGAGATAGGTTACTTAACCAACCAGTTAAGTGTCAATTCTAACAGCCTTAAAAGTACTCATTAGCATGATATTTTGTGAAGAACCATTATTAATCAATGTTCTCTTGACCGGGTACCTATTAAGTACACTTTCTACATATAAGGAGCGATTGTGATTGAAATTCTTCATACACATGTCTACATCAGTAAATAAAATTGCATTTTCATGTATCATGGCCATTCTCTTTATAGGTTGCGCTACGCTGTACTATACTTTATGTATTGACTCTCAAAGATCTATGCAAGTGCAGTTGCTGTTGCAAGTCAAGCTTTCTTGTTGAACCTTAAGAGATCAAAGAAATTCCTAGAGTAAGCTACCTTTAACAATGTTGTAATGATAGGCAAGTACTTTTGATCTCAAGCTTCAATTGACTTTCCTTTATCCTCATGACTTCTAGTAGCCTAGGTATTAAACACTTTAGTTGTGATGGGATCATGGGTAATGGCATTGATACCGCCCTTTTGGTTGTTATGGGCAAGAAGCAGATCATTTCTAACATCATTATTATTGATGATCAACTCACCACGTGCAACTCGATCATTGTATATTTTCTTTAAAGTGAAACAATCTTTAGTTAGGTGACTAATACTTCAATGAAACCTACAATACTTCGATGAAACCTACAATACTTAGGATCATTCTTTTCTTCGTTTATGGAGAGGTACTCTACCCTCAAGAGCTTGATGTTTGGAGCCACTAGTCAAGTAATAGATGCACTTTGGCCATGGGACAAGGATATGTCAAAGAAAGCCTAAAGTTAGTAAGCTTATCATTCCTTTGTTTTTTTTTTTTTTCGCTCCCCCTAGTGACTCGCTTTGACTAGCATTAACAAATGAAGCATACTTGTTGAATCTTCCAATTTTGCTTCTTTGTCAAGCCATTGAGTTATTAGTCCTTTGCGTGTTTTCAACTAACATAGCAAAGGAAGTCAACGAAAGATTTTCAAGGTAAACCACCTATTCAGGAAACATTCCTTGGATACAGATCTTGATTAACTTCCATTCATCACAAACATCCTATATATCTAGCGAACGCTCCTTAAAATGCTCGATATCGTCCATGAGATCTTCTCTAGGCCTTTGACAGATCCTTCCCATGTTAGTATGGGTAACTCTTTCTTTGATAGAGAAAACTTCTCCAAAAACATCTTACACATACTACCTCACAAATCTATTAACCATAGAAGGAGATTAACATACTAAGTGTATGCCTTCTCAATGAGTGACTTAGAAATTTCTTTTAATTTCAAATCATCATCTAGACCATATACTTCCAGTGTCTCGATGAATTTTAGCAAAAGTTCCTTGGCACTTCTTTTCTTGCCATTAAATAGCATGAACTTTAGGCTAACATAATCTTTAAGGTATGGCTTTGCAACAATGTGTTGGTGATATGGAAGCTTCAGTTTTGGTATCCAAATTGTAGATTTCGTTTGTATCTCCTTTAAATACATGTACAAATCTTCTTTAGTCACAAATGAACCTCTTTGAGTCAATGCTTCTACCATTAGTGACATCACAAGAGCAAGGTGCATGGGTACGAGATTCACAGGTGTAGATCTTACAGACATGGGATTCACTGATGTTGGTTGCACAAAGTCAACAATCGTGACACGTGGTATAACATGTGAGGAAGACAAGCCTCTAATCTGAATTCCTTGGTTCCTTACTTTAGGTAACGAATCTTGTGTAGTTGTAGGTTCTATAGCAAGAAGTTGTTCCTCAACTCTAAGATGACATGCTCATTGATAATAGGAAGGTTGAGTGGAGTATGTTGTTGCACTACATTAGAAGGACTTGAGAAAGTTACTCCTTGTTGTACAGCAGTAAAGGTAGCCAAGGTAGGTACACATTGGGCAAACATCACCATGAGTTTACTTAGGGTTTAATTAGTCTCTCGCAGCTCATGCATCAATTGCGCATTATCGAAGACACCTTCCTGTATGTTAACTCCTTGATTAGTGTCTCCAACTAGGGGTAGATTTTGGTCATGGGTCACAATAGCAACATCTTGTTCTTGATTAATTTCATCAATAGGATCGGTTTGTCTTTGCCTTAAAGGTACCATGATGTGAGTATCAAGTCTTCCCTCTCCAGTGAAGTTGCTAGAAAATATGGGGGTATGGGTAAGGATGCAAGGATCATGTGCATACCGCATGTGTAACCATGTTACACATGACTAGGGAAATGACTCAAATGACTCGTATGGGATGATCAAGAGAGATATGTAGCAAGGAGGAATAGGTGATCTCGATAAGGCTCTAACATTTTAGTGATAAGCGGAGGAGCTTAAAGGCATCAAAATCCACTAACAATGAAGAACGAGGTAATGTTTCTTAAGGTGTTTGAGCGTTTGATCTCTTACTGCGAGAATCCAATAAAGTAACAACGTTTGTACCAAATCTACCTTGTCCAAATGAAGAAGGGCATTTATAAAGGATGGCCCTTAATTTTACCTGTCGGATCTTAATGACAATAAAGGACTAAGATCAATCCCTTCTTTTTAATGGACTTAAGATAGTCCTCTTTTATGAGCTTAGGCCCAAATAGCTTCATTATATTAGCATGAGCTAAGTTGAGAAAGGTTAGATCAGATAGATCAATCCAACGGGCCCTATTCTAAACCTACCATGCCAAATCCCCCTCAATCATCTCTATAACTTATGGACTTAGCTCATTAGGCCTTGTCATCTTAGCTTGATGAGTCAAATCCATTTAATCAATGGGTTTGAAGCCCAATATTGGATTTAGCCCTCTATACCCACCTATCATTTTGTCTCTTGCAATGTTAGAATCGTTACTTGTCTTTTTAGTCAAGCCTTCATTACTTTGAGCATAAGAGTTCCAATATTACGTGTTCCAATACTCAAAGTGCTCATCTTTTCTATTATATGCTATCTTAAATACCCCAAGATATGAGAACTCTTGCTTATATAATACTATATTCAAATTCTTAAACAAATGTAGTAGTCTCAACCTATAAGAACATGCACTTGAACAATGTAGCACATTCCTCCAAGAAACTATCCAATCCATGAAAATTCATGCATATTTAACACATCCAAACTCCCCAAGAGATGTAACAACCTTCACTTACTTGATGCGTCAAGTGAATGATGTGATATGTTCTTTAAGAGAGCCCAACCTTAGCAATTAACACAATAACTCATAGGAGCCTTAGCACAATGACTCATAGGATCTACATTCATGTAAATTGACCAACTTTTACATTGGCTTTTAACCCAACACAACCCTCATCCTTTACTTAGGCTTTGGGACAACTATTTATGTAAGGAGTTACATTCCTGTTTTACTTTGAAACCTAAAATATTACCTTCTTGCAATATGATATATAACATAACTATGACCTTATTAAATAGTTTTACTAAGGAAGCTTTAATCTAGTCTACTAACTTACCATCATGATACCAAAAAAAGAAAAAAGAAAAAAGAAGCCTATTGGTATCTACATACCAACACCTTAAATCCTTAATCACTATTTTTTGTATGGGACTAAACAAAGGCTTTAACTAACACTACTGTCCTACAATGTGCATCCTCTTACTTTACACGGGCATGGGCATCCATTACCTTTTTCTTAGATATGCTATACTCAAAACAACAACTACAGTTATTCCCATTTAAATAATTCGATCATCAATTTTTTTTCCATCATGATCTTCACGCCTCAAGTGGCATTTACCAACCTACATTAAGTTGCATAGACCTTAGAGTCTAACTAGCCAAAAGAATTAGACACATACCAGACTTTTGAGAACATATTGTCTTAATCCCAAGTCAATGCCTTAATAATACTCTGAGTATCTTAACATCTTTGCCAAATTGATCACAAAAATGCATTTTGCCATTAGTCGTCTCATAAGAGATTTAAAAAAGCCCTCCTTATAACATACACTAAGCTTGTAACCTAATTCTTAAATCCAGTTTCTAGAATAACAATAAAGGTTGAAGGTTGGACTTACATCATACAACTTAGCAGCTAGCTATTTCAAATCTCCAACACCTTCGTTAGGTCCTACGCAGCAATATTTGATGTTCCTCTCTAGACCACTTACATCGATAGGAAGCCACTAAGAGCTATTGAGAAAATTTTCCATTTAGCCAATGTAAAGTCACCTATGTTTACCTCCCATAAGGGAACAAACTCAAAAATAGGCTCATTTTCCTTTTGTGAATGGGCCATGGGCCTAGGATGGTCATAGAAGTTTCTTTGACAAAGTTGGGATTGACCAAACCTCTAGCATTGGCCTTAGCAGTGTCCTTCTTAGGGCCCAACAAGAGATTCAACATTAGGTTGCTTCCTTAATGGCTTGACCTTGGTGGCTTGCTTCTCTTTTAGGCATTTTTGGGCCTTAATAGCTTAGTCTCACCCTTATACCTTCTCAACAGCTATTTTTACTTTTGGGGAAAGTCACTTTCTTCCCATCATCATCCTTCTTTAGGACTTGCCCGACCTTTAGGTTGGCAAACAAATTTCTAGAACTTAGGTTTTTTAATGACATCTTTGCAAAATCTAAAAGCAAATGAGTTCATAAAAAAATGAGAAAAAAATAACTTATAAATGTTATACTGAGCACGGGTAAGGAAGACTACCTATTCTTTGGAGTAATTGGTTAAGATCCCCTCATGGCAAACCTAACTTAACACGGCAAATTGTTGTAGTCAATACCTTCTTGATTCACAATTATACTTTCATCTACACCTTCTATAGCATTTTGATTCCTACAAATGGTACTCACACCTTCTGCAGATCCTACATTGTGATTGTAGAGGATCAAAACTTCTCGATAAAACCAACCTATAATAGTATTGGCATCTTACGCAAACTAATAGGTATTGTGTCTTTTCATGCTTTTGTCATAGGCAGCCTTAGCATTTGGTAGCAATCTCTTAATGTCACTCTGCCTAATAGGCTGAGACCAAAGTGTTGGAAAATCAATGTCTTTGTCCAACCTAATAACAATTTACTTTTTTTTTTTGTTGTCCAATCATGAATTGAAGACTAACCTAGCTAAAATCTTCTTTCCAATTTGGCCACAAATATAAAATCAACCTTCTCTACACTTAATTATTAAAAAAAAAGATATAAATAAGGTCAAGGTAACCTTGACCTTTAAACCCTCAAATGCACTCGATGGCTATCATTAGCTTATAAGAGCTTGAAGTCAACATACTCAGGTGTATACAATGATAAGCAAAAAAAAATGCTCTTCCGAAAGGAGAAAAGGGAAGATGAAAAATAATGTTAGGCAAGTGTAATCTATCATTGTAGTGGTGGATTAAGTCTATGTGTCGATCTTTTAAGGACTTTAATTACTAATACTCATTAGATATCTATTATACAACCTACAAATTCAAGTTCAAGAACTTAAAGAATCTAAAATTAATTGCAGCAAAAAATAAATTATCACTAATTAAGAATTGTTTAAGAACTAAGGCAAGAAAGCAATAAAATTATAAACTACTTCAAGATTCGTAAACCGTATCTAGATCTTTGCCTCCCTTAGATCAAACATGTGATTTCCTTTAAAGATAATCTACTTTATTTTTTAGTCTTTCTTGATTGGGAGAATTATCTACTAAAGTTAATAACTTTCTCAAGCCAATTAACCTTAATATTAAAATTACCTAATCTCTTCTAAATAGCATGACTTAAGATCGCATTATTGCACAACGAATTCTCTAAGATATAATTCAAGATTTTGGAAAGATCTTATAAATTATCTCTAATCTTGTAATAATCTTCATCAACTATACGTAGATCTATTCTTATAAGAAATTTGTCAATTCTCTTATAAGACATCAAATTTTAGATCACTACTTATGAAAACAACAATCTAAATCATGAAGTATACATAGTTGAATCAAGAAAGAAAATAAAGAATTAGCTAAATCTAATAAAAATCATGTTACATGAGTAGATTTAGGTTCTACAAGACCTAGATACAAAGGATTTACTCTCTACACATCATAAAGCAATAATTTTGAATCAAAGAATAGAGAAGAGTAAAAGAAAGAATCATGAAATCTAATAAAGATTGAATCTTGAAGTTTTCTTTGTATCTTTCTTTCTTGAGTGTTCTTGACTTGAAAAACTCTCTAAAAGTCATCTAAAAGTTTTCTCTAAAACCCCCTAAAGAAGCTTTATATATAGGAAAGGAAAAAATAAAGCCTGCTACAAATGACATAACCATGTCCCATTATCATGTAACTTACTGTCATTCCTTTACATCTTCTCTTTTTCTCTCTCTCTCTCTCTCTCTTTTTAAAAAAAAATACATTAGGAACAACACGACCAAGGACATGGTTGTGTCACCGTCACCAGCTGTAGTTAGTGAAAATTTGGTTTGAAATTGTCTGAAAACGGCATAGTCATGTCGTTTGAGTGTGTCGCTTTTCATACCTTCATAACTTGCTCATTTTATCTTTGAATTTAGTAAAACTTATTTCTTTCATTTTGTTTTCTTGTGTAGATCGTTTGAAAACCTAAAAAACAAGATTTTACTCAATTAAGTAAAAATTATTTTTGTTTTTTTTTTCTATTTTTTCAATTTAGTTTTTTCATTTTTATTTTTATTTTGTATAAATCTAGCTCAAAAGTAAAAAGAGACTAAAACTAAAATAAGTTGTGGCAAAAATGGGGTGTCTATACCATTCAAGTAGTTTGAGCTCATAGGCATTGTCATTAATGTGTCGTAAGATCTTGAAAGGGTCATCTAACCTAGGAGATAACTTGTTTGTCCTCCTCTTAGGGAATCACTCCTTGCTAAGGTGGATCTAGATAAGGTCTCCTAGGTTGCAAATAACTAACCTACTTCCTCAGCTTCCTTATTCTCTCTGTCAAGCCACTATCTTGGCTAACTATACAGCAACCTTCTGATGTTGTTTCTAAAACTCCTTTGCAAGCTTGATTGACTTTCTCCTTGAGAAGTCAGGTTTATAGTCATATCTAAGGGTAAGGTCATGTTAAGTCTATAGACGACCTTGAAAGGTGTCCTTTTTGTCGAATTATGAGTGAAGCTGTTGTAAGTGAACTTCATGACGAGTAGGTAGAGATCCTAATCATGTAGATTTTTCCTAATAATAGCTTGAAGGAGGTTGCCTATGATTCTATTCATAACTTTTGTCTGGCCGTTTATCTATAGATGGCAGGTATAGATACCCCATTTTTGTCCCCATGTAAATTTAGAAAAATTTAGAGTAGGGAAAAAAGGTCCTAATTTAGAAAATTTAGAAAAAAAAAAGTAAATAGTTTAAAATAGAATAGGAAATTTTAATATGGCTTTAGTATTTTATTTGGGCCTTAATTAAGCAAAGAAGTGTTGGGTTAGGGTTTAGATTTAAATCTAGCCTAGGCCAACCAAGTTTATATATGCACTTTGATTGCATATATTGAAAAGGAACAAGCCAACTGCTTGAAGGAAAAACAATACTTTTACAATTAAGAGGTTAGGGGATCAATTCTAAGCAACTACAATGCGCCTTTAATTTTTTGCTCTACACAGAAGTGCTACTGGGCACACGAGTCAATAGTTGACTCTACCTCCTCCTCCATTTCAGCCTTTGCCCATTTTGGTGGATCATATCCATGGCCATTTTCAATATCCCTATCTACTAGATTTTGTCAATGTAATGATGGAATCATATAGATTACGTGGCATAGTCTTCACTTTAATGCATTTTCAATCCAAATTCAGTCATTAAAAGGACCAAAATCTCACAAGAAAAAAAAAGGGAGAGATTATAGCATAGTGTGTAATTTGGCAAATTCGAGCATAGGAGGAGTTTTCAAAGCTTCTTTATTGATTCTTGAGCAGCACATCCACCATTAACTTCAAATCCCAACTTAAACCAAGTTTTTGTTCTAAAAATTTGAAGATCACCTAAATTGGATGATATTGATCCGATTTTACCATTGAAGACCTTCCAAGCTTAAACGAGCTCGCTTTCCTATAAATTCGAATTCTCCAAGTTACAAACAAGGATCTAACTAAGCTCTAAAATCTCTACTCTCTCTCTCTTCAAACCACCACCACCGCTTCTAGAGCACAAGACTACTACGACCAAACTCCCCAAGAGCCGAGCCTTTGAACCCAACTCACCTCATACTCAATTGTAGCCCCTAGCATAACTACGATAGTAACCCTAAATGTTACCCTAAGTAATCGTAACCCCCACTTCGAAACCACCACTACCACTACTATCCTTTAAACGAAACTACCCCTTATAGCTAAACTCCTCATGTATCAAAACCTTCGACCCAACTCTCATTCGACTTATAGCTGCTACCATGTGCGCCAACCACCACCAATTGTCATTACCCAACTCTAACCAATGCTTAAACGGCCACCAAACTTAGTGGTGTTTGTCTTAACCCCCATCCCCATTGCCAATCTAGTGGACATGAAAATGTACTTACCCATCTAAAAAAACCCCTAAAACCACCAGATCATGTCCTTATCGTTGCTACTGCTATTGAAGATTGCATGTGGACCCAACCTGAATTCACTAATCCAACGTGAAGACCCCACTCCGCCTAATTGACCCGCGTATCCTATCTAGTCCTTGGTCCAGTCCTTTCTTTTATGTTGTTGTTCCCATTTTATTTTTTTATTTACTTTATTTTATTTGCTAATTTCAAGTAAATGTTTTGTAATTGTAATAATAAATATAAAAAAGGGAAAGAAAGAAAAAAAAAGGAATAAAAAAAATAAAAGGGGAAAAAGCCTATTTTTATTTTATTTACTTTTTTCAATGTCTTAAGTCAAAATAAAAAGAAAATATATATTAATAATAAAAAATAAAAATAAATAAATGAGTTTTATCGCTTAGATTCTTTCTAAAAAAAATAAAATTGACATTTTCAAAATTAGATTCTTTCTTAGAATTTTCCAAAATAAAAATAAAAACAAATCAAATTTAGGACCTTTTAAAAATTTCCCTTAAATAACTCAAATCAGGTTAAAAACATAAATCCAAATATTTTTTCTAGATTAAAATGAACCATCCTACTAATGTCTTTGGGAACACACTATGAAAGTTTGATCTTGAATAGTTAGTACGTAAGCACTCGTATGCAATTACGGGGCAACTTAAAATAGAGAAAAATTTATATTTTTTCCATTTGTAAATGATTAATTCTTTTATTTATCTATTTATCCATTTTTTGACTCGATTTGTTTTGTTTTTTACTTGTAGAATAGAAATGGTAATTGTAAGGGCATATTGAAAGGTAAATCTAAATTTGGAAAGTTAAAGGTGGTACTCATTCAGGTTTAATAGGTTGGCTCTGAACCTAAATCTCTGGTTTTCAAAAACCTTTTTCTAAAAAAATTGGTTTTCCAGTAGACTAGTGGCTAAGTTAAATCAATTTACTTAATTGATTTAACCTAACTCATTTTTTCTTGACCTCAATCGAGTGGTGACTCTGAGCAATTTTTTCAAAAAACCAAGTTTTTCTTAACTCTTAGTCAAGGGTTAGTATTAAATGAATTCAGATTTAATATTAATCAGGTTAAGAAAAATAATAAAAACTAGGAAAAATCAAGTTTGACAGCTTGGCAATTCCACTAAAGTGTTAAGAGAGCTAGCTACTTAAAAACTCTTTGAAATTAAACTTGCCTTTCAAATATCCATGTTATTTATTTTGTTTGTTTATTTATTGTTATAATTCATTTCATGTATATATACTTTTTTTTTTAATTAGAGTATTAATTTTTGAATGCAAGATACTCGAGACATTAGGGGGAATAATTGCATAAAAAATATAGGGTAGATATAGTCAGCCCAAGCAGTCTTAGGATCTTAAGAATGGGGCCATTGTGAAGGTTTTAGGTATTGTGGGGTAACTACATCTCGAGGCTGGTTAGACTACCCCACTTAAACTTATATGTGGCTAAGGAACCTTTTTCTTTGTTCAACGTATGAGGTTACAGAGTGTAAGGACTTTTAGAACCCACCTAAATTACAGATACTTAAAACATGAGTTAATATACTACTCCTAAAAGTTGCAATCTTACTAACATTAGAGTGTTTTAGAAACTCAATGATCTTTCTTTTCAATAGTAAGGTTACAACTTAAGGAATGATGTACTAACCTAATGTAACTAACATGCGCATGTTTCCACATACATTCTTTTGTTTCATTGGTAACTGATTCTTGTCTATAAAATGTTTAGGCCTAAAATGGAAAATAACCAAGCGAATAATCAAAGAACTGATAGGCTGCAAGACCTCCCTAGGATTCGCGAGTAACTACTAGAGGCTGAAATTGCCTATGTAAAGGAAAAGCTTGAATATTTTGAAGTTTACGATCGGGCCTTAAAAGCTCTTCTTAGACAAGTCATTAGAGAAACCTATGAAATGCTAGAAGACCTTGGAGCTTGCTTGTGAGACTTAGTTTAGGGTTTTTCCAGTTTATATCTAAGGGGCCTAGAATAAATGTCCAATTTCATTAAATAAAAATCGAGAATAAATGTTAGGCCTTCTTCTTTTGTTTTCTGTACTCTGATTTTCCAAAATAATAAAAGTTATCTTTAATTTATTTTTCTTTATTCTTTAGGATTCCCTTTTTGTAAATAAGCGCTTCAATAGAACTCATCTAACCATTGTTCTCTCTTCCTAAAGGAAATGTAAATAAAATCCATTGACATGTAAATAAAACCCCAAAAATTATTATCCTTATTTGTAATTAGATTTCTCAATTTATATAAAGCCCTATCTTTCTCTCTTACAAAATAAGAAAAAAGAAAATTTGCTAATGATTACAAATTGTTATGGGCTTAACCCAAAAGCAAAGTAGCTAATCTAAGAGCAAGCTGTTGGCTCATTAAGGCAATCAATCCAAACACAAATTGCAACCCACTTAGGCAGCTAAATGAAACACAAGCCCCAGCCCATCATGTTAGCCAAACCAAGCCAAAACCATTGATCCATTTAGAAAAAACGTAACCACGAATCAAGTCAAAACATGAAGTTAAATGTACCCCTAGTCTCGAACTTAGATCAAATAAGCATCATTTCATATTGACGCATATTTTAAGAAACTAGGGGGCAAAGTCAATCTTCACCCCGGGAAAAATAAATATAGATTTTTCCTTAAAACATTTAGGATGAAAAGAGGTAAATTATATCCCGCACACTAACCCTTAAAATACTTTGAGAGTTGAGTAATATCATAAGGCGGATACTTTGGACTCATTCCTTAAAAGAGGTCAATTTTGAAGTTGATATGCAAATTAAAATGAAGTTAGGCATTCATTTTCAAATCCCAAAACACAATTATCTTTTGTTAATCTTGTTGGACCAACTTGGAGTATTTTCAAATTTAAACCCTATTATTAGGTGGTTTTAGGTTTGAACTTTTATCCTGCAAAGAAAGAAAAAGCTTTTGGTACCGAAGCCAGTTCAGTATAGCCACTCCAATGCTTAAGTCAGTAAATGAGCATAGGAAAAGACTGAGTTCAAGACTCTTACAGTGTTTTTTCTTCCTATTTATAAACTCTTACAATGTTTTTTCATCCTATTCATAAACTCTTACAATGTTTCTTCAACTATTTCCAAGTTGTACTAAGTATGTCCTCACCAAACTCCTATCAACTTCTCACGGCATTCAAGATAGTTTGTGAAGAAGTTGAAGTTAGGGCTACACCTAAATTATTTCGATATTTCTTTACAATTAGGAGGCAGCGTGACGGCTAGTACTTTGTAGCTGCTAAGCACGGGCAAAAGTTCATGGACGAGTTGGAGTCTAAGATCCACAAATGGCATGACAAGTTCATGTCTATTGTTTCAAATGAAGAGTTGGATTTCTAAACCCAATGGACTAAACCAATCCACACAAAGGACATTGAACTGATGTTGAATGATGCTGCCGTAATAAGGAAAATGCAAGATAGGAGGAAAAACAAAATGTTTTACTAGGACACCGAGAGAATTATTACGCAATTTGAAAATGGAGAGCCAATCTTCTTGGAAAAAGAATGTACACTCCTAAAAGATGGCCGTGCTAAGTAAAGCTACAGGAGGAAAGCTATTCTCATGTCTTGAGGGAGGAATTGCTACCTTTGAGCCTTGCACAATATGGAAAATGTAAGTTCTTTCTTATTAATTGCTTTAATATTAAAGCATCTCCCTTGTATTGCAAATATGGGTGGTGGAGATGTGAACCATACTAAGTTGTTGGCCTAAGCAAAGGTGAAAAAAACGAAAGCCGATATATGTACAAACTTCATGGCTATAGCTACTCAGCCGACTATCATTAAGAAGGCAATAAAAGAGGGTGCAGCAAAACAAGTGGCAGCCCAAAAGACTTCCCGTTCAACTGAGAAATGGTAAAGGAGTGAGAAACCTAAGTCATTTGAGGCCATACGAGTTGAGACCTTTCCCACTGAAAATATTCCTCCTATTATAGAGTTGAGGGAGGGTGGCTAAGAAATCAAACCCCTAAAAGAAGCTAAAGTGACTAATCTAGATGTTACTAGAGGGTCATCACTCCCAATAGAGGTTATGCCAAGTACAAACAAGAGAAGTAGGAAGGAGTTCATTGGCCAACCCCCTGCTAAAAGGTCCAATGAATTGGACAAAAGGGTGAAGGAAGCTATGTACAGCAAAGCTGTTAGCGTCAATAGCGTTGAATTCATCCCTAACATAGAGGCTAGCGAATACTTTGTTCCGTATTGGAGCTACAACATCTTTCACACCGATTTAGCCTTGGTTAACAAGATAAAATCCTTAACCTTGATGGAAGGCATTATTCTTCCAAAGGACAAGGAGATTGTGAAGAAAGACGTTGATAGGGTCGACAGTTGCAATAAGGCACATTTTGTGGCTAAGTTGTATAATGTAAGTATCAATTGAGTCTCTTCAACTGTTAGGCGTGTTCAATTGCTAATACTCCTATTTGTTTATAAATTAATAGCCACATTCTAATAACCTTGGATGAAGCCGATAAAGAAATAAAAAAGGTAATAATAATAATAATCCTTCATATATTCTTTAAGTGGTTTAGAAAATTCATCATTTAATATCAACTTATTGCAAAAAGTTGAAGATGCATACAACTCCTCAAAAGTTCATACCATGGCTGCTAAAATGCAAGAATAAGGGTTGAAATGGAGGCCAGGAAGTATCAAGATAAATACGCTACCGAGAAGTCAGCACACTCTTTAGTTTCCGATGAAGTCTCAAGCCTCAAGGCCAAAGTTGATGAGAAGTATAAGGAGGCTGAAGATCTAATGGAGGAGTTGCGCAAAAAGAAGGAAGAGTGTTAAGGTTGGGAGAAACTCTTTGCTTTATAAGTGATGACGAAGATAGACTCAGGATGCAAATAAAGGAATTGGAGACCAATAATTCAAGGCTGTAAAGCCAAGTTGCCAAATTCGAGGAGGTAGTGAGGAAAGGGCCCTCTATTAAAGAGGAACTCGAAATCATGACTCTGAGTCAGCAATATGAGAGACTATTGTGAAAGAATTTGTTGGAGGGGGTTCAAGCAATAAGATAAGAAATCCTCAAGTTTCACCCTAACTACGATCTCTTGTGCTTGGACTTCGCTGATGTTGATGATAAAGTCAGTAGTTGAGATGAAGAAGACAGCCAGGATTCATGTGCCGAGATTAATATGCAAGATGATAACAAGGGTCATGCTGAGGATCCTAAAGATAACAAATATTGTCTATCTAAAGAAATCCCCTATGAGCATAAAGAAAAATCTACTTATTCCCAAACCCTAAGCACCAATAAGGCTCCACCTTCTGATAAACAAAATACCTCTACTCAATCCAAGAATATATCATGGACTTACTTGTGTAATTAATTCATTATTGTATGGATAGCATCTGATCAAGTGGTTGAGAATTCATAATTGTATTTGTGATGAATCTTAAACATTTCCTTATGCATAACTTAGAAGTTTCAACACATTTTGTTTCACACACTTTATCATTTCTAAGCATGTTTTATTTCACACGCTTTTATTTCTCGATATGTTTTATTTCACATGCAATATACCTCTCGACATGTTTTATTTCAGATGCAATATATTAGATGCCTTACTAAAGGTCGTCTGTTAGTCATTTTAGATGCAAACTAGCCATTGTACTTGAACTTTATAAAGTTCGTTATTCGGCTTTTCAACTAATTTATGAAGTTCATTAACCGCGATAGGCTTGAACTTGTACTAGTTTGTTCACCATACAGTTTGAACTTATTAACTCATCAATCATAAAAAGATCAAGAAACAAATCAAAGATTTAACTTTGAATATAATTGTCTTCCAAACCAAGTAGCCTGCTGCCTTACAAAATAAATAGAAATGCATAACATCATGGAAATTAATTAAAATAAAGCTTTAAGTTCTCGGCATTCCTTGTACGAAGGATAACTGTAACATCTAACCTTTCTAGTCAATAGGCCTCCTTACTAATGACTTCCAAGACCTTAACTGGATCATCCTAATTTTCAACGAGCTTCCTTTGTTTTTCTTGCATGCTAGTTGCCTCCAATTTTCGGCAAACCAAATCTCCAAGTTAAAAAACCTTATACTTTACTTTCTGATTATAATATCTCATTGCCTTATGCTAATATGCCACAACCCTTGCTCTTGTGACATCTCTAATTTCTTCAATTGTATCTAGATTTGTTATTAGACCAATGTGATTGATCATTACATCAAAATTCTGTGTATGTAGATTTGGCATATCCAACTCGATCCGAAAAACTTCCTCCATACCATACGCTAACCTAAAGGGGGTTTCCCTTATTGCAGTTCTATAGGTAGTCTAGCATCCCCATAAGACATCTGACAATTCATCAACCCATTTTCCTTCAACTTGATTAACCTTCCTCCTTAAGTCATGCAAGATGATCTTATTAACAACTTTGACTTACCTATTAGTCTAAGGGCGAGCTACAGACATGTAGTTCAAGCGAATGCTATATTTCTTACAAAATGCTCAGAATTTGTTGTTATCAAACTGTAGTCCTTTGTCCTTGATTATCATAAATGGGATTTCAAACCTCGATATTATGAAGTTGAAAACAATTGCCTCCACTTTATGTTCAATGATCCTTGCTAATGCTTCAGCCTCTACCTATTTTCTGAAATAATCCATAGCAACAATAACGAATTATCATTAGGCTGTAGACTTCAGAAAAGGTCCAAGTATGTCTACTCCCCATTGGGTAAAGGGCCAAGAACTGGATAAGAAGCATAATTCAGTAGAAGGCATATGACTCGACGCCTTGTACTTTTGGCATTATAGACAATGTTGAACAGCTGTTCTTGCATCTTCTTTCGTGGTCAACCAATAATAGCCTAGTCACAATGCATGGATATGCAATGTTTGTGCTTTTACGTAGTTGTTGTATACATCGTGATGTAGTTCACATAGCATCCATTGGGCGTCTTTCAAAGGAAGGAATCAAAGATAAGGTTGAGATATGCCTTGTTTGAATAGTTGATCATCTATTAACGTGTAATTTATAACTTGATAAACCAATCTTCGAACCTCTTTATTATCATCAGGGAGGACATCATCTCTTAAGTAATCTACAAAGGGGTCCATCCAGGACTTTTCTCTCAAGCAAGTAGCCAATTTGCAGTTCTGCAAGTAGTAGATAAACTTTTGTGTGAGAGAAATTCGACAAAGAGTTTATCGCTCAAGTCAGGAAATGTTATATTGGCTAGCTTAGATAACTTATTAGCAGCAATATTCTTACTCCTCGAAACTTCGTGCATTGAAAAAGACTGAAATTCTTTCGAGAGCATTCATACCATCAACAAATATTTTCTCATTTCTTCTTCCCTTGCCGCATAACTTCCTATGTTTTGATTCACCACCAATTATGAATTGGAGAAAATTTTGAGTTTCTTGGCACCAATTTCTTTTGCCAATTTAAGTCTAAATATCAAAGTTTCATATTTCTCTTCATTATTGTTGGTTGGGAATCTGAATTTTGAGGCATAATTAACCTTGACATTGTAGGGTCCTTATAGAATAAGGCCCACACCACTTCCCTCTCTTGTGACAGAACCATCTACATAAAGATACCATATAGGTTTCTCAACAATCTCCACATTGTCTTCCTCACCAATGAACTCAACCAAAAAATCCACCATCACTTCAGCTTTTAATGCCGTTCTAAGTTTGTACTGTATACCATAGGCACTTAGCTTTAAGGCATATTTCATTATCCTCTTGGAAAAGACTGGCCATTGTAATACTTGCTGCAATAGTTGATCAATAAAGACTATGATTTGGTGAGCCTCAAAATATGATTTCAATTTCCTTGTCAAAAGAACTACTGCTAATACAAACTTCTTAATTTTCGGGTACTAATGCTCCAGTCCTTATAGGACATGACTCATATAATAAACTGGTTGATGCTCCTTACCATCAATTCAAGCCAATACAAAAGAAAGCACTTGACAGCTGACTAATAATTATAAATATAAATTTTCTCCTAAGATAAGTTTTGAGAGTATTAGGGGTAATGTGAGGAATTCTTTAAGTTCATTGATTACCTTCTCATAATCATTTGTCCATTTGAACTCTCTTGGATTCTTTAAACATTTAAAGAATTCTACACACCTATCCATGCTTCTTGACATAAAATGGTTAAGGACAGCTATTCACCTAGTGAGTTCTTGTACCTTCTTAATAGTATGAGGAGATTTCATGTTCATTATCGAATAAATCTTTCTCGGGTTAGCTTCAATGCCGCACTGTATGACCATGTAGCCTAAAAATTTTCCCGAAGTAGTGCCAAAGATGCACTTTTGCGAATTAAGCTTCGTGCTATATCTCTTCAAAGTAGCGAACGTCTCCTCTAGATCAACAAGATGTCGATCTTCTGTCATGCTTTTCATAATCATGTTGTTGACATATACTTTGACATTTCTATGGATCTCAGGTTTGAACATCATGGTGATAAGCCTTTGGTAAGTTACACCAGTGTTTTTCAACCTAAAAAGCATCACCGTATAACAATATGTTTTGAAATTGGTGATGAAAGATGTGTGAACTTCATCTTCCTTATCCATTTTAATTTGGTTGTAGACTGCGAAAGCACCCATAAAAGAAAGTAACGCATGTCTGGCGGTTAAGTTAACCATTTGATCAATTTTTGGCAATAGAAAGTAATCCTTAGGATAAGCTTTGTTAAGATCCGTAAAGTCTATGCACATGCACCATATGCCGTTAGAATTCTTTGCTAGCACATAATTGGCAAGCCATGTCGAATAAGGCTCTTCTTGAATAGATTCCACCTTCAAGAGTTTCTGAACTTCTTCTTCTATGGCTGCTTGCCTTTCAAGGGTAAAATGCCTTTTCTAATGTTGAATCACTTTCGTACTTTAATCAATCTGGAGCCTATGTACCATAACACCTCTAAGGATACCTAACATATCCGAAGGGGACCATACAAATACATCAACATTGTCCTACAAGAAGTTGATTAAATTTTTATGAATGTATGTTGGCAAGAGTTTCCCTATCTTGGTCATTTTTCTAAGATCACCTCCTAAAGAAATTTCCTCTATTTCATTTCGACATTATCTATACCTACTAACTTTCCTTCTGTACAAGTTTCCACTTGATAAATTTGTTTTCACCTCAAGGCCTTCATGTGTAAAGACCTTGCCAACTATTAATCCCTTTTACATACACCGATTCCTATGTGAGTGGGGAATTTAGCTTTGAGATGAGCAATGGAAGAGACGATGCCGAATAAGTGTTGATACGGCTGTCCCATAATCATATTGTATGGGGACCAACGTTTGACAATAAGGAAGTCTACTTTATCTTTTGCAACATGCTCGTCATCTCCAATCTGAATTGGTAAAGAGATTACTCCGGCTACCTGAACAGGTTGATTATTGAAGGCATACAAATCATAATTGTAAGATCTCAATTGTGCTTTGATTTTTGGTCTCATATGGTCAAATGCATGCTAGAAAATAATATCTACCGAACTTCCAGTGTTAACAAGAATTTTCTTGACCTCGAAGTTGGAAATCCTCGTGCTAACCATAAGTGCGTTATCATGCAACCTATAGATTTCTTCAAAATCTTCCTCTGTAAAACAAATCATATTGTCGATGTTGACCTTCCTACCTTAAATATTGCCAACATAAATAACTGTGTTAATTAGACTCAAAGAGCTTAACTAGCCTATAGTAGAAGGTTCGCCGACAATACTATTGATTATCCCATTGGGTGCCCTACTAGTATTCCTGTCTCTTGCATCTCTCTAGGTAATCATTGGTCGAGTATCATTCTCCTAGTCTTCATGTCTCTTCTAAGATGGTCGCTCAAAATTTTCAACATCATGCACTAGAAACTTTCGTACATACCCACATTAAATTACATCTTCAATCGCGTTCTTTAGTTAGATGCATTCATCTATGTTATGACCTTTGTCACGATGGAAATCGAAGTATTTGTTGGAATTTTTCCTTAAAGTGTTTCCTCTCATCCTCTCTAGCCACTATAAATTCCTTTTTGCCCACGTACCTCCATTAATATGTCCAAAATTGGATGATTGACTGGTGTATAGGACGAATATGTTGGAATTTGAGGTCTCTTTCTCCCGGCATTACGATTTTCATTGCCATCCATCCTGAGTCAATCTTTTGCACTTCTTCTCTTATTGTTTTTCTTGTCTCCTCTATTTTGATCAGCTTCTTGCCAAGCCTTTATGTTATCCACTTATTGGATATAGGACATGGCTTTGGCTTTGAACTTGGCAAAAGTTCTTAGATTATTCTTAGCGAGAGACTTAAAAAAGTATTTACGGGGCTTAACTCCATCAATGACGATGTTAAAGGCTACACTCATGTTCAATTTTGGAATTTTGACCATCTTAGCCATAACCCTAGCTAGGTAATCTCTAATAAACTTATTTGACCTCTACTTTATTGTGTTAAGGACTCAAGAATCCATAACAGGGGGCTTACTTGCAAGGAAGTGATGAAGGAACACTTCTGCTAGTTCTTCGAAACATGAAATAGTGTTCAGCTTTAGGTGTTTGAATTATGTACGGCTATATTCCTCAATGTTGAGGGGAAAAGCTTGGTAGGCTACAACATCACTTAAGCTATGCAACTTAGCTAACGTGCAATAATACTCTAAATGATCTTCAAGATCTTTCATCCTATCATAAGTTTCAAATTGTGGCGATTTAATGTACCATGGTATAACCTCCTCCAAAATCTCGGGAATGAAGGAGCTCTTCTTAATTTGGAACTATTTACTCGTTGCAGTAGGGGTGCTAACATGCGAGGGTCTAGCATGGTGTACTTGCTGTGGTTACTTACCCTTGTCAACTTTCTTAAGTGTAGGAGTCGAAGGTCCCATTGTAGCTTCAGCTTGCTTTCTCAGTAACTTGGGTGAATAGATTGAGTAATCACTATTATTGGCCCTATGATCTTCGTGCTCTTTGTTTTGATTTAGGTAGGCATTATTATGAAGGAGATTAAGGATTTCATCATGTTTTTTTTGTTAAGTCTTAGTTTTCTTTGGGCAAGTCGAGGTAAAGTTTCTCCAGCTCAACCAGATGTTTGTTAATATGCCTACTTCCCCCTTTAAGGTGATGAGATGAAGTATCAGTACCTATACTTCTAGTTAATTGTATCTTAGACATGCGTATCGGTAAGAAAAAATAGACGGTGCCAAATGTTTATGTGGTTTTGGGTTGGAACTTTTGTCTTATAAAGATAGAAAAAGCTTTTGATATCGGGGCCAGTTCTGTATGGCTACTCTAATGCCTAAATTGATAAATTTGTATAGGAAAAGACTGAGTAAGTAGTAGAGTGTTCTCCAAGACTCTTACAGTATTTCTCCTTCTTATTTATAGGTTGACGTTTTGTTTGAAACAATAGTTAATGGAGCGATTATCGGGACACGTTAAGGCCTCTTGATCAGGTGCATTCCTGAAATGTAGGAATAGTAGGAAATTATGTAATATAACCGTATGAAGAGATAATTGTTTACGCTACTCTCCTTGAACTTGAATTAGATATGGATCTATGTCACTCAGTATTAGTCAAGAATGGAGTTACTCAGCCTTTTAGCAGCTGAGTGAATGAAATTTGACCATCAACAAACCTTGTCAAGACTACCCCATACTGGGGCAATTTGAAGGTTAAAGTCATTAATTAGGAGAAAAGGATGAAAATTGGCTTATGCTTGCTTAAGTGGCATCAATTCAAAGATAATTTTTATTTTTGATAATTTGTTTTTTCTAGAATGAAGAAGAGCTTACAAGAACCCTATATATACAATCTAAACACTTTGGCAAGATAGTTACTTCCGAGCCGAAGTGAAAAGGGGTAAAAAAGTAAAAAAAAAAAACAGAAACAAAGAAAAACTATGAAAGAATAAGGCAACAAAAAAAAAAGAGATGAAGAAGAAGAAAGAAAGAAAGAAAGAAAGAAGAAAAAAAAAAAAAGAAAAGAGCCAGAAAATTAGGCCTAAGTGTAAAATAAAAGCCCCAAGAAATATATCATACCCTAACAAAAGCAGTAAAACTAAATCAAAAGGCCTAACAAAACCTAAATAGTTTAAAAAATGTAAGGCCCTGAGTCACGTTCTAGGCTCAATTACACAAAACCTTCATATCCATTCTGAATCACACTTCAAAATCACAAACAAAAAACTTTCTTACCCATGCTAAATCATATAAAGTCTCCTTACCCATAATACCTCCCATACTTGACAAAAGCTCTTTTAATCTCAAAGGATAATTTATTTTTGAAACTAGGGCAAGCACACTTCTAGTTTTTTCCTAAAGGTTCTTGACTTGTACACTTGGGTTGAAAAATTAAATTTTTCATAATAGGTCTTCTCATCAATCCTCTTAAAACCATTTTTCCAAAAGCCTAATTCATAATATGGGATCGAAAAAAGACTTAACAAATTGATCAAAGCATAATAGGATAAAGAAGTTTCATATTTGGTTTTTTTAGGCAAGCTAGGCAATAGATCCATTGACTACAATTATGTATCCTTCCTTCAACTCCATTAACAACCACGTATGAGTCTTTTTTTGGATTACACCTGTTATCCCAAGTTTTTAGCTTGAACTCACAACTTTCCTAAGCAATCCCATTTCTATAAATCACAGCCTGGCCTGGTCAGTACCTAGCAGGGCCATCTTTTGTTTGAACTCATAAACAAAATTTTTATTTTTTTTCAAAATCAAAATACTTGTTATTGAAACAACAAAAGAAGGACTTTCCATATTTTTTATAGAGAAGAAATTTTTTTAATTTCATAATTATAGAATAAAAATAGAATAAAAGTCTCGTTTCTTATTATTTAATATAATCTTCTTATTTAGTCTAATTCTTTCGAATTAGAATTCTTTATTTTTTCTATTTATGGAAATAAAGAAAGAAAAAATACTGAAAGAAAAAAATGGAACTGGAGATTGTTGTTCAATGGATTTTTATGTCATGAATGACAGAAATAGTTTTCTCGATCCATATCTGTCAAAAATCCTTCATCAAAAGAAAGAACTAGTCATTTATTTTCAATTTTTAAACATGAGTTTAAATATAAAAAGTTTAAATATAAATATAAGTACTTTTTTCCTAATATAATCAGATTGGGTCTACAGACAAAACATGCTAATGTCAGAATTTGGCTCATTATTTTCTGATCTTATCTTAATTATGTTAGATTAGCTTGTTCGACAAAAAGTTCATTTATATACAATAATCCCACTGGAGCGGGTATAGTTTAGTGGTAAAAGTATGATTCGTTTTACTGATCACTTCTCTAGTTAAGGGATCCCTCAGTTTGATTTGTTCGAGCAAAAACTTTATTTCTTAAAAGGCCTTACTCCCTTACCTCTCAATGAAGGACTCGAGGAAGAATATACATTCTCGTGATTTCTTTTCAAGGAATCAATTAGAAATTGAAAAATTGGATTATGAAATTGCGAAACATAATTTTTCTTATGAATTGGATCAATACTTCCAATTTAATGAGTATGAGTAAAGGATCCATGGATAAAGATAGAAAAGTTTCTTTCTAATCATAACTAAATAGAAATCTTCCATTTTTGGTATATTTCTATGTATATCGGAAAGATTGAAGCAAAATAGCTATTAAAAGATGGACTAAAGCGTTGGGTTGATGAAAAAGAACATACTAGAGAATTTTGTATACCGCATATTTTGACCAATTCAAGGTGAAAAATGGGGTTGCTCCCTCAGCAAAACTAGGAGAAAGTTGAGCTAAAAGATCCCGATTCAAGATAAATTCATGAGGAAGTGGGATCTCTTTAGGATTTACTCCAGCGTTTAGAAATTGGCTAATTGGCAAAGATACATGTACTTGATGCCCCACCCAAGAAAGAGACCCAAGTCCTAGTAACCTCGCTAAATGGTGATTCAACATAGATTCTACATCTTAGAACTAGGCTAATGTTGGAGTTGCTTTGTGATAATGGAACCAACTGGCAAAAAGCATTAAGGCTGTAAAGACTAATGCACCAATTGTGGTACAATAGAGTTGTGATTCATTAGTTATTCTAGATGCTTGCCAAATCTGAAAAAAAAAAACAAAAAAAAACAAAGGTTATTTGTATTCCTCGGAAAACCCCGCCCATATCGCCATTCAATATTTCTTGGCCCACTATTGGCCAAAACACCTGGGCACTAGGTCCGATGTGAGAAGGGTCACTTAGCCATGCTTCATAATTGGAAAAACAAGCACCATAGAAATACATACACTCAACCAAAGAAAGATAATGGAAAGTTAGCTGACAAACCCGTTACAGTAAGACCTACGAAAACACATATAGGCTCGGGTAAGAGATCTCCCAAATATTAGATAGCCGTTATTAAACCTGGTAGAATACTTTATGAAATGGAAGGAGTAGCAGAAAATATAGCCAGAAGGGTTATCTTAATCGTGGTATCTAAAATGCCTATACGATCTCAATTCATTATTTTGGGATAGGAACGTGTAACAAAGGACAAGTCTTGGGGATAAAAAAAAATTGCAGGTTTCTTTTTTTTTTATCCAAAAACTATTTCTTTTTTTTTTTTTACTTTGCCCTTTACATTAAAGCATTAAAAGAAAAGATTCAAAAATGATATGATTCAACCTCAAACCCATTTGAATGTAGCGGATAACAGCGGGGCTCGAGAATTAATGTGTATTCGAAGCATAGGAGCTAGTAATCACCGACATGCTCATATCGGTGATGTTATTGTTGTTGTGATCAAGGAAGCATTGCCAAACACACCTCTAGAAAGATCTGAAGTAATCGGAGCTGTAATTGTACATACTTATAAAGAACTTAAGCGTGATAACGGTATGAGAATACGATATGATGACAATGCTGCAGTTGTCATTGATCAAGAAGGAAATCCAAAGGGAACTCGAGTTTTTGGTGCGATTGCCCGACAATTGAGACAGTTAAATTTCACTAAAATAGTTTCATTAGCTCCTGAGGTATTATAAGCTAATATGTAATATAATTATGTTAATTATATTATACATAGGAATTTGAATGAAATAGATTAATTAATGGATTAGATTGTATCTCATGCATATACCTTATATATTCTAACATAGAAACTAAAAAAAAAAAATAGCATGTTGTTATATAAAAAATGGGAGGAAAAAAGAATTTTAGTTTATTATGGGTAGGGACACTATTTCTGACATGATAACGTCTATACGAAACGCTTTATACGAAACGCTGACATGAATAGAAAAGGGACGGTTCGAATAGCATCAACTAACATCACTAAAAACATTGTTAAAATCCTTTTATGAGAAGGTTTTATTGAAAATGTCAAGAAACATCAAGAAAACAACAAATATTTTTTGGTTTTAACCCTATGACATAGAAGGAATAGGAAAGGAACATATAGAACTATTTTAAACTTAAAACGAATCTATTGTAACTATCAACGAATTCCTAGAATTTTAGGTGGGATGGGGATTGTAATTCTTTCTACTTCTCGAGGTATAATAACAGATCGAGAGGCTTAACTAGAGGGGATCGGTGGAGAAATTTTATGTTATATATGGTAATCTTTCTGATAGTTGAATTGTATCTGGAATTTCCATTTCCTATAAAAGAAAAAAAGGGCACGTTAGTTGATACCACTCCTCCTACATTAGTTGATACTTCTAAAGGTTTTTCCTAAAATACAAGAACAAAACATTTATTCATGAAGGTTTAATTAATGAATCACTTCCCGATGGTATGTTCAGAGTTCATTTCGATCTAATTCCAGGTTTTATTTCATTTAAAGGATACGATGGAGTAGTATATGGATACTATTGGGATAAAGTCCAAATTGAAATAAGTCATTATACTTCAACCAGAAAACGTTGAATTTATAGACTTCGCAACAAGGATTCGAAAGATTAGCAAGGATTCAAAAGATTAGGTGGTTTTTTCAACTTCACCATTCCCTTATGGGGATAGAATTCTAGGTTCAAGATTTCAAGAAACTTATTTTCTTCCAATAAGTATATTTGGAATTAAGTTAAGGAACAACAACTATGAAAATCAAGGCCTTCATTTGTAAAATTTGTGAAAAATGTCGACTGATCCGTAAGAGAGGACGAATTATAATAATTTGTTCCAACCCAAGACATAAACAAAGAAAAGGATAGAAATATGGTCATTGAATAATCATACAATTCATTAGGGAGTAGTTCTTTCTTTATTATGGATGCTTTATTCTGTCTCCCCTTATGAAAGGACAAGCTGATACAATAGGTATAGCGATGCGAAGAGCTTTGCTTGTAGAAATAGAAGGAACATGTATCACCTATGCCAAATTTGAAAAAATACCACACGAGTATTCTGCCATAGTAGGTATTGAAGAATCAATCCATGAAATTTTAATGAATTTGAAAGAAATTGTATTAAGAAGTAATTTGTATGCAACTTGCAACGCGTCTATTTCTGTCATGTATAAAATGAAAACCTCATTCTCGATTCTACGAGAATTTTTATGAAAGCCTTTCATTTGCTTCTCTTCGATGGAAGTTCTATTTTCCCAGAATGTATCCTAATTTTGGGCCTAATTCTTCTTCTGATGATCAATTCAATGATAAAAAAGATATACCGTAGTTATATTTCATCTCTTCAACAAGTTTAGTAATGAGCATAACGGCCCTATTGTTCCGATGGAGAGAAGAACCTATGATTATCATTTTAGGAAATTTCCAAACGAACAATTTCAACAAAATCTTTCAATTTCTTATTTTACTATGTTCAACTCTATGTATTCCTCTATCCATAGAGTACATTGAATGTACAGAAATAGCTATAATTTTTAGGACAATAGTCAAGCATGAAATCTAGACCTAGAGTGCGCAAGGAAATTCTCTTTGACTAGACTAATCATGAGTTACCTTAAGAGAGGAATATTTGAAATCATAAGGCCTCACTAAGAGGCTTAGCATCAAGGAGAATATTAGAGGCCCCATGTGGTTATCAAAAAAGGATTTATGCCCATTAGCAAACTTTCAAGGAAGAAAAAAAGAACAAAGAGAATAAAAAAGAAAAAGACAAAAAGAAAAAAAAGGGAGAGAAAGTAAAGGCTTATTATAAGTTTTTTATCCACTTTCAAGTCTATGTTAGCTTGAATGGCCAATTTTTCAATTCATTGTGACCTACTTCTTTCCAATGTAGTCACACCTTTTTAAGTTGACCTTATTAGTCTAAGTCATTTTTTTCCCTGATGTAAGTTTTGATGTACATTAACTCTTTTCCAAATCAAGAGACCTTATCCTTAATGCCTTTCTTCGTCATGAATGGTTTTAACCAAATTCTTTATTTGTAAAAATTTTCAAGTTAAGAAGTTTTTCAAATTGGTTACATTCCTCACTTTTCTTCTTCAATCCTTCATCAATTCTCCTTTTCTAGGGCTTTAGCTATCTTTTAGAGTACTATCTCATCTTTCAATCTATTTCTAGGGTTCTAGGGTTCTAGCAAGCTTTTAGAGCATTATCCCATCCTTCATCCTTTTTTAGGATTCTAGCCAGATCTTAGAGCATTGTCCTATCTTTAAGCCATTCTTAGGGTTGCAGCTAGCTCTTGGAGTGTTGTCTCATCTTCATTCACTTCCTTACTTTTAGGGTCTTAGCTAGCTTATAGAGCGTTGTTCCGACTCATAGGGTTCTAACCAACTCATAGAACACTGTCTTGATCTACATTTCCTTAAGGTTCTAACTAACTCATAAAGCGTTGTCTCGACTTATATTTAACTTTAAGGTTTTAGTCAGCTTATGGAGTACTATCCCGATCCACATTTCCTTAGGATTCTAACTAGCTCTTAAAGCATTGTCCCATCTTGAATCCATCCTTAGGGTCCTAACTAACTTTTAGAGCACTATCCCAACTTATATTTAGCTTTAAGGTTTTAGCCAACTTATTAAGCACTATCCCCACTTACATCTCTTTTAAGGTTGAAGCCAACTCATAGAGTGCTATCTCGATTCAAATTTCCTTAGGGCTCTAACTAGCTTTTAAAGCATTGTCCCATCTTTTATCATTTTTTAGGGTTCTAGCCAGCTTAAGGAATACTGTCTCATCTCATAATCTTTTTAAGGTTCTAGCCAACTTAAGGAGCGCTGACCTATCTCATAAATCTATTTTAGGGATCTAGCCAATTCAAGGAATGCTATCCCATCCACAATCTTTTTAAAGTTCTAGCTAGCTCAAGAAGCGCTAACCCATCTCAATCTCTTTTAGGGTCTTAGCCAGCTTAAGGAGTACTATCCCGTCTCATTTCTTTTAGAATTCTAGCCAACTTGAGGAGCGTTGTCTTGTCTCAATCTCTTTTAAGGTTTTAGCCAAATCAAAGAGTACTATCCTACCTTAATCTCTTTAGGTTCTTAGCTAACTTAAGGAATACTATCCCTTCTCATCTCTTTTAGGGTTTTAGCTAGCTCAAGAGGCATTGACATGTCTCATAATCTCTTTTAGGGTTCTAGCCAACTTAAGGAGTGATGTCTCGTCTCATCTCTTTTAGGGTTCTAACTAGCTCAAGAAGCTTTGTCCCGTCTCATCTCTTCAAAGGTTTTAGCTAGCTCAAAGAGCTCTATCCTACCTCAATATCATTTAGGATCTTAGCTAACTCAAGGGGCACTTTGCCTATTCGCCTAGGTTAGTTAACTTAGTGGAGCACAACTAGTTTTTCTCAATTGATTCTCATTTAAGGTTGTTAATCCCTTATAGATGCTTCTGCTTAGGTTAGTTAGCTTAAAGGAGCACAACCAAGTTTTTAATTTCTCTCTAAGGTCTTAGCTAACTCAAGGAGCACTTTGCTCATTTACCTAAGTTAGTCAACTCATAAGGGCATAACTAGGTTTTCAATCTCTCTAAGGTCTTAGCTAGTTCAAGGAGTGCTTTGCCCATTTACTTTGTCCATTCACCTAAGTTAGTCAGCTCATAGGAGCATAGCCAAGTTTTAGGAGTACTTTGCTTATTTACCTAGATAAGTCAGCTCATAGGGGGCACAACCAAGTTTTCAATTTCTCTCTAAGGTCTTAGGTAACTCAAGAAGCGCTTTGCCCATTCACCTAAGTTAATCAACTCATAGGGATACAATTAGGTTTTTGATTTCTCTCTAAGGTCTTAGCTAGCTCAAGGAGCTCTTTGCCCATTTACCTAAGTTAGTTAGGTCACAAGGGCATGACTAAATTTTCAATTTTTCTCTAGAGTCTTAGTTAACTCAAGGAAAACTTGCTTATTCACCTAGGTTAGTCAACTCATAGGAGTATAACCAGGTTTTCTTTTAGGTATCTAGCTAGCTGAAGGAGCACTTACTCATCTCATCTCTCTAAGGTCATAGCTAACTTAAGGAGTGCTTTACCCATTCACCTAAGTTAGTCAGGTCATAGGGGTACAATTGGGTTTTTAATTTCTCTTTAGGGTCTTAGCCACTTAAGGAGTACTTTACCCATTTACCTAAGTTAGTTAGCTTAAAAGAATATGACTAGGTTCTCTTTAAGGTTATAGCCAGCTCAAAGAGCATTGTCTCACCTTACATTTCTTTTTAGGATTCTTGTCAGCTTATAGGGGCGCTACCTTCCTTTACTATCATTCTAGGGTTCTTGTAAGCCCATAGGGACATTACCCTCTTTTGGTATATTTTTAGGTTTTAGCCAACTCCTAAGGTGCTACACCCTTTCAAAACAAACTCTAAACCAGCTCACAAAGTGCCATCTTACTTCTTTCTACAAATTCCTAATGGATCTTACCTAGGTTACCTAGCTAGTTGTAGTGCCACTTAAGGCAATTTCATTCCCAAGACAAAAAAGGTGTCTTATTTTGTCTTTTTAGTAAAGTTTTACTTAAACTTCACCGCAAAGAAGAGCAACTATAGATACCCTATTTTTGTACCCCTATAATTTTATAAAATTTTAGAAAAGGAAAAAAAGAGTCTTAATTTAGAAAATTTAGAAAAAATACAAAAAATAGAAAAATTAAAAAAAAAGTTGATAGTTTAAAATAGAATAGGAAATTTTAATTTAGCTTTAGTATTTCATTTAGGCCTTAATTAAGTAAAGGAATGTTAGACTTAGGCTTAAATTAAGCATAGCCTAGGCCAACTAAGTTCATATATACAATTTGATTACATACATAAGTAAGTTACAAGCCAACAGCCTGATGAAAAAACAACACTTACACAATTAAGAAGTCAGGGGATCAATTCCAAGCAAGTGCAATGCGCCTTCTATTTTTTAGTCCATACAAAAGCCATATGTAATGCATTCTCATTAGGCGTACAAGTCAACATTTAACTCTACCTCCTCCACCATTTCAGCCTTTGCTCATTTTGGTGGATCATATTCGTAACCATTTTCAATATCCCTATCTACTAAATTTTGTCAATGTAATGGTAGAATCATATAGATTACATGGCATTGTCTTCACTTTAATGCATTTTCAATCCACATTTAGTCATTAAAGGGACTAAAATCTTAAAATAAAATCAGAAAAAATAAAAAAAATGAGATTGTAGCATATTGTATAATCTACCAAATCCGAGCATCAAGGAAGTTTTCAAAGCTTCTTTATTGATTCTTGAGAAAGCATATCTACCATTAACTTCAAATCCCAACTTGAATCAAATTTTTTTTTTTCTAAAAACTTAAAGATCGCCCAAATTGGATGATCCTAATCTGATTTCACCATTGACGAACTTTTAAGCTTAAATAAGCTTACTTTCCTATAAATTCAACTTCCCTAGGTTAGGAATAAGGATCTAACTAAGCTCTTAAATCTTTGCTCAAACTCTCTCTCTCTCTTTAAACCACCAGTTCCCTCTCTCTCTTCGAACCACTACCACCGCGGCCAAAAATCCTTAAGAGCCGACCCTTTGAACCCAACTCACCTTATGCTCAGCCGTAGCCCCTGACACAATCATAACAACGACCCTAACCCAGCACAACCCCAACTTTGAAACCACCATCGCCACCACCATTGCCACTACCCTTTGAACAAAACACCCCCACGACTAAACTCCTCATGTATCAAAACCTCTTACCTAACTCCCCTTCAATTTCCAGCAGCTACCATGTACACCAACCACCAATCAACCCATGTGTCCTATCTAGTCCTTGGTCTTACCCTTTCTTTTATATTGTTGTTCCAATTTTTTTTTATTTACTTATTTCTTGTAAATGTTTTGCAATTGTAATAATAAATAAAAAAAAAAAGGGAAAGAAAGAAAAAAAAAAAGGAATAAGGAAAAAAAAAAGAAAATGGGAAAAAGACTAATTTTATTTTATTTATGTATTTTTTTTTGTTTTAAGTCAAAATAAAAAGAAAAAATATATTAATAATAAAAAAATAAAAATAATGAAATAAATAAATGAGTTTTATTACTTAGAAAATTATTTTTCAGCAAAAAAATAAAACAAAATTGACCTTTTCAAAAGTAGAACCTTTCTTAGAATTTTTCAAAAAAATAAAATAAAATTTAGGACCCTTTAGAAAATTTTCTTAAATAACTTGAACCAAGTTAAAAACGAAAACCTGCTATTTTCCAAGATTAAAATGAATCAACTCACAAATGTCTTTGGGAACAGACTACGGAAGTCTAATTTTAAATAACGAGTACGTAGGTATTCAAACACAATTACGGGGTGACTTAAAATACAGAAAAATTTATCATTTTTCCATTTATAAATAATTAATTCTTTTATTTATCTATTTATCCACTTTTTTACTTGATTTGTTGTGTTCTTTACTTGTAAAATAGAAATGATAATTATAAGGGCATATTAAAAGGTAAATCTAAATTCGAAAAGTTAAAGGAGGTACTCATTAGGGGTTAATAGGTTAGGCTCAAACCTAAATCTTTGATTTTGAAAAACCTTTTAAAAAAATCAATTTTCCAGTATACCAATGGCTACCCAATTGATTTAACCTAACCATTTTTTCCCTAACCTTAATCGGGTGGTAACTTTGAACAGTTTTTTTCAAAAGACCAATTTTTTTCTTAACTCTTAGTCGAGAGTTAATATTAAATAGGTTAAGGCTTAATACTAATCAAGTTAAGAAAAATAATAAAAACCAAGAAAAAATCAAGCTCAACAGTAAGAAGTATTGAACACAAGCTTAGTACTTAGTTTCTTCCATAGTATTTGCCTAAAGAAGCTCGTGAACTTCGAATTATGATTAGATATAATATTCCTTGGAATTCCATGCAGCCATATAATTTTCTACAAAGAGAGATTAGCAACAAATAATGCATTATTGGTTTTGTGGCAAGGGATGAAGTGACTCATTTTGCTAAATCGATCAACTACCACCACATAGAATCATGTTTCTAGGGTATTATGGATAAGCCAAGCATGAAATTCATGCTTAGATCAGTCCATAACCACTCAAGCATGGGTAAAGGTGTATATTCTCCATATGGCTCTTTTCTCTCCTTGGCTCGCTTACATACCTTGCACCTCTCAAGAATTTTGTGCACATCTTTTATCATCCCAAGCTAATAGAAGTGTTCTTTCAACAACTTAGCAGTTCTCTTTTCACCAAAATGGCCAACTAATCCTCTAAAGTAGGCTTCTTAGATAAGTGATTCTTTAGCAAAACCACTCAGTACACAAATTTGCCTTCCTTCATTAGAAATCCTTGGCTCAAATAGAACCCATCCACTACTCCTCCATCGTTACATTTGGCTACTAAAAGTCCAAAGTACAAGTCTTGTTCATATTGATTCGATTGAGTTCCTAAACTAAGTATTCTAGCTTACAATGTTGTGACAAGAACATGCCGATGAGAAAGAACATTGGCTACAATGTTAGAACTTCCCTTCTTGTACTTGAGGGTGTAATAGAAGCTTTCCAGGTACTTAACCCATTTAGCATGGTGTTAAGAGAGTTTTTGATGTCCTCAAAGATGCTTGAGAGATTCATAGTCTATATAGATAGTGAACTCTCTCAACAGTAGGTAATGTTGCCAGTTCTAAAGTGCTTGGACAAGGGCATAAAACTCCTTGCCATATGCTGAGTAATTTAACGTAGTACCTATGAGCTTTTCACTAAAATATGCAACTAGTTGGCGCTCCTGCATAAGAACAGCTCAAATGCCAACTTTAGATGTGTCACATTCTAGCTAAAAAACCTTGTCATAGTCAGACAAAACTAACACTAAGGCAGAAGTTAACTTAGACTTGACCTCTTCAAAACTCTTTTGAGCTCTCTCAAACCATTTGAATTCAGAGTTCTTCTTAGTCAATTCGGTCAGTGGGGTAGCTATGGAACTACAGTTTCGAATGAATCTTCAATAAAATGAAGCTAGACCTTAGAAACTCTTTACTTTGGCAGCATTGTTCAGTATCGGCCATTCGAGAATAGTTCTAGTCTTTTCATCATCAACTCTAATTCCTCCTTTAGATACAATACATATGAGGAATAGTACCTTTCTCTAACAAAACACGCATTTCTTTAAATTACCAAATAATTACTCGGTATGGATGATATCAAATATAGATCTTAAGTGCATGACATGAGAAATAATGCCAATACTATATACTAGAATATCATCAAAGTAAACAACAACACATTTACTAATCAATGATCTCAAAATATGATTCATGAGCTGTATAAAGGTGATCGATGTGTTTGTAAAACCAAACAACATCACCATCTACTCGAATAGACTATCCTTTGTTTTGAAAGCAATTTTTCACTCATCTCTAAGTCTCATTCAAATCTGGTGGTAGCTACTCTTCATATCAACCTTCGAAAATATTTGTGCACCATGCAACCCATCAAACATATCATCCAATCGTGAGATCAGATCTCGATACTTGATGGTGATCTTATTGATTGCTCGGCTATCAATACACATTCTCTATGAGCCATCCTTCTTCGGTATTAAGACAATCGGTATAGCATAGGGGCTCATGCTCTCCTAGACATAGTCATATTCAATCAACTCATCAACTTATTTCTTTAACTTAGCTGCTTACTTGACATTTGACCCTATAGGCGAGTCAGTTAGGTTAAGCAACTCTAGGTTAGAGGGCAATATAATGCTCTATGCCTCTAACAAGGGGAAAATCTCTTGGCAACTGAACATGGAAGAAGTCAACATACTCTTGAAGCAATGTTTGCACCTCGATAGGTAACTCTCCAACTTCCTTCAACTCTAGTAGCCTTCTGACCAATAAGAACACATACTTCTCTGTCTTAACATCTTTGGAAAATTAGGCTCGAGAAATGACTAAGGACTTCCTCTAAAATGATTTGGTAATCTTCTCTTACGACTTCTAAACTTCTTTAGCGCTTATTAGGGTTAGTATAACCTTCTTCCCATCCTTCTAGAGCATATAAGTGTTCCTATACCTATCATGAAGTACCTACGAATCAAATTGCAACATTAGCTTAGTAGAATGTGTGAAGCACACATGGGTAGGATGTCACACAACACCTTGTCCTTATATCTATCACTAATAGCTATCGGCACTTTGACTTGCGTGGTAATAAGTAAACCTCCCTTCTTATTCAGCTAGTGAATCTTGTAGGGCTTTGGGTGAGGATAGGTCAACAACTTCAAATCCTTTACTACTTCTTATACTATGACATTGGTATAACTCCCTCTATCAATGATCAAAGCATATAATTTGCCATTCACTCGGCAACTTTTATGAAAGAGGTTCTCTCTCTATTCATTCTTATCATAGGCAAAGGCACTAAGAGATCTTCTTACAACTACATAGAATCTCCCATTTCAGGTTGGGTTACAACGTCTGAATCTTCTTGAAACTCTTCTAGCAGTTGGTCATCTCCCACTTCTTCTCCCTTCCTTTTACTAGGACTCTCTACTTCAAACTGGGGTTTGTCTCCTTTGATGGTCATGACACATCAATTCTGACATTAATTAGCCACATGTCCAAAACTTAGGCATTGAAACACTGAATATCTCGAGTCTTCCTTCTAGAGCTTTGACCTTAATCCTTTTAAACCTCAGGTTCCTCAGCCTGAGCCTTACCTCAGCCATCATCAGGTCTACTCAGCATTTTTCCTTGGTGATTCACGTTAGAACTATATTGAGCTCAATTATATCTAAGTCAACTCAACATACTAGTTCTACTCGACACACTAGGTCAGCTGCTCAGAACTCAATTGAACTGATTTCTCCTCTACCTTTTGACCCTTTCTGCTACTCAAATGGTCTCGTCCAAACTTCTAAGGCATTGTACTTCCACTATATTACCAATTTCGGATCTTAGTCCAGAAATGAATTATGCTATTGTCCATGCCTTGAGCTCATCAACATCACATTGGATCATTAGCAACTGAAACTCTTAGACATACTCATCCACTAATCAGCTACCTTGTCTAAGTTCTTGGAGACATTAGAATTTGCACTTTGAGATGCTCGGCTCCTTTAGGGGCACGAAGCTCGTACTCTTCGAAACCATCATACTACTCCTTCTCGTCACCATATTCTTTAACTTCATCCAACTTAAGCCTCCTCCTCGTAAACCTCTTAGTATATCGGGGTGGAGTTGGGTTCACATTAACAACTTCGAGTGCTCACTACTCCTTCTCGTCACCATATTCTTTAACTTCATCCAACTTAAGCCTCCTCTTCGTAAACCTCTTAGTATATCGGGGTGGAGTTGGGTTCACATTAACAACTTCGAGTGCTCTAGGTTCAATTAATTGTCTTCTTGAACTATCTCTCACATCTTGGCCTCGTTTATTAACTCTCTCTTATGGTTTAGTCTCTACTACCCTCTATATAGAGATAGCTAGGTTGGCTACAATAGCAATAAGGTCTTGTAATTGTTCATTAGTAGTTTGCGGGGTCTATTGGGTAACACAACTACAACCATGAGCATCACTCTCGACACCATTAACCTCCTCTTGAACATTAGGATTCAACATTCTCAATACAAAACTTTAAGAATTCCACTACTTGACAAAAAATTACATATAACTTTGATAAAATGATATCGTACAGTGGCTTAAGGACTTGCTTTGTTTTTCCACTAAAGAATAAAGTATAACTGAACACTCACTAAAATAAGAAGTAACTACTACAATACTTAGCTTTTGGTCGCAACCTCAAGCTCTAATACTAGGATTATATGATGTGCCTAGGAGCTAAGTTGATCACAAGGGCTTACCATAGAAAATAGTAATAGTAGGTCTTTTGAAGTAATGAAGAATGAAGGAATGAAAAAATTGACAAATAGAATTACTTCCATGAAGCTGCTCAATAGATATGATGCACTAACAAAGATGATATGATGCATTAACAAACACAATACTAGATATGAGTGTAGAGGAAAATGTTACTCAGAGAAGGGTATCTCGCAAGAACCAAGATATTCAATATTTGTGAAGGTAGAAGATGATTACAGCTACAATAGAAAGGACCATTTACAATAAGTCCTTTAAGGTAACAATTCAATAATGGAAAATTACATTAAAAAAACAATATAAGAAAGAGATTCATAATATGTTCGAAAAAGGGTAAATAAGACAAATGATAAAAAGGAGTGTAATATAAGTATCAAAAAAGTAGGGGACTGGTAGCAACCTATCAATGGATTTATATTCTGGAATCCTGGGGTGCTATGGCTAAGTTGAGCCAAAACTATACTTGGAGTGGCTAAGGTGATTGGATGAGACCGCAATCTGGTAGGTTAGAAGAGTAAAGCTTAGTATACATGAGCTTCAACCTAAGTACTCAGCAAGTCGGCCTTGACACTCAACAAATCGACCTCGACACTTAGTAGGTTTACAATTGGATAAGTGTCAGAATAGAGTAGAGTGTCTCTAAGTTGGGACCTTGGAGAGTTCTTCCACAACTTTTCTATGTACTAAAGCTCATCCTTGGCAAGCTAATAGGAGAGGATCCTTATGGTGAGGGATTGGAGGCCTCGGAAGTGTGCACAAGTAAGGGGCCCGTAGGTCAGCAATCCATCAAATTGACTTTTGCCCTAGTTTTGACTATACTTAACTTTAAGAAAGTCTTTTAACTAGAATGTGATGCATTAAGTGTTGGCATTGGTGCTGTGTTGATGCAAGAGGGCCGACCTATTGCATATCACAGTGAGAAGCCCCAAAGAGCATAGTTGAACCATTTGGTACATGATAAGGAACTCTTAACACTAATCTAAGCTTTACATGTGTGGCAACACTACCTCTTACCCAAAAAGTTCATCATCTACACTAACTATGGGTTCGTGAGGCATTTAAGAAGCCAACCTAAGCTTTCAAAGAGATAAGTAAGATGGGTGGAATTCTTAGAAGGTTTTAACTTTGTAATTAATTATAAGCATGGCAAAGTGAATGTGGTCACTAATGCCCTATCTAAGAGGTATACTCTCCTCACATACTTGGAGACTAGGTTAATGGGGTTAGCTAGTACTAAGGAGCAATACCAATAAGATCCTCATTTTGGTCATGTATATGCGCGGTGCATAGATGGATAAGTAGTAGATGATTACTATATAGAGGACAAATATTTGTTCTAAAGTGATAAGCGTTGTGTACTATGCTACTCTTCAAAGAGTTGTTGGTGAGAGAAGCTCAAAGTAGAGGACTTTCTAGATATTTTGGAAAGAAAAGGACTTTTGAGTTGCTGAGTTCTTCTAGCCAAAGATGGGAAAAGATGTACACTAAGTTGTAAAAGGGGTGTACAACTTGCAAAAGAGAGAAGAGTCAAGCTAAGTAAGGGAGAGCAATGCCTCTACTCGTCCTAACCAGACCATGAGTCAATTCAAGCATAGATTTTGTTCTCGGCATACGCAAAACGGCTTAAGGGAAGAATTCTATCATGGTAGCTGTAGATAGATTCAATAAGATCGTACACTTTGTATCTTACTCTAAATCTAAAAATACTTCAGCTATTTCTTTTCTCTTTTTACAAGAGATTGTTAGATTGTATGGCCTGCCAAGGAGTATAATATTTAACTTAGATTTCAACTTTCTAAACCATTTCTAAAGAACCTTCTAGCATCGAATGGGGACAAAATACTATTCAATACATCATATCATCTACAAACGGATGATTAGATGGAGGTCATCAATCACACCTTACAATCCCTACTCTAAGCAATTGTGGGAAGGAATTTTGCTAACTAGGATATTTGCTTGCCAATAGTCTAATTTTCTTACAACAAATCTGTTCACCACACCACGGGTCAGACTCTCTTGAAAGTCAGCCATGGTTTCAACCTTGAGATACCCTTAAACCATGTATTTCTTCTTGTAGCCGATTAAGAAGACCCATAAGGCAAGAGATCAAGATCAAACCCTCCAAAAGATTTACTAAAAAGTAACTTAACAAATAGATTGAGCTAACAAGAAGTTAGAGTAGAAAGGATAAGTAAGAAGGAGAAAGCAATTTCATCCCGGCAACTTAGTTTGGTTGCACTAGAGCAAAGAAAGACTCTTAAACAAGAGAAAGCATAAACTATTCACATGAGCTAAAGGACCATTTAAGATACTTTATAAGGTTAATGACAATGCCAATCAGTTATAATTGCTTGAAGACTATAAAGTTTCTAATGTGTTTAATGTTGCCAACCCGAGCCATTACCAACCAAAGAATGAAAGCAACTAGGAGATCATTTAGATTTTATCCTAAATCCAAACCAACCCAAAGGAGAAGATAGGAATCACCAACCAAACCCTTAACCAGAACTCGAGCACAAAGATTAGAGTGCATGGCACATCGAGTACTTACTTTTCATCCTATTGCCAAGGTGTTCAATTTCTTATCTGCTTATAAGTTCTCATGCCTTCCTAACCAATCTAAGCCTTATACATTCTTCGAGGCATAGAGTGCCGACTTGATAGAGCTCTCGACATTTTTGCAAATAGCTCGATAAGTTCACCCAACAACTTGTCTACCTTCTTTTCAATCTCATATACCTAAGATCAAGACGACAAGCAAATGACGACACTATGTCAACTAGCTGAAGGATTACCAATCTATCTACACCTTAGATTCTAACCGGTTAAGCCATGTCCACTTAAGCCATGACATACGTCTCCTAACATCCATACCAATATAGAAGGTACCTTCATATTCTCCTTTATACATTACAAATTTTCTCTCTCCATATATATTCTTTCTAGTACTTTTCTATTTTAGGCAAGATGCCCCATTTAGTAACTTTTCTTTGTAATAGTTTCCTTATATTTCTTGGTATAAATACCCTTATCATTGTAAGCCACATCACCTTATAAGAAATATAGGGAATATTGCTTTTCTCCTTTTATGAAGTTATATTTATATAAATTTGTTTTACTCTTATCCAAACCCTTAAGTAAGGCTTAGTGGCAAGTGACCTAGGTTAGTTATGCATCATATCGGCTAATTTGGTTGGTCCATGGAGTTCCTTAGTGCGTCATATCATTAGACTAGTTCATGGTTTTTGCTTACTTTACCCTTGTTTCCATCATTGTTTTCGATGCTTCTACAGGTTCGAATCCACCTAATATCACCACTTTTGTCAGTCATTGGCACGACATATCAACTATTTAGGATTGGGACATGGAGGGCCAATCTTACCTCCTGCATGACCATCATAGTACCAGGAGGTTAGTTCTTCCTCAAAGACATCTGGTAAGCCTACAAGGTGAGATGATGTCTATCAAAAGTTATTCAATCTATAGTACAAGTATGAAGAGCTATAGCATCAAATGCTTGTCTAGTCTTAGCACAACATACACTATCTTTGTTGCCATATCCATTCCGTATCATCCATAAGTAGTTAATTAGTTGGCTCATCGTAATAGCATCCTATACCTAGTACTTTTTCATGGCCTTCTCTACAATCATATTCTCTCGTTGGATCATTGTCCTAGTAGCTTCCTTCGTATTACCATTTCACACCATAGGGACATTATTCTATTCACTAATGCAACTTTATACCAACTTCTAGATCTTGCATATTATGATGAATCAAGACGAAGAGTATGAAGCCCACAACATAGATTTAAGTTTTTAGTTATGGCATAACTTCTTAACTTCTTGTCATAATAGTATTATACGCCGATACTAACACTATGTTTGAATTAGGGAAAGAAACGGCAGGGAAGGAATTAGAGAGAAATTGTTTCCTTCCTAATTCCTTTCCCTTGTTTAGAGAAAGAAGAAAAAGTGGAGGAAGAATACTTTAACTTAAATTTTTCCATAGGCTCCACCCGAAACCATTCCTTTAATTTTGAGAGAATTTGGAGAGAAAATGTTTCAATTTACTTAAATATACTTTTATTGAAAAGGTATTTTGACATTTTAAGGGTATTTTAGTACTTTAGCGAGTTTTATAAAAATATCTAATACATTGTCCATCCATAACCATTCCTTCATATTTTTTTCTTATCCAAATAAATACTTCCTTTCATTTTCTCTTCTCTTTATTTCTTTTCCCATATTTTCTTTCTTTTCATTTTCTTTCCCTCGTACCAAACAAGCGTAATGTTTGTTGTTGGACCATATTTGTAATAGCATCACCTACGTTGAGTAATATTTTATTATATTTTTGGGTTACAAATATCCTTGTTGCTAATTTTTATATTGCATTCAATGAGTATTTTGGACGTTGTCAATTACCATTATTTTTAAATTAATAATATTGATATAAATTATTTTATTGACATTATTTTAATAAATTGTAAATTAAATTATTTATATTTTGAAAATTTTGATTTAGAAAAAAAAAAAGCTAAGCCTCTAGTAAAATAGTCACTCCGCTGCAAGCAAAGCGGCGAATTTCACTCGCCCGAGTGTCGTTCATGGCCAGGCAAGGCTTGGCAAGACTCTAGGGTACGTTTTTTCGCCAACGGTCTACTTTAATGATTTCGATTTGGCGGAGTAGAAACTGATTTTTGTAGTGTCCGTGTACACGATAAAGTGTGTAATCAATCATAAAAATATTGATATTTTTCCTAAAACTTTTATTAGTGTTTCCATGGTGCTTGTTAATGATACGTGTACACTATTTACACAAATAAGAACGGAAAAAAGAAAAAGGAACTTTTGTTCTAGTCAACCACAGTTGTAAAACAAAGCTACGTAAATTGAAAAAATAAATATTTAATAATATTAATACGTTAAGTTAATTAAAAAATAATTATATTAATGATATCGAAATATGTAAGAATGAAAGTATATACTTTTTTAAAAAATATAAATGATATTTTTATATATTAAAATTTTAATAATATTTACATATTATTTATAAATTTACACGATATATTAAGCCAAGCACACGTTAATAATATTGATACTGAGGAATGGATCGTCCTTTTTCAATCGAAAAGCTGTACTAACCAGCCTTTATGTCCGTGTGAAAGGTGTGCCGCAATAAGCATATAAGATATTCCACATTTGCGAAGATATTCTGACCCAACCAAACGGCAACTGCTTGTCCTATTATTATTCAAATCCAATCATTTGTTTTTCCTCGAGATCCATCTACCCTCGTTGCTTCGCCATGTGAAAGCGGGTCCAACCATTATAATTTCGTCTCTCTAAAGTCCCTCGTTTTTTTTTTTTCTTTCCCCTCTAATGGATTTGTACTTTTAGAAGTTAATGGGAAAATTCCACTGCAACGTAATAAGGATTATTGAATCGTCTACATCGATATCTACATCTCTTTAATGGGTCCTCATTGTTGTTTCTCAAAGTCCAACTTTGGCCCCCTGTTTTCTTTTCTCTTTATTTATTCATCTTGGTTGAGTTAGCATCGTGTTATACAAACCTAAAATAATGGGAATCCAGCAACATGAGTATATATATATATATATATATATATAAATAAATTTTGAGCAATCTCCAAGCAACTGAAATTTATTTATTTATTAGCATTTTATATCCAACATATGCATAGCCATCTCAGTGGCGCTCAATAATTTACAGTAAATAAAACCATAAACCTATGAATAAATGGAACAGAGGACGGTCTAAATTCTAATACATTTTTATAATAATGTATGCATACATATGGTAAAGCAGGATCCAACATGGAGAAGACATTATTGGTTAAGCAATCTACTTGTATTGTAGTACAAAATTACAATCAAGCAAACTTTCTTCAAATATATAATTGGTTTTGAATTAAGATTATTCGCTAATGCAGTTGATGTTAAATCCCCATTTTCTATTAAATAGAGGAACGCACACCTATTAATATATGTAGCTAACCCAGGTGTCTTGATGTAATCATTTCATACAAAAGTCCGTTTATAGTCTTGTCTATATCTTCTTAAGTTCATATACAGTGTAAAATAAATCAAATATTCAACTTTCGGTTAATTATTATATATAGGTTATATATATATTATAGAAGACAAGAAATACATATTATATAAAACTATAGAAAACCTCATCGTGTTGAAATTATGAATATATATATATATATTTTTTTTTCTAGATGATTCTTATAACTATCCATATAGCATTGAATCAGGAACCCTCTCTCTCTCTCTATATATAAACCACTTAACAGATCCTTTCTTAAAGCAAATCAAATTATTCCGCAAAAACAAAACTAGGTATATGCCAAATCTTACGGGCAACATACGATGAGCTCTAATCCCGCCTCTTCCGATATCAACACTCAAACCCGTCCTACGATCAACCATGTAGTAGTGCTAGTCCAAGAGAACCGTTCCTTCGATCACATGCTTGGATGGATGAAGTCCATCGACCCCAAAATCGACGGTGTTGATGGAACTCAATCCAACCCTATTACCACACCCGATAATTCCCACTCCCCAACCCAACTCCTCTACTTCCAAGACAACTCCATCTACGTTGACCCTGATCCCGACCACTCCTTCCAAGCCATTTATGAGCAAGTCTTCGGCGAACCGTGGAGCCAGGACTCGGTTTCCAGGAAACCGCCCCCGAAAATGAACGGCTTTGTGCGTAATGCTGAGGCGAAACAGAAGGGTTTAGGTGAGATTGTTATGAATGGGTTCAAACCGGACGCGGTTCCAGTTTACAAACAATTGGTTCAGGAGTTTGCGGTTTGTGATCGGTGGTTCGCCTCGCTGCCAGCTTCGACGCAGCCGAACCGGCTGTACGTTCACTCGGCTACGTCGCATGGGGCTACAGGGAATGATACTAAGCAGCTGATTGAAGGGTTTCCCCAAAATACTATATTTGAGTCTTTGAATGAGGGTGGACGCACATTTGGGATTTACTATCAATATCCTCCTTCGACTCTTTTTTACAGGTAAGCACGTATATATAACCAGGAAATCGACATTTCTTATTTATTCTTTTCTTTTTTATTATTATTATTTTTAATTTGTGGAATTAACATTTATTTCGAATTGTTGAACGTTGTTGAGGTCTAATTTGATTTTTCGTATGAGTAAAATAAATGGAATTAGAAAAAATTCTGGCTTAGTCTAAGCTGGGTTTAGTTCATTTTCTTTAAAAAATAAAAAAAAAAGAAAAAGAAAAAGAAAAATTAGCGATAGATCTGAGTTTATATATAGTTTATGCTGTCAACATTATATTTCTTAGCTGCTTCTACCCCACTACTTTTTCTTTGAAACTTTGTCTTTTAGAAAACGACGAGGATAAAATTTGACATGTTTCTTAAGAACAGTGCTTATACCATTAAAGGGTATCGTCCCTGCAGTCTCTTAATTCCATTATGTATCATTTGGTCCTTCAATGACTGAATCGACCATTTCTCATCCGAAAATAATTCTCTTATTTTCCCCTCTTTTAATTTTTTTTTAATTTATGTATCCCAAAAATTTAATCAATCTTATTCACTGTTACAAGCAAAAATAACTAAAGCACTATGATATACGATGTATCTTTTTTTATTTCTGTCATTTTTTTTTTTCCAATTTTACAAGGAATAATATTATAAAACAAATGGAGAAATAGTGTTAAACTCAAGTTCATGTTCAAACTCAAATTCGAATTCAACTTGGAATCTTCAAACTTAAGCTTTACTCAAACTCAATTAAGTTTAGAGTCAAGCTTAAAGTTTTAAGCCCGAACTTGATTCAAAGTAATATTTGTTATACTCATTTAAAGTTGATTTATTTGAAAATATATTTTCTCACGATTATAATAAATTTTATATTGAAACTTGACTCAAATTCAATTGATATCTATACTTAACTCAAGCTCGATTAAGTTCATAAGCTAATTGCGCTAAACATTATAAAGTTAGAACTCGATCAATTAATTATTCAAATAATTTGAATTTAAGCTTAACTTGGCTATTTTTGAATTGAATTTGAGCAAAAATTGAGTAGAAATCGAGTAACTTATAAGTAATTTATTTTATTTATATTTTATGGGAATGACCCATCATGAGTTCTTATTAGTGGAGGATCTAAGGTTATTCATTCTATTTCTTAGTGTATTAAAGAAAGAATAATAAACTGCTTTACTTTTGGCAAGGAATAAAAGCCTACTCCCTTTAACCCGATTAGAAAGTCCGGTAGGATAATTGTGCTTGGTCCTTGCTGATGCATCATTATTTTTAGTAAAAAGTTTAGAATGTGCAATGAAATATTTTCAATTTATAGAATAAATTACGCTAACATCTTCTGATAGTATTGAAATGAAATTGAACATCGTGAAAACGAAAAAAAAAAAAAAGAAAAAAAAATCCAACGCCCAAAAGCCTGTTAAAGTTGTGGAATCCTCTTCATTAGTCTAACATTCGATATTACAATTTTTTTTCTTTTCTTGAACTTGAGTGCTTTGTGATTTTAGTATATTATAAGTCAATGAATACATGCTTTAATTACCAAAATAATTTTAAAAATTCATATATCAACTATCGTTTGTTGATCGGACGCCTGTTATATTTAAAATGCCAAATATACTTTTGTAAGATTGAAAATAATGCGCTTTGAATTCAGCAAATTGGTGATGTGAGCTACTTTGAATGTAGGTTAATTTTTCTTTATTGTTAGTGAGACTTATTTGACAGTGTTGTAGTCATTATTTTTATTTCCCGTGTAGAAAGAAGAACTAGTCAGACGGCCAATTATGAATTTGGAAAATAAAAAAAAATAAGTAAAATGCTTGATTGGATAGTTTTTCTCCTATTTTTTATTTTTCATTTGTTTTAAACTAAGCATATACTTCCAAAATAATAGTTGGACCTGCTTCTAAAATTTCTTTTGTATAAGCAATTTTGTCGGCGTCCTTTCACGCAGGCGATATCTAATTTGTTCGAAGTCCTTAGCAGGAAGATTTAGATTAACAACTTCCATATAGAAATACTAAAAGGGATAAGATGAGATACTTAAGTAAGTATTTGTCCTCCCTAATTGCTTCGTGATTTATGCTAATCTCCCCATATAATGAATCAAGTTTTAATTCTCCATCTTTGTAATAATTGTATTATGTGATGGTTGAACCAAAAGAAAAATTAAATATATAAGTGTCTATCCTCATTTTTGTTTGACAATATTACAACAACATTGATCAAATATTTGGTTTGTAGATTGGAATAAAACAAGAGTAAAATTGCAGTGTTTAAGTAATAACAATAAATACTCCTTGTAATTCATTTGAAATCTTATATAGATATAGAAGACAGTGAAAAAGATCAAAAGATAATTATTCTTTTAATCTTGAAAAGATGGTGCAATTCCCCATTCTACAACAACAATGATTCTCTATAATGGAAATTTCATTAACCAATTATAGGAATAGATATGTAAGATATAAATAATATTTCATTTCATTCTTGTTCTTAAGAAGTTAATCAAATGCGCTATGAAAAAAAATCTCCTTACAACTAACATGGATTCCACAAATAATACGGAAAATTATTAACAAAGTTCTTAAAAATAAAGTGAAGAAAATAGTTCTCTTTAAGATGCCGGAGAAGTCATGGAGATCGTTCATGATAAAGAGAAGGCGTGAATGCATTTCCATTCCTTTTCAACTCCACTACATATCAATTAAAAAAAAAAGAAAATGAAAAGGAAGAGGAGACGAACAGAGACAATAATAATAAATAAACAAACAAAGACTCACTTTTGACTTTCACCCAAAATCCCAGAACTAACGTTACCAAACTTTCGCCGCTGGATGGATTGCCGCCTCGTGTTTTCTCAACGGGCAGTTGGGTTAGTACACTTCTACGTGTACCCATGAGTCTTAGCATGATTATTTATCTTAAATAATGTTTTTGCATCAAGTTGTGTGAGATCTAATACACTATCAAGTTGTGTAAGATCTAATACACTAACAAAATAAAATCTTTTACGCTGCTCTTATATCTATATACATACATACATATTTAAACACAAAAATACACATGTAATATCAAAATTGATTATTGTTCACAATTAAAAGGAAAGCAGATAATGTTATCCTCGCATGAAGTTTTGAAATTATAATTCCACTCTAAGGGTTTATTCCGTATATATTACCTATTATTATTCCAATTATTGTATAGATCACCAAGTAGTTTCAAGCAATGTCTAGCTTTACCAAAAAATTTGAGTTTCACCTCATTATTTGATCTTGGTACCGTTTTTATTGAGAAGAATTTCATCTCATTATATGAACAAAGTCATTATGAGAGCTCGAGAAGAGCTTTTAGTACACATGCATTTCCAACCTCAATTGGCTAGCCTTTTGACTTTGCAATTGGACTCAAATTACCATATTGGTTATATAGCTAGATTTTTCTACTTTTGATGAGTCCAACAATCAATCTGGATGGATAAAATCGTCATTAGTTACTTTTCCAAAATTGAGGCATGCTAGTTTATGACATAGTTGGTTTGATTTCAATAAAAGGCTCTTGTAATTAGGCTTTTACCTCAATTTAATGCAATGAACCGAATTACTAGATTAGTGAAGGGTCTAGAAAATTGGGACCAATCAAAGATGACTTAAGGTAAATCTAGCTTAATAGACTCAAAAAAATGGTTTTTATATTAGTTTTTTCGCTTTTAATCTTACTCAATTGTCTCACATACAAAAATAAGCTAAAAAGAGATCCTTTTGAGTTTTATTTGGCCTTTATATGTCCTTAATAAGCTTTAGGCTTATTGTAAGATGTTAAGTTATATTTATAAAAGAAATGAACTTTCCTCTTTAAGCCTTAGAAGGTTATGAAGACTTCCACCTAAATTTGGCTTAAGCTCAAGCCTAAGGTTCATGATTATATAAAAGTTAGAGACTTCAATATGAACTTTTCATTGTAGAAGTCAATTCAATGGTTCTCAGTAATGGCTCATTTGGTCCATTAATCTCAACTTCAGCTAACAATTGAGATCAAGGGCCAAAATCTATATTTCTCATCCTTATTTGCAACATTCAAAGTTTTAACAAGCTTTGCACGAACATTCTTACTCTATTGGAATCGCTTCCAAAAAGCTCAAACATCAAAATTCTACAAGAATAAGTCAAGAATACATTAAGATTAATTGAATTTGATTCCTCCTCACATGTATACTTAGAGAATCTAAGCTTACTTGTTCCTCCTTCTATAACTCTCTTTGTGGTGTTTCTCCATATGTTATTAGATCAAGACTTTTCTAAGGTTGATTAGTATACATACTGCACGTGATCAGTCTACTAAAATAACCCCAAACTAACTTCTTTCCTTTCAAGTGGGCAATCACGACTATGATTCTGTATGTTGAAATCATAGTAGGAGTTTACACACTTATGTAAGTTAAGATATGGACCAACATTGTATGGTAATATGTTAGGTGACTTAGTCAAGCTGAACCAACTAGGAACAATGGAAAAGTATCATAAGTTTTTGTTAATAGGGTCATCCCTAGATACAGTAACAAGTTTATCTTAGGCACAAGCAAAGAAACTATATAAAAAATGCTTGTCTTTATACAACATCTAGAATGAACTTATATGGGGTGTTATTGTAGATAGTCAATCATTTGTATGTTGCGTTTTGGATGACCCTGAGAAATCTTAATTTGATAAAACACATAAGGGGGTTATTAGTGAGAATAAGGAGGAATAGGCAATCTCAATTAGCTAAAAGCATACATGTAACAAAAGATCACTTTTGAGTATCTTAACCATTCTTCATTCATTCTTTGTTGAACTGTTGGCTTGATCTCTTAGGATGACATTCCGATAACGGAATATTGATTCTTTGAATATTTTAAATGTGTTAAACGGGAAGGAAAATGTCTCTCTTTATATATTTGAAGGCTTATTCAGAATGTCAAAGACTCCAAAAGTTGATAAATAACATAAGCCTTCACTAGAGTTGGCTTTAGAATAAGAAACTAAATATATAATATTTTCAATTCTATGTTAAGAAATATCATTGAATTTTCATTATCTTTTATTTAGTGAAAGTTATTTTCTATTTTAGAGAACTAGGTTTGCATCACCTTGTCATACATGTACATCTTCTCAAGAATTTATAGCCCATGCATTTTAGGAAAAATAACCATTCAATTCCGTCTTTATTTCTCATAAATTTCTATTACGATGTTCAATTCATTATTTTTTAAACTTATAATAAGATTTCAGGGAGGAATTTCAATTTCCCCTTATCCTTACTTTAGCAAAAAAGGACCGCCTTGCCTTCGTCTCGATTACTATTCAACACAACCCAACATAGCACATCACCACTAAGCACCACTACCATGCACTATAGACCACTGTTGTACACCACAACCATCATGTTGTACCACCATTGCAACACGTTTCTTTTCCATCTCGCCCTTAAACCAACACTTTCTGAGGTCGACTTATCAATACATGGCTCCATGAATTTTGAATAAACAACTTCAAAATGCCGACATTTTCGAAACTAAGTAGAGATCGCTCAAAAATTCAGATCTACATCCGCTTTCACATTGATTATAGTGATTTAGGACTGAATCAGTCGAGTGTAAAAAAATTGGTGCAGCTATATTTCCCCTTTTTCCCCTCTTTTCCGACCCCATCCTCTCTTGCTCCCAATCTCGCTCTCTCCAGCTCCATATCTCTTCACGACTTCCCTCCCTGTCTCTCGGGCCCAGCTCATCTCATTCTCACTCTCAATCCCAACCCCCCTATCTTCGTACTTCTCTCTTATCCTCACCCTCGCTCTTCTTATCTGCATCAAACCACTACCAGCGCTGCAGCGTTTCATGATGTAATCGAATATTCTCAATGTTTTTTATTTGGGTTCGGTCTCATATAGCTCAAAGTTTCGATTTTTAATATTGGGTTTGTACTGAAATATGATGATCTAGTGTATTTACACGAACCTTTGGATTGATTTATGTGATATTTCAGAAGAAGTTTTGATTTTGGATTGCTTTCTATCAAAGCCGATGCTTAGTGCAACAGTGTCGAGAATGGAAAATGGGAAGGAGATGGACAGTAAATTATGAGGGCATCTTGTCTATTTCATATTTGCTTTTTTATACATCTAAACAACATAATAACAATTTTCATGATCATACGAGGATCGAATTATAATATGATGAAAAGAAACTGAAATGAACACAGGATAAATCATGAGAAGACTATTCTTAAGCATAAAATAACTCATATAATTGGCTTCTATAACAAAAATATTGTTACCTTCTGGGCATCCTTCTTGTGTCTTTAACTATCACATATAAATTTGAAGCTCGAAGCACTTCTTTCATGGTGTAATCAAAATTATATTCAGTAATTTCAATGAGCAACAACAGAAAATACTGTCAGAGAAATTCTCGTGCGATTCTTTGTACTGTATTTTGTCTCAACACTAGATGCGTGTGCCTAAATTAGAGATATATGCTTCGCTTTTATTGATAGCATGGTTATAACAACCAACCCATTTTCTCAATGTTGGTTTTCTTTATGATTTTATGCCAGGAATCTCAGGAAGCCCAAGTACCTTAAGCATTTCCATCAATTTGATCTCCATTTTAAGAGAAAATGTAAGGAGGGAAAGTTAGAAAACTACGTAGTGATTGAACAAAGATATTTCGAACTGACCAATATCCCAGGGAACGATGATCATCCATCCCATGATATTGCTGAAGGCCAGAAGTTCGTAAAAGAAGTGTATGAAGCATTAAGATCGAGTCCTCAATGGAATGAGATTTTATTCATAATTATATACGATGAGCATGGAGGTTTCTACGATCATGTGCCAACTCCGGTTGATGGGGTGCCGAATCCGGATGGCATGACGGGTCCTGAACCCTACAACTTCCAATTTGACCGTCTTGGTGTTAGAGTTCCAGCCATTATGATTTCTCCATGGATTGAGCCTGGAACTGGTATGCAGCAAAATGTTCCTTTCCATTCTATTTTCTGAGGCTTCTTTCTTGATCTGTCTTGTTTATCCTTCGGCCTTTGATCTTCTCACGTCTATTTTCCGACTTGGAACAAAAGAAGATAATGGTGCGATGTAACCATCCATGGATGTAATTTTCAGTGTTGCACGAGCCGTCAGGACCGTATCCCACATCCCAGTTTGAGCATTCGTCTATTCCAGCGACAGTTAAGAAGATTTTCAATCTAGAGAATTTCCTAACCAAGCGCGACGAATGGGCGGGAACCTTTGATGTGGTTTTGAACCGAAGCAGTCCAAGAGATGATTGTCCAGGTAAATTAAGAGACTAAATACAAACATCTTCCTCACGTTTTAGTACTAATCCTACAAGATAAAGCCAAACGAAATTTCGTTAAACTAGTTGTCCCTCTCCCATTCTATATACCAATCATTTATATGTTGTCATGTGTATTGAAAGAACCTATACACAATATAATGGAGCACGAATAAGACGCACAATGGCAGGGTACATAGAAACTGCACCCGAGCGCATTTGCATTTGTATTTTCGTAATAAGGAGAAAAGTGTATCTTTTGCAGTTACATTGACAGAAGCAAAGCGGCTGAGAGAAATCGGACCGAAAGAAGAGGCAAAACTAAATGACTTCCAGGAGCAACTAGTGCAGTTGGGGGCAACATTGAATGGGGACCATAAAAAGGATACTTATCCGCACAAACTAGTTGAGAACATGTTTGTATTAGAGGCTGTGAACTATGTCAAATCCGCATTCCAGACATTCTGTGATGAATGTGAGAAGGAAAAAGAAAATGATACAGAAAAAGTGGAGATGGATGCTCCAACTCGAAAGACACCCAAAAGTTTTGTGCACAAGTTATTTTCATGCTTAATATGTGATTAACTAGATCAACTTCTCGTCTGCCTCCATAAGTACATGCTGGTGTTTTTTATTCTTCCTTGTGTTTATACTTCACTCCATTTCGTTTGGACTTGTTACGGTCTCACAATATGAATAACAGAACCAAATTCTAGTTCAGTTTTTTGTAGTGGCCATGCAAAGGTGAACATTTCAACTTTCTAGGCAATGAAGGTTTCTCAAAACAGGCACTTTAGCTATATTTCAGGGACAGAATCCCTCCATTGCCGCTAAGGACTAGTATTTTCACTGCATTTGGTCTATGTTTTCCATTTGTCGTTTCAAGACCTAGTTACAAAAGTAAGTCATAAAGGGACACCTTCTATCTCCATAAGAAGCCATTAAAGTTGTTTTCATGACAATTGGACATGCAAAGTCTTATCTATATGGCTTGCCACTTCAAGTATCTTAAACTTTCTTTTTTGTCAATTGCAAATATATGGCTTTGTGTTATAGTATTTTTATAAAAAAGTGACCGGAAAATTTTTTTTTTTTTTTCTTACAAACACATTGAACTAAGTTTCTTAATTATACATAGGGGACAATCGACATGCTCCCATTGGTCGATAAATTATTAAACAATAATTAGTATATTTTATTAAACAAATTTGAGAATAAAAAGAAAAAGAACAGGAAAAAAAAAATGTAAAACTAGAGTATTTGGAAGAAATATTGATAGTAGAATTCTTCTTTTATTTATTTATTTATTTTTTCCCGATATAAGCAAAGCAGATCCATCAAATGCGGATTATGGAGAATAGAATAATGTTACAGTTAACACTCAAGGTTGTCAACAGTACCTAGTGGCAGTCCGCCCACTAAATATTGATGCGAAAGTTATTGCTTTTCCTAATCTAGAGACGTCCCAAAATCCAATGGAACCACTTTTTTTTGCTTCAATTTGCTCTGAAAATGAATGAATTCTAGAGAGAAGTTCGAACTGGTTCTTGTAACTTTTAGAGAGAGAAACAGTGTTTCTCGATCAGATCTGTGGATTTTTGATCGAATTTGAGCGTATCGTCTTCTTTTTCAACCTATGTTGTTTACATAAATTTGCTTAGATTAGGATTTTGTGTTATTTGATTCTTATGGAATCAAATTGGGCACAGTACCTTTTGTAGAGAGAGAAATCGCCCTTGTATTTTTCTTTTTTCTTTTTTCCCTATTTCAATTTTATTTATTAAATTATTTAATAATTTATCAACCAATAAAAATACACCATATCTCTTATAAATATAATTAACGTAAAATAAAAAAAAATCATTTCATCTTTTCGTAAAAATATAACATGAGTTACATATAAGAAATTAACCCTTTTTTAATTTTTTTTTTACTGATGACTTATGTATAAGTAATTAACTTTTTTTTTTAACAGATGATGTGGCAAATTACCACAATAACATGTAGCGATGTGCGGATCTCTAAGGGCATGTTTATGAATGATTACTTAGAGATCAATGGTCTAAGCACCTCTCCTTTTTCAATATCTCTCAACTATATAAAGTGGTATTTAATTAAAATTACTTACCTATTTTTTCAAATTTTTAGGGTCATGTATTATTATTACTTCTCAAACTACTATAAGAAACGTAATATTTTTTATTACTACATATTATTTTAATAATATTTTTATTTATTTTATTGTTACTGAATATCATAATAATATTTTATTTATTATTATGGAAAAAAAAAAAGGATTCTTTCAACGGCAACACAGCAAAATTAAATTAAATAAATAAACACCACACCAAAAGTGAAAATAGAATGAGCACGTCTGATAATGTCAGACGATAGTGAAATAAAAAATAAAATAAAATTATTAGTTATTTATAAAGCACTCTAATGGCGATGAACTTAAAAAGTCCGTCCTTATATTTAACTCGCATTTGTAAACCTTGTAATAAACAGAACAAGCAATTGAAAGAGCTGTTAAAACTCTGGCAAAAGTGATGATTTTATCTTTTATCTCTCGCATACTTAAAATATTCAAATTTCAAACTAACCATCAAGGACCGGCGGAGAAGAGTTCAGGATATTCAACAATTCATTAATGCACTGAGGACAGAGACAGACGATCGCTTATCTGTATTTTCTAGTTCACGGACTAGTGGATTAGGATGCAACACTATTGAATATGTACAGCAATTGTAAATCATTTGCATGTAAGATACCAAAACCCTCCAATCACTTTATTATTATATAGATATAGATATATACAATTGTGAACAAGACTGAATAACATTCTACGATTGATCAGCAATCCGCTCTCTCTCTCCCTCACTCTCTCTCTTCCTTGAGAACAAAAACTATCAAAGATATTTAAATAAAAGGGAAAATGATGTACTCAGCATAAAAGAGGTTCCATATGAACCTGTAGAACCCTGCAATGGCATCCTGCAAAAGTGAATGAAACAAAAATAAGTCGTCTTCATTGTTTCTGTCAGAGTCAAACGATAATACAGAAAGTAAATCATTGAAAGAAAAATCAATACTTCAATCACCTGTTAATAAAATAAAAAAGGAAGAAAAAAAAAGTTTTCAGTCACTACCTCTGACTTACTAATCTTAATTAATGTTTCTGCAATTTTCACAAATGCTATATATCTCCTTTATCCTTATGTAAAAAAAACTGAGATACCTTCTCTCCATTGATCAAGCATATATATATATATATATATATATATATATATATATTTTAAGTATTCAAAATCATATCAAAAAGATTTGTTCTCGAGGCATTTTCCAAAGTTCGGTTGGAAAGTCATCTGGTCCAGCTGCTTATCCATATTTCATTTTCTTCAAAGCCATTTCCACCTTCGATGCTTCAATTCTTGAATAAAATGCCAGCTTTGTTATCCTTGGTGACTTACTCAGCTCCCCTAAATTGAGCTCATTGTCTCACCCTCATAGAATTGTTGATAAAAATATCTTTCCTTAATTGTCCTACCATATATTAGCACGTTATCAATTTTGTCCTCAATGCATTTAATTTGAGTGAGATCTCTTTCTTACCTTTGTTTCACTAGAGCAATTACATACATATATGACTTTGCCCCTTTGTGATGTCAAGTCACCAATGAAAATCTTCAAATTACTTCACCTACTATTTTTTTCAACTCTTTCTTAGCAACTGCTTATCCTTCAAAGTTTCCCTCATTTATACGAATACTAAGGACCTTATAATTAGCACTCTCAACTTTTACTTATCTTGCATTTCCTCTTCCCACTAACAAGACATTATCTACAGGAGCACTGCCTCTAGATTCACCTAACATGCTCTTTGTGATTGATATCATACATAAAAACTTATTCATCAAACATTAGGATTGCTTTTTCTCATGACTGATATACAGATCTCTCGTAGTGATGGTTAGCCTTCTAAAAGCTTTCTTGTTAAATTCCCAAGCTGACTCTAAACACCCATCACCACATGCGTATACTACAAAGCTAGAATTTCTCTAGAAGTAACTTCGCAAGCCTCATTTGCATTAAAAAAATATTCAACTCTAATTTATTAGACCCATCTTTAATGGTGACCAAGTGTTCCCTCTCTTCCTATAGAAAGAAAGAATTGGCTAAGGTTAGCTCACTAGCAATTGCAAAATTTAAAATTGTTTTCCTCCTTCATTTCTATCTCCAAAACCATGTCTTCCATGTACACATTCATTCTCATCATTCTCTTCCCTTACATTACCACTTACGTCATTTCCTAGAAAATTTTCACGATATGAGAATTTCCTTGTACTGGCTTGTCTAATTCCTCTAAAATCGTACTTTATTGGCCACATCTAATCCTAGTTGTTGTGCATCAACACTAAAACATTAATGTTGTCGTTTCTTACTACCAACTTAAGAACTATAATTCTCTTTTTCTAACCACACTTATTATTTCATCTATTAAAGAGTAACCTAATAATATACCTACTCTATTCATAGTTTCATTCTTTTCCCCTAGTGTACCATAGATTAGGACCCTAATTCTGTTAACATCCTAGCTTTCTCACCTACCCATTTTGTCTCTTGGAATGACAGAATAATCACTTGCAGTCAAACCTTCATTGCTTTATCCGTAAGAGTTCCAATATTTCATGTTCCAATACTCAAAGTGCTCATCTTTTCTATTATATGCTATCCTCGGTACCCCAGGATATGAGAACTCTTGCCTATATAATACTATATTCAAGTTCTCAATCTCAGCCCACAGGAACATGCACTTGAACAAAGTAGCAAATTCCTCCAAGGAACAATCCAATCCGTAAAAATTCATGCATATTTAGCACTACCTCCAAGCTCCCCAAGAGATGCAGTTGCCCTCACCTACTGGATGCCTCACGCGAATAATGTGACACGTTCTTTAAGAGGAACAGCCTAGCCTTAGCACAATAACTCATAGGATCCTTAGCACAATGACTAATAGGATTTACATTCATGTAAATCAACAAACTTTTGTATTGGCTTTTAACCCAACATAACCTTGTCCTCTGCCTAGGCTCTGCAGCAACTATTACTGTAAGGAGTAAAGTTCCTGTTTTACTTTGAAACCCAAAATATTACCTTATTGCAATATGATACATAACATAACCATGACCTTAATAAGTATTTTTACCAAGGAAACTTTAATCTAGTCCACCAGCTTACCTTTATGATACCAAAAAAAAAAAAAACCATTGGTATCTATGTACCAACACCTTGGATCCCCATCACTGTTTCTTATATGGAGACCAACCAGAGGCTTGAATTAGCACCATGGGCCTAAGATGTGCATGCACCTACTTTACATCAGCATGGGCATCCACTTCCTTTTTCTTAGGTACTCTGTACTAAATGCAGCAACTACAGTTCCCATCTAAATAATTTGATACCAAATTTTTTCCATCAAGATCTTCAAGCCTCAATTGGTATTTAGAAGCCCCCATTAAGCTCCGCAGACCTTGGAGTCTCAACTAGCTGAAGGAATTAGACACCCACCAAACTTGTGAAAACATAGTCTTGACCCCAAGATACCTTATTCATACTCCAACCATCCTAACATCACAAACAAATTGATCGCATAAATGCATTTTGCCACTAGTCACCTCATAGGGAGATTCTAAAAAACCCTCTTTACAACATATACTGAGCTCATAGCCCAATTCTCAAATCCAGTTTCTAGACTAAATATAACTACTCTTATCATCATTAACACTCTTTTCACCACTATGCTTTCACTTGATGTGATTAAATCATTTATACCCGAAGCATTGGATGCCATTCTTTCTCTCACCTTAAGCCACAAGCTCTCCACCTCAATACTTGAAAAAAAACTTCCTCATCAATTGCCCTTTATGGCCAACTAAAGTCAAATATAGTAAAGCCCGTTTGATCAATTTCTCTGTGTTATGAAACACTGGACCCAGCACTTGCTTTGAAGACAATGTATCCTTTAAGTACAGTGATATCACTACAAGGTGAGCATAAACAATTAGGGACGGAGGTAAGAAGTAATGGGAGCTTGTCTTCTTCCTTGTCCTTGGTATCATCTCTAGCCAATAAACAGATTCAGGCACTCCAAGACGTCCTTTTCCTTGATCTTAAATTATAACTTAGATCTGACTGGTTCACTGAGCTCTTAACAAAATAGTGCTTTTAGAAACTGAATCCATGAATTCGCTAAGAATCTTACCAACATTGTATAGGCAAATCATTCTCAAACCTTGCAGACTTTCACGCTGGTCATCCATCATCCTAAATTAGAATCACTCATGTTTCATTGCTTTATTAAGGGCTAAAGCAACATAAGAGATTCTTCACTTTTCTTTATCAAAAATAAAGCTTCTAAGAACTAGCCAAAATGAGAACTCCAATCACCTAGCAAAATCCAAACTCATGAAAGCAACTAATCAAATGCTCTTGACTGATCTGTATGTGTAGTAAGTATATCATGAACAGGTACAATAAAGCTAAACTTAATGATCAACTAAGTAAACAATAAAGAAGAACTAACATGGTTTCCAAGCACCTTGACATCCCTGGGAGGGCACTGCCATTTTAACTTAGAAGAGAAAAATAGCATATAATATTCTTGGCTAAAATAAAGATCATAATCTAACCCTCTGAGTTGAATCCTATCCGTATTCTTTAACCCAATCTCAACTCAAAAGTGGTCTGATGTGTACTCTTCTTTTCTAACCGATAACATATCTATCTATAGCATATATAATACAGCCATAGAAAGAACATAACACCCATTGGATTGCACCCACTTATGTAAAAATATGTGACGACAAAAGCCAGTATATTTTTCCCATTCCACAAAATAGCAAGAAAAACTTTATTGTTATGGTTCAGATTAGAAATTTCCAAACAGCATTTAATTGCAATTCAAATCATCACACAGCAATTAGCATCCTTGTGGTGTCATAGGTATACAGATTCTGTATGAAATCTTACCAATGAAAGTAAATAGCATTTCATTCACGAAAATCTCACTACTAAACAAGGGAGACAGATGTTTCAACTTCTGCATATACTAGTTACAGAGGTGCACCAAGAGAAACTAAACTAGGAAAGTGAGCAAGACTTGATTAAATTTGGCAGAAGGGTGGAGATGGTATGCCAGAGTCAGATTATATCATCATCTTCAGGTAAATTGGTTTTAGAAAAAGCAGGATACCTGCTGTAACATTTGCAATAGAGAAGGCTGGTATAACTTTTTTTGGGTAAATAAAGTTGAGTAATAGGTGTGTTTGCCCTTTTAGGACAAACTATTGCCTAAAAATTGGTCGAGATGAAAATAATTTGCAAAATGCAATTTAGCAATCGTAAAATGACAAGATAATCGTAAGTTTATTATGCGATTATAAAATTGAAATGCCATGCTTTGCAAATCCAATGCTGCCATTCTTTTGTTTGCTTCACATGCATGATCCAAATGGCCATATTAAAAATACAACCTCTCCGGCCAAACACATCAACATAGAATACAGTAAATCAGAGTTTCAGCTTACGATTTTAAAATCGCATATTGCATATCCATCACATTATTATCCTGAGATTTCTTTGTTATTTTATCGTTGTTTTATAACATGTGGCCATTTGCAGGTAAAAAGCTAAATCGCAACTTAAAAATGCAATTTAGTAAACGTATTTGGTAAATTATATATATATATATATATATATACATACACATATACATATACATATACATATACTTTACTGGATAAGCATAGCAAATTATCCTCGCATGAGGAAGTAGAAAGTTTTCATTCTTCTTTAGAATATTTTATGAGATGGGCTCAAGGATCCAATTGCGGGTTAGAGCACAAACAAATTGCCAATTACAATCGGTACTTTTTTACTAGATGAAATAGGGTTTAAAGCCTTGTTGAAAGAGAACACTTCAATTTCATAAACAACAACCTACCTACTCCAATGACTACTTTAGTGTTTAGACTAATTTCGAAATAACTTTCCTCATTTATTTATTTTGCAGAACCACTTATTTATACAAATTTCTCAATTGCTACTTTTCCTAAATAAATGATAATTATAAATTTAGCAACATCAGAAGTTAGATTAAAATAACAGGATTTTTCCATAATCAAATATATCATAAGATACTACTAACAAAATATACTTTAGAGAAGTTATTATGCTATTAATAGAATGATAGAATTCTTTGTCCTTGTTCTACTTATAAAAATTATTATATCATAATACATGGTCAATCATAATAAAAAAAAAAATTATTTAGTTGAAATAATAATTTTTTTTTTTTATCTTTCATAAAATGAAAATGTTACTCAATGTAATGAAAGAGAAGATCATAATCCAACTTGTCATGGAAAATTGATTGCATCAGCAATTTGCACTTATAAAGAAATCACAGTAGAAAGCTGGAAAAGGACTGCAACCTGAATTGTTATTGCCATTGCCTTTTTCAAGCAGATAAACAAATACAAACACATGCATGTGCAAAAGATAGAACGAGGCTTTACCTTGGTGTAATTTGCTCTTTCCAATAGCCATGTCTGCCAAAAAAACACAAGATTTTGAAAGTTAGGGTACAAATAACAAATGCTTAAAGATTCATCCATCAGTACAAGAAAAGGAAAAACATCAGAAAAGAACTTCAACCTATCTAACTCAAGTGGCTTTAGAAGAGAGGATAGGACGTTAATCCATCAATCCAAGGACACATCCCTCATCTATACACAATACATATTTTAATTATTGTATGTGTTTCGTATTTTACAAAGTACAAGAGTATAAATACATATGATTAAGGTTTATAACCCCAGGATGTAAAAATACTATATTACCCCCTGCTATCAAGCTAAATAACACTTATGTAGAGAGTAATATGCCCCCTCAATCTTATAATGCCAATGCCAGCATGAGATTAGTACAATGATTAAGAAAAGCAATAATAGAGATTCTTGATAAAAATGTCTACACACTGAAGGAGACTCAAAATATAGCAAACTAAAATTTGACTAGTATCAACCTGTTCAAGCACAAAGTGACAGTCAATATTAATGTGAATGTGTTTTGTACGATTATGATAGATGTGATTGCCAATCGTGTAAACGGCTCCAAGATTGTCACAGCATAGAAGAATGGGCCACTAAATAGGAACTTTTAACTCTCAAGCAAGGTGATAAATCCAAGTTGAATTAGCCACAACATAAGTGATAGCTTGATATTCGACTTCAATAGAGCTTTCACAAACAGTAGATTACTTTTTTGGAGCACTAGGAGTTTAGGTTGCGATCGAAAAAGATGACATACCCTGTAGTAAAGCGATAAATATCTAGACAACCAACTTAGTCTACATCCACATATGTGGTCAAGGAGGTATGCAATGTCCATGCAATAGGGAGACCCAAGGATATCGTATCACGTAAATATTGGAGAACTTATTTGATTGCTTGCATATAATTATTGGAAAACTTATTCGATTGCTTGCATATAATTAGTATTAGGACAGTGCATATGTCGACTGAACTAATTAATTGCAAAGTTAATATTTAGTGAAGTTATAGTAAGGTATTAAAGTGCCTCAACAATTTCTCTTTAAGTAGTGGGGTTAGAGAGTAATGGGAAACTAATGGTAGCGAGGTGATTGTAAGGGGATAGCGGTGCTTTGACTGGCTTAGATAGGTGCATGTGATGTCTTTTCAAGAGATCCTAGATAAAGTAAGATTGACTGAGATGTAGACTATGAGGTGTACAATAAGCTTAGATTCCTAAGAAAAAATGAATATCTCCAAGGTCTTTTATGGCAAATTGTTAAGAGAGGAGGGAGACATGATGGGCGAGGAGATGAGAATTGTTGCCAGTAAGAATGATGTTATCAACATAAAGTAGTAAGATAAGAATATTAGACCCTTGAGAGAATATAAACATGGATGTGTCAGCTTTACTTTGTTGAAAACCTATATGAGAAAAAAAGTGTTGAACCAATGAAACCAAGCATAAAGGACCTATTTGAGTCCATAAAGAGACTTTTAAAGTTGACAAACATGATTGAGATAACAAGGATGAACAAACCCGAGTAACTGTTTCATAAACATTATCTCCTTGAGAGAGAGAGAGAGAAGAGACGAGAAGGGTTGGTATAAGTTAGGTAGGGGTAACGGATAGAGCAAAATATCATAAAAAATAGTCCAAAGAATTCTGAATGCAGAATTAGAAAGAGAATTTGGGAGAAACATTCTTGTATTTTGTTTTCTATTTGATTTTTGTAAAGATTATATACATGTGATGCAATAGACTCCTAATGTAATTTGTTATAGATGCTAATGACATGTCCAATTTTCACGAAGTTGGTTACAACAATCATAAAGTATGTGCTAGTGCAAGTGATGAAAAATAATGCATATGCAATATTTAGTAAATGCATGAGCCCAAGGCTTAGAGAGTAGCCCCTTTATTTATGGCTTATATCTATTAGCTTATACTAGCCCAATATCAACAGTAGCCACATCAAGCCCCTTAGATAATTCTAAAACCTCTTCTACAAAAGCCATCCTGATAGGAACTACTTCACTTTTGTCTATGGCCAACACAAACCTTAGATCTACTGTATCCTCCATTACACTCCCTTCTCCTTCTAAAACCCTTGACCACAAGGGAGAATTTGGAAAGCGGAGCTCCATCTCTATTAAGAACACCCAAGTAACCTCCGCAGATGTCTTCCCTGTCTAGTGTATGAGAACCAAAGTAGCAAGCTCATTCTTCCTATTAATCATCTTTTTTTCAACAATTGCATGTGGTTCTAAGATTTCTTTAGATTTGTGTTGCAAGGGTAGAGACCCAGTCGTTGATGAAGAACCATGGTATTTCTTCAACTGAGACACATGGAATGTTGGATGCACTATGGAACTAGAAGGTAAATCGAATTTGTATGCTACTAATTCCATCTTGTTGAGAATTTTGTAATGGCCAGAGTAATAAGGTTGTAGTTTCTGTGCATATTGATGGCATAAGCTGTAGTGGCGATACAATTGAAGTTTCAACAAGACTAAGTCTCCTATTTCAAAGGTACACTCAAATCTCTTCTTATCGACATGTTGTTTCATTTAGTTCTGAGCACATGTGAGGTGAAACTTGAGCATCTGGGTCTTAGCTTCTTTGTCACTGTATAGGAAGTCCACCGTAGCATTGTATAAGTCTCCTTTCACTTAAGGTAAATGGAAGGGTGGTAGGTACCTGTACAAAGGTTCAAAAGGTGTAACATTTATACTAGTATGATAGTTAATAGCTGGTGTTGTACCACCACTCAACTAGGGGGAGATAATTCATCCATGTCTTAGGTTCTTCACTCGTTAGGCACCTCAAGTAGTTCTCCAAACATTTGTTCACAACCTCCGTTTGCCCACTAGTTTATGATTGATAAGCCGACAACAGCTTCAACTCTACCCCTTACAATTTAAAAAATTCAATCCAAAATGAGTTAATAAAAATAAGGTCTTAGTTAGAAACTATTCCTTCTAGAAGGCCATATAATTTGTTTATAGATGTTGTCTAAGTAGGCCTGAGCAACTTGTACAGTGATATAAGGATGCACTAACCTAACAAAATGCACATACTTGCTTAACCTATCAACAACTACCATATAACTTCTTTCCCCTTCGACTTTGGTAATCCTTCGATAAAATTCATACTAATTTCCTCTAAAATCCTTTAGGAATTGATAGGGTTTGCAACAAACCCAAAGTGGCCACATTCTTAGGTTTATAGTGTTGACAAATATCACAATTCCTTACATAATTTTGTACCAACTTTTCCATCTTTAGCCGATAATAAATAGTGCCAAGCCTTTTGAAAGTAGCTTAAGCGCCCAAATGTCCTCTAGGTACCCCTTCATGATATAGTTTGAGCGATTGTAATTGCAACTTAGTATTTAGCCCAACAACTACCCTTCCCTTCCTTCGCAACACTCTGTTTGCCAAAGAAAAATTTTTACAAGGCCGTCTAACTTCCAATGTCTTAATGATAGCAGCATAAGTGTTACATAATTGCCAATTCGCCTTCAATTGTTCAAAAATTTCTAGGGTAGTCAAAGCCAAAGTGTAAGAGGGTAACTTAAGAGCGTGAGATTGCATCAACAGCTATATTTGCATTTTCACACTCATAATGGATTTCATAATCTAACCCCAATAGTTTAGTTAACTATTTAGGCTAACTTAGAGTAGCTAAACATTACTCCAAGAGAGATTTTAAGCTTTGGTGATCCATCTTAATGATAAAACCACTTCCTCATTAAGTAATGCCTCAATTTCTTAACTGTAAACACTAACGCTAACAATTCTTTTTCATACACTGACAATCCTAGTTGATTGGAAGATAAAACCTTACTTAATTAAGCAATAGGGTACCCATTTTGCATTAGCACAACCCCAATAGCCTGTCTACATGCATCAGTCTCCAACACAAAAGGCTTAGCATAGTTCAATAGCTTCGAAACAAGTGCTAAAACCAAAGTAGATTTAATGGTTGAAAGGCACTCTCAACCTCTTGGCTTCATTCAAACCTCCCCTTTTTTAAGTAACATGGTTAAGGGTTTAGAAAGAGCCCCAATCCCTTGAATGAACTTTCGATAGTACCTAGCTAGCCTTAGGAATCCTCGAAGCTACTTGTGTGTCTTAGGAGTTGGCCATAATAGAATAGCCTCTACTTTTTTCGAATCTATTGCTACACCATCCTTAGATATGAATTGGCCAAGGTATTCAATTTAGGTTACCTTAAATATATATTTGCTCCACTTAAGATATAGCTATTCTTTCCTAAGAATGTCAAAAACAACATGTAAATGGTCCACATAAGTTTCCATGGTTGAGCTGTACATGACTACATCGTCAAAGAAAATGAGCGTAGACTTCCTCAAATGTTATCGAAAAATATCGTTCATTAGTCCTTAAAAGGTAGAGGAGACATTAGTTAAGCCAAACGACATGACTAAAAATCTGTAGTGTCCTTCATGGGTCCTTAATGCCATCTTATACATATCATCAAAGTTTACCCAAACCTCAAGTCCAATTTGGTGAAATAGCTAGTACCATGAAGCTCATCAAATAAATCATTTATAATTAGTATAAGGAACCTGTCTTTTATAGTTTGTCTATTGAGCTCTCAGTAATCGACACACATCCTCCAGGAATGATTCTTCTTCTTCATCAATGCAATAGGTGATGCGAACGGGCTGTGGCTATGTCAAATGATGCCACTCAAGAGCATCTCCTTAATCATACTCTAAAGAATTTTGACATCAAAAAGTCTTGTTTTTATTCTAGACTAATGTGCCAATATATACAAGATCAGGATTTGTATGTGATAAGTTTAAATCTTCTATGATACAAAACACATCTCTCATCTAAACTATTGGATAATCCTTACCTCACATTCCTAAATAAAAGACTTTATCACATATTGCAAAAGAAAATAGAAAAACCAAAAAAAATAAAACAAACAACTAATAATCAACCAAAAAATGACGTGACCAGATTATTCAATAAAGATCACATAACAAACTTATACTGCCATCATGTCATCTATTTCAATAGTCTCCCCTCACACTAAGGAATAAATATCCATCATTTCTAACTTGGATAACAATTCCATGAAAAGTTATCTTGTTAGTGATTTTGTAAACACATCAGCTTCCTGGCTTTGTGTTGGAATATACTCTACTCAAATCTACCCTCTTTCAATCTTTGACTTTATAAAATTTCTATCAATATGAACAAGCTCCATTCTCTCATGTTGACTAGGATTTTTCACAACTACAATTGCTAACTTGCTATCACTGTACAAAATTATGGAATGCCATTCAATCTTCAATTCCTCTAGTAGTCTTTACAGCCATATAATTTCACACATTTCTTAAGATATAACTCGGTATTCAACTTCTATACTACTCCTTACAACTACCGGTTGTTTCTTACTTCTCCAAGTAACAAAGTTACCCCAAACTTTGTTGCAGTATCTAGTGTTGGATTTTGAATCAAGCTTATTACTTGCCCAATTTGCATCAACATATGCTATCAAATCTCTACAACTCGACTTCCTAATGAATACTCCTTTCACTAGTGTTCCTTTTAGATATCCTAGCACATGATTAATTGCTTCCTCACGATGTTTTGTAGGTGAATGCATAAACTAACTTACTACACTAATTGTAAATGCTAGATCTAGCCTGGATAAGGATACATATATTAATCTTGCTACAAGTCTCTAATAACGTTCCTTGTCAATGGGAGTATTATTTTTTTGGTTAAGTTGAGACTTATATAAATATATATAAAAGTTATGATGTATAAAGAATAAACCAAGTTAACAATCTCCAAAAACAAAAACAAAGGATTTGTGGATAGTAAACTTAGTTAACACTTAAGCTCACAAGATCTATACATCAATAAAAGACAAAATAGATCTAGTCAAAATGCTATCTGGAATTGGATAAGCCCCCAATTGTCTTGAATTCCTTTCTTTCCAAATATGATAAAACACAATTAAAGGTAACTTCCTCCACTTGGATGGTTGAAGCAACTTAAAGGTAGCTACTAACTCAAGCATGTTGGTTAAGAAAGGCCAGCCATAAGGTTAGGAATGTGCCTTTATTGGATGCCCTCCCATACACTACTTGTATATTGGCATTTGATGAAGAGATAGTTGTGATCCTCTTTTGAATCAACACATAGGAAGTAGTGATTTTCCGAGATAACGCCCTATAGTATTAGTTTGTCTTGAGTGAGAAGCCTTTCTCTATTAGTTAACCACAATATAAAGGAGTGTCTTGGAATATTACCTTTATTCCAAATGATTGTATTTCAAGATAGTAGTTGCTTTTTTGCTCTTAACAAGTTGTAAGCTAATTTGATAGTGAAAACCTTATTGGTGGCCGAAATCCCTACCGAAACAATACTCCATATATCCTTAGAAGGCAATACCATCCATTACCCTCAATAATTTCACTTAATTTCGCTTCTTTACACCAACTCATGGTATAAATGCTCCGTTCCCCAATCCATTCTACAAGTGGTCCATTTGGATGCCATAAATGGTACCATTGTGATATGTTGCTACCATCCCTAATGTGCCATGCAACGAGTGGTTGAGCCCAATTCCTTGCTTGAAGAATCTTGCACTACGACTAAGAACCATGTACTGCATTTGGGATTGCCTAAAAATTCCTACCTTTCAAAAGTCCACCCTTAACCTAACCAAGCCATAGGCTTGAGAAATCCACCATTAAGTGCTACATATGCTCTAGTCATGCCACTCTATTTCGTATGGTAATGTTCATGATCCCTAGATCGCCTTCACATTTAGGAAAACATACTTCATTCCAAGCTACCTTAGCTTTGGCTTTAGCTTCATCTCATCCATTCCAAAGGAAACGGCTCATTTTAATGTTGAGCTCCTTTAGAATACTCTTCAAAAGAATAAAATTAGATGCCCAATAAACCTATAAGGAGAAGAGAACGCTCTTAATCAACTAAACACGACCTACATAAAAAAGATGTTTAATAGTCCAGCTGTTTATTCTAAAAGCAAATCTTCCTACAAGGATGTGACAATAAGTTTGGGAAAGGCGTGTAGAGATAGGACTCTTAGGTACTTCACTGGTAGTTTTCCTTCACGGAAACCAATCATGCAGATTATTTAGGGCTTTAAAGCTTGATTGACCCAACTAAAATAAACATCGCTCTTTGAGGTATTACCTCTGAGGCTCGATAGTGAGAAAAATTCTTGTAGGCACCTTTTAATCAGAGCAACCAAGGCCACCTCCCCTTTCGAGAAAATAATTACATAATCAACAAAGCACATATGGTTTAATTTACACTTTCTTGCATATCCAATGCTGGTTGAATTCTTTATTTAGATTCAATCTCCTTAAAAAATATGATAATACCTCTATCAATAAAACAAAAAGTTAAGGGGAGATGAGATCCCCTTGCCTAAGCCTATGGGAGCTAGCAAAATATTCCTTTAGTTCCCCATACAAGCTAATTGAGAACTTAGGGATGGTAACACATTTTATGATCCACTGAATGAACATAGGAGGGAAGTCTAAGGCAACGAGAAGTCTGTAGAAGAGAGCAATTTACATGATTATAAGCTTTCATTATATCTATCTTGATTGCACATCTTGCCCCATGACTATCCTTGTGATACCCTTGGAAAAGTTCTTAGACTATAAATATGTTATTAACTATTCTCCTTCCCTCGATAAATGCAGATTGTTCCTTCTCTAAAAGCTTCAAGAGGATACTTTGAATACATGATGCAATGATCTTTGAGATGCATTTGTAAAGGACATTGCAATATGAGACAGGTCTAAAATCCACAAAGGATAAGGGAGTACTGATCTTTAATGGCCATACTCACATCTTTTCTTACAATGTGCCATGTTAACCTGAAAAAGTTACCATTAAAACCATTTGGCCCTAGGGGGCTTTGTCTTTGGCTATGGACCAAAGGGCATCCTTAATTTCTTAATTATCTATAGGCCTGAAAAGATACAGCTAATCCTCTACCAAAACTTTCCTCTTAACTAAAGAAGGAAGACTATCCAAGCCTATTGGGCTACATAGAGGAGGAGCCAAGAGACTTTGAAAGTACCAAATAGCTTCTTCTTTGATTCTTCGCTCGTCTGAAAAAATGAAGCCATCCTCAAGAGAGATAGAATGGATTCCATCTTTATTGTGTTTCTGTTTGACGAACCGATAAAGTAGGAAGAATTTTTATCACCTAATTTCAACCATGTATGCCTTGATTTTTGCTTGAGGAACGATTCCTCGACAACTGCAACAAAATAGAAATCCTTGAATATTTGCTTTTCTAGCCCCCAATCTACACTATTAAGGTCTTGTTAGTTGGAAATTTGGATGTTTTCCAATTCTCCACGTGTGCAACTAACTCTACTGGAGATATCGGCATAGCAATTTCCATTTAATTCCCTTAGTTCCTTCTTTAACAATTTAAGCTTAGTAGTAACTCTAAACATCGGAGTCCCATCTACCCTTATCCTTTATACCCTCTCTACAATTGGAATGAATTAGGGATCGTTACTCCAAAAATCAAAGAATCAAAAGGGAGTGTTCCTTCTTGGCTTATCGGTATGGAAATTTACAATAAGTAAGCTATGATCTAATATACCTAGAGAGCTAACCATCACATCAAATCTTAGATAAGTTTGCATCCACTCAAGATTAACCAAAATCCTATCAAGTGCACGCATGAAAAAATTTGCATTACACTTGTTGGTCTAAGTATGCAAAAGTCCATTAGTTCTAGCTTCCTCAATTTCAACTTCCATACAAAACTTATTGAAGTCTTCCATCCCTATTGTAATCGCTTCATTGCCCCCTACTTTCTCGTCCACAATACAGCATTCGTTGAAATCCCTACCTACTATTTAAGAACCTTATATAGTAGCCTTGATATGTAGTAAGTCAGCCCAAAGTCTTTCGATTGGCAATAGCATTAGCTCCATATACACATGAAAACCAAAAGTGAGTGTCTTCGGCAATCCTTTGGCACCTGCAATAAATGAACTGCAAGGAAGAAGAACATAAATCCACTTACCAAACTGATGGATTCCAAGCAATCCATATATGACCACTATCATGATACACCAAATTCCAAGAAGAAAAGATTCTAAACCATACAAAGGTTGCTTTATTTGACTTTACCTTGGTCTCAACAATACTCAATAGTGTAATACAATATGTTTCAAAAAATTCACTTATTGCCTTAGCCTTTTGGGGATTGTTAAGTCCCCTCACATTCCAGATGGCTAACATTATTCAAAACGAAAAAGAAATAAGAGCAAAAGTTCATTCCCTTTTTTCCTTATCTTTTTCTTTTTCTTCTCGTTCAAAATCCACTTAAAGCTATCTTAAAGCATATCCTCTACATGTTCATCCAGAGTTTCTAGCACCATAGAGACAAAAGACTCAATACTTGTCTCCACTAGAGAGGGTTCACCTTGCTCCAACTCTTTCTCCCCAAATGTCTCAACCATTGACACACTTGGTATTGCATGCGAGCAATCGCCAACTTGAGGAGTAGTGTCAATTGACGAACTGTTCGTGGGTGCAGCCTCCACTACTACATGTTTATCCTTTCACTCGTTTAGCACTGTAGGCTTAAGAGCACCGACATGATTCCCCTCCTTAAAAGCAATGCCTCTTAAGTAAGGTCTTTCTTCTAGATTGTTGCACCCTTAGAAATCCTTCTCAGTTCTTGTTGTAATCTCTTCTTCAATAGCTCTTCATTTGTCAAAAATCACTCATCGACACATTTTGTTGGCTTTGCACTAATTAAGAGAGTGCCCAAAGACCTTGCAACTCAGACAACGGGTTAGAATGTGTTCATATTCTACATCAACCATTGTCAATTTCCCATTGGCTCTTCTAACTACTAATGGGAAGGGAAGTATTGTGTCTGCTTCCATCTCCATAGATGCTCGAACAAATTTAATTCTTTCATTCCTTGATGATATTTAATCCACCTGTAATGGCCATCCAATAGCACTTACACCATGTCCTCTACCATCTTTGTGGAGAAACGCCATCAACACTCCCCACAATTTGACCCAAATAGGAAGCCTTTTGGGTGTAACCTAATCATAATCCGCTGATAAGAACCACTACTCCAAGATAATAGGTTGGCTAGCAAACAACTAAGGCTGACTTAAAATTTTGGTTATCACTAACTCATCCTTAAACTTGAAAAAGAAGAAGCACAACCATTAGCTAAGACCTCCATTAGACCCTCAGCCTTCCAATAATTCTTGGCCAATTTTTGCATTGACAGGAAGGAGAGTCCCTGGCCAAGGAAGTATCCAACAACAATATTCTTCCATACCTTTTCCCTAAAATGAGAAACATAGAGAGGAAGTTCAACGCAAATGAGATCACCAATTTTCAAAGGTGGGTAGAAGTCCAACGTTACTTCTATAGGGAAACTGCTGGGCGAGAGCTGTTTTGCGATACCGCCTGGGCAAACAAGCATGGGCTTAGAGAAGAAGAAACTTTGTTAGACTCCTTTTGCTTAGGCCAGCTAACTTTTCTATCTCCTCAGCAAATTTGGTCATAACCCTAAGGGTTGATTCAAAGGTGGAGCTTTAATTGTCCCTTAAAAGGTAAAGATCCTCACTCTGCTTTTCTCCATTGGGGTTTGTCTCAATGCCAGGAGTGGCAAACTAGATAAGGCCTCCAGCTAGATTGTTAGAGGTCGTAGAGATAGCCAATCCAGGAGTAGTCACTGCTACTGACTCTTTCTAGAAGCTTACTAACCTCTTGTTCTCTTTCCTTAAAGACTAGAAACTACTTCACCATCACCAACGATGGACTGTTCTTCTTCCTTTCCTTACCTTTACAAGACTCGACAGGATGGCTCTTAGCCATTGATGCGGCCACTACAGCTTCAAACGATTCCTTCTTTTCCTCCTTACAAACGTCCTCATAGGAAGACGAATTGCTAACATAACTTAAACTTGAAAGAGGCAAACGGATGACAAATAGAAAAGATGGACACTAACCAAACGAGATAAGGCTTAAATAAAAAGACAAAACATTAAAAATGATGGAGAAGGTAAGGAAAGGGTAAACTGAAAGAAAAAGGGTAAGAAAGAGAAAAGGAAGGGACAAGAAAAGCAAGCAGAGACGGGTAGATTACTTAGGGTAAGGGATGGTTAGAAAGTGTTTTCTCCCTCTACATAGTGAAGAGAGAGAGTTTTAGCAACTGTACAACCAATTGAATATGAGAGAGCTATTTTCAGGTGACCAATTTTTCCAATTAGGAGTTAGAGGAATATCTTTTAGTTTACAACCAAGTTTTCATGTTTCCTTAAGCAAGTCAAGAATGTACTTACATTAGCTTATGAAAATTCCCTTCTTAGAGCAAGCAACTTCCATGCCTAAAAAGTACTTAAGATCTCCCAACTCCTTTGTCTCAAATCTCTATCAAATATTCTACTTCAAGTTTAAGATTTCCATTACATCATCTCCAATAGCATACACAACGAGAATAGTTTTCTTTCCTTCTGCCCCAAACTTGACAAACAAAGTGTGTTCAGCCTAGCTTTGAATATATCCAAATTTAATCAGAATTTCACTAAACTTCTTAAACCATACTCTAGGTGATTTTTTTAGCTTACATACATTTCCTTGTCTCTTCAGTCTCAAACCCAAAAGGATTCTCATATAGACTCTTCCTCTAAATCTCCATTCAATAATACATTCTTAACATCCAATTGATGAATAGAGACTCTTAACTCATATAGATTCTTCCTCTAAATAACCAATGCAATGATTCTAAAAGGGAGATTTAGAGGAAGAGTCTATATTCATCAATTGGATGTTAAGAATGTATTCTTGAATGGAGATTTAGAGGAAGAATCTATATGAGAATCCTTTTAGGTTTGAGATTGAAGAGACAAGCAATTTTTTCATACTAGCAATTTCACTAGGTGTTAAAGTAATACCTCTATCTAGCTCTTCAACACTTGTAACTTCAGCTATTTGCACAAGACATATTGCCCCTTTTTTCTATCTCAACTTTGTTGCCTTTCCATTAAGCCTCTAGCAGTTACCACGTGTGTGATAGGATTTTTTGCAAAAATCTCACTAAGGCATGTCATATAGCCTTTCCTTCTTCACTGTCAGTGCTGAATTTGGAGGACTTTGATCTTGACTTGTAGTAGTCATCACTCTACGCCTAGTTTCCTCCCTCCGCATCTTAGCAAAGGCTTCCTTAAGGCCTAGAAATGGCTTCTATCCCAATAATTGGCCTCTCACTTCATCCAAATCAGCATTTAACCCTTGTAGAAAATCAAACATTCTATCCTTCTCAAGCATTTTCATAAATTTCATGCCGTCTTCAAAACATGTCTAATCCATATCATAGAACAAATCTATCTCCTGCCACAACTCCATCAAATTGTTGCAATATTTAGTTACAGTAGAATTTCCTTTAGTACACCTAAGTTTTGATTGGAGTTCAAAACATTAGGATGTATTGTTTATGTCCAAATACATCTCTTAGGCCAACTCCCAAATTTCTTTCAAATTATCGCAATATAAGTAGAGCCACCTGTTTTAGGCTCCATAGAATTCATTAACCATGCCATTACCATAGCATTTTCAGCCTTTCAAGTACCATATTCTTTAGAGTTAGCCGATGGAGCCTTGTAAGTTCTTGAAAGATAGCCCATTTTTCCTTTTCCACAAATGACTAGTTTGACTTATTGATACCATTCACAGAAGTGTGTACCACTCAATTTGTGTCGAGTGATTTGGAGTGAATCATCACCCATTGATATACCAGTCTTCGACAAACTAAGGTTTAAATGTAACATATTCAAATCACTCTCATGAAAAGTCCCAAATCGAAGCTTGGAATTGGGTGTTTTTGTTGAATCTAATAGCGAGTCACCCATGATTCTTCAAGTGATCTATATTGAATGGGGCCTAGCTCTGATACCATGAAGAATTTTGGCATCAAAAACTCTTGTTTTTATTCTAGACCAATGTGCCAATATATACAAAACTAGGATTTGTATGTGATAAGTCTAAATCTTCTAGGATACAAAACATATCTCTCAACTAAACTATTGGATAATCCTTATCTCATGTTCCTAAATATAAGACTTATCACATACTCCAAAAGAAAACAGAAAAAATAAAACAAATAGCTAATAATCAGCCACAAAATAATGTGACCAGATTATTCAATAAAGATCACATAAGAAACTTATACTACCATCATGTCATCTATTCCAACATACTCTCCAATGCTGACTTCTGAACAGCTGAATGCCTATATGGTCTTATGTTAACAGGATGTGAGTTTTCTTATAGAAGGATCTTGTGATCATGCACCCAAAATGGTGGTAACCCACTAGGTTCTTCAAAGAGCTCATAATACTCCTCTAGTAGCTCAATAAGTAGAGGGTGTAATCTTTCTGTCAAGCTGTTATTACTGTCTCCTATAGCTACCTTCACAACCCAGCATTGAATTTCAGGGGTTTAATCATTCTTAGCTAACATTTTTGAGAGTTGTTCACTAGAAATAGAACTGACAATTTCTTTCACAACTTACAGGTTGCACAGCTGGTCATTCCATCTAAACTTCATCTATCTTTGCTCAATGTTCCAGCTGATTGTGCCTAATGAGGTCAACCATGGAATGCCCAACACTAAATCAAATCCAGAGAGGGACAGCAAGTGTACTTCAGCACAAGGTAAGTTGGTTCCATTAGCTAATGTCACCTTAAATGATTTGATTGGAGTGGTGTTGCACTGAAGAGTCTTGACCAATCCTTCATCAATGAAATTCAAAGAACTACCCAAGTCCACTAGAATACTCAAACCTCTTCCTCTTGTACTTACCAACAAATTTCATACACCCCCCTTCACTTCCAGCTTGATTAGTACAAGTGCAAAGAATTGACTTAGAGAGCTGATCCTCTAAATTGCATCTTCCACAACTGGTTCTATCTCTTCATCCCATGTTTCATCAGAATCCACCACAATGAGACTGAGTTTTTTATTTTTACATTTATGCTCCGGCCCAAAGGTTTCATCACACCAAAAACACTATTCTTACATCTCTTTTCTTCAATCTCTTCAGAAGTCATTCATCTCATGAGTCTTTGGGTTGAATGGGATTGGTTTCGATTGGTTTGTGTGTGGGATGAAGGTTGTTGGCTAGAATGGTTACAGTTTTGGGTTGGAACAGTTTGTAAGTTCATGCTGGGTAGGTTGCTCCTTTGATATGTAGTAAATGTAAGTGTGGGTGTTGAAACAGATTTGGTGGATTTGAGGTGCTGGTTGATGGAAAGTAGGGTTGCTTCTTGTAATTCGGCTAGGGTGTAAACTTGTTGCGCAATGTTGGGTTGAAACATGTGAATTGGTATTGGTACTCAGATTTTAAGCTACTTAAGAAACAGCTAATTAGGTCCTTTTCTGACATTTGTATTTGTGATGCTAGTTGTTCAAATTCAATCATGTACTCCTGAAGAGTTCTAGTTTGATGCAACTCCTTAAATTCTCCCATAGGATCTTCAAAGACCCTATCGTCAAATCTAGAATACAACCCAGCAACCAATTCTTCCCAAGTTGCCTTGTCTTCTCCACCTCTAGCTTTAGCATATTGATGAAACCATTGTAAGGGTTTCTCTTCAAAATTGATTACAACCAGCTTGACTTTAAAATCAACAGGAGTATTATCAATCAAGAAAAATTGTTCTGCTCTACAAACCTATTTCGCAACTCTTCACCATTAAACACAGGAAACTCAAGTTTTGAAGTCTTAGTAGGTAATTGATACGGTGTACGAGTTTTGCCCACAATATTAGCAACATTAACTTGTGACTCGACTATTCCTTTAATAATAATGACTCCTTTACCCATATTGACGTTTTTATTGTCAAGTGCAAGTGTACTAGAAGCTGCCTTCTTGTCCAAGCTCATCAATTCCTTGATGCTGCCAAGTAAGGGTTTCAGTGAAAATCTTAACCCAGCTTTGTTGTTGATCTGCTTGCTCTTTGATGAAGGCACGCATGGACTCTTCCATGCGCCTCTATGCCTCTATTCCTTGTCTCCCATGGCCACTCTCAGTATGAGCTCTGATATCAATTGGAGCAAGATATCATAGAAAATAGACCAAAGAATTCTAAATGCAGAATTCATAAGAAAATTTGGGAGAAACATCGTCGTAGTCTGTTTTCTATTTGATTTTTGTAAAGATTATATACATGTGATTTAGTAGATCTAGTAGTGATGCTAATGATGTGTCCAGCTTTCAGGTAGTTGGTTATAGCAGATTATAGAGTGTATGCTGGTGCATGTAACAAAAAATAATGCATATGCAATATTTAGTAGATGCATGGGCCTAAGGCCTGGAGAGTAGCCCCTTTATTTATGGCTTACATCTATTAGTTTATATTGGCTCAATATCGACATTGGCCAAGTCAAGCCCCTTAGATAATTCTAGAGCCTCTTCTACACAAGCCAACTCGGTAGGAACTATTTTGCTTTTGTCTCTAGCCAACGCAAACCCTAGACCTGTTGTGTCCTCCATTACAGCGGATGGGTTAAGAATAGAAGGTTCGGAAGGGTTTTCCATTGTCAGAGAGTGTGAGGAAGATTGAGTGAAGAAACAGCAAATCCGACAATGAAAAGTGCCTAAACGGTGGCGACGAACACTGCCAATAATGAGCAGATCCGGTGGTGAATTCCTGTCTCCAGTGGAAGAAGTAAAGAAAAAAATTACCTAGGGTTTATTGGCTTTGATACCATGTAAACAATATGTATTTTTATTATCGTATGTGTACAAGAGTATAAATACATGTGATTAGGTTTATAACCTCAGGATATAAAAATACTATACTACCCCTTGCTATCAAGCTAAATAACACTAATGTATAGAGAAATATCTTTACAATTTATAACTACCTAATCTACACTTCTATTTGCATTTCTAGAAATATACTGAACATTAAAAATAAGCCTAGTGGACATCCCTGCCTAGTCTCATCCACTATATCCTTATAGGCCCAACATATAGCATGTTTCGATCCATTAAAGGCCTTAATCACTACCTGGGAATCAGACACAATAGAAACTGACGAGACTTGCTTCTTTTTGGCCCATAAGACAACTTCCTAAATAGGTGAACACTCCACTGCCTCCGCATGTGGAGCATGAACCTTTTTCGAGAAGCCTCCTATCAAATTGCCCTTATCGTCTCTAACCATACCACCCGCGCCCCACTCCCATTCGAAGCTTTAAATGATCCATAAACATTTATCAGCACGACTCCACTATCAAAACAAATCTTCTCGTCCTCTCTCATACCACCATTTCAATCAATAGAACCATCTCCATTCACTGTCAAAAGACTCAAAACTTTCTCACTACCTTCTCCAGATATGGCTTCTTTTTCTCCATAAACACAGTCACATCTCTCCTTCCAAACTGTCCATGCTGGATGTGCAATTTTGCTACACAAAATCAAGCTTTCCAGCCTCAAAGATTGGGACTTTTTGCCTTCTTCTCTCATCCTCCTAGTTAAGTTACATTTTGTACGGTTCTTCATAGATAGCTAAGGACCGATCCAAAACACCCTTTTGTTTTTTGGATTGATCACTTAGGTGCATTGTACATTCTCTCTTTTATTTATAAAAATAAAAAAAATAAAAATACTGACTGCAAAAAACAAAAAAAGAGTAGATCTTGCACCTACATTTGCAAGAAGCAAAGTCACTTAGTGATAGGGATCAAGCCCTCCTTACCATGTCTAAGGCATTCATCACTTCTCTAGGCCAAGAAATGCGACCCTCATTTAGGCAAGGATATCCTACGATCTGGCCCAAGTGTTGCCCAACCTGTTTGTGCTGCATCTGTGCTGTTTCATACATTCACCAAGCTATTCTCCTCCCGACCGCCCTGATTCCAGTTGGTCTGCCAGACCGATCTGCTGTTTTGTACCTATCCAAACTGTTCCTACCCTCTGCCGAGAGGTAACATAATCTGACCTCCTCTTCCCAGGGACAGTACGAATATTTTGCTTTCTTGCTTTTGTCAGATGAATCCAGTCCAAAGTTGACATCTGTCCAAATGCTGATCCCAAGGACAATTCCTCGTGACATTCTTTCTTTTGGTCTTTTCTCATTTTACCCCTTTAAACATATTCTAGAATGTACAATTTACTTTTTTTAGATATTTTACACTTTTATAATTTCCATACTTGTGTCCTATATCAAAGGATAGCTTATCTACTTCTTTAGCAAGAATAGTGACTAATGACCCTAGTGAGTATTTTGTGTGTAATATCAAATATCTATTAAGCCTTATATAGGGCTTAGTAGTGCCTAATATCTATTAAGTAGCTTGTGGATCCTACTAAAACGCCTATTTTTCCTTTGTTTTATCCACACTTTCCTTCGACCTACCTTAAGTGTATTTGGATCGATACCCTCATGTCTCGAGGCGTATCACTTAGACACTTGTTCTTCAAATGTAGTTATAAATTCAGAGTGGTCTTAGTCAGTTTGGGTTGTTTGTCCATTCCAACAATTGGCATGACATTAAACCTTCCAAGTACTAGATAACCACAATAAGCGAAGGTTTGAAGCTAGCTTTCGCTACTATAGTGTATTTCCCTTGGAGGGAGAGAAATGATTGTCTAGCCTTGCTTAAGCATTTAGAAGAAGCTCAAGTGGTATTCATGATCCTAAACAAGCACTTATTCTGTCTAGAGATTGTATTATCTTTTCCCAACAATAGGGGACTCTTGTATTCTGTTTTAAGATTCTATTTACATGTTCTCTCCTTATTACTAAAGTTTTATTGAATTACTAAAAAAATAAAAGACTAGATTCCACATCCAAGCTAATAACAAGTTAGTATTAGAGCTAATTGTCCCATATGATTTCTTGCAATTATTTGTTGCATTTGCTCAAAATCACATACAACCTCTTGATAAGGATGAAGCTGAGAGGTGTGCCCTCACCATGTAGTAAGCAGCAGTGGCCCAATAGCATGTCAACATTTTTGGGGGTAAGGTCGTGTTGAAGCAGCTAGATCTATCCACTATCACCAGCAGAAAAACACAAACAAGCTGCGGACAAACCAAGGTGAGTCCATAATATCCCATCGCACATTTTGTCAAGGGGCAACAACCCTACACGACCCCCTTTACACAAAAACCTTCATATGTCACTCAACGTATGCCCAATTTGTTGAGCAAAAACCACTCATGTGAATCCAACTCTCTTTCTTCATCTAGACATCCAAATGCTCTAAATTGATAAGAGGGTAAACTAGTGACAATATTAAGGATAGTGATGATATTGATTCGTGACCTTGATATGGAGTTGGAGCTTTTAACTAGAATGAATGCACTAACTATGTATATGATGTCGGAAAAAAACCGATTTTATATCACAACCAAGCACGCCACTTAACATGTTCCTAGATTTGAACGCATGCAAGCTCTATGCTAATGGCTCACAACCACTTAGCTATCCAAATTCATGCATGACCTCCCAATGATCCTTACCCCAATACCTCGCGCAATGGACATATCTAAATTTTGAGCTTTAGTACAAGGCCATAATCTAAGAAGGGAGTAATTTTAGGGATATAGTTTAGGAAATAATTTATTGGGGGAGCAAAGTTTAAAAAATAAAACAAATAACTAATTTGGTTATTTTCATCCAAATAGGTAATTACTGTGATTCTTTTAGTAGATATTATAAGGTACTATAATTTTTAATTTTGAAAGTAAGATGGATATTCTTAGAAGAATAAAGAAGAAGTTATGGGCCCTTGGCTTCTACAAACAAATAACCTCACAAGAGAAATAAACAAGCCAAAAATATTAAGTTATTTTATTTTTGTTCATTATTTGTTTTCAAAATTGGGAGGTTCTTTCTAACAAGTTCTCAAAACTAGATTGGAGGTTTTCTTTTATGAGCCCTCAGCCATTCCTTTTTTTATTTTACTCATGATTAGATACTGCACTCCAGGCTCATATTATTTACAAAGGTTTGAGATTCAATTAACAAATTCATGAAAATTAGGAGTTAAGTGCACTTTCAAAAAGGTATAGAATTTAATTAACAAAATTCAAAAAAGTTTGGGTTTTCCATTGACCTTTCCCTGTAAATAATTGACACATAATCTCCTATGATCTAACTAGAAGGTTTGAGCAAGAATCAACCACTTATTTGGTCCAAAAAGTCTGCAAAACTAAAGATGCCCAAAACCAGGCTGGTTCAGTGATTGACTGTTTGTATGATTATCAACAACAAGATCATAGTGATGGATGTAATTAAGAACCAACTACCAATCTAGCCCTCAAGCCCAATACATTAAAAATGCTCAAAAAGAATAGTTGCTGTTGGACTATCTTGTCGATTCAAATGAATGTTTTGGCTTAAAATTATTATTATTTTACACTGCAATTTCTTTTGGAACCAAACAACATAGCTTTCATAGCCAATCAGAAGAAAAGAGAGAGAAAATGCTCTCCCTTCTCTCTAGTTTCCTATCTGCTTTCCCACCCCCACTAGAAAGCCACTTTTTCTAGTGTTGAAAAACCCTAAAACATGTTTGTCTCTCTTTTCCTTCTATTTTTGCTTGATCTATCTCGTTTAGCTTAGCTAGCTTTTTGTTTAGTCGGTTATCTCTGTGTTAGTGGCATTGTTTGTGTTAGTGGAGGTGCTGTGTTCTTTCTTTCTGTTTGGCTTTCTTTATTCGCTGGGGGTGCTCCATGAAGACATTCCCACGAAGAAACAAAAAGCTTAAGGTTCCTGAACTTGCTGCTAAATCCACTCTAGCAACTTGCACTCCATCCTGTGCTAAGAGGAAGAAGACAGTGGCTGATTGTTCTCCTCCTTCGGACGGGTCTTCATCCAATAAGAAGAATAGTTTGGATTCCGGTACAGTTGGAGTGGTTTTGGGTGAAAAGAAGTCTCAGAAGAGTATGGGGCCCAAGGATTTTGCCTTGTCAGGGCCTGCAAAGGCTAGCCAGAAGAAGACAAAAAATAAAAAAAAAAAGTTCCCTTTTCTAATAGCTCTATCCCATCTGCTGACCAAAAAGATAGTGAACCAGCTGCCTGTTTGAGTGAAGGTACTGAGTCCCTTAGTGATGGGACACTGCAGGCCAATGCAAAAGTCACTGAACAAGTTTAAAATAGTGGAAAAGTAGTTTCTCAAAACCACTTATCCCAAAACCACATTTTTGGTTCCTCCTATGCAAAAGTTATTTACCCTTTTCTCGAACATGAAGCAAGCTCCAAGGTCAAGGTCGCCCTAGCTCATTTTCCACCCTCTAGAAACGGTGGGAACATAGTGGTGAAGCCCCCAAGAGCTGTTCTGAGATAGGAGAGAAGATATGGAAAAACACTCCTTTGGGGTATTTCCTGGTAAAAAATTTAGCTTTCGCTCTTGTTGGCCATGGCTTCTTAGAATAGGGAAGGCCTATTAGAAGTCCTTACAAATGGTTGTGGGTATTATTTCTTTAAATTTGTTGATGAAGACTCCTTGTTGAAAGTGCAGCAGCATCCATGGATGTTTGCTGGCCAACTTTTGATCCTAGAGAAATGGCGTATTGGAATGTCATTATCTCGTGTCCGACCAAAGAAAATGCCTATTTGAGTGAAGCTATAGGGCATCCCTATGGAATTCTTGCATCTTGAGGGAGTAGGTTATGCTACTAGCGCTATCAATAAACCCCTTCAAGTGGAAATAGTCACGGCAACGAATGAACAAGTTAAATATGCTAGAGCCTCAATGGAGATGGAAGCAAATGGAGATTTCTTAAAGTCTTTTGAGATGGAATGCACCGATGGTTCAAGGCATAGGATAGATGTGGAGTACCAATATCTTCTTCCGAGATGTACTCGGCATAAAGTATTTGGCCATAGCGACAATAGATGTCACGTCCATAATAGTCTAGAAAATGTATATGGAGCAGTGAAGGACCCCCATGCTAGTGGCTTGTCCAAAGATGGTGCTGATCCGCCTAAGGCCTCATCTCCACAACACATAGTTTTGGAAAAGAAGCAATCTTGAGTCACCTAAGCCAAAAGCGCCGGTTGCTCCTGAGAGAGGCAAAGCGATTGAGTCCACTATCATTTCAGTTACTATTCCTATCTCTTCCAGGTTCAATATTTTATCTCCTACTGCTGAACAGGATCCATCTGATTTAGGACAGCAGGATCCTAGTCCAAACAAGGAGTTTCCTCCTAGCAATGGCGATTTCTTGTCTTCTCCTATGGATAGGAGGTCAGGTTCATCTCCCTCACATGTTTCTAACTCCTTTGGTGAAAGTGCAGTTGCTGCTACGAAGATAGGGATTCAAGAGGTATTATTAGAAATGCCCTGGAATGAAGTACCAAAGAAAAAAAAGAAGCCTGAGAAGAAGAAGATTGGGACAAACCAGATGTGGAGGTTGACCTAGGTCCTTAATGTTGTGTTGTTCTCATTCTCTTTTTGCATATATCTATGATAGCAGCTTCAAATATTAGAGTTGAATGACCCTACAAAAAGTAGAGTTGTAAATAAATTTTGCAGTGATGAAAATATATCTCTTTTGGGAATTCTTGAAAAAAAAGTAAAAGAACAAAATTTTCAAAAAATTAGAAATCATCTTTTTCCTCTTTGGAGTGTAGAATCTAGATGTATAAATCGCATTTAGGTTACTTGGAAACCAAATGTTTAGAATGTGCACATCTTGGACCCATCAAACCAATTTACACATTGCAATTGCTTCAACCTTATTGAGGGTTTCACTACTCTGATCACCATTGTCTACACTACCAACAAAGAGCAACTTAGGGAGAAGTTGTGGAAAGAGTTAGTAAGGCTTAAACCGGCCATGGTTGATTATAAGGGATTTTAATGTGTAGGGCTTTAGAAGAGAAAGTTGGAGGCTTAGAGGTTGTGTCAAAGGGTATGGAAAGCTTTAATAATGCTTGTTATATTTTGGAAGTGGAGGAAGAAAAATTTGTTGGCCCGCTATTTACTTAGACAAACAGAAATGATGCTCAACCTATGCTATGAAGACTTGATCGAGGTTTAGGATGAACACTTTTCAAAACTCAAAATTAGGATACTCAACCCAAGTACCTTGGATCACAACCCATTGGTGATGAATCTTGCGATGAATTCCTAGTTGAGTAAAGATCCTTCTTCAAGTGTTTTGATTCCTGGAGTCAACACCCCTTGTTTATCCAAACTGTTAAAGAAGTGTGGCATGTTGAGGTGGAGGGGTTAGCTATGTTCAGACTCTACAAGAAGCTTAAAATACTCAAAAAGCTACTTCTTAAGTTGAATTCTGCCCATTATTCTTTATTCCCCACTTATTCAATTTAAAAAAGTAAAGGATTCGTTAGAGAATGAGTGTTCCTCTTGGTTTAAAGTTTTCTAGTTTCCTTTTATTTTTTGAATCAGTGGAGGTTTTGGCATCCATCAATGCAAGTAGATATTCCTTGCATGGCTCATTACCTTCTGCGGCCCCCAAAAAAATAAATAAATAAAAAGTAAGAAGGAAGAAAAAAGTAAGGCAACGAAAGGCGAAACCCCACTTCAACTAACCAAAGAGAAGGTAAGTACAATCCATCTTTTCTTAAGTAAAATTAATAATAAAACTTATTTAAGATGGATCTAGTCTTACATGCTTTAATAACATAAAATATAGCATTACTAGATTGGGGTTAACCACCCAATCAAACCCGATTCAACCTGACTTTTTCATAAATTGGTCAAAGTTACCTCTTTGACCCTTATTGATGCTAACCCTAATTCAACCTACCTAACCAAGCTACTCTACCTTAGCTCCTATAAAACCCAATTAGGTTTTTCGGCTTGAAATATACCATTTTTTTTTTTTTAATACAGAGAATGCATTGATTCATTAAAAAAAATAAATGTAGCTCCAAGGGAAAAAAAAAAGGAAAACTTTAAAAATCCTCAATTTTCAAATCTTCAAAATGTGGACATTTTATTACTTTACAAATAAATATAGATCCTATTATAATATTTTTATTAACCCTAGTTCCACCCTTATTTGACCTTCTTCACCCTTGACCTTTTCTCATTCATAGGTCAGTTTTCTCTCAATCTTGATTGAACAATATTGATAAAATGTATGCCATATGCTATAGCATTGCGTTTGTATACTCTTACTTTTTTTTCCTTAGTACGAAAGACAACACTCAAAGCAAATGCATGAATATTAATCTAACTAAAAGAATGTTGGCCCAACATGATAAACATATAGTATAGATATACCTTGTAACTCAAACAAAAACATGCCCTAACTATACAAAAATTCTGTGGTAAATTTTGTAAAATTCCATGTCTAGAATCTTTGATTGCATCAAATCCATAATTTAAGCATGTTTTCCCTTTTCCCATTATTAAGAGAATCCTAAGGGAATCCTTTAGCTTTCCCATCCCAACAAAACCTAATAATTTGTGCCATAGGTCTATTGTCAAGGTTTAGCCATGAGCATGGACTAGTATGGCATGTTGAGGATTGTAACATAATTTTGTTGGGCAGAAACGCATCAATCATGGCAAGCATTGCTACGATCAACCATGTGGGAAGCCTAAGTGCCTAAGTGGGCAACCCCTAAGTGCCTTAGGTTACTTAGTCAGGGCAGTTTAGTCTAAGGAATACGATCTTACCAATGGCTTTGACTATGCTCAACAGCTGCATCTTGAAGAATCAAACATTGGAAACCAAATCCCCACCCTCAACACCCAAAACTTGGTATCAAGTTATATATGTAATGTTATAAAGCAAATAATGTTTTCATGGAGTGAATAACCAAACCAGGAGGCCTTATCAAAGTTCTGCATGCTATAAATTACAGCAAACAAACCTGGAAAATCAAGCTCACTGCCAAGACCAAATGGGCAGGTATCATTAGGCTTCTTCTAAAAGCCTGTGCAATGTCAAAGTCAATGCCAAGTTTATTACCCATAATCTAGAAAAGTAATAGATACAATCGAAGCAAGTTTACCCATTGGAACATGCTAACATTGTAAAGGACAAGCAGAAGAATATGTATTGTATCATGAGAAGAGATTAGAGAAAATTTGAATGCACTGACCTGAGGCATGTAAATTGCTGCAAATACAGAGGCAATGTAATTTAGGAGCAGGATTCCAGACCCAAGGAAAGCGATATTTCTAACTCCAAGCTTTGTGGCAAAAGTTGATATCTGAAACCTGTAAAAGCAACATGAAGTCATTAATTGGAAATCAGCAAGGCATTGAAATAAACGGGCTCGCCAAGAACCAAAAGGGAAATCAAAAGAAGAATCATTATAGTGAAATACAATTAAGTGAGCAATATCAAGTACATGTAAAATTTTATTGCAACAAATCAATGCTTCAAACATCACATTTGACAACATGACAAAAGCTGCATTTTTCAATATAATGTGGACACTTTATGCCTTAAGTTTAGAGAAGCATATGATCACAATAGCATCTGGCAGCTTACCTTCTATCACCCTCAACATCTGGAAGATCTTTTGTTATGGCAATGACCAGAGCAAAAAGAGTAACAAAGGTTGTAATGAAAGCCACAGGTGCACTGCATATAGAAGTATCAAAGATACATTAGACATCATATGCGTCCAAATGTACATACACTAGAATAGAATAAACAATAACCAAGGGTAAACAACCTTATCATTAAGCTAATAACCACAAATTCCTATATTGGCAGATTCAGTTGATAATCATGATTTTAGGTCATCTGTAACTCATCTTTATTCTCATGGTTTGCAAATGTGATGCAGGTACAAAGATTTTTCAGTATCAAAACACTCAAAGTGCTATTGTCATTACAGGCTCAAATGCAGATTCAGCTCAAGAAGATTAGCGGGAGAATACTATACTATCTACTTGTCATCAATATGTGTCCATAAATGAAAGAGAACAACATCTGGAAGCCTCAAGTGAATTATATGATATACAACAGAAAGAAACTGATTTACTGTGAATTAGCTCTCATTGCTACAATCATAAAACCATCTTCATGTCTAGGTTTAAGTGAAAGCCTGCAACTTATCTAGATTTTTCATTCAAAAATTACTGAGTGGAATCTGGTTAGTCTCATATTACATGCATGGCTTCAAGAACTAGTCAAGGGTCGGTTTAACTTTTATTTCCCTAAGATTTGTGAAATCAAGGCTTTTTAGGGGTCAAGAGGAACTCTGCAATTCCTTATGCTATTGGCTACTCCTAAACTATATTAGACTAAATTTTAAATAACTTCTTGCCTTGTTCATTCTCAAGAGAGGTATTATGCAAAGCTTTTCAATAATACTTTCCCTAAATAAAAGATAGCAATGATCTAATAATATCTCTTTAAATGCATTATTCAGAAAAAAAATAAGGATAAATATTCATTGTTCTATTGTGAAAATATTCCTTTCATATTATAAAGATTTTCCTACATATTCCATAAATGCTATGTCAAAGCAAGTCATTTTCACTTCCTTCTTAAAGCATGTACAATTATTAAAGTTAATACTACAACTATCTTATTTAAAATCTTAACTTTGAGACATGGTGCAAACTACTATATTTATTACATAGCACTTCCGCTCACTTAAGGGTTAAGATTTTAAATAAGACCCATCAAGTAGATAACTTGAGTAAATGATGGTGAAAAGACCAAGTAGGGATTGGAAATAGGACCTCTTACTCTAATATCACATTAAGATTAGCACCATAACCATTTTAGAGCCATAACCATTTCATCTAAAAATTTAAGCTTGTACATATGTCATAGGCTATTATACATACTACCAATGTAGTCAAACCTAAAAAGGCATGGCCTATTTAATTCGGTTTAACTGGAAACAGACACAAAAACAAGCCAATCCTTTCACAAAACCCAGATTAGCATTTCCCTATTGGGACCTAAGTAGTCCAAAAGGTCCAACTACGTAGCCAACCTAGCCGAGTCATTAGGGTCTCATTGCACTTTTAAATTGATCAAGCAAAAGATTCAAATAAGTACGGGCTTAAGCCTAATAGGTGGATAGCTTTTATTGGACTGCTAGGCCTCGTCTCCTAATAAAATCAAGTATCATGTTTGCTATATGACCAATTTGGAACTATTTCTATTACCAAAGAAGGCAAGAATTGAAAAAGATGAACTTCTTTAAATTAGAATTGAAATTAATAAATTCATGACCTTCGTTCAACCTTGGTTTAACCTTGGTTCAATCCCTTGGCAATTAAACCTTCACATGTCTAGTCCAAGTCAACCTCCAAGCCAAGTTTGACAATATTGTATATTACTTAACACAATTAATTGACTGTACTAGAAAAATATTGTCGACTCTCCTTGTTTCACTTTCTAGGAGTTTCTACAAGACTATCTCCAAAGACTATACAATGGGATCCAAGTTCTTCTCTGTTTTCTCAATTGAATTTATTTCCACCCTGTATAAGAACCTTTACTACTGTACATAAGAAATACATACATCCAGCTGTGTAAATTATTATAAATTATGCCACAAATAAGCATACCTCCACTCGAATGCAAGTCCAAGGGCAGCTCTTGTGGCATGGTATACACCAAAATTGAGTAGGAAACCTCTTACCTGAAAATATTATCAATTGAGCCCCATTCTCCAACTAATCAAATTAACAGGAATCACATAAGCAGCTTCTTAAATATCATTGTGACACATGAAAACCAATGAGAAGTTTGCAAAAGATCCTTTTACATATCCAACTAGAGAAAGATGATGGGAATCACTTATTATACTTGCTCTTTATTTGAGAACCCTAAAGGCAAGGTGAGAACAAATGTTATCAACCTTGCAATTGATCCTTTTAGACATGACCCATTGAAAGATCATTCATCAAGTGGGAGCTTTTCTATCAGTTCAAACTAGGTGTTCAAGATACATGAGCTTAATTCATCAGTTTTAATCAAAAAATGCTCCCTGCCTACAGTTTCTCAATTATCAGTCCAAATGCTAGCTTGCTTTGGCCTGAATGTTATGCACATAAAGATAATAGAAAAAGGGTCTTCTTCAAGAGGAGTTGCTATACTTTGGATACTCAGTTAATGATATTTATATAATCCTCACACGAAAGGCTGAAATCATCTTCATAACACCCTTCTAGTATCCTATCTCTCACCCAACTATGAAACCACCATTACAGGTAGGAATAATGTCAACATAACTGCTTGAACTTTGTGGTTCTTTTTTCAATTTTACACCTTTGAAATTATAAATATCATACTTAATTGAACTTTTATTTTCAAATTTACTATCTCCTAATCTTTATGAAGATGATTTGGGCAATGATTCATTTGTTGAAGCATGGGGAATATCACGGAGTCAGTAAATTTGATAAACAAAAATTCATTAGGTATATGTCCTTCAGTTACTTCAAACTTTAAGCATAAAATGGGTAAAGCATTAGAAATTCAGGTAATGATTTTGACATTATCCTCTATAATTTTAAAGTTTAAACTCCTAAGAAAGGAGGAAGATCATACCGTCGCAATAATGAGGAATGCTGCAACAGGAAATCTCTTCATCCTAAAGGGAGGAACAGAATAAATGGTCCCAAGAAAAAAACCTAGACCATATAGTGATGTAATAAAAGGTCCAAAATTCCAGGAGACAATCAGTAGCCCCGCCACAGCAAAAAATATGACCAATGACCATGCAGTTTGGACTGAGAGGTCACCTGCTGCAATGGGTAGGTAGGGTTTGTTGACCCTATGAATAAAAACCAAGTGTATCAGGATTCTGAAATGGATGACTAGAAATGAACAATTGTTAAAATTAGCTGAATGCACACAATAAATGTTTATAATTATACTGCAGAAGCCAAGAGTAAACATTCTCATTAGAAAAAATCACGTAAAACTGTTGAATCTGCCCAGATGCCTGGCTAACTCAATATCTATGTTCCTTGCTATATTGATGATTGTTTTGACATCGCAAATTTGATAACAATGAACCCCATTGTTTTGATGGTCTGGCAGTTTCATAGGTGCTACATGTTAGTAAATAAGTATCCCTCAAAGTAAAAGCATATTATGTAAAATGACAAACTAATTTTGCATGGCAGAACCCCTTACTTGTCAATGCCTATGTCATAGATTTGATTGATGCCAACAATATAACCATTGCCACATATTAAGGCAAAAAGGCCCGAAAATGCTTTAAGCAGTAAAGTCCACTTTATGAGATCAGAGTTCTCGATTAACGCTCTTGCCACCAAGGAACTGTTCACCAAACAAAAAATGGAATCAAGTTACCAATTGTAAATGCTATAAGAACTGAAGAAGAAATCATTCACCAAGGATCTGTCCAAAAAATGAAAAATGGAATCGAGTTACCAAATTATAATGCTAACAGCAGCTGAAGAAGAAACAGATTGGTAATTACAGTAAGTTCTTGCTAATAAGTATGATTCAGCATAGCACTTACAAAGAACCCAGAGCTGTTCCCCTGATTGTATGGGGCCTTAAAAATCTCCAGCAGGCATCTCTAAAATTTGAGATATTATCCACTACTGGATCAGCTCCTGCTGCTCCAACTCGACTGCATGCCTGCCAGTATTTGCAGGTATTTTCATCTCGTGAATAAACTATTCATTTCCTAGAATAGAATCGGTGAAGGATGACCTTGAATGAAATAATGTCACAAAAGTGATTGAAAGGAAACAAAACAAGGTGAATCTGGAGAACTTTTTCCACTAAAGTTCTATTTTGTTTTCTATGACAGAAAAAACATGAGAGTTTCTACATACATTACAAAATTGCATAAAGTATAGCATCAACCTCTTCCACAAGCTCAATCGTGACAAAGCTAGAGGAGAGACATGTAACATTAATACAACAGGACTATCTAGTCCAAACAAGATTACCTTGAACCATAGTCAAATTCCTAATGAGTTTACATCGAGTCATTCACTTAAAAATATGTGCACAGGTCCTGCATCCAAGAAACTTCCAGAGGTTCTTTTGGTAAATAAATAGAAATTTTTGTTCAATAGGGGAAGTCTGTGCACAAACAAAGAACTGAACAAACTGAAACATTACAGCCAAAGAAACAAAGAAGTCCAAGCAAGCCAAAAACAACTCAAGTAGGAGGACAAAATCTCACGTAAGCCAGTTTGTTGTGAAAGAAAAAGTTGAGAAGGACTCAGAGAACTGAGACAGGTGGAATTCCTTGTTCACCATATGCAGTAAACAGATGCAGCAAGAGCTTAATGCCAGGTCAAGATAAAAAAATTCTTGGAGTCAGCTGTAGCAATGAGGCCTGCAGAAACACCTTTCAAGGTAGCAAGGGAGGAAGGGCACTGAAGGTAATCAATCACAGACTTCAGGCTTGAGAGGTGAAGGGGCACCAAAATGAAAGCCCAACAACAAATTCGTGATCACTCTTATAGCATGTAAAAGAAAACTAAGCTCTCCTCTCTCCTATAAAATTGACGAGAGGATATTTAATTGTGGACCAATAGCTTGATGGGTTTTCATACTTACCAGTATATTGAAGGATCAACAGCTTCAGAATTAGGCTCTACTGAAGACAAATATAATCAACTATAAAACTGTTATGGTAACCCCACTTATCATCATTCAGCACACACTGAAAGAGCATGGTACTGTGAATCCAGGACATTGAGTTGCATTGACATTGTCCACACTGTCTATAGCAATACACTTAACCAAATAAAGTTGCCATTAATGGGATAGACAACAGCATGCAACCCTTCACATACTCTGTCATGCAAACACGTACAACCAGGATATCCATGGACCATTCCTTCTTTCCCTTTACTTTATTGGAGATGGTTCCATTGCCACCTTATGCTCAAAGTAAATATTGAAATTGCAACAATAGCAGATGTGTTGGTACAATTGGATGGCATTGTTAACTAAGGAGTGCATCTATACTTTGCAACTCCTAACTGTGCAATAAGCCTGTGGATATAAGGATTTGTGAAAGTATCATGCAAAAGTGTCTCGCAGAATGAGAATGAGAAGGTTTATTTGTATCAAATACTTCTCAACAAAGAAGAGATGATGTAGCTAGTGATCAAAGAGAAATAATGATACAATCTCACATATCACCTGAAACAATTATTTAAATGAACATGCAATTATAATCTCATAAGAGTTGAATCTTTTTTATGAAAACCTCTCAATTAGGAAAAAATAAAAGGCAAGGATAAGAAGTATTAATGATGTCTATCGGAAATTATGACTGGCAATCAAACAATAGATCATGTCAATTATTAATGAACAAGAACAATCAGGTTTGTAATAGCCACAAAAAGATCATCATATATGCCAACATTTTATTACTATTTACACACTACATGTGCCTAACATGTGTGTGTAATACCCACTAACTCCTTTCTCAACATCTTCAATCTACGGAGAAAGTTTAGGACCGTACTTCGTGACAAACTCTACTCCAAATCCAACAATCCTAGATTTCCACATCACTCGAAAATTAAATTAATCCTGCCAATAAGCTTTATACATTTTATTGACATCGCCTGTCGCTTGACCTATTTATGTAAAATATGGGGAAAAGGAGCCGAAGTATAGGAAATACAGGGATATTTTCATATTGCTGAACAGAACGCCTACTCAGCATAGATTAGGTATAGAGGCATTCCAACTCATTCATGGATGAACTAGATAGACAGCACCCTATTCAGTGAAGTGAAGGCACTGATATTAAGCATCATTATATAACATCTGTAGCCTCACAATGTATGGAAATTAACAGTTCCCTGTGCAGGCACTCTATGTATGATTAACAACAGGTGCTGTGCACCATTAACATTTTCCATGAGAAATCATACTAAATATGTGTTAACAAAAGGGAGGGAGAACTGGACAACATTACCAATGAAGATTTAGAAAAATTATACATACCCAGATGAAGTTGCGCTTAGAAGAGTGTTTAGTGTGGCTTTTACTTCTTGTGGAACCGTGGAGACCAAGTAAAGGTAAGTTTTTTGAGGAATTTAAGTGAAGATAAGAGCATACTAAGGTGGATGTCTTTCTTCTGGTGTAGTTGATTGAAGAGGAGGAGTTAGAAGAATGTGGAGGAATTAGAGCTGCAGTTCGGAGGCAAGAAGAAGGGGAGAGAGATAGCTCCATGAGGAGGGGGAAGAGAGAGAAATTGTGAAGCAGCAGCAGCAGCCACTGTGTTGAGTTGAGCTGTGGTGACTGGTGAGTAAGGTCGGAGGCAGTGTTGGCAGGTAAAATTTTTGTAGTTCTGCTTTTTTTTTTTTTTTTTTTTAATTTTCAGGTAAAATTTTACGGTTGATTGTCGGAAAACCGAACTTCAGATAATCCACCCTCAGTTTATTTGACGAAAAGCTACAAATGCAAATATCATAAAAAGAAGACACACCAGCGATGTATTTATAAAAGAAATATAAAATAAATACAAAATGATTTTAGGATTTAATTAAACCCGATACGCGAAAATATTGATCAAAAACTTTTAGCGTATTCGAATCTCTTTTACATGCATCGGCAAGAGCAAAATAAAAATGAAAGCCTTTTAAAATGAAACGTAGACGTGATGAGAATATGGAATTGTTGTGAAAAATCCAAAGTTAAAGTAGAACTAAAAAGCATATGTAAATAAAAAAGATAATGTAAATGTTGTTTTAGGATACTGAACGCATGTTTGATGTTTGAGGGTTTTAAATAAGTAAATATTAAGTTAACGGAAGGATTAGATGGTGTTTTAACATGACCATTCTAATATTTAAATCAATATTATATTAAAGATTAAAAAAAAGAGCACAATGTAGACTATAGGATGTAAAAGTGTAAGTAAGTTACTTGAAGACTTCATCTTTTATTTATAAAGATGAGACCAAACTATTCTCGACTAACGTATTATAATCTCATTTTATAAAAGTAGATGAGACAATTATCTACTTGCCATTTATCTCGAACTTGTTCCCACCAATATGGTTTGAACTCGATGGGTTAGATTTAATTGACTTAGATCAAGAGGCCCAAGTCATCACTGACTCAAAGGTCTTTTTCAAGTCAAGTCAAACTCCATGCTAATGATTCGAGTAAGAATGTTAGATCTCTTTTGTAACTTGGTTTTGGTTATGAGGAAGACATCTAAGCTGTAGGAAGCTTGCTCAAGATAATAGATCAAACAGGGCTTCAAGAGCTCAACCCATTTCAACCTAATTTGACTCCATTTTTTTTTTTTTTTTTGTTATTTTCTTCTTTCCAATTACTTTGAAGTAAACCAACATTCTTTTTCAATGTGTATAAAGGTGTTGTAAGCAAGTTTGAATCTCCATGTTCATTTATAAGATTACCCTCAAGTTACATGCAAAAACAATAGAGCATTATGAGCTTAAATAATTACATTTTAAATAATTAGATTATCTAACTCAAACTTCTATAAGAGCCCATGTTTTCATAATCTACCAACCCAAAATGAAAAGCCTATGTTATTCTTAGTCAATAGCAAAAAGAATAAAAACAAAAATAAATAAAAGGGCACTACTCTAATCTAGAAATGTGCAAAGAAAAACACCACCACAAAACATGTCAATTATTTAGAACATCTATATGCTTGCTGATCATATGTATAGAAGATTAACCAAGATGTAAGGTTAGGTCGTGCAGGCTCTACCTTCTACTCCTTAATACTTACAAAAAGCCCCTTATGAGCGAAGTTACAGGAGCCTTTTGACACTCAAGTTAGTAAAGAAGAAAATAGGCGAATGCTGCTTCTATTGTGTAGTAAAAACGGGGGATGGGGTTCGGGAGTAATAGATTAATAAGAGGGCTCGAAGAAGTTAAATATCCTCTTCCTTTCTTTTTGGCACCTAATGCCTTTTATCCCATTTACTTAGACACATGGCGACAAGGGGTTCGCTCATACTAATTATCAGCAAACAACATGCTCCACAACGAGTAATAGAGCTTTATCACAAGTGGTACACCATGGTCGACCTAACCACCAGATCTGCAATCTAATGATCTAGCAAGGACAGTAATAGGAATCACCCCTTAGATCAATCACACATAGCCGAGTTAGAGGACTCCAGGGACTTACTTAGAGAATATTAATTCGAAGCCCCATCCAAGACAAATCCTGACCTCTATGTTTCCTTCCTCTGCCAACCTGACCACCCAGTAGGCACTTATGCTGGGTTTGCCAAATAGATACACTACGATAAAATATCCAAATAGACAACCCCTAAACTGTTCGAGCCAACTACGCAACCATTGATGTCTGACCCTAACTCAAGTTGATTACTTTATAGTGAATGGCTGACCGAGCTTCGACCTAATCTAAATCAAGTTGACCCTTGACTGTAAGCTCTCCTTTCTTCTTTTTGTCCACTTTGTGCCATATTCTTAACGTCCAACCACCGAACAATACGTATTTTCTAGCACAAAATTCTAGAATGATCCTTTACTTTTCATACAGAATATTCTTTTTCTCTTTTAGCCTTTTTAGTATATAGTATATATTGTAAGAATATCCTTTTGTCTTTTTATACATGTAAAATAACCCTAGTAGATGAGTATATAAACCCTCACTTAATTATATATAAACATCAATGATCAATATCAAAATTTTCTAAAGTTTTCTTTTGAGCAACTCTAGTGTTCCCATTACCATTTTAACTCTTATCTATTCCATTTAGTAAGGAGTAGTGGTGAGTGACCCTTCAATTTGAACCAATGACTTTATCCGATGAATTATAAACCAAGTAGGATCGAGTAATGTGTTGTATCCAATTGATAGTTGCCTGAATTTTGCTAACTTTTCTTTTGTTTCCTTTGGTTTTAGCTTCATTGTGGTGTCTCTCTATGTGTCCGACCTCAAAAACACATTAGCTTCACTGGTATCATAGCTAGGTTCCAAGAAGGAGTATGTGAAGTTGTAATAAAGTTTTGGTTCACTTTATTGTTAATGGTTACTGTGTTCCTTTTGTATCTACTATAGTGTATTCATGTGGAGTAAGTTTGAAATTGCCAGCTATATAGTGGAGGTTCCTTTTGTATCTACTATAGTGTGTTCGTGTGGAGTAAGTTTGAAATTGCCAGCTATATAGTGGAGGTTTGTGTATGTTGGCAAGTGTGGCTCTATTGTTATTCTGTTTTCATTACGAAAATAAAGCAAGTTCATTTCTATTATGTTCAAGTAATTATTAGGTGTTAAAGTTATTAGTGTATTAGTCAAAGTTATAGGTAGTACAATAGTCGTATTTTCCATGTATTATGTTGTTAATCTGTTCAAAAAGTATTATACCATATTGGACTCAAGTGTTTAAGGTGTTATTAAAGACCAAAATAGTGGTGCTCAACCCAACCGTGATCAAAATAGTAATAACACTCCAAGGTCAGTTGATGATAAGCTTGGCAGACTCACTGACCTTATTGAGAGTCTATTTACAGTGATGCAAGTTAATAAGCAATAACCCTAGGTATGCCATAACACAACCTACCCAAAAATGTGCTAAAGAGAAGCTATGGACAAGGTGGCCGTGCTAACCACCCAGTTTGACCCCAGTAAGCTAGAGGAGTTGAAAATCGAGCTACTGGACGAAGGCTAGAGTTAGAAAAGATAGAAGATGATGATGAGGAAGTAGATATGGAGACTAACAAAGGGGAAGAAGTTAAGGTTAAATACTATTAAGCATGAGAGCAAGAACACTGAGCTCCTTAAAGACTTGACAATATTAAGGTCTAAATTCTACTCTTCAATGGAAGTGGAGATGCCGATAAATACCTGGAGTCAGAAGAAAAGATAGAAAAGGTGTTTGATTGATATGGATATACAAAAGTTGCAAAGATCCGACTTATTACATTAAAGTTTGCTGGGTATGCCCCAATGTGATGGAAAAATCTGAATGCAGCTAGAGTAAAGGATGGAAGACGAGGTGTGAGAACTTGGGATGAGATGAATAGGTTGTTAAAGGGTAGATTTGTGCCTAAAACCTACTTGCACGATATATTTGCAAAGTTGTAGGAACTTCACCAAGGAAGTTGAATAGTTGATGATTACATTAAAGATTTCCAGATGCTTGTGATCTGAGTCAATGTAAAAGAACTAAAGGTTCGTACAGTATCGAGGTTCATTTTTTTACTCAAATATGAGATTCATAATATTATAGAGGTATATAGGTTCTATACCTTGGAGGAAGCAATTAAGATAGTGCAAAGAGTTAAAAAATAGAGAAGAAGTACTCCAAGCTAATGTAGACCAATATTTTCCCGAGCCCCTATTTCATGCCAACCTATTCAAGCCTAACCGAGGAGATCATACCGAGTTGATGAGAAGAATAACTAACCTAACAATAACCAAGTAGGTTAATAGGTCAAGTAACCCAACCGAACCAAACTAAGGCCAAACTAACCTCGAAGACATATGAAAGAGGGCAAACCTCTAAACAGAAGACTAATGAAGTGAAATGCTTTAAATGTTTAGGTTTCAAACACATAATTGTTTAGTGTTCAAATCGACGTGTCATGGTGCTCTAAGAAGATATAGTAGATAGCACTAACGAGAGTGAGCTTAAGGAGGAGAAGAATGTTGGAAATGCTAAAGCTACGGAGGAAAAAGAGACCTATATCTATGCTGACTAAGGAGAAGTGATGACCTTAGTACCGAGACAAGTACCGATTTCCCTACCAAACTTTGAAGAAAACTAAAGGGAAAATTTATTCTATACAAAGTGTACCATCAAAGGACAATTGTACACCATCATTGTGGATGGAGGAAGTTGTACTAACATAATTATACAATCTTTTGTGTAGAGGTTAAGTTTGCTAACCTCTAAGCATCCCCAACCTTATAAGCTACATTAGCTTTATAATAAGGGTGCTTTACAGGTAACTAAACAAGTAACTATGCTGTTTAGTGTTAAGAGTGTATATAGGGATGAAATAATATGTGATGTTGTCCTCATGGGAGCCTCACATTTATTGCTTGGACAACCTTGGTTATTCAATCGATGTATTACTCACGACGAGTATAAGAACACTTATACCTTTATTAAGGACGAAAAGAAGATCGTATTGTAACCTATGATATCGACCTAAGTAAATGAAACCCATAATCAACTCACTCAAGTAAGTAAGAAGAAGGCTCTAGTAATGAGCTAAAGAGAGCTCCGAACTGCTGAGAAGGCAGATGAGACTATGTTTCTATTGATTAAGATATTGCTAGAGATGAGAGATTTAAAAATGTCCTAAATAAAATTCAAAAATTGATTAATGAGTTTTCTAATGTATTTCTTAAAGGACTACCCCTAGTCTGAGTCATAAAGCACTATATTAATCTACATCATGGCATCGTCCTACTAAACCAACCTACATATAGAATGAACCCTAAGTAGGCTACTGAGCTAAAAAGGTAGGTAAATGAGCTCATAGAGCGAGGATATAGAAGGGAGAGCATGAGCCCTTGTGTTGTACCAGCCTTGCTCATCCCAAAGAAATATGGTTCATAACGCATATGCATTAATAGCCAAGCAATCAATCATATCACTGTCAAGTACAAATACCTAATATCGACGCTCAATGACATGTTGGATGAGCTTTATGGCACTAAAATATTTTCAAAGATTGATCTACGAAGTAGCTACCACCAAATTTGTATAAAATTGGGTGATAAGTGGAAGACTGCCTTCAAGACTAAGCATGGTCTCTATACATGTTTAGTTATACCATTTTAACTTACCAATGTATCAAGCACATTCATGAGACTAATAAACCAAGTGATGCACCTTCTGATTAGAAGATGTGTAGTCATGTTTTGATGATATACTAGCGCATAGTACCAATTTAAATATTCATGTTCAACATCTCCAAGCTATCTTTGAAATATTACAAGCCAAGAAATTATTTGGGAACTTAAAAAGGTGTATGTTTTATAAGAATGAAGTGGTTTTTCTTGGGTACGTAGTAGCAGGAGAAGTTATTTGAGCAAATGAAGAAAAGATTCAAGCTGTTCTAGAGTGGCCGACGCCGAAGAATGTTAGTAAAGTTTGAAGTTTTCATAGCCTAGCTTCTTTCTATAGGCGATCACTAAAAACTTTAATACCATGGCCACTCTCTTGATTGAACTGGCAAAGAAGAGTGATTACTTCAGATGGAACAACCAAGCTGAACAAAGCTTCAAGGAAATCAAGGAAAAGCTTACCTCCGCTTTTATTTTATCACTACTAGATTTTAACAAGCCCTTTAAATTGGAATATGATTTGTCAAGCATTGGAATTGGAGCCCTCTTAATGTAAGGACAACAACCTGTCACTAATCATAGTGAGAAGCTTAGTGGTGCTGCCCTAAACTATTTTGTATACAAAAAAGAGTTGTACTCTCTTTTTCAAGCTCTTATTATCTAACAACGCTACTTACTACCACAATAGTTTGTTATTTATACTGACCCTGAGTCATTGAAGTATCATAGGAGTCAAAATAAACTATCAAAGAGGTAAGCCAAGTGGTTCAAGTTCATGGAAGGATTTTCTTATGTGATCCAGCATAAGAAAGAAAGCACAAATGTAGTTACCAATACCCCATCACATCGACAAGCCTTACTGACCACTTTGTAGATAAAATTATTAGGATTTTTGCCTATCACCAAGCAATATGCTCATGATCCTTATTTCGATCCTATTATAGAGCAGTATAAATATAGAGTTGCTGTTGGAGGTTATTATTTCGAGATGGCTATCTCTTTAAGGAAAGAAGGCTATACATATTGAACTATTCTACATGTAAGATGTTGGTCAAGGAAGGTCATAATAGTAGATTATCTGGTCACTTTAAAGAGACCAATGGCTAATCTATTGAAGAAAAATTTTTACTAGCCTAGTTTGGCTAAGGATGTACATAAGGTAATTAGTAGTTGTGAAATGTGCAAGTGAGTTAAGGAGGAAAGAGGGCCTTATGGAGAATATATGCCCCTATTAACACTAACCTTACCTTGAGCCAATCTCAATATGGACTTTGTCCTAAGGTTGCCTTATACATCTAGGTGAAAAGATTCTATATTTGTTGTGATGGACCAATTTAGCAAAATGACACACTTCATTCTATGCCATCAAACTAACGATACTTTATATATTGCTGATTTATTTTTGCAAGAAGTTATTTGAATATATGGAGTACCGAAGACCATTGTTTCAAATTGGGACACGAAATTCTTAAGCTATTTTTGGAAGACTCTATAGAGAAGACTTGGAGCTAAACTTGTGTTAAGCTCCAATAGTTACCCTCAAACTAATAGCCAGACTAAAGTGGTGAATAGGATGCTAGGCAACTTACTTAGAGCTATTGTGGGAAAGAACTTGAGGGATTGGTATCTGTATGAACTAATTATGAAATTTGCATACAACTAAACTGTCCATAACACCACTAAGAAGACCTCATTCAAGGTCGTCTATAGCTTCAATCCCACTATCCCCTTAAACCTTACCAATACTCCTACAACTGTTGAAGAGAGTTGATCCAGAGTTAACTGAGCTTAAGAATTGCAAGAGTAATAACAGCCTGTAATTAGGAAAATCGCTAAGTTTAATTAGAGATAACAAGAGATTGATAGCCAAAGCTACCGAGTTGTTTCCTTCCAGCTAAGAGACTTAGTATGGATACACTTCAACCGAGAAAAATTCCTGTACCTAAGATAGAGCCAGCTATCTCTTTGAGTTGATGGTTTGGTCAAGGTCTTATAGAAAGTCAATCGTAATGCCTACTAGATTGAATTACCTGATGACTATGGTGTTTCCTTCACTTTGAATGTGTCTGACCTGATTCCTAACCAACCAGTTGAAGAAAACCCCACAAGTCCCTTAAAAGAGCAATATCCATAAACAACTTTAGATTTGAAGACAAATCTTTTGAACTCCTAAGCAGATAATAGGAATCAGCCCCTTGAACCGATCACACATTGCCGAACTAGAGGAGTTCGAGGACTCACTTGGAGAATACTAGTTTGAAGCCCCATCCAAGACGAGAATTCTTATCTCGACCTCTATGTTTCCTTCCTCTATTAACTTGATTACTAACTTATTCTATTTAGCCAAGGAGGGGTGGTTAGTTGCCTGGCACACTGCGTTGCCTTGCTATTAGAGTGGGGGACATCAGGCCACTCATCATCGGCAACGTAAGTTTCTTTTCTTAGTTTTAACTTGTTTTTCTAAGTAGTCTGCTTGTTGTTTTGCAACTACATAGTTAACGTATGAGAAGTTGATAGCAAAAATGCTCACTATACAAAGCAGATGGATGGAGAGTGCTGCGAGGCCCAAGGGGGAGGGGGAGGGGGAGGGGCAAACATCACGTCATCCTTTGAAGGAGTCTAAGAAGAAGGGGGGTAAGCAATAAACCCTTCCTAAAGTTGTCTAGTAAGTGGGAGTTGATGTACCAAAGGGAGTGCCTATGTAAGGATGGTTGGCCTAGGGGCATTTGACGAAGGAGCCATTAGGGGAGCACAAGTTAGAGGCATTGAGGTTGAGTTGAGTCCTGTAGTAAGGGGTGCTTAAGTAGAAGTGGATCAAGCAAGCTTGAAGCGAACACTTGCAAATCATCGCCCCAATAGCTATTTAGATCCCTAACTATGAGAATATCGAACCTTTGGTTCATTAGAGTAGGTGAACAACTCCAATGCAATCCGTAGATTAGCTTGCTTAGAGGTTCAAGCAACTTTGTGCACGTTTTAGGCAGCTTATTGCTGGTCGCAATGAAGTGGAGTCCTTCATAGTGGTGTTGAAGAGGAACAACGAGGTAGGTTGCTTGTGTACTTTTGTTGAATTACTTGTTTTTAACTAAATCACCGATCGTTGATTATTTTTGTAGCTCTACGACTTGTTGGACTTCATTTTGGCTTACAACTGCTCAATTCTTTTGTTCAAGGGAGAGTAGGCAAAGGCCAAGGTAGGCCAACTTCGCAAGGTGCTAGAGGAAAAGGAAAAAGCATATAGTAACTTAGTTAATATGCTTAAGGACTAAGAGCACCGGTATAAGAAGGTACTTGGTCAAGTTGACAGACTGAAGAATGAGTTGAGGGCATCTAAAGAGTCTAGCAAGACCATAGAAAGTAAGCTAGCTGCTGAGTTAAAGGTTAGGGGTAAAGAATTAGAGAAGGTGTGAGCTAACTTCGATATGAAGGAGGCCAAGCTTTTAAGGGGTGTGGGACTTTTTGATCAAGTTAAGCATGAGATCTATATCGCGACTTTAGAGGACCCCCTGATTGAAAAGGTTATCATTAAGGTCGGTTATGCCATAGCAAAGGAGGTAAGGAAGCAAGTCTAGCAAAACATATCGGATGCAGACTTATCCTTTCTATATTGGCTAGATGAATCAAAGGTTACTACTGGGAGTAGGCCGATAATGAGTCATCTGGTGACTTGTTAAGGAGTTCCAATAGTGGCTCTAATGTAAACCTCAAGCAAGTGGGTCATGGCAGCGAAGCTAAATGAGGGGTGAAAGGACAGGAAGGGTAACAAAGGTAGCAACAACAACGACAACGATGACAACAATAGCAAGTTGAGGGCACTTAGCAGTTTCCTTGTGTTTTAATTTTTGTAGTTAGCTCAAGCGATATGTGCTCATTTTGTAGACTTCCGTTCTGTTTCTTTTGGTAGGTGGCTAGGATGTTGACCCCTATTTATGTAATTTCCTAGACCTATGAATAAAATTCCATTGCCATTCTTTGAACTCATCCTTGCCTTTTTCCTGATCACTGTTTCTCACCTTCATTTTGTGTTTGTATGTTCAAATTTGAACTATTCTTTCAATAAGTCTTTTTCTTGGAAAGGGTCTTCATAAGGGCTAGAAATCTAGTATGTTACTCTATTCGATTGTGAGATTGGTCGAACCCTATCCCCCTAAGTTGGTGCTAGCTAATTACACCTTGGGGACCTACTTGTTTTCCTCGTAAGATAGTACTTCGCATTCATCCTCAATTTTACCTAAGTGCTATGATGTTAACTATATCACGAAGTCTCTTTCTTCTGAGCAAACAATGGCTATTTGGGTTTTCGTAGGGGCTCATGTCAAGTACGGGTGGCTATCCAAGAGCAAATCTTGAAATGATATTATAGAATCTCCTTGGTAAGGGGATTTTGGTAGGGCAAATTTCTTTCTAACACATGTTATCCATCCTATAGAGTTCATTTAAGGTAGCATGTTCTTGTGGTAAGTGGAGTGCCTCGAGCAAAGTGCCTTCTAGAAGATTATTAATGTCTATGTGGCCGTCATTAATTCGAAATGTCTCGCTTTGGTTCCAGATGCTTTAAGGTCATGCAATGATTGATACGTATATGATTAGAGGCATCTCATAGACCTTATATAAAGGGTACGTAGGTCCTTGCTTCCTTACACTGCTTACCTGAATAATTTTAGTGGGGTATACTTGAGAGCTTTCATGAGTGTGCCTGAAGTGATAACATTGCTGGATGGTGTGCTTGAGTTGAGGATATAGTTATCTTCGACCTTTTCCCTCAAGTTGTAATTGTGAGATCTTCTAAACAGCTGCTAAGCAACATTGGTTAGATCACGAGCTATAACTGAGGAGCAAATGTCGTCTTGGGGTCCTGCCCTCTTTCTATCCTAGTGATGTCAATCAAAAGAGGGGAAGCTTGGGTGTAGCCTACTACTTGTTTGAGGCGGCCTTACTATAGGGCACTCGCCTATACAAGGTTCTAGGCAATCCCTTCCAAATACTATCCCGCATGAATCTAGGTAAGTGAGGGCATCCACAGTGACTATGGCAATAGAGAGGGTCTTTTCTCTACCCTTACTTAAGGGCTAAAGGGCTTATAAGAGTCCTTTAATTCACAAGTCCTTCTAGTCTACTTTGGGTGAAGGATTGACCTTACTTTATCTCTAGCAAGGCTTAGATAGCTTATAACTCTAGGTGGAGTAGCTGGATTAACAATCCCCCACTATTACTTCTGTGGAAGAGAAGCTCTACTAAGCGAAATAGGGACCTTCACTTGGAGGTTGAGTATCATTAGGAGCTCTACAGTTTGGAGCTCTACAGTTCAGGGCTTAACTAAGGAGGACTTTAGGGATGTAATCACAACACAAGAATTGGTTGAGTCGAAGTTGAGGTAAGTTCCTCTTAAGGTGGAATTCTTAGAGCAAGGAGTCAAGTTGAGGCCGAGAGTAGTTGATTAAGTGAAGTGAGTAGCTTTAGCATAGAATGTTATTGTATTATTTTTCCTTTGATGTAATTAGGCTCTATATGATAACTTACAAAGCTTTGTGCTCCATTTGATGAATGAAATAAAGTTCTTACTCTTTGGATCATCAGTTTGCTAAATGATCTACTTTTCTCTATTTTTTGCTCTTCAATTTTACTTTGATAACTATTATGAGAGCATTCTTACATATATAGGTGCAAGTTGACCCAGCAGGTTGATGTAAGGAATGACTTACGACAGGCTCGGGGATGAAAATCAACCCAAGATTGGTGCATAGATGTAGATTGGTGCCCTAAGATGATGCATGTATTCTTAATACAAGGACTAACTTAGGGGAAGCTTAAGGATGAAAATCAACCTACTATCAGGGGCTTGATGCAATCGATGCCTTATGAGGATGCCCGTATCATTAGTGTAAGTACTAACTTAGGCAAAGCTTAGGGATAAAAATTGACCTAAGATAAGGGGATTGATGTAAATCAATGCCCCATGAAGGTGCTCACGTCGTTAGTGTAAGGACTAACTTGGGTGAAGCTTGGGGATGAAAGTCGACCCAAGATGAAGGGCTCAATGTAAATCGGTGCCCTATGAGGGTACCCCCATCATCAATGTAAGGAGTAACTTGGGTAAAGCTTAGGGATCAAAATTGACCTAAGATGAGGGGATCAATGTAAATCAATGCCCTATAAAGGTATTTACATTGTTAGTGTAAAGATTAACTTAGGGGAAGTTTAGGGATGAAAATCAACCCAAGATGAGGGACTAAATGGAGGAAGAGGAGCAAAAGCTAGGGTCTTCATTAATTCATTGCATTCAACCATAGTTACAAGTGCTTTTGATTTTCATTGCCTTGCCTAGAGAAAATAGGGTCTTAGATTCTAAGCATTCCATGCCCTAGGTATTAGCTGTCCTTCTATTGTCTCAAGGTTGTAAGCATCCTTTCTAATGGGAATCAAGCTACTGGACCAATGGCCCGCAATCGAGCCTGAAGACTAAAGGAAGTGGCAAGGTGAATCTTCCTATTCTAATTTACTCCTGCTGAGGCCGAGTATCTCTCTACTGATCAACTCTACATGCCGAATTGAATGACTACCCGTTTATTGGAAATTATGTGTCGAGTAGTAGAATGCCCTGACAATAGCTATACTCCACGCACTAGATCGAACCTGTCCAACCCAACCAATTGCTTAGCATCATTACTACCGAAAGGCCAAGAGTCCTATCCTATATGAATCTTCAACCACCCTTATTCAAACGAACCTATGACTGCTTCGAACTCATGCTTGGCCACTTAACCAAGCCGTACTACTTTGTCTACATCCTCCAACAACACCACTAATGCATTGCCGCCACATATTTGGGACCACTAGTAGAATCTACTACTATAATCATTGCTTTTCTATGAATATTTTTTTTTTTACCCCTTGTATAGCTTGTACATTACTTCTTTAGGACTATACCTTTTTTGTCTTTTCCATTTTAGGCTTATTGCTCTAAATTCTTGGGTATAAATACCCCTTGTATTTGTAGCTGTAAACATCGAATTGAACATTAATACACTTAACATTTTTTCCTCTTGTAAACACTACTTTGTTTACATTCATTTCACTCTTATCCTAACTCTTAAGCAAGGTTAGGTAGCGAGTAACCTCACTAGACCATCTTGTATGTCATATCGAGTTGTACCGTGAGTCATCGAAAGTTCCATTGGTCCATCATATCCATTGGAGCTATTCGCAGGTTTTTACTTACTTTTCATTCATTTTTGTTCTTTCGCACATTCATCATCACTTCCTTTTTCAAGCTTTCAGCAAGTTAAACCCATTTAGTGACAAGCCTCGTCTGTTATTGGTCACGGTTCGCATCACTTTCCCACTTCATTAACTATCTGCTTAGGATCCTCCCAATTGGGGGTAAGCTTGCTTTATCCTTCCTTAGAGCTAATGGCCTTTAACTTTCTGCATTTTAGGTGATTAGGGTGGAAAACCTTGTATCAAATGCTACGGTTATAATATCGAGTAGTTCGTTGCTGATATGCCACAATGAGTGCTCTTGTAGCATCTTGGACTTCGTCACTAGTATCAAGACTTGCCCACAAGGCCATATGATTAATGTTTACGTCGAAGTGCTATACCTTGCTAATGGGTAACTTTAATTCAATAGGGAGGATGGCCTTGGCTCTAAATGCAAAACAAAATGGAGTCTCTTCGATCGATATCCTATATGATGTATAATAACCCTAAAGTATGTTAGGGAACTCATCGACCCACCCGCCTCTTTCTTGTTCCACCTTCTTCTTAAGGCTGTTAAGGATTATCTTGTTGATGGCTTCAACCTAACCATTGGTTTAAGGATGGACAACCAAGGTATAGTGCAACCTAATGTTGTACTTGTTGCAAAAATCCCTAAAACAATCACTACCAAACTACCTTCCATTATTAGTGATCAATCTATACGATACTCCGAAATAGGACAGTATGTATGTAAGTATGAAGCCTTTAAAGACTCAAGCCATGATAGTTACATCAGTCGATACTTCTGCTTACTTGGTGAAGTAGTCTATTGCTACTATGATGAGGTATTGGCCTACCAATACTTTAAGGAAGGGGTCAAAGATATCAAGTCCCAATTGCATCAATGGCCATGGGCTAGTCATAGGGTGCGACTCTAAGCTGGGGGCATAGGTAATTGGCATATGCTTTTGGCAAGAGTGGTACCTTCGGACCATGGCTTTGGCATCTCCCTTCATTATCGGCCAATAGTAACCTAGCCTAAGTACTTAAAGGTAAAGTGCTTCTAATTGGACGTGGTTACTAGAAATCCCTACATAAAGATCCTTGAGTATACGAGTGCCTTCTTTCATTCGAAGGCATTTAAGGAGCCGAGTATTGTATCCTCATTTGTAAAGTACATCATCAATTAGTATATAGTTGGTCGCAGCGTAAGTTAACTTCTTTGCCTCGGATTACTCTTTAAGTTGCCCATCAGTTTTAAGGTGTTGCACTAAGGATTCCATCCTAGAGGGCTTTAGGGCTACTTCCATCCTTTTGATAACTTGTTGCTGGTTTACCTCTATACTTCTTTCGAGGAGGTACTGTATGAAGAGTAGTTTGTCACAATCATATGATGCGGCAATGGCAGACAAAGCTATCTTGGATAACTTATTTACTTCTACATTTTCTGCTCAAGGAATTTTGTAGACTTCCCAAGAGGCGAATTTCACCCTTAGTCTTGTATTCTCCCTCGACTTGCTGTATAACCAACATGAGGTCTGAATGTATGTTAAGTTTTATTGCTCCAATGTCCTTGGCAATCTTTAGGCCAATGATGAGTGCTTCATATTTGGCTACATTGTTGTGTGGAGTGTGGTTGTAAGGACTTTAAGGCATAGAGGATCTTTATTCCATGTGGGCCCCATAGCATGATACTTGTAAGGACTTTATAAGGGGCCTAGAGTATTGCTTAAAATTTCCATATCATGTGTATACCTATGATAAAAAAAAACTACCTTACAAGTTAGAGATTACAAGACTTTAAATAATTAATCACTAGGGTCTTCAATTTTAGTTCATTAACTCATTATATAATATAAATAACTATGGATATCCAATATTCTACAGTTTCTCAGAATCGTAGAGAATTGGTATCCCCTACTAGAATAGTGAAATAAGATAGATAATTCCAGAAAATTCTAAACTTACTGAAAATACTAAAGTTAATTGAGATATTTGTTGTTTCCTAAAGCATTCCAAATCAATTACACAAGCTTTTCATCATACTTATTCAATGGTAGCACTCTGTATTCGATTCATATCCCTATCTCAACTATCAATCAACTTACAAAGAAAAAACTATTGGGGAGTAAGCTATATGAACTTAATGAGATAATCCCTCTACCATATGAATGTATGAATCACTTAGAATGCTAAACAATACATATAGTGACCTAGGAGTTATATACAACCCAAAATTATGCCCCTTATAGTCAGGGTTAGAGATAATTAACCGATAAAAACCATCAATCGGGTTTTAGCACCTAAGTTTTCATTCCACTTACACCAACATGCTCAAATCAACTCAAACAAATATATAATATATACAACTTTACTTTTCATATGGAAAATGTACTTTTCTTTTCAAAAATAAAAATTTTAAGCCAAAGTTCTCAGGTCTAATGGTGTGATGGCCTCTGTAATCCACATTACATACCCTAAGTGAAAGCTACAAGATACGGCCTTTTGTTAACGATTAGCTTCCCCTAGCGCCTAATAAGCCTAAAAGCTCAAGATAAAGACTTAATAATATAAATGACACATTTGCCTAATCCTAACAGGAGGCCCCACTCCGGTAAGCCCCTTCCCATCTTTCGCATGAGGTAACAGTCGGTATAATTATAATGTAAATATGAGAAATGTATAACTCATTAGTTTTCTTAGTCGAATGCTTAATTAATTTAATTTCCACTGTGATCAAGCAATTTCATTCCATACAATCTATGTATACTATTATCACAATAATTCCCATTATTATCTCATTAGTAAGTTATGGTATTCAATCATAATACAGTATACATGCATTTCCCGTATCTCATAAACATTCAAGTTCATTACATAAATTTAAGTATGACTATACTACAAGCAAAATCAAGCATGAAACCATTGAGAATCACTCACTTGACCATAGCTCAATCGTAGTAGTCCGGCGGTAAGTTTTCTCCAACGATAGGGTCCCCTAAATATTGTAAATATAATATTATAAGAATTTGAAATAAAATTAGAAAGCATTCCTAAAATCTTTTAAGTTACAATTTTAACTTAGTTCCCAAATTCTTTCCGGTTGTACTAAAACTTCAATCGCGTATAACTTTGTTATTTTAAATCTGATTATTATTATCTTATAGTCAATTTTCATTGTTTTTTAGTGTACGTTAATGTGGCGAGATTAGATTTTTGAGATAAGACACGGAAATCCATCCACTGATGAAAACAGTAGTAGTCCTCAAGTTTTTGAACTCTTTTGGGCTTAGTTTGGTTGTTGGGCTTTTTGTTATCTTAGGAAATCTTTTGGGCTTAGGCTTAAGACTTTATTCTAAACTTAATACACTCTCCAAGATCAAATTTCCATTGGCCAAATGGGCTTGTTTGGTTAAATGGGCTTGTTTGGTCAAATGGGCTTGTTATTTTATCTAAACTAAGATTAGTAACTTTGTTCGGCTTAAGGAGAATTATGTGAACTCTTTATGGACTTCAAAAAAACCTTCATTGATAGATTAAGCTGCTAGTCAGAAATTTAGTGATGGCCTAACTTGGAGTTCTAAGCTTATTTTAAGTATTTTAGGCTCAATTTTGAGTTTTAGGCTTTATACACTTATTATACTTGCTTTGGTTGGTCTTTTTTACTTTCTTTACTTTATTGTATTGTATTTTTAAGTAGGTTTCTTTGTGGTTCCAGATCTGGTCCGTTTCGTTCAAGCACCTCTAACTTGGTTTTTCAACTTGTATTATCATTTCCTTAAATTTAGGTGATGAATTAAGAACCTACACTACTCATGTTCCAACTCCAACTGATCTCCTCTTCCATAAGAAGATTATCTATCTTAAGTGCTAATTAAAAGTTATGAATCACATACTTATCATAAGCTTTATACCTTACTTTACATCTCAAAAAGTTGATTTCCTTATAAAACATCATGTAATAGATTTTTCCTTTATCTAAAACTAAATTTAAGCATGTGAAACTTAATAAAAATGAAAATAACACTTAAGTATCCTAAAAACACTCCACGTCTAGCATGTCATCCTCTCTTCCATATACATATTTCATGATTTTCTCAACTTATAAACTTCCATTCTAAGTGCTAAACATGATTATTATATAATAACAAACTTAGTGTACTCATATTCCAACTTTCATATAGGAGATTCATAAGCTTATCACCTAAAGTAGATTGCTTATGTTATCACCTTCTATGCATATTAATATCCTCATGAAAATATCAACTCCTAAGTATGGCATACTAAGGTACTCAACATGAAAAAGAACTTATTCATCCTAAATGAATATAAAGGTGGTTAGGCACTAAGAATCTTCTTTTGCTCCTTGTTTTCGTTTTCCTTTTTGCAAGCTTCTTAAGTTACTAAAGTCTTAATGTTTAAGGTCGGTTTCGAGGTGTTCTAAGGTTTCTTAAAATGGCTTTTGATGAGGACAAAGCAAAGGCAACAAAATTATTTTTGTGCCATGAGGATGCAAGTGTAGAAGTAGCGGTTTACATCTGCGCGTATGTGATAAAGTATGATATATCAATTGTTAGCAATGGCAAATAAATAAATAGAAAATGAAGATTAAAAATGAAAACATCTTAAAATTTGTATCATATTTCCGTTATATTTAATTATTATTCTTATTTTTTCCAAATATTATTTGTAAGGGCTATTTTTGTCATTTTACCCTAAACTCAATTTTAAAAGCCCAATATATATATATATATATTCTCTTTTTCTTTCTTTCTTCTTTGCACTCTTCCTTTAATTGGTAGCTTTCTCATAAGATACGTATTGTTCTTCTCCTCCTCTTTGCACATAAGCACAAAGGTAAGTGTTTTGGTTACGAATACTTCATCATCTCGGTATTCTTAATGAATTATAACGTTGATTTAGGAATATTTTCGATTAAATTAGGTGTCATTTTGTTAAGGAGTAGAAAAATTATAGAATTGTGGTGTCCACTTTTGTCCTGATAGGTAAGTGTTGTTTTCCATTGTTCCTAAAGCGAAAACAATTAGAGATTCCTAATGTTTTATTTGTAGCAGTGATTGCTCATGGGCTGTTGCATGGAAGAAAAAGAAATAGGCATGGAAGGACTGGTTTCAAGAAACAAGTAACTTTCTTGATGACTAAATGTGTTCTTATCATGAATTTAGGGAGAATTTTACTTATTTACTAATATATGTAGTAAATATTATGTATTTATTAATTATATAAAAAATATTATCAATTTATCAAACATATCTCGTATTTTTAAAATACGATATAAATACTTACATTTAATTACATTAATATTGTATTAAGTACATATATGGACATTTGACATATTTAAGAGATGCAACATATATAGTATCTACAATAGGCAAAACATTAAATTGTATTTATAAAATGCGACACTTTTACCGTTTTCAATGTCGCATTTCTTAAATGCAATTTAAACTTTGCATTTATGTAATATTTTTAATTTAATCCATATTTATATAATTTTTTTTTTCATGTTTTTCATCTCAAATTTATAAAACTTAGATAAAAACAATTGTTTATGTTGATCATCTTAAGATTAGCTTAGCGACGGATTGTGTTTTGATTTTCAGAAGATGATTTTCTGTGTGTAGTAATTGATTAAATTTTGTTTATAGGTTGTTTGCATATAGACTTTAAGCAAAAAGAAAAAAAAAAATTTGCACAAAAAATTCGTGCTTTTTGCAGCACAAGATGTTTGTAAAGCAGTTTTATGAAAAAAGATTTAGAATTATTTCAAAACAGCTCAGAGCATTCGAGTCAGGATTGAACTTCCCTTACTCTTCCGTTTCAAAAGGTCCAAACCTTTCATAAAAGGACTAGAGCATCCTTCATTGAGTGCAAAAGAAGCTATTTTGGAATAAAAAATTTGAGAATACTTTCATAAGGTTTGCACTCTTCTTTTACAGGATGACTTTTCCTTTTTAAATAAAGAAAAGTATTTTCTTAGTCCTTAATGCTCACCAATTTTTACATTTGAGTCTTAACCTTGTTTTTGTTCTATTTAGATCCTCAATATTTTGAAAACTTTACAAAAATATAACTTTCATAAAATTCATGAAATTATTTGTCCATCCATGACATACATGAGTTTTAAATTGGTATGCAATAAATGATAATATTAGATATATGTAATGACATAATATAATGAAAAATAAATGAATTATATAGTGTTATAAAAATAACTAAAAGTATGAAAAAATAATTAAAAGTAAATAAATAAGACACAAAAAAATAATAATAATAAACCCAAGCTACACTAACCAACTATCTCAAGTCTAATGAGAAACTAATGCATGGCTAAGATAGATAAAAAAATATTAATGGAATTAATGGAAGTCCTTCCTTTGTAAGATTTTGAAAACATTAAGGACTCAATTAGAAAAATAAGTAAATGTTGATAGTTAAAAGTATACTTTTCCGTTTCAAATGTCACTATTTTTCACTTCCCAAGGGTATTTTAACTATCATAGTTACACTTTTATCAATACTTATACCTAATGTACATAATCAACTATATGTTACAAATTTCAACGATTTTAGCAACCTGATTATAATTTGGTATTAAATATAAAAAAAAAACTGTTTCATGCTAATCACTTTAATATGTTAAAGGAATTCCTTTTTCAAATGTTACCTTAGTTAAGAGCAATAGGAATTTAAAAGAAACTTAATAAGTACTAGTAGTGAAATAAGAGAAGAAACAATTAAAAGACTTGATTAAGGTCTATATATTCTAAAAAAAGGTTTTAGGACAACTTTGTATAAAATATTAAGGAAACTTATTATTTAATTGAAAAGCTTGTTTCAGATATGTAATATGTCTATTGTTTATGCATGTTTATGATAGACAACCAATCAATATAATGACTATCCAACTAGTAAATAATGTTTTGATTATGCTTGGGTATGGTTGGTGCACTACGAGTACTAATGACATCATCATGGCAACCAATTGCCATGTGCAGCATTGACTATGTTATATTGTGACACCTAAATTAAAGATATTAATTGTGTTCGCATGTGTGCTTGATGTATGTAGCATCCACGTGTGTTTTTATAGTTATTGCGTACTAAGCTCTGGCTTACCCTCTCAAAGAACCTTCTTTTTTAAGAGTAAGCAAATGAAGTCAATTACAATGATGACAAGGTTTACGATCTACTCTATGATTATACGATGATGTAGAGTTATAGGTGTACTAACTAATTATGATAATATTTGTCAAATCCTTCTTAGCAATTTTAGCATATCTCAAATATATTTCTAAATTTTATTTTAGCAATTTTAAGGTTATACTAAAATTTTTTGAGATTTACATGCTTCCTCTCCTTCTTAAATAAGTTTGGTCAAAGCTAAAGATTGTACCCATTTTATCAAACAACTGTAGGTATCGTTGTTTTACTTCTTCTTCAACTTCATAGGTAGCTTTTTCATCCCTATGATTTGTCCATAGCACTTTCACATAATGAATTTCCTTATTCTACAGTTTTTGGGTTTTACAATCCTAGATCTTAACTAGATGTCCTTCATATGGCAATTTTTGCTTTAACCTTACAATTTCCAACTTAGTAACTTAATCTGGATATATGCTTCCATATAACATAAACATGAAATATATAATGGATGCCTGATAAGTATATACTAGGTTAACAATCTTTTCTAAGATTTCAAATGGTCTTATATATCATGGACTTAGCTTTTCTTGAGTTCTTACTCGATGAATACTTTTGATTGGGCTTACTTTCAGGTATACATGATCATCAACTTCAAATTCTACTATCTTTCATTTCAAATTTACCCAACTCTTTTGTTTTGTCTTAAGCTTTCTTCATCTTTCGCTTTATAACAACAACCTTATTCATTATTTCTTGCAAAGCTTAGGCCCCGTAGTTATTTTCTCCATCGCATCCTAGAGTAGTGGAGATTTGTACTTTCTACCATACAATGCTTCATATGTGGGCATTTGTATTGTTGAATAGTAGTTGCTATTGTAAGCAAATTCTACTCAAGGAAGGTGTATATCCTAACTCTCCTTGAACTACATGAAACATGCACGTAGTATATCCTCCAATGTTTGCATAGTTCTTTTAGATTGTCCATTTGTTTGTAGATGGCATGCTATAGTAAATTGAAGTTTGTTTCCCAATTCCTTCTATAGACTTATCTAAAGTTTTGATGTGAATTTGAGGTCCTTATCTGAGACAATTCCAACAGGTATACCATCCAATCTAATTATTTCCTTAATATAGATTCTTCTAATTTTTCCAATGAATAAGTCATGATAGATTTGGCATGAAGAGTTTGGAGTAGGACTCATTGGATCGATCCTTCCAATATAATCTTTCTTAACTTAGTTCACACAAGAAAATAAGGCCTTATTGAGCCTAAGCTTATAAAGGGAGTCTACTTAAGGTCCATTAAGAAATAGGATGAATTGTAGCCATTGATCATCATCATCATCTAACAAATGAGATAAATTACCATCCTCTATAAATACCCTCCTCTATCTCTCATTTGGACAAGAGAAATCTTGATACAAATGCTATTGCTTTATCGAAACTCCGCCTCGAAAGATCAAATACTTGAATACTTCAAGAACATCACTTTGTTCTCCATGGACTGTAGAGTTTGATGCCTCTTGGCTTCTCCATCTATCGCTACAAATGTTAGAGCCTTGTTAAGATTACCTAATCCTTCCCCCTATCTTACCTCACTTGATCATCCTATATGTGTGATTCAAGGTACTTTCCTAGTCATGTATAATACAACTTGATACGCGGCATGCATGTAACCTTTGCACCGGTACCTATAAGCCTACATTTTTTGTGACTCCACTAGGGATAGAAGACTTGAAACTTACATTATGGTACCTCATAGGCAAAGAACAAATTATCCTATTGATAATAGTAATTAAGGGCAAAATGTCCTTACTTTGACCAATTACCAAAACCTACCTCTAGTTAAAGGCACTAATTAAGGAGATGGCATGCAAGAAGGTGTCCCTGACAACATGCAAATAGCATGTGAATTTTGAGAGACTAACTGGAATTTGAAGAACTCATGGCAATGTCTACCTAATGTGTGCCTACTTTAGTTGCCTTTATGGATGCACAATAGGGAGCTATTACTTCTAATCCCTCTAATGTAATGCAATAAAACACCCTACTCAATCCTCATGTTTTCAACGAGTAAGTCACTCTTAAAGTTGAGAAGTAACTTCCTACAGTAGAACCTATAGTTACATAAGATTCATTACATGTAGTAAAGAACCAAGGAGTTTAGATTAGAGGCTTATTATCTTTACATGCTACACTGCGTGTCACAATTGTTGACTCTACGCATCCTATACCTATGAATCCTGTACCTATAAGCTTTAAACCTATGAATCTTACTTCTTTAAACCTTACTCTTGTGATGTCAATGAGGGTAGAAACATCTCAAAAAGGTTCATTCCTAACCAAAGAGGATCTAGATATGTACTTAAAAGAGATATAAGTAAGGTCTACAATTAGAGTGAAATTGAAGCTCCCATATCATTAGTATATTGATATGAAACCATATTGATAAGTTTTAAATTGATTATAATTTAGATGGTGATTTTAGATTATTTTCCCTTGAATTTTAAGCTTATTTTTAGTAAATGATACTTAATTAAGTAAAATCTTATTTTTTAGGTTTTGGAATGATCTACAGGAGAAAACGAGAAGATAGAAACAATTTTTACTTAATGCGGAGCTAAAACGAGAAAGTTATAAAGTTTTGAAAATCAATACGGTCGAACGGCACGATCGTGTTTGCTAGGAGAATTCGAAGCATAATTTTAATTATAAAAGTAAGTGACACGACCAAAGGACACAATCATGTCCTTCATCATATTGTTCTTAGAATTTTGAAAAAAGAAAAAGAAGATGTAAAGATATTCCAGACGAAAGTAACACGACCAAGTGACACAATTGTGTCACCCGGTCTGGTCATTTACAACGGCCTTATTTTTTCTCAACTCCTATATAAAGCTTCTTTAGGGTTTTTTTTTTTTTTTTTTACGTAGACTTTTTGAGAGTTTTTCAAAAATAAAACACTCAAGAGAGCATAGTGTATCATGACATTAAGATCTCAAAATTCAAGAATTGTCTTGTCAAACTCATGATCAATTCCTTATATCTTTCTTTAGTTTTTATTAAAGATCATTCTTTTATCATGAGTATAGAGTAAAACTTTTTGTATGTAGGTCTTGTAAAACATGGATCTTACATGTGATGCTTGGTTTTTATTAGATTTAGTAAAGATTTTTAGTTTTCTTGAATCAACTAAGTGTACATGCATATTTTAGATTGATAATTCTATATGTTATTAATTTAAATATGATATTATATAAGAAGATTGAGAGATTTCTTATATAATTAGATCTAGCATAGATAAGAGTTTGTACAATGTTAGAGATAAATTGCAAAATTCTTTTGGATCTATAATATTATCTTTAAGAGAATTCATGCACATTAACGTGCTCTTAAATTATACAATAGGGAAGAAATTCTATTAGGTAACCTAAATATTAGGGTTAATAAACTCAAGAAAGTTATTAACTTTAAAAGAAAATTCTTCCGAACAAGAAAAATTAAAGATTAAATTAGATTATCTTTAATAAATGTTGATCTAGGTATAACATTAAGTCTTGAATTAAATCTTTAGAATTTTGCTTTCTTGTTTAGTCCTTGATTATTTGCTTAACTTGATTTGTTGTTAAAATTTTAATTTAAATAATTGATTTCTTGATAATAGAGCTAAGATTAGCACTATAATTTAAGGTCTTTAAGATATTAACATTTGAACTCATATTCACTTTGTTATAATTTGATAGGTATGTTTACCTCATATTACGTACCCCAAGGACTATGTAAGTCCAATGTTCATGTTATTCAATGGTAAGAAGGGAAGTGCCAAAGAATACCTAATAAAGATCATTAACACCTTACAAGTATGGGGTTTAGATTATGACTTGAAATAAAAAGAATTTTCTAAATCACTAATGGAGAAGGCTTACGCTTGGCATGTTAACCTTCCCTCAAGGTTAGTCGATTCATTAGAAACCATGTGTAAGATGTTTTTGGAAAAGTTCTTCTCTACCAAGAAAAGAGTCACTCTTACTAACATGAGGAGGATTCGACGAAGACTTAAGGAAGACCTCATAGACTACATTTAGCACTTCAGTGAGTGTTCCTTAGATATACAGGACGTTTGTGATAAAAACGATGTAGCCAAGATTTGTATTTAAGGAATGTTTAATAAAGAATCTCTCCCTGGCTTGATTTTGCTATGCTAGTTGAAATTGTAAGAAGGACTAAAAATTCAGTGGAATGAGAAAAGGGCGAAAATGGAGGTTTAACAACCATACATTGTCAGTAAACTTAGCCTAAGAGGAGAATCCAAAAGAACCAAAGAAATTTAGAAGTGATAAGCCTACAAGGACTAAACCGTCTTTGGCATACCCATGCTCAATGGAAAAAGTACACATACTCCTCAATGAATAGCCATGTGATGGGAACATCAAACTTTTGTGGGTTGAGCACTTACAAACAAATAAAGAAAAGAGTAATCCTAAGCATTGTAGATTTCATAGGAGTATAGATTATCCTACAAAAGATAGTTGGACTTTGAAGAAGATATTTAATAAACGGATTCAAAATAGTGAATTGATTATTCAAGACAATGATGTTGGGAATAATCTACTACCGGCCCATAATGCTCAACATAATGCCGTAAAAGTTATCGTTCATGACCCTGTAATGACTAAAGAAATAGATGTCCAACTAATTGAAGCACGAAAAAGATAGAGGTGAAAGACTTCAAACTTATAGATCTCATGTAGGGTATCGGGGGGGAGGGGGGTGGTAAGGTTAGGGTTTGTGATAATGAGGGGAGTGAACTGATATCTTTAGAAAATTTAAAAACTTTTTCCAAAAATAGATTAAACATGCCCTTCTTAATAACTTATGTTAGTGAATGGTGGTAATTTAATATGCTGAGACAATAAATAAAGAACAATTCAAAGTAAAACAGATAAAGAGAAGAAAATCAAGCTTAGGATTTAAAGAGCTCCACTACTAGGGATCAAGTCTTCCTTACCCATGCTGTTCTCCTTGATCCACTATTCAAAATCAAATCAAGAGAAGTTATAAAGATTGGCACACTTAGCATTCATAACTCTCTACTTTGTCTATCTAGTCTCTTTTCAATCTAAGCTAATTAAAGATCCATAGAGAAACAAGTCTAACTTCTCTAACAAATACAACACTTAAACACTTTAATGTTGTTTACAAATCAAAATGAGAAATACAATGAAGGTCTCAAATAATTTAGCACAAAAACAGAAGAAGAAAGTTGTTGAATGTTAAGCTTTGCTGAACTCTCTAAAGAAGCCTCTAAGATATCTTTCGTATAACTTTCGGCTAGTGGTCACAATAGTAGTATACTTTCTTCTTCTTTTTTCACTTCTTTGGTATCTATATGTTTTGAACCTCATGCTCTTTTGTACTTGAATCCTACAACGGCTAATGCTCTAACTTTTTTCAATTTAATCATTATCCAATGAATCTTCCAACGATCTAATGCTTCCTTAAATTTTCAAAAAATATCTAGTATTTTAGACTGATCCCGATCTACAGCAACCATCCTTCATGAAGAGATATGCCTTATCAGTAACAACAATCTTGGCTATCTTAAAATTCAAATTTAATATCCCCGGTTCTTCAAGATTAACTTAATCTTCCATATGTTGAAAAAATCTTAATTGCCAATTTCTCTTGAACTAATTGAAAAATCCTTTAAGTAACTCACATTCCCTCAAAGAAACTGATTTAATCATGATCTATAATAATAATAAAAAAAAAACCATAGAACAAAATATCATATAACGTAAGATAGGATTAAGTGCATTTCCCAAATACACTTAATCAAATAGAGCTAGGTCTTAAACAAATTGATGGTTCATTCTTTTGAATTTCTTTTATTTAAACCTTTTAAATAAGTCTCTAAAAAACTTTTAGTGGCTCAATCATGTTCTTTAAAGTCTCTAAACAACTTTTTAAATTACTTCACTATCCCCTTTAATGGAAGTCTCTATGTAACTTTCTATATACATTCCGAGTCTATTTCTTCAACAAAGTTTTAAACCCTTTATTTGAGTCTCTTGAGTCCCTAAAATATAACTTAATACAAGTTGAAATATTATAATAAACTTTCTTAATACATACACACTTGTTTATACACATTAGTACTACCATTTTTGTTATTATTAAAATTCATGAGAGAACTTAACAAAACTAAAAAAAAGTGTAGATGATAACACTATTTTTACCTTGTTAAAGACTTCCAATGTTAGAAATTTTCTTTGATTTCCTCAATTTTTATAAGGATGCCTAGCTCGAGGTAGTAACTACACTCATCAAAATTACGTAAAGTTAATACAAGAAATATACTACGATATGACCGACAAAGGGAATCATTTCAATGAATGAATGTGTAATTACATTCCCTAGTGCTGATATGTGCACAAAGAATCCCAATCACAATTACCATTTATATGTAGAAAGTGTACTTAATGCTTGTCTTATTTGGAGAATATTTTTTGACAGTAGATCTCTACTAAATGTTATGCTAATGTCCACTTTAAAGCTATAAAGATAGATATTCAAAACTTAGTGAGATAACTAATCACACTAAATAGCATATACGACTCTTCTATGAAGATAATGGGGCAAGTTAAAGGTAGACTTTGATGTCGAACCTATCTATAGCTTTACATGGTTCTATGTAATCGATGCGTCTATATCTTACCATCTCCTTATAGGAAGGGCATGGTTGCATGATCACGACATGGCATCAATGCATGAAAGGTCACTGGAATGAGCAAGATATTTTCATTCCTACAATAAAGAACCCATTTATGCTTAACAAGTCTTACTTTATTGAAGCAACCTTCTTCAATGAGTATGTAAGTAAAGATGAGACATTTGTAAAGGAACCCCCTAAGGTGCCACTACCTATAGAGGAAGTAGCTCAAACATAAACATTCAAGAAGAAGGCACGAAGAAACACAAGCAAACATATGATATTATGAAGGTAGAAATCACATTATAGGTTCGAAAGTACAAGAACTCCTAACAACTAAAATGTGTCCTTATCAATTCTATCTTAATCTTCTTTTCATTTCATATGTAAGCTCAGCAATGCTTGCTTCCTATCAATGAAAGAAGTTTCTTTCTCTATCATTGATATTTCCTAATGAGAATGTGATAAATGTTTGTGTATCTTTATTTTATTACTATTGTCACTATAAAGTAAGAGACTAGTCTCCTTAGCACAAGAAGTTAATTTCATAAGATAATTTACGTCCAAATGGGAGCGACTAAACCCCTCGATTGATCAAAAGAAAGCAATAATGAGTATTACATATAGTTTACACATCATGACTGGCTAGTAAGAGCTTGGTCTCCCAAGTGCATGATGATGAGCTTGATTCGTATGTTACGAGTTGTTAGGAGCATCGACTCCCAGGCACATATCACACCATGATAATCATGTATAGCTTTCATGTTAGCTCATTTCTATATTTTTTACCATTAAGTAGTAAAGACAATCCCACTGATGAGTACTTTAACATATTAACATTCAAACCCATATAACATCTTGGTAAGCTAAGTTATGTAGTCAAGTAGTGGGAAATATCCCTTTAACTAATGAGAAAGAATTATTAATCCCAAGCCATTAATGCCACTATCGTTGTGTATGTGTAATTAAACACTTCTTGAAAGGGATCTGTAAGATATTATCATTAGCAACAAAAAGTCTTACCTCAATACATGAGATGACATATGAGATCATTTATATCATTGAATTTAAGCAGTCTCATAATTACATCTATTCTACAAGAGATCCCCTTAGATCAAAGGGTTTAAGCAATCTTACAATTATGTCAATCCAAAAATTTAAAGCTTATGTTGCTTGACACTAGTATGACTAAGTTGAGCCTTTGCTCCATATTGCATGGTATCATTTTCAAGAAAAGAAGAAGAGCTAGCGAGGTAATCTTCTAATTTTATGTTAGACAATAGCACTACGCAATTGAGGCATTGCTCTTAGATATGTAAAGTCTTTAAGGATAAGGTAAGCTTTGACTCAAGAGAATGCCTTCTCTAGCAATGACTGCATTATACTTGGTTATGTTACCACTTATTCAAGAGATGCCTCTTAGTATATTTCAAGACATAAAAGTTGTTGAGGGGATCAAAGTTGTCCCACTACATTATCTTATATTATGCTTCATGTGACTGGAGAGCTATTGCTTCCAAGTATACATGAGGTATGCTGGAGCTATTCATTACATGAGACTACTCATATAGGATGCATTGTAACTCCTCTTGTTGATTCTTGAAAGTAGTAACAATGCCTACACATAGTTGCTACTACTTAGGGGAGGAGGGAGCAACTACCTACGAGAACAAAGGAAAGTTAAGGAAAAACGTAGTAGGCTAAATTCAAGCTTATGTTTTAATCCCATTAATTAAATGGTATTAACTCTTTGGGCTAAAGTGATGGGGCCTCGAGGGTCAAACCCATGAAAGTTCAGATGAGCATAGGAGATTTGGCATAATGGGCTTAAAGTAGGGCTTATTGAATCGGTTCGTCCAATCTAACATTTCTCAACTTGGCTCGCATAAGAAAATAAGGCTTTATTAGGCCTAAGCTTATAAAGGAAGTCTACTTAAGGTTTATTGAGGGAAGGGATGAATTGTGGCCATTGATCATCATCATAATCTAACGAATGAGATCAATGGCTATCCTCTATAAATACCCCTTTCCATCCCTTATTAGATAAAGAGATCTTGATATAAATGTTGTTACTCCACCTAAATTTTACCTCAAAAGATTAAATGCTTAGATATTTCAAGATCAACTATGGAGTTTGATGTCTCTTAGCTTCTCCACATGTAATCACAAGTGTTAAAGCCTTATTGAGGTCGCTTACTCTTTCTCCTTACCTTACCTCACTTGATCATCCCATATGTACGATTTAAGTTACTTCCCTAATCATGTGTAACACGACTTGACATGCAATACATACATAACCTTTGCACCTATACCTACAAACCTATAGATTCTTTGACAAGTTTCACATTTTGCCACATACTCTGTTATATCTCTTTTCATTCCTTCCTACTAATAATTCTTCTTGACATCTTAATATGTTTTAGTTCCTCTTGGGTCAATTGTATAATTGAATAGTTGGTTTCCTTCATAATCTCTTTCTAAAGCTCATCATTTCTAGGTATATACTGTCACGCCCTGAAGCGGTAGAGTCGTAACAGCCCCGCTGTGTAAACCATCCTAAGATAAAAGTTGGCCTTACAACCACTATCTTAGACCTGATCTACACAAGGCATCCACGACTAACCCACTTTGAAGTACACGGTTTGTAATTTAAATAAATTATTTACCTAAGAAAGTAAGGAAATACATATATACACTATAATTTAGTTAGTACAAATATCGTTTACAATATTTCTCCATAATATATTTCCTAGTTATTACATTATTCAAAAATAAAAAATCCTAAATAAAACAAAACTTAGACCTTAAGAATATAGTTCATTCTTCAAATATGTTTCCTCACTCCCTAGAATCCAGCAATTGCTAGCTTCAGAGTAGTTGTTTGCCGCTTTTTAGCCAGTACTTGCACGACGTCTATAGGGATGTGAGTAACCACAGCTCAGTAAGTTAGGATGGAGGACTTAAAACTAAACCATAAACACAACTTGGTTTTCAATCAACTTATTAGGTACAATGCATGTACAAGAAAATGCCATCGCACGACGTTATTCGGCCCGTCTTGAGATTAGAGAAATTACGCCCGCTCTAATCCGGGTAGAAGAGTTGCCATTAATGTAACAGCTCACGACCAAACCCAGACTTGTGCAATCGAGACCTTGCTCCTCCCGCGACTACCTTTGAACCATTGACTTCACCCTCATCGCGACCTCCTTTCCTGTCACTTAGTTCGACTAAGGATGAAGAAGGGACCAATTGCAATCCTGCGCTATCCCTTTCGAAGGGGTTGGTATTTGGCCGGAGAGTCTTAAGTTCCCCTAATGGGTTGTCATGTAAGTCCGATTATGATTATAGGTTGTATGTTTGATTAGGTCCAATTTAGGGTGATCAATCATTTCATACAAATCATATAATACAGGCCAGGACAGCAGACATAATCATAGCATTACTCATAATCAAGCACAAGTACACATCCAACTATCTAACAAGTACAACCAAGTATAATCTTAAGCCTCCAAAATACAGCATTGTATTAATCCCAACTTACCTCGACTCCTCACTCACTCACTCGAGGTCCGAGTTGCTCAGGCCATCGCCGATCATTCCTATAACACAAACGTGGTTTCAATTTTTCATATAACTATTATTGGTTTATTTTATCCTATAACGCTTATTGTTATGTTTTGTTTAGGGTTTAATATGCCTAATTATCTAAGTCTTAAGTCTTTTACAATTATTCAAATATCTTATTGGATTTTAATTAAGTATTCTAAACTATTCGGTACACGCTGTTCCTAACTGAGGTATCGAATTTATCCCCGATGTGTAAAAATCTTACATTTTTATATAATTACCTAAAATGAAATTTTATTTCAGAGTTAGTATTATTCTGATTTTTATTATAATATTATCTAAATAACCCTAATTTTTTTAGATTTATTAATTTTCAATTTCACATATTATTAACTTCTTATAATAACTACCTAATTTCCTAAATTAACTATACTTAATACTCTAAAGGCTAGGATTAGGTTTCCACATTAGAGATTAACATCCCTAAACATCTACTTACTATCTAAATCAGTAATTAGTATCTTAATTACCTAATTAACCCAAAATTACCTAATTTTTCCACCATTTTAGGGCTAAAAATTAACTTAAAAATTTTGACAATTAATTTTAGAAAAATGGCTTCATAGCACTGTTCTATATCACATAAGCATTCTACAGAAAAAAATTGAGCTCCAAACTACACTCCTAAGCTTATTTATTTCTCGTTCTAATCATGCTCGATTTTGCTCAATTTGTTAAGAATCCTATATTTTCAGACATGATTAAACTAAATCACTATTTTTCCCTAAATCTACATACAATAAAACCTCAAAATAACAAGTTTCATAATTTTCTGAGCAAAATAACTAATTTTACGAAATTATTCAAAATCGGGGCAATTAAGGGACTCACCGGTTCGATGCTTTTTGGCCGTCCAAATCCGGTCCAAGTATATCAGCCGGCCTAGACAGTAGGGCTGGAGTGGGGTGGTGGTGGTGGCTCTGTCTCAGGTGGTGGTAAGGTGTGGGTTTGGCTCACTAGCAATATCTGCACAGTTTCCTTTTCTTTCTTTTTTTTTTTCTAGATTTTCTCTCTAATTTTGGAAGTTCTCTATTTTTCTCTGATGCTAAACTGTCCAAAGGAGTTCTCTGAAATTTTTTCCTATTTATAAACATTTTGTGTAATTAATATGCATTAATTAGACATGATATTGCCCCATTTCCTTGATTTTTGGCTTTTGTGTTACTTAATTCTAATTGGTTAATTTTTCTTTTCAGATTCTGACCTGCCATGACCATTTTTGCATTAATCCACACCCTTCTGATTTTTTTCTGATTTGTCTTAATTAATTTAATAATTTTCTTTAATTATTTACTAATTTTTTGGCCAATTTAAGTAATTTCGCGTATTTTTATCTATACGTAAATACATGTAGGATACATGTGAACATTCCTAATTATTATTTAGGTCATTCTATGATTTTTCGTATACATATAATCTATCTTTTGTAATTTATTAGTTATTAAATTACATTTTTCGCCTTTTTGATGATTAACAAGTATTATACTTAAAATTTGAAAATTTTCTAGTCTCCTATTTTATTATTTATTTTCTTAAATTCAAGTTTACGGGATCATTTTTACTAATATTTCTAACTTTACTTTATAATTTGGGCTTGATCTGGGCTTGATCGGGTCTTTCAACCGATTGAAACCTCAAATAGCTAGTTGTGGGGCTTATCTATACAACCTTCTACCCTTCCACATGGATCCATCTTCTTTAATATCAAAATCAAGATATTTTCCTTGCTTAATTAAGTGCATAATAGAATCCTCTTTTTGAGCTTCTTTTATTTTACTTATCAATGTAGATTTAACCATTAAATTAGCTAATTCCATATTGGACCCATGCCATCTAAATTCTAAGTTTAATATTTGAAATTCTTGAATAAGCTTAGTTTGACTTATGAGCAAAGAAGCAATTTCTGTATAATTCTTCCTACTTAACGCATATGATACTACATTCATCTTGCTAAGACATTGATTAATATTCAAATCATAATCCTTGATTAGTTCTAACCATCTTCATTCTCTCTTGTCTAGTGCTTTTTGGATATACAAATATTTGAGACTTTTATAGTCAGTATATATTTTACATCTTTGACCAAATTTTGAAAGCAAACACTATTGCTGCTAGTTTTAGGTCATGATTTGATAATTTTGCTCATGGGGTCTAATGCATAAGCTATTACTTTTTTGTTTTGCATCAATATACATCTTGATCCATTTTGGGAAGCATCACTATAAATGATAAAGGATTCATTGTTGCTAGGTAACACTTATATTGGTGTAGAAACTAGATGTTGCTTCAATTCTTGAAAACTTTGCTCCCTTTTGTCATTCTAAACAAATTCTCATTATTTTATGTTAATCGGGTTAGCGGTTTTGCAATCTTCAAAAAATCCTTGACAAATTTTTTGTAATATCCTATTAACCTAAGAAAACTCCTTATTTCAATAACTATTTTTGGCCTTTTTTACCCAACAATGGCCTTAATCTTTTTACAATCTACTAATATTCCTCTACCATATATCTTATGCCCAAGAAAAGATATCTTTTTCAACCAAAAATCAAATTTAGACAACTTTGCATACAACTTATGATCTCTTTAGGTCTATAATACTACCTTCAAATGCTCTTTATGTTGCTCCAAAGTTACCAAATATATTAATATATAATCAATAAAAACAATCACGCATTTATCTAATAATGGGTGGAACACTTGGTTCATTAAACGTATGAAAGCCATAAGAGCATTTGTTAATCCAAAAGACATTACCAAAGTTTGTAATGACCATACCTAGTTGGAAAATAAGTTTTAGGTGCATCATCTAGTTTAATTGATAACTGATGATACCTTAACCTAAGGTCAATACAAGAGAACATACTTGTTCCTTGTAATTGATCAAATAGATCATTAATATGCGACAATGGGTACTTATTTTTAATGGTTACCGTATTTAGTAGTGTTGTCAAACTCAAGTAGACTCATACAGTGCAACATGGTTTGACCTAACCTCTTGATAGAGCTAGTCTAATCTAACAACAGTCCAACCCGATTTATCCCTTTAATCCTTGACCCTCTCACATGTTTAGGTTAACTACTCGAGCTTGGTTTGATAACATTGCTTTTTAGTTCTCTATAATCTATGTAAAGTCATAGGGAAACATCCTTCTTTTTCATAAATAACACAAGAGCTCCCCCTAGGAGATACGCTAGGTCATATAAATCCTCAACCTAATAATTCTTACAATTGTTTGCTATGCTCCTTGAGTTCAATAGGGGCCATTCTATACGAACCCTTAAACCTCGGTTATTGCATGTGCCAAATCAATAGAAAAATCTATTTCTTACTTTAGCAACAATCTTGGCAATCTTTTTGGAAATATGTCTGCGAACTCCTTTACTATTGATGGATTACCAACCTTAGGACCACTTATCCGAACTCAACTCCAAGGTCTTCAAAGCTTGGCCAAATTTATGCTAACCTTACAGCTAGTTGAGGATGAGCTTTCTTACCATGATGCCTCGTGGCTTGATTCCTCGCATAATTAGCTCAATTACACTCTACTCCATATCGTTGAAATCCTTGATGTCGAGCTCCAAACACTGACCTCATTAATACCAAGGCCCTTACCTAAGATCTCCGGTTGTTTACCAAGTTGTCTACTACTAAAAGCCTCCCCATTGAACTCTAAGTTTCTCCATGTTGATTAGTTTCTTCTCCAAAACAACTTAACCTCAAGAAACCTTCTTGCCTAAATATGGTACCAATAGCAACATAGCACATGTCTTTGCTTTTCTGACATTGTACAATATCCTCTTTTATCTTCTTTATCTTATTTACCCCTTTAGGAATGTATTAGGTTTCATCATCTGCATATTACCCTTTTGGTAATTTCATTTGTTCCTATGAGCTCTAAGACTTACTATAAATAGTCCCTTCTTCTTGTATATTCGGAATCATTAATCAATTAACATGATATATGAATATTCTCTTCTTATGGGATATTCTCTCAAAGTTATCTCTACACTCTTATCTTATCTTGCTGATAGCTTAATGTTAGTTGCAAATGGACTTTAGTTCTTCACTTATGTCCTATCTCTAATGAGTTATATCTACGAAGCTATGGTGACTAAATCCTTTCAGCACCTTCTTACCTTTCTTTGATATTTTGAAGAACCCACTCCCCTTAACTACGATAAACCCTTGTGATAACTTAGCTCCAAGGTACATCAACTACTCTAATTTCATTAATGTTTAGCTTACTATTTTCTCATTCTATTTCATAAGCCAAGCACCAATTTTGAGTGAAGTTCTCACTATTTGCAATTATTTCTACCAAACTTGGTTCCTTTTGTTTTGTCCATACTATTTCTCCAACAAAAGTCAGTCTAGTTCCATCTACAGTGTTAAACATTACTTCCTTCCTTTGGCATTCTACAATTACTTGTATAGATGGCATCCAATTCATTCCCAATATAGCTTCAAACTTTTTCATTGGAAGCACTACCATATTTGCTTTTACTCTATGATCGAATATCCTAATAAGACAAGACTTTAGCATCTTACCTGTAACTATAATACTTCTAGATGGTAGCTTAACTCCAAAATTATTAGCTAAAATCATTTTTGGTATACCTATTTACTTTACCACTTCTTTTGCAATAAAAGAGTGTGGCTCTGGTATCAAACAAGGTATTTACGAGGGTATCACATACTATGATATTTCCCGAGAAAATTTTTTATACAACTTTTAGAGTGTTTGTTATTCTTAATTACTTATTATCATTAATAGTATTATAATTATTATTATTGATACAGTCTTACTATAACACTTTGAAATACAATATCATAAGTTATTAACCTATAACCAATTCATTATCTTCTGTGTCATAAACATCTAAAGTAGCAAGCTCTGTTTTGTATTCATTTAGGCCTTTGTATGATCCCTCCATGTTGAATACTTGTGCAATTGCCTTTAAGCTAGTAAGTTGACTTATTCCTTAAGTTAGTTTCACAATAATTGGTCATGTTGTCATTGCAATTGATTTCTAGTGCTTTAGGTAACTAATTGAGATGTGTCCCACTTTCTTACAAATGAAACATGGTTGTTGGCTTTCTTTGGACAATCCATTATTCTATGGTCTCCAGTCTTACAAAAATAGCATTTGTTCCTTAATTGTACACAATCCTTTAGGTAGTGCCTTCCTTTGCATTTCCTACATAACACATTAATGCATTCCAAGTACTTTTCCACTACTTATTGTCTGTGTAGGGCATACCATAAGCTTCTTTCCCTTCTGATTAAATCGCTCCTCCTCTACATTTCTCTTGTCTAATATTATTCCTCTTATTCTCATTCTTTCTTGCTCCCTTTTCTTAGCATATTCCACTATTGAGCTTTTTCCACTAGCTTATCAAAAGTACTAGCCTCAAAATTTTCCAACCTTCTCTACACCTCTGGTTCCAACCCATCAATGAACACTTGCATTTTCAACTCATCACTATTCTAATAAAATTTAAGAGAAAACTTTGATAGTTTGCTAAATTTACTCTCATATTGATCTATGCTTCTTCCTCATTACTTGATGTGAAGAACACAATACTTAAGATCATAAGGTACTAGGGAAGTATTTTTTCAAGAATTCCCTTTTGAAAGTTGCTTACTTTATGGGCTAAGGTAAGGATTTGTTTTCGGGCCCCCACCATATTTGAGCCCTTAATTTCAAAAGGTAAGTTCCATAGCTTACTTACAAATGGATAGGTACTTCAAAGAGATTAAATAATCTCTCAATTTGTGCAATTCAATCTTCGACTTCATTTGATTGACCAAATCACCATCAAAATATTTGTTATGCTCTGGATATTGGCAACTTACTCCTAAGATGCCTTGGTGTTGGCGCAGACTCCACGTTTAGTGGTGGTAACACTTCCTTTAGTGTTTTGGTAGTTGTTTAAGTGCTAAAGTTAGGGTGGGGGCAAAGGGGCAATGTGTTACTTTAGTAAGATTTTTTAGGATCTTAGTTTGTTGACGTATTGCTTCTAATATGTCATTAAACTAATCCTATCGAAGCAAGGGGTTATTTGTTTTTGAAGTTTCAGGGGGTATGTTCTGGAGTCGTCAACTTTGTCATCTATTGTTACTAGATGTGTATACAGATTTATTTAATCATTGTTAAATTCTATAAATACCATCATATAACGCACATAAAGCTATCATTTCATTACTCTACTATACATGCATATATCACCTTAAGTTTCTCATTATGCATTCATTCATTCAAACATAACATAAGCCTTATCAATACCAAATAGAAATGCAACGATCATTTATTTATTACATAAAAATCATAGCCATGAAATTTTCTTCTTGTAGGGTCCTCAACAGATTACTCATAAACCCATCCTTTACACTTCTTCCCTTACAGTGAACAACTACAGATGGCATTCTTACTTACCTCAACATCATCACCATCATCTAACCTAGATATAGAATCATGCTTATCACTAAAATTCAATTAGTTATCAACTAATTCAGTTTCAAATTCTATACTTAAGGAAGATTCAAGTCCATTTTCCTAGTTTTGGCTATTTCTTGATTAAATGTTGTTAAGGTAGTGTTAAAGTATAAGGGTTTCGATATGTAATATAAAGGATTATCAACTAAACAGTTTGTAAGATTAGGTGGAATTGAAGAAAATTCTTGATTAAAGAAATCATTTATGGGTTCGAGGTATCATATGGTGGAAAATTTTCATCAAAACTTAGAGGTGTTGCATACTAATTTTCAGCAACATAATTGCCATAACCTATATCTACATCCTAATTACATTTTTTTTCATTCCAATAACTTGTTTCGAGTATCTTAAGGTAATATACAAGATGATAAATTGTACCAAAATAAGGATCATGTAAATAAAACTTACACTTTCTTCTAGTGTCAGCATATCCATCTCATAAGTAAGTGGGTACTAGGATGTTTCAGAAGGTTTCTATTCCTTAGGTTTAGGAATGGTTAAAGGGTATACACTTAGCCATATCCTCCTCTGACAGATATCAGCCTAACTCTGAGTATCTACTTTAAGGTTGACATGACTTTCCTAAATATCATGAGCATAAGTTAGGGTTGATGTCAAAGGGATCCATTCTTCAAAGTCTGGTGGTATGGGTTTCTCAATTATGAAGACTACAGACATCACATCTTCAACTTCACCTGGCTGTCTATTTGCAAAATCACAAGTTTTCAATATATAAATATATTTTACAAGTGTTACTTTTGACTTCAAACTCTTATCTAACTAATCAATCACTTGGGCCTATGCAACCCTAAGCCCATTTTTCCAGAATTTCAGACATGGTCTTCATAGCTTCATAAAGAAAAAAATCCTTACATGAGAGGTGCAACCTTTGACAATAACTAAAGGTTCACCATCTACTAAGGCAAAGGTATTTCAGATGCTTACAGTTATTGCTAGATCAAACTAAAATAAAAGAGAAAACACGTTTTAGAAGTAAAACAATATTGATTTTTATCATGACTCCAGCCATGCTCAATTTTCCTCTATTTTCAATTTTTATTTTAATATTTTAAACCTTTACTCTGATACCAACAAAATCTATCACGACCTTAAAGATGGTTTAATAATGACAGACCACCATGTACTAATTAGAAGTAAATGAATAATTATTTATTTATTTGTAGGATACTTCTAAAGAGTACATCAAGCATCAATTGTAGAACAAATCATAGAGTATCATAGATTTAATGGTACATAATAGAATTTTAATATTATTATTTAAATATGAATTACGAAACTTGAATAGCAATCAAGTCTTTCTATATAATTTATTACAACCCAAAACAGAAGAGTTTATAACCTTTGCTAATTATAAATTATTTTTCTTCTACACAATCCCACAACCCACTACTATCTTCCTTATTCTCCCCATTTTATCAAGATCTTCCTTCTTAGATTAATAAGGTGCTTACAAAAAGTTTGAATTATAGGGATGCAAGCTATGACCAGCCTAAGATATCTACTTATACCAACTTTTAAGCAAGTTAAGTATTATCAAACATATGCAATGCAATCATTCAAACATATCTAACAATACGTGTGACTAGCTAGTATTTAGTATACAATCTAGGGTATATCGACCTTGGGTTGAAGATTAGTAGTCTACTAATTTCTAAGCATCCAAATATACGTATAAGTCTCTCAACATAACATTCTTGGCCTCTTCAACACAAATGTTGCAAAATCACATTCACGACTCATAATTTCCCATGACAACATAGTCATCAAGGGAAATGCCCCTTGATCAGTCCTAGGAAAGCCAAATGCGCAATGTTTTCTATCATATCCCAGCTTAGTATGGAATGCACCATTGTATAGGAATACCCGTTATAAACTTAACTCAACCTGCTTATTTATCAAAAGAAAACTTTATTTATTTGATAATAGGGTTGCTACATCAGAGTTCAGCTGGACATTTAGTTATAACTTATAAGTACAACCTAATATTTACATCAAAACATGAATAATCCTTTTCTTTTGTCATCTTCAAAATAGTAAGATTCTCGACTTAGTCCAGGTTCTACCCAAAAGTCACTGACTCTACTCATACTCTCAATATACATCCTCTCTTAGTATTGAGCCCTTTACAATGCTATTAACTTGAGGATAAAATATTTTATCCCCTCAACTACTAAAGCTGAGTGAGAGTGGTTAATAAAAAATACAATATAGGAAATATCACAACTGAAACATTTCAATCATAATCAACAGGTTCAACTCCATACATATATTAGCCTAATTAGGCATTTATTGCTAGCAATGCAACATGCTATGCTTATGCACGTGACATGCATCAGTATCGATATCATATGCTCTTCCAATATCCTCATTCGATTAATCAACATAGCCAGTCATCTAGATTCAATGTCCAAGAACTTAGAGCAACAAGGAGCTGTCTAAGAGTAGAACCCCCAACTAAAGTAGAGTACACACTGTAGTCTATCAAATCAAAAAGGCAATAAAGAGCTACTTGGGGTAGGACCCCTAACTTTGTTTTACAAAATTAGACTACACATTGTAGTTTACCAAATCAAACTATCAAAATAGTTAAGATGTTTGGCCAATGAGAATTTATATGCTTCCAAAAATTGAGTTCATAAAGCTATGGTTTTTCTTGATTACTTAGAAGCCTCATTTTGAAAATTCTGACCCGCAAGTCCTTTTTTATGCTATACCATACCATGATATGTAATAACCACTCAAGTATATCATTCTACACAATTAGTCTTTAAGTTTTGTTCAACTTAATTATCTAGTGGAATTATAGTATCTTACTTAGGGTTCACTTAGGTGAATACTCAGAAAATTGAATTAGTAATCACTTAACTTCCTTAGTTAGTATAATCATTCATAAACACCACATTAACACCCAACATAGGAGCATAATAGTTTAACCAAGATATAGCTACCGTCATTTAAAATCACTACGTTAGCATCTACTATAGTATCATGTCAATTCAATCAAGACATAAACATATTCAATCAATTAGATAACACACAATGTTATAAGTAGCAATATATTTATTCCAAGCATGGGTACAAACTCCTAAACTTCGCCACGTAGCCCTTCCTTATTTATCATACTTAGGAAAATATAAACATAGTCTTTAAGTCAACTATAAGTCAAAACCAACACTCCTATAAGCTTTTACTATCACGTTTTTAAACTTCTTTTGATCGTATCCTATTCATTTCTTATCTGATTTTCGTAAAATTTATATCATCACGATCGTTATTTTAAGTACTATTAACATATAGTAAGAAATAAGATTAATCAATATGGTTGCAAGACCAAAAATACCATTTCTTACTACTGACTCAATCATACGTTATCGTAACTCCATAATTAACCAAAATAAGCTTTACTTCTAAAATGAAAACCCTAAAAATCACACTTTCTAAATTTGAACAACATCTATTTTATACCTAAAATACTAATCTTATACTTTCTTATCAATTATCATAGTATTATTATTTACCAATTTTGCATATTAGGTTAATATATAAGCATATATTAGGAGAAAACGTAATAAATAGTATATGAACCTGATTAATTCCACGAAAAATCCTATAGAGTCAAAAAAATATGTAGTTTAATTATTGATCATCATTTATACCAAACTAGCTATTATCTTTTTTTACTAAACTAGCGATTTTAGCTTGAAATTATGGAAAATTAAGGAAAATAAAAAAAATATATATGTATGAGATAAAAATTGAGTGTTCCAAACGTTTTTATAAACCTCCAAAAATCAAAACATATAAGGCTCATTCATTAATTTCATCAAAAACTAATTATTTTGATAAATTAGCAAAACTGATAGTTTTATCCAAAATAATTATAAAAAATAGTAAACATACTTAATTTCAAAAATTCTTGTCACCAATATGGAAAAAGCTTCTCAAGCCATCCTTTATTAGACCCCCAAGCCACTTTAAGTCAGGTTGTAAATAGCCTATTGAATAGCCCTAGACTTGATTTACCCTTACTTTTTGTTCTATTTTTATTTTATTTTTCTAAATTATGTTCTTGTATTTTTAAAGTCTTAATATATTGTAAATGAGTGTTTGGGTCCTATTTATAAGTTTTAACTTAATAGAAATTAGACAAGTGTACGCTACATGTCATTTTTCCATTTTCCTAAGTATTAACGAAGCACTATTTGTCATCCTCTTGTTATTTAGGTATTAACTCATCACTCCAAGTGATTCCGAAGCTGCTCCATCATTTGATGACTCACCAAATTATTTTCTAAAATATTTTCTATCAATTTTACCTTATTTTGATAATTTATTATTATTATAGACATATATTTAATACTCATAATGCATATCACATATAAATACATGTATATTATATATAATTCAACTTCATTTATTATTTTTATAAGTTAAATAACTTATCTCTAATATCTTGTTATATCTAAAAACTCGAATTTCACGTTTTCGATAATTTAACAGCTTTATCGATAAATTAATGTTGTTACCAAATTAATCCTTTTATATAACTTATTTTGAGAAATTGACTTTACTAGAATATTTCACCTAACTTTTCTAGCTTTACTGTGAAGTTTAAAGTAAAACAAATAACGTTGCTCGAAGCCTTAAATTTAAGGGCTCCATTCTTAGGGTTATCGCATTGGCTCAAAATCTTGAGGTATTACATTTTCTCTAACCTCCCATAAGAGAATCAATCTCCTGATTGCTTAAGAGAACTAAGAAAAATACCATTCATCTTAGATCCAATATATCCCTAGAAGATGGATCTTCCGGTTAACCAAGGGAATCAAGTAAAATATTCACCAAAGACTATGATATAAGTCACGAGAGAAGGATCTCTTGATTAATCCCAAGAAGTTCTAAATGAAATTTTAATAAGAAATAAATGCCATCTTTGACTTCTCATGACCAAAGATTGATCAATTCCCTACTTGGCCTCTATATGTATGCAAACTTAAAACAAAAGAATGTACATAGCCCCATCTAGTGCATTACCATCCTTGAAGTCATTTAGCTTGCAAGAGATAGGAAAGGTGTTGCCTTTCCATTCCTCTTGTGATAGTGGTTGCAATAGAATTATGCAGTATACTATGCATAACCACTTTATTTTTAGTTGAGATATGCTTAGGGTTTATTTGTATTGCGATCAAACAACTTATCAAACATGCTCATAAGCATACATCACATCATAATCATTAACTATATTGTTTTTGCTAACTTAAAGTATCTTAGCAAATAGTTTCAACACAATCATTTCCCAATACCCTAAAAATAAAGCCAATTAGGATATATAGTTAAGGTGCAACTATCTATAATCACAAGCAAGTGATATTCACTGACCATGCTTCTTATCACTCATCATAGTAGTCCTTAGGAAGCTCAAAATAACATCACCTAAAAGAATACAATAAGAAGTAAATAATAACTATACATATCTAGAAGGCTTTTGTTAAGTTTTTCCTTTTATTGTTAATGTTTTAGAAGTCTTCCATTAGTTGCATTATGTTATGTTCAAATTGTTTTTTTTTTTCTTATCATGTTTAAAGTCCAAATGTTTATATATTTTACTTGTCCTCTTGTTTGAGTTTTTGGTCACATAATAGGTCCAATCGTCATGGTACTGTCAAGAGTCATTGACAAGGTTATGTCCATAAGTCCATAAGATATCAAACATGTCTAAGTCATGTAATAACCCACAAGTCATCAAAGTCAGAAATATGTCCATGAAGTCCCCAATATGGTCATGATCGTATATGTGATAACTCTAATTTTAAACATATTTCATAGGGTGATTTTATAATATTTTCCGCACATTTTTTGTTTTCTTTAAAGAAATTGATACTTAATTGAGTAAAATGTTGATTTCAGGGTTTAAACGCGTTCTAGGCTCGAAAACGAAGAAAAGGAATCAAGTTTCACTCAATTCCGAGTTCAAATGAAGAAGTTATGAATTTTTGAAGTTGTGCAGAAAATTTGCCTAAGTGCAGAAAATTACACGACCTGGGGAAACGGTCGTGTCCCAGGCCGTGTCGGGTGACGAAAACAAAATCTTTGAGATACACTATAAAAAGACATCTTAGGATTTCAAAAAGAAGAAGAGACATTACAGAAACAAGAGACACAAGAGACGAGAGGAGATTGGAGAAGAACATTAATCAAGAAGCAAGAATGACATCGATTTGAATATTAGAGAGATTGTTCATCAAATCAAGAGGGGTTTTTATGCTTTATTTTACGTTTTTGATGAAACTCGTTTTTAGATTCGTTATGATAGCTTAGAATTAGAGTATTTAGGATTATGGAACCTAGGGTTTCATGTAACCCTTGGATTGAATTATAATTTCAATAAAGTTTCTACCTTTTCTTGATTCAATGATGTCGTTAATTATGGATTGATAATTCTAGAGTGTCAATATATGATATTATGCATGTTAATTGAGAAATTCCATGTGTAATTAGATTTAGGCATAATTGAAGAGAATTACATGTATACTTAGAGATAAGATACATGTTTCTTCCGGAAAGTTGATTGTTTGCATGGGAATTCATTACACGCTAATGCAATTCTAAATTATATTACTAAGTAATTTAGGATTAGGGTTAATATGCTTGAGAAAGATATTAGCTTTAATTGTGAATCCCTCCGGTCAAGAATAATAGAAATTGAATTGGATATATTTTAAAAATGTTACATGTTAAACACTAGGGGAAATAATTCCTAAATACATTATTACTTTCTTGAAGTCGTTCTTGATTTTATCGCTTTTTCAATTGCTTAATTAAGTCTTTTAATTAAAGTAGTTTGTTAATTTTAGTATTTTTAATTAATTCAAACTTTCATAATTTTCCGGTTAGATAATAAAGCTAAAGTTAATATTAGTACTCAAAATCTCTGAGGGATCGACTCGGACTCACATTCGCTTTATTAAAACTGATAGGTGCGCTTGCCTCATATCAATATGTCATAAGAAGTCATTCACACATGATATGTAGAATGCCTTAACGCTTGAATTTGTCCACTTGTTTTAATCTTTTATATCTTAATCTGTCATTTAGTGGTAAGATTCTTAACTTTCTAATTCTTAAGTTAATAACCTTGATTTCTTGTTAAAGTGGATAAGAAGAAAAGTTCTTAAGAAGATTCTTTCTTGAAAAAGAACTCGGGATTTAAGTTGCATAAAATAAGAAAATGATAAAAAAGATTCTTGGCTTCTAAAGAGAATAGTGGGTTGATTTGAAAATCAAATCCTAATGACTTAAGAAAATGTTATGAGAAGAGAGATTTACCTTGTTTCCTTCTAAGACATTCCTAATCATAAAAAAAATTAGTAAAAGCCCTTATCATCCTGAGATATAATTAAAGGTTAGTAGTTAGAAGTTAAATCTTACCTTTTTTATGTTTAAACTTTTGGGAATCGAAAATTGGAATAATGGATCTTCCTTGTTTAGCAGGAAAGAGATAAGGAGATTGTTAGTCTAATTGAAAGTGAAGTAAAGAAGTGGATTGAAAAGGATGTTATAGGGAAGAATTGAAACATGGAACGTAGTCGTAAGTGGCTAGTAGGGGATATTTAAAGAGAAAAGTTGGATTAGCTTACCTTATATCCTTAAATTACTTAAGAAGTTTAAACTCTGTTATTAAGATTACTTATTGTGTCATCTCATTTACCAAATTTCATTATCTTCATGATTACTTTTGTGGAAGAATCTTAGATGATCCTTAGATAATCTTTTTGGTACAATAATCAGCAAAGATGTAATGAACCATATGTCTTGAATTGGTGAATCTTCTTTCATGGTAGGTGGTGCCACTTGTAGTGTTTCATGCACTAAGCTCCCTTTTGTTTTTGTTTCATTAATATTTAGATGTAAGATAAGATTTCACCACTTTAGCTTACATCATCTCTTCCCAATCACTTTATTAATGTACAAAATGTTGATAGTCAATTTTCGTTAACCTGTCTTACATGTCTATTCGGTTACCGATAGGCTGCGCAATTTATATTCTTGATACCTCGTTGAGTAATCGACATTCTTAGCACTATGCCGAGTAATCGACATTCTCAAGACAGATCCGTTGTTGATTTGAATTTAAGTTCATGGCGTGAACAATTATCACAAGTATGGTTATATTACATAACTGCTTACTCTCCCTATATTTCAGGGAAGATGTCTAATCAACAAACTTCTACGTGTCTCAACAGTTATTCCTATAACTGCTCCTTCAAATAGAACAATCTCCTTCAAATATAGCAAAAAAACTCTGTAAGGGGCACCTTATAACTCTTAACATCTTTATTTTACCATTCTTATTCTTGCTTACTAACTTAAGCATTAGAGTGGCAACACTGGACTGGCCCCAGTACCAAGCATTTTTCTCATATTTGTAGGATATTTCTAACCCCCAAAATTCACTAACAATATTTGGCGCCATCTGTAGGAAATATGCACTAGAGCTAACTAATCAACCATTGTCACCTTTCAACACCAGATCATAGTGCTCATTGATCAGCTATTGCAGCAAGCATTGTAACAACTTGACTCCTTCGGGAAGATGATGAAATATGCCCTAAAGCTGAGCACCCATGGCGTACAATACAAACCCAAAACGGCACTAAAGGCTCATGTGTTAGCAGATTTTGTAGCTGAGTTCATTGGTGAGGAAGATAGTGTAGAGTTTGTCGAGAAACCTATTTGGTTCCTTTATGTAGATGGATCTTTGACAAAAGAAGGAAGTGGTGCAAGCCTTATTCTTCAAAGCCCCCATAATGTTGAAGTTCATTATCCTTTAAAACTTAGATTCCCGACTAACAACAATGAAGTATGAAGCTTTGATTGCCTAATTGAAACTGGTAAAAGAGATTGGCGCTAAGAAACTTCAAGTTCTCTGATTCACAATTGGTGGTGAATCAGGTCATGAAAAGTTACACGACAAGGGAAGAAGAGATGAATAAGTACCTATTGGTGGTAAGAACGCTCACAAAAGAATTCCAATCTTTCTCCATCCACAAAATTTCAAGAAACAAGAATATTGTTGCCGACAAGTTATCAAAATTAACTAGTATGGCATTCCCCGAATTGAGCGAAAATTTTTTTTTGTCAAATTTCTTCCACATAAAAGTTTATCTACTCTTTCATAGAGTTGTGAGTTGGCTCCTTACTTAAGAGAAGAATCTTAGATGAATCCCTTAGTGGATTATTTGAGAGACAGTACTCCCCTAGATGACAAGAAAGGAGTGTAAAGATTAGCTTACCAGGCCATAAACTACATGCTGATTGATGGTTAGATGTACAAACGTGGCATATTACAACCCTATCTTTGATGACTTCTTTTGAGAGATTCCCAGAACGTACGATCCGAGTTGCATGGTAAAGTATACAATAACCACGTAAAAGCACAAACACTATATGTTTAAGCACTATGACTCAACTATTATTGGCCGACCATGAGAAAAGATGTAAAGGAAGTTGTTCGGCACTATCCTCAGTGCCAGAAGCACGAGTTGTCAAGCCATGTGCCTGCAACTGAGTTATGTAGCCTAAGCAGCCCTTCGCCTAGTGCTGGTACGAATAATTCGTCATTGTTACCATAGATTACTTTACCAAATGGGTAGAAGCTAAGGCAGTGGCAAAGATTACCAAGCAGAAAGTGGAAGCGTTTGTTTTGCAGTTCCATCATATCAAGATTCGGAGTTCCTTACATGATAATCACAGATAACAGCCCGTAGTTTAGCAATAATAAGTTCAGAGAATTTTGTGAGAAATACGGCATCCTCCTCAAGTATATGTTTGTAGCACACCCTCAAATGAATAGATAAGTTGAAGCTGTAAACAAGATCATTTTGCATGGCCTAAGATAGAAAGTAGATCAAGTCAAAGGGAAATGAGCTGATGAACTACCGAATTTTTTATGGGGCTACTAAACCATCCATAGAACTGCAACTAGGGAGATGCCCTTCAGGTTAGCATATAGCATGGAAGCCATGTTGACGATTGAGTTGGATTTACTAAATCTGTAGACGTAGAATTTTGACATTATGGTTAATTAAGTTGGATTAATAGCGAATTTAGACACCATTGATGAAATTCGAGATATTGAAAGAGTTAAGGTCACGGCATACCAGCATAGAACAGCAAGGTATAGCAATTAGAAAGTAAAGCATAAGGTTTTTCAACATAGAGATCTCGTTTGCCAAAAGACGGAAGCTACTAGCGCATAAGCAAGTCAAGGGAAGCTTGGCGCGAACTAGGAAAATCCTATCAGGATTTAGGAAATCTTTGGCAAGGAGGCCTATCAACTAGAAAGCTTAGATGGATCTATCATCCTTCGAGCATGGAATGACGAGAATTTGAAATTACATTTCAATTGACTGTTCAAATGATGTTCATCTCCACTTATTTGTAAGGTGACAGCCTATATGCTTATAGGAGTACAGTCTTTTTTATGAGAATTATGTTTGAAGTCTCATTATGTTTCTTATTCTTTTTATGATTGCTGAGTTAATGAGTTCTAAGTTGCACGACAAACAAGCTGACCTAAGTTCTAGCTTATCGTGGTTAACAAACTGTATAAATTAATCTTACAGCCAAGTAATGCGACTTGTTTATGCCTCAAACGATTCACGAACAATGTCTCTAAAGACATATGAATTGAGCGTATGAAATAAAACATGTCAAAAAATAATTAGGCACGTGAAATAAAATGTATCGAGAATAAGTTGGGTGTATGAAACAAAACATGCCAAAAACTACTTTGCGTGTGATATGAAACATGCTGACGAATAAGAACGTGTGAAATAGAACACAGGGAACTCCTGGTGCATGAAATAAAACGTACTAAAAATAGTTATATGAAAGATATTTCATTTAACAAATGTAGTTACAAATGTACGGCCTACTATATGAAAGATATCTCGTTTGAATAGTTACATGAGAGAACACAAGCTACAAAGAATACAAAGAAAATCCCATGGCTTACTCTCGAAAATAATAGAAGTAATTTTTGGATCGAAAGGTAACAAATTGCTCTTTCCACTCATAGGGGATTAATTTTGATAAACATTCTTCGTCTTCCCCTGGATCCTTAGTAAGAGCTTCGTCATCACCCTTATTAATAATCTTGGCAGCTACATCGTCATCATTGTCTTCGTCAACACTACTAACTTTGTCATCGATATTAGCAAAGTTGAGGTAAGACAGATCATAATCAGGGTGAAGCTTCAAGATCTCCTCTCTTACTACTTGAAACCCATTCAACAACTTCTTCCGTAAAAGTCTCTTGTACTGCCGATTAGGAGTGACTATATTTGAGAGCCTCTTCAACTGATGGTCCTCTTGTCACAGTCTTCTCCAATTTGGCAACACAGCTCTATAAGTTCAAGTTGTTAGTCTCAAACTCTTTTATCTGTATTCTAAGCTTGTCTTCCTTATCGCTCATCATACAAAGAATTTGGCCTAACCCCTAGCATTCTTCTTTCTTCTTCTACAGCTCCTCCTTTAGGCCTTTAAACTCCTTGTACTGCTCTTCCATTTTGGCCTTTAGGCTCGAGACTTCATCAACAGTAAGGATATGTGCCAACTTTTCGGTAAAAAGGTCTTCTTGGAGCTTTCTCGCCTCTATCTCAGCCCTTATCCTTACATTTTCGACAGTAGTAGTCTGGGTTGTGGATGCATTATTTGCATCCTTAATTTTCTGCAACAATTTCATTTAATATGATAAGTACCCAAAATGACTCGACAAAATACATGAAGACTATTATGGATCTTACCTTTTTAATCTCTCTATTAGCCTCATCTAAAGACATTAGAATGTAGTTACTCATCTGAAAAGGAAACTAAATATCAACAATTGAGTACATGCAATAATTATAAAGATGGGTACATATACTCACGTCATATAACTTGGCCACAATATATGCCTTATTGCAGCCACCAACCCTATTGACATCCTTCTTGATGATCTTTCTATCCTTTAGAAGAATAATTTCTTCCATCAAGGCCAAAGATTTTATCCTATTCCCCAAGGCCGAATTAGCATCTAAAACATTTTGGCTCCGACATAGGATGAAGTACTCACCGACCTCCTTGTTGGGGGTGAATTCGATGCTGATGATGCTAAGATCTTTGGACCGCATTGCCTCCTTCATCCTCTCATCCAAACCCTTAAACCTTTTATCAAGTAGTTAGCCGGCGAATTCCTTTCTCAGTCTTTGATCAGCACTAGGCATTACCTCTAACACCAATGACAACCCCTCGACAATGGTAGCATCTTCAACCTCACTACGAGGCTAGCTCTCTTAGCTTACCTTTCTTAGCTTGATAGCAGGTTGAAAATTCTCGATCGGAGGCTCCACAAAATGAAGGACCTCGGTCGAGACTATTCTCTTACCCTCCTTCCACCTATCAAATGGCTACAAGGTCTTCTTCTGTACTGCCACCTGCTTCTATGTATTTTCTTTTGCCGTTTTCTTTATAGCAATTGTCCGAATGGTAGTGGCTGTTATGGCTACCCTCTTGTCTACATTTGATTTTTTGGCCTTTACCTAGGCCAGTAGCTTAGTAGGATTTACCTCGCCGGTACCCATATCTACAACATGAGTGATCAAGTTAATATTAATACAAGAAAAAGATAAACTTACATTCTCCATACCGAACAAGGCTCAAAGGTGATGAATCTCCCCCCAAGTCGTAAGAATAGCTTTCCTCTTGTAGCTATACTTAGCACAATGGTAACTCATTAGCATACCTTTTTTTTTTTCTAGAAAAGATTAGGTTTTCGCTTTCATAACGCCATATAATTCTCTCAACGTCCTAAAAAAATATTTTGTTCTTCCTCCTTTCTTAATTTTTTTTCACCGCTATGGCATCATTCGACATCAAATTAATATCTTTAGTGCAAATTAACTCAGTCCATTGAGTCCAAAAGTCCAGCTCTTCATTAGATACTATCGACACGAATTTATTATGCCACTTGTAGATCTTGGACTCTAGCCTATCCATGAACTTTTGCCTATACCTTGCAATGGCAAAGTACTACTCATCAGGCTGCCTCCTAACTATGAAAAAAAAAAAACGAAACAGTTAAGGTATAACATTGACTTTGACTTCTTCACAAACTATCTCAAAAGCCACTAGAAGCCGATATGTATTGGGTATAAACATACTCAATGCGACTTTAAAATAGTTGAAGAAGCCCTTCATAAAAGCCGAGAAAGAGAAGTACAACCCAAAATCTAAATATTTTAGGTATACATGAAACCCACTCTCATTTGGGAAACATACCTTCTCTCGTCTCTCGGCCTCTTCAGATTCTATGTTCCAGGAAGATCTTGCCAATACTAGTTGTATATCGTGACAAGAACTCTATCAGTAGAAATGGATGTTTCATCTAGAGAATTACGAAAGTAGGCTATGTTATTATGCAGATATCTCGCCAAGGATCTCCCTTCTTTGTCCTCGGGATAATTATCCACAGCAAGAGCATTTATCCAAGTGAGTTTATCTCACCTTTCCTTAATGCTATCAGTCGAGTTATTAGAAGAATACGCCACCTCACTCCTTATTTGGGGGGGGGAGGGGGGGAGAAAGTGGCCTCAATTTCCCTTTCTTTAGAATGGAAGAGAACAAGTCGACAGACGATGTTGTGAACCATACTTGAATGTTTATGAAGAATGGTATCACAAAAGTCTAAGAACTTGAGAGTGAAGACAAGAAAGAAAGAAAATTTGTTCGTGACTTTGAGCAAAAATGAATTCTGATTTTGAAAAGTCCTTTAAATACGGGTAGCTTATCCTCATAACTACAATTTATATCTAACGATAATAATGCGTTGATTTGATAGTCGCGTAGATTGTTGACACGTGTTTCGAGATAGATATCTGTCAGTTGATAGTCCCCCAACAGTTATTAGGTCATGGTGTAATGATGACCGAAGCAATAGGTATCATTCCACATACTTTTTAGTTTCTTGAACAAGTGGGAATTTGAAAGTTGCAACTTTTCAATTAGGATGTAAACTGTCTTGTTGCCCATCTTACTCGACATCTAAAGAACTACACCCCACTTAACCTCCAGAGTAGTATGTATTACTCCCTTTGTTGAATTCTCGAATATAGGAGTTAAGGGATAAATGTTGATAGTCAGTTTTCGTTAACCTGTCTTACTCGTCCATTTGGCTGCCGAGAGGCTGTATAATCTATATTCTTAGCACCTTATCGAGTAATTGACATTCTCAACACTACGCCGAGTAACACAGATTCGTTGTTGATTTGAATTCAAGTCTATAATGTGAACAGTTATCACAAGCATAGTTATAGCATATTACTTGCCTACTCTCTCTACATTTCAAGGAAGGTATCTAACCAATAGGCTTCTATGTGTCTTAACAGTTATTTCGATAACAGCTCTTTCAGACATGACAATCTCCTATAAATACAGGAAAGAAACTCTGTAATGGCATCTGATAACTCTTAACCTCTTTACTTTACCCTTCTTATTCCTGCTTACTAACTTAGGCATCGGAGTTACCATACCGAACTGGCCCTAGTACCAAGCATTTTTCTCATCTTTGCAAGATATTTCCAACCCTTAAAATTCACTAACAACATAAAGAACACAAATATTAGAATTCAATAGCTAATTCATGTAAATCAAAGTTTTCCCATATTGTTTAACCAAGGATTCATCCTTCAATTAATTCTTTTTCATGTGACTAGGCAAAGACCATACACAACCCCTTAAACTTAACTAATATGTATACAGGTATATCCCCAATCTTACTAAGCATTATAATCAAGAGTTAACACATTTTGTATCTACTCATCTTTTAGTCACCCTCCTATCATATATTTTCATTGAAAGGCTTTTCAATTCAATTAGCTCCTTTAGTTATGCACACATATGTTGGCAATGGGAAAGAAACTTACTCTCATGATTGGCCAAAGCCAATCCTTACCATTTTAATTCTTATGTTAACAATGGAAAAGAACCTTACTCTTCTGATGGAACAAGGTCAATCTTTACTAACTTAACCAATTTTTCTACATTAACAGCAAGAAGAAACCTTGCTTTTCTAACAGACCAAGGTTGATCCTTACTATTGATGAAAGAATTAAAGTTACTCAAGTGATTGAAGTTTAGATAAGAATTAAAGTCAAAAGAGGATCACATGACGAACTAAGGTTAAACCTTACTCTTCTGACGGAAAAGAATAAGGTTCATCACTAAAGTCATTTTCTTCCTTGTCAATCTCTTTGGTATCTTCTTCATCTAAGTCTGGGATGCAAGATGGTGATGGTGGTAAGGTAATCCTAAGGTGCTCTAAGAGTACCTTGACAACCGACCTAGTGCGCATTACCTCGCGCTCAAGACTTTTCCTACCTTTTGATCCACTTCACCATCATCTTTTTGAGCTTTCCCAATATCAAAGATCTAGGCTGTTAGGATGATGTGAAAGGTCCATCCCTAGTTGGCTCAAGTGAAGGAGCTTTAATTTCTTCCTCTTGGATTTCCTCTTCCTAGGGTGCCTAAGGTAGTGGTAAGAGTTTCATAGCTTGAATAGACTCGAGGCTCATAAAGTAAGGGTTATTAACCAACTCCATTGATGAGAGATCATTGAACAAGACAATGTTTTTCACTATCCAGGTGATAAAGGCCTTATAAAAATGCATCCAACTTGCGCTTCTATAGCTTGGTTTCTCGGGAAGAAAGCCATGCGAACTCCCAAATTAATCTAACATCACTCAATTAAGGTGTGCAAACAACCAATGTCAAATAAGTTGATAACCTCCATGCTATTCTTTCTCCCAGTGACACTCTTAGCCAAAATCCAGTAGATAATCCTCAAAGTAGGATCTCTCAAATTAGATGCTTTAGATTTTCCTAAGTTATACACCAATCTACCTATACTTAACCTTACTTATACTTATGCATCGCTTAATCCCACTAGTGATTTGACCAACAAATCATGGAACTCAGCTATGTAGACAAATGCTTCTACATATATACCTAGAACCATTGGAAATCTTTTGAATGGCATGTATATCGATTTTCCAATAACTCAAAATCTTATTGTGTATTGGATCCCATTTTCAATCCAATCATAATCCAAAGTGAGAGTACTAAGTAACTGCAATGTAAGCTCCTTATACGATGGCTCATCAATTGTCCTCAAAATCTCATCATATTTTAGACCTCGTTTTCAATTCGATCATAATCTAGAGTGAAAGTGCTAAGGAACTCTAATGTGAGCTTCCTATACGATGGCTCATCAATTGTCAAAAGCCTATCTTATCCTCCAATCTCTAGATATCTCCTTATCACAGCATCTTACTCAACTCTTTCTAAGTTTTCCTAACTTACAATTGCATTTTCCCTAAAGCCTTTGTTGCTTAGTTTGATATATTGCTTCCTCTACCAAGCTATATTGAATTTGAGCGTATGGTAGCATGAGGAGCAACTCATGCTATCCTTCCTAGTGACTTCCTTAATATGAAGCATGATTTGAAACAAGGAAATAAATTAAATCATACAATGTAATTATTAAAAAAAAAATTCAAGAATCATTCCTAAACAAGATTGTTGAGGAGAAACATGTGCTTATCACAATTTAAATGATTATAGAATTCCAACATTGCAAAACTTTTTTTTTTTTTCAATAGGAAATCATGGACTAGCTTTCAATTATCAAGAACACAAAGAATTATTATCCTAATTCATAATCTCATAAAATCTAATCTAGAGCATGATATAGGAATTCATGCTCTTCCAATGGTGATTTTAAGCACAAATCTACCAATCTAATGATATTTCCTTACATTCGACACACAAATAATATGTGTTCATCATAAATAGGCAAGAATAATTCAACAATAACCCTCTTCATTATCACCTCTAAAAAGAACTCCAAATGTTCTTCCTCATCCCAACTTTAAAATCAAACTCTTAAGAAGGATTTCTAATGAATAACGTAGAAACAAAAACTTCCCTCACGCAAACATTCAAGAATCACCCTAAAACTAAAGATCATCACACATGCAAACCTTGCATTCTTCCATCAAACCCACACTAAACAATGCAATTTTTCTCCAAAATAACAAGTGAGCTAACAAATCTAATTATATATTAAGTCTTACATACCTTTGATTTGTTTATTTCAAAAGAAAACTATGCCAAAATTGCAAGGATAAGATCTTGTGTAGTGTGAGAAACTAAGAGAGTGTATTGTTGCAAAGAGAGAAATAGAGTTTAGAGTGAAAGAAGAAGGAAAGACTTGTGATTTTGAATCATGGCATGACAACGAGCAGGAATACGGCCATGTTCTTAGGCATATTACCTGTCTTGATATGTGCACTTACCTTAAGGCACGATATCCTGGCTTGATGCTCTCGACCTTCAATTTCTTGTCTTTTCTTCCTTTTCATTTCTAAGGGGATCACAGGTGTAAACTTTAGCTGTGATCACCTCAGATTCCTAAACCTAAATTTTATCAAATTTTCGTGCTCCTTTACCTAAAATCACTCTTTGAATAGTCATAAACGCAATAAATTAAGTTGCTAAAGATCAAATTTCAATTGAAATACGAATAATTGCAAATACTAATTTCCTTTAAAGATGAAGGACACTTGTAAACTCAACAATTGACTGCTCCAAAGAGATAAAAAATTGTTCATGTAAGGAAAAAGAAAAAAACTAACAATAACTATCATGAGAATACTTCACTTGACCTAGAGAATGACACTTAAACAAACGATTATTCAAAAGAAAACTCAAACAAAGATAACTTAGGTTGCCTTCTAAGAAGTGATGTTGCTTAGCGTCATTGGCTCAACTAATTCATCCTTCTTTCAATTTTGCTTGGATCCTATAAGTTTAGGATTCGATCAAATATTTCTTGGCAAGCTCCCTTATTGCCTTTCCATAATACTTCTAGCTAACTATCCTAACTAAGTCTCTAAATTTTCGAGTGATGCTTTTATATTCTTGATCACAAGTTTAGTGGGTCGAAATCAAGTGTTTAAGCTATTAATGTAACTATTCAGCATATCTTCCAAGTTCAAGTTCCTATTTTGAGATTAGACATTCTTGTTCTGCTGCTGCTGCTGCTACTAGCCTCTCCACAAGAAATTGGGGTGATTTCCCCAACCTAAAGTATAAGTATTGCTGGAAGGATTATTTGTTTTCCATAGAAAGTTAACCTCTTCCATGTCAATTGGTGTCCCATCTTACATCACATTCACCGATTTCATAATTCCTTCAATTTTCTCACTTAGACTCTCAACCTAAGTTGTTAGAGCGATAACTGAATCAACTTCAAATTTTCCAACTACTTCTGCCTTAGCTCTTACATTATCCTATTAAGAAGTGTTTATAGCGATGCCTTCCATCAACTTTTGGGCTTCATCTAGCATCTTAGCACTCAGAGTGTCTCCAGCTACAACAGCAAGCATCTACCTAGTAGGATAATTGAGACCATTGTAAAATGTCTGAATCTGTATCCATAAAGATAAACTATAATGCGGATAATGCTTGAGAAAACCCTTAAACCTTTCCTAAGTGTCATATAGTATTTCTCCATCAATCTAGGCAAATGATGATATGTTATTCCTAAACTTAGCTATTCTGGTGGGCGAAAAGTATTTCCTTAGGAACTTCTCAACCAAACCTTCCCATCTAGTGATTGGTCCTTTGGGAAGTGAGTTGAGCCACTATCTGGCCTTAACTTTAAGCAAGAATGGAAATAACTTAAGCTTAAATGCATCATCTATTGCTCCATTGATTTTGAAAGTGTCACAAATTTCTAGAAAACTCGAGATCTGGTCATTCGAATCCCTGTCTGTTGAACCATCAAATTGAATAAATTGCTACACCAACTAAGTTACATTTGGGTAAGTTTGAAAATTGGTTACCCAAACTGCAAGGCTGGTAATACTAGACTCAACTCCAATTGCTTTTAACTTAGTGTACTGCATCATAGTCTTGTTGGCATCCTCATTATTTAAAGCCATGTTTTTTATTTCTTCTTCTTCTGAATTTTCCTCTTCCTATTCCTTGAATCAAATTAGTGAACCTTGATTTATCAACTCCACTATCTCATGTACTCTCCCGTATAGAAAACAAGAAGTCCTCTAAATTTTAAGATCAAATTCAATGAGATTTGTTCCATTATTCTTAGTCATATACTGAAATAATTGAAAAGTTGGAGGCAACAAATAAAGGAAAATACCAAAAACAAGAAGGATGTAATAAATAAAAAAACATGCTAAAATAATTGGTAAAAGGGATTTTTCTTTCTATCCTAATCAATTTTACTCCATTGGTTCCCAGCAATGGCACCTAAAAATTTATGGGGCTCTAGTGGTAAAGAGGTTAATACTACTCTTAGGCATGTACACTTAGTCAAGTTATAGTATAACATAGATTTAAGTTTATGTTATTAATCCTGTACTGTCAAGACCTTAAAGGGGGGCTAGTAAAATTGCCTAAAATCTTCATATCACGTATATATTCATAATATGAAAACTGCCTTACAAATCAAAGATTGAAAAATTCTAATTAATTACTCATTAGGGCTTTCGATTTTTAATTGTTAACCCAATGTAAAATATAAATAACTATGGATACCCAATACTCCACATTCCATCAGAATCACAGAGAAACAGTATCCCCTACCAAACAATAAGATAAGATAAATCAATTTTACATATTATAAAAACTACTAAATGAAACAAAACCTTAACACATGAACACATCCTACATAGAGTGTTTATATACCATATATACATTTCCCAACTAAATCTAACTTTCTCTTGCATATATTAGATTTGCACCTTGCACTCAAAGCTTATCCCATTTCTAACTTAAACGAACTAGTAAAATAAACTGTTGGGAGCAAGCTACACGAACTTAATAAAATATCCCTCCTACTATACTAATAAGCAAGTTATCAAAAAATTAATTAACAGATATATAAATGCATGAACCAGCAGTATGCCAATCAATATATGTAGTTGATCAGGTGCTACATACAACTTTGAATTTAACATCCTTCAAAGTTAGGGTTGAAGATTTATCGACACCAAATATAACCAGGTTCTAGTACCTAGGTTTTTAAACATATACTAAAATTTGGTATTTCATAAAAATATATTTCCATTTTCAAAAATCCAGCAATTTACAAATTCCTAGGTCTAGTGGTGAGGTAGCCCCTACAGTCTACACTCATACCCTATAACGAAGGTCTCTAAACTCATCCCTTAGCTACCTACGATTAGCATCTCTTAGTACAAAGTAAGCCCATCAGCTAAGGGTAGGGTCCTGTTGTATAAGTGCTCCTACACTGTACTAATAATAAATAATCAAACCACATAAGATTCCCATCCTTACAGGGCCCTTCATGACCACCCACATAAGGTGATGGCTGGAAGCCTAGAATAGCAAATGTAATGCATGATCCATTGACTTAATTAAGTCATGTGGGATTAAGTTACATTACAAGGTGATTCACCAATATTGAGAAGTCATCCGTTCATGCAGCAATAAACCAAACAATCGATTATTTAGCTATTATGTTTCATAACATTTTACACAACAAGCAACCAATATTCAAGCACATACATGACCGAAACCTTAAGGATCAAGTTATTAATATTTAATTTAAGTATACTAACTATAAGCACAAAATAAATATGGAGTCATTGAAAGCACTCACTTGACCGAAGTCGATATAAATTGTAGCAATCAACAGTTAGCTTAGTCTCCTGATCAATGTCTCCTGATAAATAATAATAATAAAAGATAAATCTAATGAGTATCTAGATGTAATGCTAAACAACCTAAACAACTTGCTATTTACTTATAATTCCCTTTTTGCTTAGGTTTTGAATCACATGTGACTTTTTAGTTTTACCTTAGCTATTTGCATTTTCATAGTTGATCCTTATCGAGCCAAACATACTTCTTTAATGATATAATTTAGTTAAAACTTTTTAAAATATTTTATATTGCTTAAATTATTTATTGTAATAAATAAAAGTAGTACTTTATCCTATAAGTAATAATATATATAACTTATTAAATATTACATAAGTTCAAATTATTCAACTATTTGTAAATTTTGTATCGATATATTTTTATAATATAATTTAATTTTAGTACTCATGTATAATGGGATAAAATGTAGTGTGACAATATAAGTCAAACAAAATAATATAATTAGGTGGAAAATCTTGAAATTATATATTTAATTAACTAACTTGATAATGAAAACTCTAGCTTAATCATAGTGCAGTATTATTCTAAGAGGATATTGCGTATATATGTACACATATTTTCAGTTTATCCACACTTTATAGTATGTGCTTATCGGTTTCCCTTCATTGAAAAATATATATATACATTTGTAAATAATTACGTTTGGATTTTTTTATTTGGTTAGAGTTTTATCCTAGTTATTTATTTATAGGACCACATCACTTGAATAACTTAATCAATCTACTTATATCTCTCGATTTTCCCTAAATCTTAAATCACATATACCTTTTTTCCATTTTAATTTTGATTTTTATGATCTTATAATCAATATTTATCATTTTCGGATGTATTTTTGTATAACGAGATTCGTTTTGGACGTTAGAACTCACATTTTCTATTATGAGCCTAGAGTGTTACGAATTTCTTTATTTTAGGCCTAAATAATTTTATTTATTTCTTAATGATTTTATTTATTGAGCTTTACTTTAAATTTAGTAATGGGCCTAAATAATTTCTAATTTATTTTATATTTTCTAAATATTTTTATTTTTCGACCCATTTGTCATAATTTCGTCAATATACAACTTTAAACCCAAAACATTAATTATCTTAAATCTTATTATAATTTTAATTCTAAATTATTTTATTATTATTAATTTTTTATAATTTTTAGCTTTAATATAAAAAATTGTGGGAGGTTGACGTAGCAACTTCCAATTGATTTATATTGTAATTTTCTTAATTTATCCAATTTTGTAGTTTCACTAATTTATACTAATAATACATACATATCTAATACTATAAATTAATCAAATTAAAGAAAAAATAATTTCTATCCTACTTTGGAAATCCACATCCAGCACATATATACATATATACATTTATACTTATTAACATAGTTTAAGAAAATAAAGTATCCATATACATGTATACGTATTTTTCGGTATATATATATATATACTTATACTACATTAGATATATTTATTTGAACCTTAGAAAGATAGAATAATATATACACATATACACATACATATACTTCAATATTTTACTACTTATTTGTATATACATATAGATATTATTTCGTAATATATTCATACATATATATATTTATATTGAAGTATGTATATTTAGTAGTACAAATATTTACATATACTATACAGATAAGAGAGATGTGTGTGTGTGGTGTGTGCATATATATATATATATATATATATATATATATATAAGTAAGGCACATGGGATAATTGTTAGGAACCTCAGAAACCGAAAAATCTAGCAAAGAAAAGAAAAAAAAATTGATTACTTTTTTAGTTCTCTTTTAAGGCTTTTCCCATTAAAATAAAAGGGTTTAAGTTTAGATAAATGGGTAATTTTAGATAAGAATTAAGATGGAATATGATGTAATTATAAGAAAAATATATAGTATAAAATTAATATATACTACACAGTACATAACATAAAGTATCTAGTAAAATTAAATCAATATAAGAAACTAACACACACACATACATACATATGTCATACCACAAAAGTCATAGGGTACTACTTATAATCTTATTAATTTATTTAATTAATTTTTTATTCTTTCTATTTATTAGTATTTAGAAATTATCTCTGTTAATTTGATAACAATTTTACACAATTATGTGAGTCTATCGATGATTTTACCAAATCAAGACTTTATTATCGTTAGAGTAAATTTATCTATTTTATAAGCTTAAGGTTTTGACTTTAAAGTTTTTATCAATATCAAGTTCAAGTTCAAGTTCCATCTCTTATGTTTATGCATATATAGGGTTTCGGGTTTTTGTACGCAATTAGAATTCCGAATAGTATATTAGTGTTTTTCATATTCGTTTTAGGTTTTCTATTTAAAATTTTAATCAGTTTTAAATTTATCAGGTTTTTTTACTTAGGAAAATTATCTACAGCAGTCGAATTCGACTTCATACTAAAAAAGCTAAATTTGTAGGGTTTATACATATGAAACCATGAGATTAAAGAAACTTTAAATTACCAACAATTTCCCTAAACTATCAATTATCTAACTTATAAAATCAAAATGATTAAATAAATATATTAAACTAAATGAAAATAAACAAGAGTAAATAAAACAAATAAGGCAATAAAAAAAAACAAAAATAATTAAATTGTTAGAAACATAATCCTTAGCAAATCTATTATTTACTACCTAGTTCTATATAACTTCCAATCTCGATTGCACTTTTGAACTGTAGAGATACCTAGAATAAATTTATCGGACTCACATCTCTTAATTAATTCCTAGCCCTAAGTACACTTTACTGAGTCGCTTTTAAAATAATGTATCTCAAGATTGCATTAAGACCTTCTATCCCTCTATTAAGTTGCCCTAATATGGAGAAACTAATAAATCTAGCCTCTATCAAATTAGTTACTTCTACTGCACTAGTCCATCTAACTATAGGATTTCACAAATTCTATAGTAAACTTACACAGTAAGTTGGCAATATCAAATTAAAGACAATACAAAACAATATAACTATATCACAAAAAAGTAATATCATAGATTGATGTGAAAGCAAGTATTACATTAGCATCTAGGGTTCAATAAAAGATCTCTTAAGAATAACAATAAGTTACAACATGAAATTAAAAGAAAATAAAATAAAAGACTTAAGAAATACCTGTTATAACTTTACCTTACACAGTTTTTCCTCAAGAGGCTCTCTTTGAACACTAAGCCTAAGCATATATTTATAGGACTTAGACCTAAGGTTACAAAGGAACCTTCCAAAAATAGGATACTTTCTACTCTATAAGTCCCATGCAAGACATCAAGATTTGGGTGGGTTGGGGGGGGGGTGGGTTGGTTGGGGTGTAAATTGATATTTTTAGCAAAATTTAAAATTTTTTGATAAAAACAAAAACCCCTCTTAATACTTAATTATGGTGCATAAGTATTCAAGTATTGATTGTTGACTTAGGTACAAAAAGAACAATTCAAATAATAAAATGTCGGAAATAAATAAGATACAGAGAAAGAAGATCAAACGATCAATTTATAGAGCTTCGACATTTTGCTTATTGCTCTCTTCGAACTCCACTACTAGAAACACATTCTTCTTTACCGGTGTTGTTCCACTAGTCCAATCTATTCACTAAACAAAAATCAATCAGAGATTAGAAGGATATCCAGTCAGTTCCCTATCCTATCTCACTAACTCTCCCTAGGCTTGACATAGTACTCAAAGAACTCCCTAACGTCACACTCACTCATATACAATACTAATAATGTTTATAAGGAAAATAAGATGATACAATCAAAGAACTCTTTAAGACATTTGCATAAATACAATAACAATAAAATGAGAGAACTATTTTCGCTCAGTTTCTAACACAATTTATAATGGTTAACAGATAGAGAATTTTTGAAATTCAGATCTGTACTGAGTGTATATCCCTCGTTTCATCAACAACTCAACTTATAGTTTATTGATCCTTGGTGTAACAGTAATAATAATGGCTAGTTAATATAGAAAATAGTGGAGATATTTCCTTTTGTTGTTATCTTAACCAAGCACTTTGTAATTTAGTGGAGAAAATCTCTCATGGGTATGTTATATTTCAATTTTAAATTTGAATTTGAGTAATTGCTTTTGTTGCAACAGTGATAAACTTTCACCAAATTAGGAAAAGATGTCATTGTGACTATTATCTTAAAAAAATTCGTCCTAAAAATCGGCCATAATTTTCTCTTCTTAAACTTCATCATAAAGCTTAAATATCTACTAAAAACTTATCTTTTCCATGAATAGATATATCCCGCTCATTTTGAATTTGAAATCTCTAGAAAATCTCCACCATATCTCTATAATTTAAACTTGAAAAATATCTCCAAAAATTTCTACACCATATCATTATCCATACCTTCATCTTCTCTTGAATTTGAATTTGTTATCTACATGAACCATGAGTCCTTGTAGACAGTGCCTTATCTCACCAACACATGCTATTCTATACACTCTAGACAAACTACATGGATTCACAATCATTACTAAGCATTATGCCTTAGACCTCCAATTCTATCCTATTGTAAATCAATGCAAGGAATGAATTACCTTAAATGGTTATTATCTTGTTAATGGATACTTGTTTTAAGGGAAGCAAATGTCAATCCCTAACTCTTATATGAGAGAACGACTTGTTAGAAGAGCCCATAATGGAGCACTGTCCAAGCACTATGGAGAAACCTAAACAACCAAGTTGTTGAAGGTGAGATTTTACTCACCAAAAATAGCTAAAAAATGTCCACAAGGTGGTCGAAAATTGTGAAATTTGTAAGAGGCAAAAGGAAGGAAGGAACCCATGGAGAATATCTACCATTGCTTGTTCTGATACAACTTTGGAAAGACCTCAGTATGGATTTTGTTTTGGGATTGCCCCAAACACCTCATGGGAAGGACTCCATTTGGAAGTTGTCAACTATTTTTGCAAGATGGCACACTTTATACTGTATCATAGGACTGATGATGCACTTTATAATACTAATCTTTTCTAGTAAGAGGTCATTTGACTACATGAAGCCTCACGAAGTATTGTTTCAGATCGAGATAATGAATTGTTAAGCTTCTTTTAGAGGACAATATGGAAGAGACTCTATACTAAACTTACGTTCAGCTCTAGTAACAACCCTCAAATGGATGGACAAACCGAGGTGGTAAGAAAGCTACTCCAAGCTACTGTTAGGAAGAATCTCATTGGTTAGGATCTATACTTCTCTGCCATGAAGTTTACATGCAACCAGATTGTCTACAATACCACTAGATAAGCCCCTTTTAAAGATGTGTGAGGCTTCAACCCGCCACTTGTTTTGTACCTTATAATAGCCCCAACCACCACCCTCGAAAGTCTAAGTAGTGTTGATTGAGCTCAAGAACTATAAAAGCTACATCAAAAAGTTGCTGAGCATATTGCCCAATTTAATGCTAATTAATAGCAACAAGCTAATTAAGGAAGAAAAGTAGCCCACTTCAAGTAAGGAGACTTGATTTAAATACATCTATGTAAGGACTAATTTCCATACCTAAGGAATAATAAGCTATCTCCCCTAGTTGATGTTCCATTCTAGGTCCTGAAGAAAATCAACAATAATGCTTACCAGGATGATCTACCTGAAGGATATGGTATTTCTTCTTGTTCAATATAGATGATCTAATTCGATACCTCAATAGCAAAGATGAGACTAAAGAAGTGCTTCTAATTTAAGGTCAAATCCTCAACACCATTGAGGAGATGATAAGGATCAAGTCCTTAGCTTCACTACTCGAAGCCAAGCTTAAGGCCTTTAAAGCCTTAAGTGATAAATTCTGGTAGAACCGCTACCATCGAATGAGCTTCCCTTCTTTGTCCAAGGCTATTATCACATCCTTAAGCCAAAATGTGTGGTTTTCATCCAAGCTAAGACATCTCCTAACCTATTCAAGCCATTACCCACCTAATTGTAATCCCTTCGACTTGGTGTGGCTCCATAGATGAATATAAAGCCAACAATCACACATACAAACCAATGTGGGTCTTAGCAACGAGATAGACGAAAAAGTAAATAGTAGTTAGAGGTGAGATGAATTGCACACTAACCCTTAAATATTATGCACAAAAAGTCATATACGAACCAACTAACCTAGTTGATATTATGAATAATCGGACTAATAGGGTCACTTACCACTAATTCTTTCTTAAGAAACTAAATAGGAGTAGATACTCGAGCTTGAATTAACTAAGCATAGCTTAAGCATAAGAACAAGTAGGGAAAGGGAAGATAAAGGGAATGTTCATTCATGTCTTACGGTTACTATACAAATGGTCGATATGTAGTTGCCATTTAGGGCAACTTACAAGGTATACATAATTACTAAGAAAGGCATAAGGCTCAAAATAGCATGAATGTACAATTATAAGGGTAAAAAAGATAAAAAAAAAAAAAGGAGTTATTGTATGTTGGGGTCATTTGTATAACCCATATGGTGTCAAATAAATGGGGTGGTACACATATCATGAGGCAAATGTTTGGGCCTGATGCAAAGATTCATCCACAAGATAGTGTAAGCCGAACATCGAGTCATTAAATAAGTCAATAGGTAAGATAGTAGGTTTGGGGGCATGCTAGCTAGGTTATTTGGAAGGTCAGTTGAGCTGTTTGCTCACTTCCAAGTTTTTTGTAGGTAAGTTGATACGAAGCCATCCTTATCTCAAGTCAAGTTGGAATATAGCTTTACTTCCTTTACCTTAAAGATAGTGAACTAGCAAAGGCTTAAGTATCTCATTGGGTTAGCTCGCTAAAGAAGCTTGGCCTCCTCTTCTATAGGCTGCTATAAAAGAGCTCAGCAGACCGAGATGATCAGTCCACAAGCTCAGGAGCAGGTAATTGGGCCATAAATCATATTATAACCTACCTCCAACACATTTCAAGTAATATCTAGCAACTTGGCCAACCTGATTTGGCATAGACAACCTGACCACCCCACCATCTCCTATCATGCCAAGGTGTTCCCTTTAGTCACCAGGCTATTTGAAACTTTGTCAAACTCACTTTCCCGTCATAGTACAGATATTCTACCTTTGCTTTTTTGTCAAATGAAGCCAATACATGCCACCACATGTCTCTAATGCTATGCTTCTTCTTTGACATTTTCTTTTTATCTTTTCTTACTTTTACCCTTTGTAACATATTCTAGAATGATTAGTTTTTTTTTTCTTTTATATTTCTTAGCCTTTTGTAATTCCATTACATGTACAAACCCTAAGGGACCTAATATAAAAGGTCCTATATTTGTATTAGCTAACCATCATCAAGACTATTAAATATACTTTACATTCTCTTAAGAGTTAATTCTTACATCTCTCTTACTCTTATCTATTACTTTAGCAAGAGTAGTGGTGAAGAACTCTTACTTGTATTTGTACATCATATTAAGCACAAAGTTAGGTCTATAGGACTTAGTAGTGCGTAATATCCACTAGGTAGCTCCTGGATTTGCTAAGCCCTACTTCAACCCACCTTCATTTCATGTTTAACCCATTATGTATTTGTGTATATTACTCAATAACCTCGTGTATATGACCTCGAAGCGTATTAATAGGAATCCTTTAACAAGGTTCTTTTCCATTCTTCAATAAAAAAATATGATATTATAATCTTATTTTGTTCAATCAATTGAATAAATAGTGATAGTTTGTTCACTTCATTGGATAGAGGGGGGAATGGAATTATCATTTCCCCTTCATTCCACAAAACATTTACTTTAGCCTAATAGTTATCATAATTTTACTTTGTTTAGCGATAATAATTGACTCTACATCCTAGGTCTTCCCATTATGCCATCTAGCTTATGTGGCAAGAAGAGAAATCCCCTCAAATGTTGAATACCTATTATGGTGTAGTAGTAGTGCCTTATGAATAGTTATACAATGATATATTCCCTTTCTTCCCTTTGTATTCTTCTTCCTATCTTCTTATTCACTACTTGTACTTCCATCAACAAAACTATGAACCACCATGAATGCACCATTAACAAACCATCTATGACCACCATAAACCATACCCATCAACCAAACCATATACCACCACATACCACACCTATTCACTAACACAAACCCTTACATAACACCACAAGTTACACATTGGTGCAAGACACTATAAAACATCATCCTTAAGACCTTGAAAAACTTTCACAAACTCCACAACTTAACATGCCATGCTTTACATACTCACCATCTAATTTCGTCATCATACTCTTCTTTAATACAAGCACTTCCAATCTCTAACCTAAAGCATATTCCAACCTCTCTCCATATTTTAGACCTATCTCATGTCTCAAATGCTTTAAGCACGTACTACTTTAATGTTATAATCAATGAACTTGGTCACCATGGCAAGGTTGAGGAAGTATCAAGTGTTCGATGAAACGCCTAGCAAGGATATTATTGCTTATTCACTATGATCAATGTTTATTTAAAAGCAAGGATCTCCCCAAAGGACAAGCACTCTTTTAGAAAATGCTAAAAAGAAAAATTGTCACGGAGTTCGCCATATTAGATAGTTATATGAAAGGTAGGTGGATGGTTAGAGAACAAAAGCTTGTTAGACATAGAGGAATGCATATTTTTAGTATTGCAAGAAATGGAAATTCTTCAATAAAATGAAAAATGGAAATAAAAATAATTCACGAAGAAAGAGAGATGGACTAGATGGGAAGACGATGAGAGAGCACAAATGGACACAAAAACATAAAAATGGAGAGGGTGTGGAAGAGAGACAAAGAGAAGGGAAAATAGCAAACCAAATGTGTTACTTAGTTTGCTCCTTTGAAGGTGTTTTATCCAATTGTACAATGTAATAGGTTACTATGGGTCTAGTCAATTCCTAATGAATATAAATTTTATTACAAGTTTATTTCCAAAACAAGCATTAAGCAATGGACAAGTGATGATTTTACCAAAAAGAGGCAAGCTGTAAAGTGTAATTTTAGGAAAATATTTGGATGGAGAAAACTGTAAAGGTAATAAATCATTGATATGTGTGAATATCTCTGTGTGTGTGTGTGTGTGTGTCTAGAGAGAGAGAGGGAGAGAGGGAAGGAGAAAGTTCATTAGGTTATCTAGGGAAATAACACTGTGACCGATTGTTTCCTTATCGTTTATCATCTATTATGATGTTTAAGCTACTTAGGCAAAGGAAAACGAAAATGCAATTTTTTTTTTAAAAAAAAGGTTCCTAAAATATGGCCATATTGAAAATAATTCCAAAATTGTGATACTTGAAATTGTGTATTGAAGTCATGGTTTCTAATTATAAAGAATTGTGAGTTCAATTCACAAGCTCATATGCCATGTGATGAAATCATGTTTTAAACACACATTGTCATTCATATAAACAAAATCATGTGTTCAATGCATGATTTCATCGTGGTATATGGCCTAGTCAGGGCTTCTTTTCAATCATTTCATCTTAAACACAATTCAAAAAAAAATGTAGAAATAAGTAGTAGAGGTAGAAAAACTTACCAAAACACATACACCTAAATTATCGACTTGATTAGTTAACTTGAACTCAATTTAGGCCTGCTAAGGTCCTCATTTCCTTCCCTAAGCACCCTTTTGTGAAGATCTTTGCTCCATCTAAACCCAATTTTCAACCATAATAAAAGTAAGTGTTTTTTTCTTTACTATTCATTACTTTGGGTAATATATATCAAATGATTATTGTTAACATGCTATGTCGTACCTATAATACTTTTGTAGTGAATGAATTATGTTTGTTGAAGATAGTTTAGTTACCTACCATGTGTTCAACAAAATATATCAATGGCTTCATATCTCTTTTCTCGAAGCTCCTTTTAGCCAAAAATCATATTTTTAACAATTATGTATCTTCTATTCACAAGGAAGATATATGTATCACTATAATGACTTTTCTTAAAGCTTCTTTTCTCAATTTATTCTCAAAGTTTCATGTTCTTGCAATTTATTTGCCTAACTTAAACTAAACAATAAATTGCAAGAACATGAAAGTTCAAATATCATATATCATAAGTATTGCTTATTTCCTTAGAGTAATATATGTTCATTATCAGGAAATTTATAACACTTACACTAATTAGCAATTTAACAATCCATTACATCTTTTCTCAAGTGCTTCTGAAAGATCATAGTGATACAAGTTTGCATATGGTGCAATTCAGGTAAAAGTCATTATAATTAAACAAGTTGATCAAAAGAAAATCTATAGTGCATGCTATTTCATTGAGACATACCCATTTTAACATGTAGTTTATTTTAGGGATCCTTAGGAGATACCAAATCATATAGTTTGTCAATAACTTTTATCTACCACTAGATCCCAAAACATAACATCTATAAATCCTCGTATAAGGTGAAAAAAATATATACTAAATAAAATCGTTGAAATATCTAAGCTAAATTCTTGTATGATTGAATGAAAGAAGAGGAATGTGTTTAGATTATATTAATGAATAGACTACAATGAGCAAATTGTATTGGTTTTCTAAAAGGTTTTTTACTTTGCCTTTGTTATCAATAACTTATGAGAAAAAAAGGTAAGCGGGGGATTTTTCATGGTTATATAATAGAAAAAGCACAAGCATGATGTTAGTATAATGTTAGTACAATGTCTACTTGTAACTATAACCATTTTTTAGTCACATGAAAATGGCTTAAACTAGGGTAATTTAGTATATGTCTATGGGAACATTTTAGATGGAGAATATGATGGGTTATGATAAACACTTGGTGGCAACGATTAAGGTTACTAGTTATGCAAACTTTACATTGTTGTTAAGAATCATTTGCAATCGCCTTCAAGTTAATAAGATGACCCACTAAGTTGAGTTAGTCTACAAATGTTTAGGGAGGACGCTAGGTTTGTTATAATGTTATGCCTGTAGGTGATGACTATGATATGCAGCTAATGCTATCTTTAAAAGTAAGCGACAAGCAATAGCTTAGTGGAGTTTTTGTGGAAATACATGAATTAGCCATTGGCTAGGAAAGTGATTATGGATAAGTCACTTATTATGATGATCTAAAGGAAATGTAGGTCTATGAGTCACAACAAATTGTTGTGACTTAAGAACCAACTAGTAGTCATTGGCAAAGTAGTCTTCTTAGATAAGTCACAGAACCTTATTTGTCTCATGTTCCTCTACTTCTTAGCTGATTTCACCAAAGCCGGTCAATATGAATAGACGTAGCATACTTAACTTGGCTATATCATTAGCTCTTTTTCACCTACTATAATGATGCATCAAAGATTAGTAGCTCGCTGATCATATTACAAGTATGGGCATGGGAGCACTTCCCCCACATTACCCCCTTATACTAAAGACACACTCAACGGTAGAGAGCGACCCATTACTTTGTAGATGAGTGGTATATTTTAATGTCACGAAGTTGTCGACACATATGTTGCGAAAGTATTGCAACACATTTGACTAGTAGGTTGTCGAACAAGTTATCGCTCTTATACACTTACTTAGATTTATTGTTTGTAGAGGGTTATTTTGGTAATTAGGCTTTAACTTAATTTAGTGCCATAAACTGATATCTTAGACTGGCGACAGAGTCTAAAAAATTGACAAGATTAAGAATGTTTTAGGGTGATTTGGCTTGTTAGGCTCAAAATGGAGATCACTAGATTGGATTTTTTGCTTTCAGTCTTAGTTAGTTATTTTGTATACGAAAAGTAGACTTAGAAACGGCCTTTCTCAGCTCATTTGGGCCTCATTTAGTTTTATTAGGTCTTAAAGAGGCTTAAGGGTGTTTAGACTTATTTAAAAAGAAAACTAGCTTCTCTTAATTATCATTAGCCCCAAGTTCATATCCAAACTCATTAAGGCTAAAGCAAAGGGATAAGCTTCAATGATAGGGCTTAAACCTCAATAATCAATCTCGTAGCAATCTAAGGAAGTTATTAGCCCCTAAATTCTATAAAATAGAAGGCTCCTCTCATTTGACTTATTCAAAATATTGGTAAGCCTATGACAAACACTAAAACTCTACTAAAATCACTTCTCAGAAAATCAAATAAGTAGTTTATTAAGAACAATCAATAACACTAAGTTTAATCCACTATTACACGAGCACACTTGAGATACCAAGTTTGTCTATTCTTCCTCCTATGTCTCTTCTTAACGACATCCCTCTACGTGTCATCAACTCAAGATGTCTCCTAGACCGACTAGCATACATGTTACATGTAATTGACCAACTATAGCAACCCTACCACACAATATTTTAACAACATTATTATTATAAATACTTATTTAAATGTGCTTAGGTGGTTTGGTGCCCATACCAAGAGTAGGATATTGCTAGACCACTCACTTACTACCAAGAGGGGAGTAACATTTGGCTAACTTGAGTTTCCTTGATATACTTCCACATTATCAAGCTTTACTTCCTTGATTGCTTCATGAGGGAGTTTGGAGGCCTCTAATGTCCTTGTGTACACCGACACCGAGATGTAACTGCATAAGTTAGACCTATGGTAGAGGACCAAACTAATTGCATGGCATCACATGCTATGCAACTAGAGTAAACTACCCGTCAACACATCATCATAGAGATAAAGCCAATGCATGGCTTGATAGATGGTACCGCTTTTGACTTTGTTGATTGGCATCAATAAATCACTTAATGGTACATAAGTCGATGGGAAGCCATGCTTGGATACATGGTACATACACAACATATAATCTAACTTAGCTTTATTACCTTTATATTGCAGATGAATCAATAAGTGAGTTATAGAGTACTAGGTTGATTTCATTCATCACTTGCCTCATATGGAACATGGCGACATCCTTTTTGAGGCATAAAAGGTGGATGCAGTAGTGCATCAATTCTAAGGCATTAACTTTGATGTTGCAATATCAACAATTCCTGACAATGTCAAACGTAAGTGCCTACCTTTGCTCAAACCACCATAGAGAGGATGCTATAGGGGGCAAGGATAAAGCTAAGGTTGAGGGTAGGAACAAAAGTGTAACCCTATGGAGTTTAGAAATGATGCATCACCTCAGCATGATTACTCATCTCACCCATCTCCTACTTCTATTGCATCTCAATATCTAGAGTCAAGTCCCTCTTCATCGTCATTAATGCCATTCCAAACGCCTCTAAGGAAGAGTTTACCACCTACATTTAGATCTAACCCTCCTCTTCTCTATACTTCGCAAAAGAGGTGATATGGAGCTTAAGCAAAAGACATGGCCGAGAGGCTCACGTAAGTTGAACCTAATCATGTATCGATGCATGTTTCTCCTACCCATGGTTACCCGCTACAAATTGGAATGGCACTCTAGCTATTCAGTTGGACACTCAACTAGGTAAATAAAATCTATAGACCTTCAAGCGACAATGAAGACATTAGTCTTAGCTTCTTCTTCTTTTTTGTTGTTTTTGTTTTTGCTTTTCACTTTGTGCATGTGTATCTATACCTGTATTTGATTAGATTCTATGATTTATCAATAGAAAACTTATTCTTCTCTAGTTGTCTTGTTAATTTCTTCTCTTATAACATTATTGTTTATTTTTACTGGTTGTTTGTTATGACTAAGGAGCTCTATATTGATAAGTAGTTGTAGGATTATAGCTCATACAAATGGGTTGATGATGAGTTGTTATCAGATTGTACTGATAAGTATATTACTATTCATGTTATGGATGTGAAGTTTACCTTTTAAGAGGTCTATATTGAAAAGTTTGTTTATGTTACTCTCTGTAACCTTTTATTTGGTGTAAATGATATTATCTATGTTTAAAAAGGCAGGTACTACAGATCTTGTAAAAATTAGGAGAACAAAAACTTGCAGCTAGTATTGCAACTTTTAGCATTTTAAACCAGTGTTTTCAAGATAAAAAGTTTAACCTTATTGCCATAAGATCGTGACTTAGAGTTACTATTTTTATGCACTTCAGATAATTTTAACTGTCATAATTTTGGGATCACTCTAAACAATGCCATATTTAAAAATAAATAAATAAATAAAAATAAATTATAAAGGGCATTTTGCTTTTCCTTTTCCGTGGGCTACTCTACTGGAGATTGCTCAGTCTAGTGCGATACATGCCCTTAGAAAACATTTTGCTACTGAAGATGCGTTATTAACGCTGCTCCGATTCTTTATGTTAACGTTTTCTCACATTCTCAAGATTTTGATAGATTATTGCTCATATGCTTGAGGTTTCATATTTTGTCGGTATGTTATTGAGGCTGTCCTATATCTAGTTATTATGCTGTTGTTGCTGCAAACGGTAAACGAAAGGGAAACTATAAATAGAAGAAAGTTCGAAAATAATTTAGAGATGGGCAACGACTTTCGCTTTTCAACCTAGAAATGCCCGCAAAATCACGAGGAAAATGGATTTTGTTGCCCAAATAAGAGCAGGTGAAACGGTGGTCCCAAGTCACCTGCTGTAGGAATTATGCCAACAGAATCCATTTTTTGTCAGCCTGAAGTGGCCTAACAGATTAAATGACAACATGTAAACAACCATTAGGACCGAGTTATAACAAGTAAAAAAAAAAAAAACCACTACAATAAATATCAACTACTACTTCACATGTACATTGTCCGGACCTGGCTAATATACATAATAAATTTCTATCTAAAAGGCTATTCCACTTGAGGAAGATCAATGCCCCAAAGAAAACAAAGGCATCATCTCCGAAAGTGAATATTTATGGATGGATGTGAAAACATCGTATGTTGGATAGATAGAGCAAAAGGCAAAAACGGATGGAAGAGGAAAGAAGAGATCCTCTTTGCTCTGTTATCTGTACTCCCAGCTTCGGGACCTAATCAGACAGCGACAGCACACATATCATTCACTGCACAATGCTGAATCTCAACTAAGAGAAACAAAAAACTGATGACATTGAGATCTGAGAGAGGAATTAATGTAACACATTGACCACTTCCAGCAATTAGATTTACATACTAAGGCTATCAAAATTAGGGTGAAGGGAAAATGTGTAAGGACCTGATTTGATCTTGAACTTGAGGTTATAAGGTTGTCGTCTCATAAGAAATTTGATAGGATGGTCAGTTGCCTGCCTATGTCGGTCGGCAGCAGAAATCAACTACAAAGAAGCAACAATAGTAACAATTTAAAAAAAATTTCCTTGCAAAATCTTTAAGAGCTTACGTATCAGCTGCCATGAATAGATGAATGCAAAAGAGGTAGCTCATAAGTTTCTCTCGGGCTAACATGACATAAAAGCAGTAGCATTCAGCAATAAATGATGAGGGACGCAGCTTTACATAAAACGATTTAAGGTCAAGGAAAACAAAGAAAGTTCGCTCGTGATAACCCATACTAGGTAAAAGATACAGTACAATTATTATTTAGAAAATGGACGGAGCAAACCAGAAAGTTGCTAGCTAAAGTTAAGTAATTTATTAAACTAATATCTAAAAACATTCCCCTTAGCTATAGTAAATATATTATTTTGCTATCTCCTAGCTCAACCCCTTTAGGTCATGGTGTCAAAGTTAAATGCTAGTCAGCGCTATGCCAAGCATTTTCTTAACGTAGATCAGAAGCAAGGTATGCATAAGTACATATGAGCTACTAAGAACCAAATATTCGACATTCACTAAGAAAAATGCCACACTTGGAACTTTCATACATTCCATGAGAAATTATGCATGCAAAGCCTTGTTCTGTTCTTACAAGAGAAATCACTTTCCTATATCACAAGAGGAAAAAAAAAAGGAAAAAGCAAAGAGAAATGGAAAACACAAACTGTAAAATTAATGTCCTAAGCCTTTGAATCAAACCTTCTCATCATAACGAAAGAGTGAGTGATCGAAATAGGGAGAAGGGCTTTGTGACTGACAACCAAAAGGGAGCGAACCCATCATTTTCCTTATGCACTGCAAAAACCCATCAATTCATTCTTTCTAAGCTTGCGGTAATAGCATAAGTTTGTTAACAATACATGATTGATTCAACTGAATAAAAATTGCATTATGAAGAAGACTTGTAGGAAAAGCCAAAGAGGAGTATAGTGATGAAGTTTTCCATCTTAATTAGGCTAAACAACTAACCTGTGAGAAGCTGCTGCTTTTACTTTTAATTGATTTCAACTGTTCAAGGCAGTGAATGTTGTTTGAATGAGTTGAAATAAATCTCATGTGCAGAGAATTCCTTGAAGGGACATGGAAATGGTCGCAAAATTGCTCGAAGAAGAGATAAAGTTCTTCTGCAGTGTTCTACAAGAACAGGTTAATAAATTACCATAGCAAAAAGAAAAGTTAATAAACAGATGAAATAAAGGTGCAAGCCAGTGACCAAAAAGAAATCAGAAGGCTGATCTTAAGAACAGATACCTGATAGAAGGCAACAATTTCAGTTGTCTCCATGTTGTACACAGCGAAAAAGGCTGGAAGGTTATCAGTATTACGTGAAATCTGAAACTGCAAAAAGATGAAGTCAGAAGACAAGCGAAATAACTTTTGCAACTGAGAAAAAGTAAGCTCATAATTCAAAACCAGGAAAACATAAGAAGCCCTCCTGAAAACTCAGACAAGGTAAGGTAAATCCTCATACCTGATGTTTCAAGCCTATAACCACTAATTTCTAAATTAGTCAATGCACAGAAATCATCCAGTAATTACCATCACGATATGCATGAATAGACTCAAATATAATGAAATAAATACTGAACCAAATCAATTAAATACTGTTTCACATTGCAAATACTATGAAAAGTTATTAAACTGAATTTCCCTTATTTCATATTAGAAATATGGAAGGTGAACTAATATCAAAATGGGCAGATAAGTCATTTAATAAATTTATGAAGTATTAATAAAACCCAACAAAACTCCCGCCAATCCCAAATAACAAGCTTGTACCCACTACAAAACCCATTTGCTATCTGTAAACTTCATTCATTCATCCAGGAAGTCAAAGCACATCTACTTTTCTTTATTATTCACATTAGTTACAACTTTGTTCTTCTATCCACACTGTCAGAGAGACAGAATTCAAGAAACAAAGGGAAGTTCAATTTTTAATTAATTACTGGATGAATACCTGCAGCTCGGTGCAGTCAATAAAATCAAATAGTTATTTTTCATTTTTATGCAACTCAAGAACATTTCATACATATTATTATACATTTAAAATCGTAATTGAGTAAAATTGCTACAGATATACAGTATTTATAATCGATTATTTTTATTCTTATAATTTAGCGATTGTTTCCATTAGTAGTTGCATTCAATATTCTTTTTGTAGTTCACTGTAATCTTCTGTTATTGCCATACCTATTCTAAATCCAAAAGATTTAAGTAAAATATAAAAATAAATCAATAGTTTTACCTTACTTCCAAATGATCCCTTAAAAGCATGATCGAAGGTTCCTAAACATTCTTCTATCACCAGTCTCCTTTGCAATTGATTAAATTAATATTGTCTTATTGAATCTATTTTCTATTTATTTATGAATTGTTTGTCTAGACGATTATCTCATTGAATTGCCATTTGCTAGTCTGTATCAGACTTTTATCATATTTATAGCCATATAGTCATGTATAATTTACATATAACAATATTCATTCAAATATAATAATACTAGCAAATGACTCACCTGCATTGCGTATACAAAAAATATAAAACAAGTTTAAACTCCATAATATAGAACAACGCCTTAGTAAAATTAAAACCGTAATAAATTTTCTAAAGAAAAAGTCCTTACTGCAATAACAAATGTTAATCAAATAAAAAGTGTAATGAATTTTCCAAATAATAGTAATGCTGGACAATTAGCATAATAAATAAATAAAACAATAGCAATTATAGACATAAGTATAATAAAAAATGGTAAATTTATAGCTAGAAAGATTTGCAAGTAATGAGCGATAGTTAAGAAGTTTATGGGATAGATTTGAATTTTTTTTTTTTTCGTAACTACCATGTCAATTTATTTAATTATTAAAAACTATAAAATATTAAGTTATTAGTTATACACAGTTAAAAATGAGTATTTCTTTTAATATAATAGATGCAGTGCAGTTGACATTATAAATGATTTATACAATAATATAAGAAAATAGGCACAACTTTGGCGTGGCAAAAATAATAAACACACTTATCTATATATATACATAAATTATGCACACTTGTATTTAATTTTGAATTTCTGTTTAACAAATATGTATTTATTAATTTTATTAGAACTAATATAATTTCATTTTATATTTTTCCCTCAATTATCTCATACAGAATAAGATCCCCGCCACTTGTAACAGTTGAAGCAAAGAATTTTCATACAAAAGAACTTTAATACTTATATCATCTAAACAACATTCTTCGTTAAAAGACACTATTCTGAACAAGTCTTCCTCACTTACACCTTTCATTTTCCAGCTTTCCCAGGTTATGGCCATTGGTGGATTCCATAGAATCCACTTTGCTCTTTCTCTTAAAGAAATTTGATGCTAACACAAGGGTGAGACTAAAAGAATACAATTCCCCATGTTTAAAATTCCTAAATCTAATAACTATTGTAGATGAGGAATCAAATTCCAAAGATTAGGGGAGCTCATAGGATCACATTTTATATTTCCTATACTTGCATCTTACCGGTTTTCATTAGAAAAAATGGCAAATTATATTCAATGGATTTTATAGGATTTAGTCCCCCCATAGCAAGTGAAAGATACTGTAACTGGAAACAAAATTTGACAACACACTTTTCCCATCTAAGGCCAAACTGGGAGTAAAAGAACACATATTGCCATAATCATCAGAAATTGAGCATACAAAATTCCATCAATTGAATTCATCTATGACCATGCAGGTTTACAACTTCAGCATGGACAACATTTATATAGCCTCTTTTCTCCCCTTTAAATAGTGCTAAAAAAATTATCATCTTACCCCTCCTTCTATACTGCCAAACTTGATTAACAAATGTTGTCGATCCAAAAATTGCACCTGATCAAAGCATATCCACTCATATAGATCAAAACAAATATTTAATTATGAAAGAAAGAATTTAAGTGTATATTTCTATAACAGCTTAAAGGATAAACAGAATATCTATAAGCAAAGACTTCAATATCTTACCTTCCATATTATCAAGTCCACATAGTCTTGAAAATGAAAATAGAATTTCTTCTTGAGGGACTGCATCCGCTATTTAAAAAGAAAGTTTGCATTAAAGTATAGAATTTCTTCAACTAAACTGAAAATAAAATAATAAAATCCTGGATCTGGTATAAAATTGATGCAGAAAATAATATCCACTATCTCAGAGACAAAAGGAAAAAATTTCTGCTTTGCTGTGAGCATAAATTGCAAATACCGCAGGTATTTCTTCTGTACCATTAGCTCCTTTTCCACGAAATTGAGCATTTAGACATCCAAATAATAAAAAAAGTGCTCCATAGCCCCACACCCCCCCACCACCCCCCAACCCAAACCTGACCATTTTGCCTTTTTTAAAATAATAAAAAAAGTAGCTATCACTATTTTTTAATTATATTATCAAGGGCATTTAGGAACATACTAGGTATCTTGGTCAACAGTAGATAATATTCCAATTGTAATTTATCATAAAATGTTTTGTTTCCTTAGTTAACAGTTATAATTTCTTTTGATTTTCCAGAATTTCTTTTTTTTTTTTTTTTTTAACTTATGACCCTCTGATACTTCATTAGCTTTAGTTTAGAAGTCAATAGTAGTTTAAGCTTCTTTTTGCATCGCCAGTCCTTGTCCTTAGCTGGTCTATAAATAGGCCATTGGAGTGAGAAATCCAGTAAACTAGAAAATCAGTTAGAATTGTTAAGTTAGTTTCCTTAGTAGGTGTGAATAGATTCCTTAGTGCATTGACCATGCCCATACAAGGCTGTTTATACATACAGTTTGATACATATAAAGTATATCCTTTATTTCTTCACATGGTATCAGAGCTATGCAGTTTATATATATATGTATATATTTTCCTGCCTAAAAGTTCCTTCTTTCAGGCCTTTATCACCATCATTTATCTTTTTCCCCTTTACCCTCCCTTGAGCTTTCATTGTTACTTTGTAAGGTTCCTACAGATGACACCTTTGGAGTCAAAAATAGAATTTGGATTCAGTAAGGAAGATCTTCGTCATCTAAAAGATGACTCTCTTTCCGAAAATTCTAGCACTTGTTCTCTAGCTCAGCATGGTTAAGTGTTATGTTTCTTCATCCTTTGATGTTACTAGAAAAGTCAATTCTAATGCTTACATTGTAGATTCCAATGCAACAGTCCACATGACAAATTCAAGTTCTATTCTAATGCTCAAAATGGCACTAGTTCTCTAGCTCAGAATGGTCAAGTGTTATACTTGTTCCTCCTTTAAAGTTACTAGAAAAGTCAATTTAATGCTTAGATTGTAGATTCTGATGAAACAGTCCACATGACAAATTCCTCCAAATACTTGCAATCTTATACTCTTAGCTCAATAACCACTTGATAATGATAGCATATGGATGTACAATCCCAGTTAAAGGCCAAGGAAATATTTATGTAGATTCTAATCTTCAACATGAAAATGTTCTTTGCATTCCTAAACTTTCAATGAATCTTCTTTCTACATACAGATGACCAAAAATCTAAATTGTTCTATTACCTTTTATGATGCACACTTTATTTTTCAAGAATTGACCTTAGGATAGATGATTGGAGTTACTAAGGTCCAAGAAGGACAATACATTCTTGATAATATGAGCAAACTATTTACTACTAATGCTCAACTCATGAAGTCATGTACTTTCAAAATGTCAGAAATTTAGGCTCAACATTGTCCTTTAGGTCATCCATCCTTTAATTATCTTGGAATAATGTTTACGTCATTGTTTTAGGGACTCTTTGTCTTGAGTTTCAATGGAGTGATTGCGTTCCTGCAATGCATTATAGACAGTCTAATACTCAATCGTCAGTAAAGTCTTTATTGCCTTTTTATCTTGTTAATTCAGATGTCCAGAGATCTTCTAAAATTCCTAATGTGAGTGGTGCAAAATGATTTATTGTGCTTATTGATGATTACACTTGTGTCACTTGGTCGTTTCTTCCTGAAGGAAAATTCTGAAGTTTCTTCCATTTTATAAAACTTCCATAACCAAATGTGTACTCAATTTGGAACTTTCATCAATACAAACTAATAACAGGTGTGAATATGTGAATCATACCATATGACATTTTTTCAAAAACAACGGTGTTACTCAGGAAACTTCATATTACAGTGCTCCACAACAAAATGGTAGAACTGTCATTTGCTTAATACAGTTTGTTCTCTCCTGTTTCATCATAATGTTCCATCCTATTATTGGGAAGAAGCAGCTTTGATAGCCAATTTTAAATAGAACTTGATCTAGTGTGCTTCATTTCAAAAGTACTATAGATGTTTTGGTTAATTTTTTTTTCCTTCCATTGTGTTGGTCGATCTTTTCTCCCTTCCATTAGGGCAACCAAGATCCATCCGTTTAAAATTTTTGGATGTACAGCCTACGTACATGTCACAAGAACCATCATAAAAAGTTTGAACATCCATTCCTAAGATGTATCTTTTTGGGCTAATCCAATACACAAAAAGGGTATCGTTGCTACCATCCACCAAGTAAAAAAATTTCGAAGTCTCTACAATTTTTTTGAGCATGAACCCCACTACTTTATACCAAAATCCAAATTTCAGGGGAAGTATTATCACAGGAAGGAAGCTTTATTTGGCTAGATTTCTCTAACTCAACCCGAGCAACCCCTTAAGATCCAAAAACAATGTAAACCTAATTTTTCACAAACCCAGACACAAACACCATCTTTCAATTTTAATCTAGAGCAGTCACAATAAGACCTAGTGTGGCGAAGTCAATCTCAATCATCCATTCCTAAGTCAATTTTTCCCTAAAGGAGTATTGGGAGTATTGTCATGTTTAGACGTCTTTACGAGGAAACCTAAGGATATCAGGATCTGAGCAACTTCAAAAGTGTAATTCGAGGAGGGGAGAAGAAGAGGGAAGAGGGAGGGAGGGAGGAGGAGGAGGAGGGGGTGGGGGGATGGTGCAAGTAACTCCTATACTGCAGATATTTCTGGAAATATTGATTTGCCTATTGCCTTAAGAAAGGTCCACAACAGCATACTCAACATCCCATTGCCTATTTAATTTTTTCTAACCAGTTATCTCCACAACACGGGAATTTCTTGCAACCCTTTATTCCATTAGAATTCCTTGAACTTTTCAAGAAGTCTTGTAGAACAAGAATTGGATATTTTCCATGAAGGAAGAAATGAGTGCAGTAAAAAACTTACAGAACATGGAAAATGGTGAGTCATCCTTTGAATAAAAAGCCAATAAGATGTAGCTGGATTTATACTCTAAAATGCAAAGCAAGAGAGGCTAGTAGCAAAGAATTATATACATATATATGGACTCCACTATTAGGAGACTTTTGCTCCAGTGACTAAGATGAATACTATAAGAATTCCCATTTCCCTGCAGCTAACCTCAACTGGGAATTGCAGCAATTTGATGTGAAGAACGCATTCCTATATGAAGACTTAAAAAGAAGAAGTTTATATGGAAGTTCCATTAGGATTTTAGAAGCAAATTTGTCAAGAAAGGCATGCAAGTTGAAAAAGGCACCCTATGGCTTAAAGCAATCACCTTGAACATGGTCTGGACGGTCAACAAAGGCAATGATAAGAATAGGATACAAGCAAGTTTTTATTTGTCAAACATTCAGAAGAAGAACAGCTTATAGATCTATCAGTCTATGTGAATACTATAATCATTATCAGAGATGATGCTACTGAAAACAGGAACCTTAGAGAACAACTAGCTAGAGAATCTGAGATAAAATATCTATGGAGATAGAGATATTCATGAGAATTGAAGTTGCTTACTCAAAACAAGATATTTTTATATCACAGAGAAAGCACACATGAGATCTTTTGAAAGAAATTGGAAATGGGTGCAGATCATCAAAAATTCACATTAAGCAGAATCATAAGTTGGGAGGAAAATAGTGGAATAGCAATAGAAAAGGGTCAATACTAGAGAACTGTAGGCAGGTGAACATATTTGACACAAACCCAAGCTGACATAACTTATGTGGTTGGAATTGTGGGTCACTTTATGCTTGATCCACAAAATGGACATATGTAAGCAGTTGAGAGAATCTTGAGATATGTGAAAACTACTCCAGGTCATTAAGGAAATAGAATCATAGTGAAAGCATAAATAGATGCAAATTATGCAGGCTCTTCAGCAGACAGAAGATCTACCACAAGTTACTGCATATTTCATATGGGAAATTTAGTCACTTGGAGAAGAAATAAACAAGTGGTGGTAGTGAGATCTAGTGCAAAAAGCAGAATTCAAAGCAATGGCTCATGGCATTTGTGAACTCTTGTGGTTTAAGGGAGTTTAAAAAGATTTTGCGATCAAAGAAGGGGCAAAGCAGTTATATCGTAATAACAAGCCAGCAATTATTACAGCACATAATTTGGTCCAGCATGATCTGACTAAGCACGTAGAACTAGATAGGCATTTTATAGAGGAGAAACTTGACAATGGATTAATCAATGCTACATATGTGCCTTCCAATGTACAGCTGGTGAATGTTCTTACAAAAGAACTATCAGCTGAGAAATTTCAAGATATTACTTGCAAGCTGGGATTGGAAGATATCCATCCACCAGCTTAAGGAAGAGCATTGGAATATTCTGGGTATCTTAGTCAAAGATATCCAATATTCCAGCTGTAATTTACAATAAAATGGCCTATATACATAAAAAGGACATGAAATGACCAACTAGGAAATACATCTATTTGCCACACAAATATATCTTCTCTAGCCTACCCACTCTCAATTACTGCATATAAAAAGTTTTCACAAAGTGGTCTCCACAATCTGTTTCTCCTGATGTCCAGGATAGAGTCAATGAATAGGTATCTTGCAGATTTCTGTTAGGAGAGAAAAATATACATGTTGGCTCCTATATGATCTGAGAGAAAGTAATCTGGTGCCTGAAAAACAGACACACAATTATTCTAGTGACTTACCAGGGTTTCATCTGTCTCTTCATTCCATATTCCTTGAAATACAAATGAAAGCAGCCGTTGCTTAAGCCCACTCAAAAAAGGACTGTCTTCACGAGGCCGATTTTGATGTTCACTAGTTTCACTGTTATTACTTGATAACTGATGCATTTTACTTTTGTCCAAAGCTGCCATGTTCTGCAATTAATACAAAAAGTCACTAGATTTAGAAATTTAAAATGTTTCAGAAACTAAATGATTCATTAGAACCAAAATCTAAGAATTAACTTTAATAACCATCCAAAATTTCAGTCAGAGAATAGGGGTAATTATAACTTGACCAGACAGACAGCCACTCTATTTCTTTGGATATCTATATACATACATATACATAGGCTACTTTCTAAGTTCACATACACTTACTTATTACAGGAGAAGGGGTGACTATGGCACATTTACGAATGTAAGAAAGTTGTTCAAAATATTATATTCAAAGCGAATAGATGCATTGCTATTTCATTATTACCATACGTTCCATATGAAAATGAATCTGTTTTCAATTAGGGCAAAAACCATGGAAGTTGTCATGGTTATTATGATCAATTCAAAGCAAAAGTCCAAACCACTAATTACAGATGTCTTATGCAAAGTAGCAATGAACTGGTAATTTCCAAAAAGGATTTGAAATATAGACAGCATTTGATTCATGGAAAAAGTTTTTTTATTGTAAACTGTATCTTTTAAAGGAAAAGTATTTTTCAAGCAAAGAGAAGAACTATTAATTATTGCAAATAAAATACTCAATTATAAATGATGAGAATAAACCCCATGAAAATGAAGGAATTTTCCTTTACTCATTGTTACAAGCAAATTGCAATACGGACATCAACTGACACCATCAGCTACCATAAACATGGCCAGATCCTACCATTTCTAACCACCAGTTCCTGCTACCTAGCACCATTTATCTAATTACCATGGTAGAAACCAATTTCAAAAACTTGGGCACGTTCACTTGGGGGGAATGGGTATTCCATTCCCCACCCATTCCCCCTTTATTCTTTATTGGACATCCATTACATTGCTTAGTTTATTTTTCACATCCATAATTGTAATTCAATGGAATGTCTATTACGGAGACCATGTAATTACAATTCCCCACTCACACTTCTGAATCGCAATTCCAAACAATCTTTCCTTTTTTTTCCTAAAATTGACCTTATGAAATATTGAAATGACAAAAAATACCCCTCTTCCACCTGTGTAATCTTATCACGTTGAAATCAAACAGCTTAACCAAACTCATCTTCTTCTTTCATCCTCTCCATCCATCTCTCTCTCTCTCTCTCTCTCTCTCTCTCTCTCTCTCTCTCTCTCTCTCTCTCTCTCTCTCTCTCTCTCTCGCTCTAGCTCTAGATCTATATGTCTTATCTCGATTCATGTCCTATTCACTCAAGGCCACGAATGTTTTCATGGCAGCAGATGTGGGCTATCTTTTCTATTGATCTATCTCTTTCAATCATGAACTATCTCTCTCAATATATCTCTATTTGTGAAAGTTCTTATGTGAGTGACCAGTGGTTGCAGCAGATGCTTGTTTTGTATGTTACTGTATGGATCACCAAAGTTTGAGTATGCAGTGAAACACAAGAACCAAAGCAGAGGGAACCGGTTCTCATGTGGTTGCAATGGGTTTTATAATGCTAGTCATGCTATTCGCACTAGGTCGACTTTTGTTTGTGTGTAATCTGATTTTTTTTTTTGGGAACTGAAAAGGTTTTAATTTGATGTACTAGGCAGATTTGGATTTCAGTTTACCATTTGTTGTAAGTATAGCTCATGATTCTTTGTTTTTCACTATAAGTATCATTGATGAATTCAATGTGAAGTTTTTTTTTTTTTTGTGAATTGTAAATCTGGATCTATAAAATTGTCGAAAAACCTACAATTGTTGATAGCCTTTTTGGAGTAAAATGTGTCTACTGTGATATTAAACCTGTAATTTGATTGTACACTAATTGGCATGTTGTCCATCATCATGTTTTCAGTTTAGATCTGGTGAAGATGAGCCAATGAAAATGACAAATTTATTATTAGGATGAAAATAATCTTATGAAAATAACAGGGATATTTTGGTCAGTTAATTTGCTATTGCAACTTTATTCATCCATGTATTATTTAACCAACTAAACAATGTAATAAGCATTAATCTATTACATATCTATTCCATTCCTCAGTAATGTCTATTCCATTTCCCCTACATTCCATTCAGTCAAGTGAACGGACCATTAATGCATCAAGTATGGGAAGGAAAATGTCATATAACGTACATGAAACAAATGCATCTACAGATCAGCATATATTTTTCACTTTTCAACTCTTTTGCATTGAAAATTAACTGAATCTCATGCCAAAGCAGTCATCCAACATTTCACAGTTTATTTTATTGTTCCAAAATTCTTCCTATTGGTGACAAACAGAAATTTTTGCTCCCTTTTCTTCAGAAGATTATATAGACAATTTCTTCTGCAACAAACACATAGCCCATTTTGCTTTCCTCAAAAAGCTATTCATCAAACATTCTTACCCATAAAAGTCTTCCAAAAATTCTTTTTGTCCTGATATTCACAATCCAGAACAATATTCACAACAGATTTCCAAAGACTCAGGACCAGAAAAGATAGGAAAGACATGATTTACAAGTCCATTTTAGATTGGCTTCAAAAAGCTAGACTATATTAGTATTGACACACCATTGTATTTACTCTATTGCAAATTTATTGTACTTTTAGGCCCTTTTTTTTTTCCTTTTTGTTGGCCCCTTTTATACCTTGGGTAAATGGCAGCTTTGCATAAGTAAGAACTCTACACAAGTAGGTTGGTCAAAGTAAAATAAGTGAAGGCAATTTTTCCTATGTAAATAAAGAGTATGAGTAGAATAGGAACTCCACTATGATGCAGTTAATTCTATCAAGTAGGGGAAAAAGAGCAAAGATCATAAAAACATGAAGTGAAAAGGCCATAAGAAATTATATGCTTTTTCACTTTTCTCATTCAAAAAACAAGAAGCCCATGAGCTTACTCTTTTAGTGTTGTAGGTCCACAAGATTCTCAATAAAAGAAAAGTGAAGTATTACAAAAACATTACAGAAAACAAAGGATAGCAGCTGACAATATCCTTAAGATATGTAACTTGCCTGCACATTAGAATTCAGGAAAAGCTCATCGTCTTCATGACAAAATGTCCCAATAGCCCGCACGTCAACTAGATTCCCAGAATCTCGGATTTGAAGTATGTGTATTGTTTGAAAGCGAATCGACACAATTGCCAATAAATCATCATACAAGAAGACACCCATATTATGAGCCAAATTAACAAAATCGTTGTAAAGCACTTTCTTATCCAGTACTTCTCCATCTTCCAATCTATGTGGTGGAAACCTCGTAATTAATTAGGGAAAAATAAAAAGCTTCCTTTCTTGTATAAGTTATGGCATAAAGAAAAATCCTTAGGAATAATGGCAAAGCACAACCTTAAGAGAACAAAAGTTATCCTATCTACTGAGGGTACTCCTGGAGTAGCTCCTTGTCCAAACACCGTGGCATCATGAAATGGGGTTGAAGAGGTAGCAAACAGCCCAAACTGATTACCCTCCACATAAAGAAAAAAATCTTTAAAAAGGACCTCATTGCTCGATGCAAGGGAGACGGTGTACAATTGGGTGAAATAGCTCTCAAATCTATTTGCTTTCGGTGGGAGATCCTGAGGACAATCCTCTCCTTTGCATGAGAATGATAACCATTTTGGTCTATAAACTATTAGATCATGGCTATTTCTGCTGAAACTAATGAGGTATTGACCATCATCAGTGAACTTGCGAAAGGAATGGTCGGGACATTCTACATCATACACGGTATAACTAGGAACCAAATTCTCATAAAATTGTCTAGCAGAATGGACCTGCAAGCAGCAGATGTCAATAAGGCTCAAGCTGACATAGCATAAATAGCATAATTTCAGTGAAGCCAGATCCATATCCTTCGAAGGAACTATCAATATGCCAATTATTCATTCATGTTCCAAAATCAACTGATTCATTTATGCTGCTGGAGCCAGACATACAAATGCACTTCAACCTAGAAACCATTCATCAGACAATTTTATCAAATTTCTTGCTTTTGAGCCATCAAAGTCTCTGGTAATTTTTTACTGATGTGCACCAAACAAAGGTCGGAACTTATCTCTAAGAAAACTTGCTTTATTTAACACAACAGAAGTTGGTAAAGACAAGCTCTTTCTTGCACATACGTACATACACACACATACATATACACATACATACATACATACACACACATACATATACACATACATACATACATACACACACATACATTTAAACATACATATACATTAAAACTTTGGCACTTAACCTTTTGCATCCTAAGGGAAAAATTGGATGAGAATTCAATCATGGCACCAACAACTAATACAAGCTTTTTCTTTTTAGCTATCAACTTAAATTACATTACCAAAAAAACACAAAAAAAGAAAGAAAGAAAGAAAGAAAACCATCACAAGCATGAATTTTCTAAATTTTAGTGCATGGCAGAAGAAAAAGATGACATTGGAGGCAACAGCAATTTGATCTATAAAGAATTACTTAATCCATTTATAACAGAAACCTAAGAAAGATTCAGACATGTCATTTTTCAATAGGGAGATACACAACCAAGTACCATATGTGACAAAAGAAAGGGTACAGGAAAGAAGAACAGAGCCAAATTGGAGGAGCATATTATCTTGAAGACCAGATTTCAAGTTCAACACAATCTCTAGTATTGATCTTGTTATGACGATAGGGTTCAAAGAAGTCAGACATAGGCCTTTCAGTTATTTTCACAACCTTTTCTTTCAAAGGAAGATCTCCAAATCTCTATTAGCAATAACAAGATTCAACATATGCCCAATAATGACAACATGGGCATTTGAACAAAGAGCGTCTGTGATTGCATTGCATATCCAATAGGAAAAGATTTCTTAGAGCATACAACAGAAAGTCGCAGCAGCAAAGACAATGAGACAGTGAGACATACTTCACCATTTCATACATTTCTTTGCAAAATCCTTTCAGTGATATTATTTGATAATGTTTGCATCAGGTTTCATACCTTTTGAAGAAATTTAAAGAGTAACAACTTCCTAACTAATTTAACAAATAAAGCCTCAATGATTGGTGTTAGACCAAAAGTGCTTTAGCCTCGCAAATTTAATTCAGTCATTTTCAAGATCAGCATTCTCAAGACAGCAACTTAAGCCTCACTATATACAAAATTGACACTTACGCACTATACACCAACTTGTATCACATTTGTAAAGTTTCTCATAATCTGAAATCAAGCCATGTAGACTACTCAGAGAACACTACACTTGGCAGCAAGGTACCTTCTGGAACTAACCATCAAATACCACCCATCCACGTCTGCAAATTTTACAAACCATAAACTAATTGGATTTTAGCCAGAGAACCATCTGTTTAAATCATTTAATTCCTTCAATATCCCTCAATGCTGAACAAAAGCTTAAATAATCGCATAACTTTAATCAATTCAATTATTCACTTTCGAAAACATTTCACAAGCCACCAATGCAAATCTAAGAGAGTCCTAGAAGAAGAAATTTCTCACCATTTCGGCATGAGATAATCACATACAAGTGACTAAACATGCAAGTTAATTGATTGTGCGTCTATATATGTGTTTTGGAAATTTTGTCTGATGGAAAATATGCTGTATTTTTATACATCTACACTATCTATAAAGGGAAATCAGTACTCCTCTCTCCATGAACACCATTTTTCGTTTACAATTTCTACCTTAAATACTTAGAAAAATACTCAATATAAATAATGACATGCAAAAACTTCAAGAAATGTTATTAATCAACCTCTCATCATACCGAAAACTTACACATATAATGCATGCATAATTGCTCTTATAATATGAAGGAGACCAAGATGGCATCTGAAGAGATAGGATGTACTGCACAAATATTTGCTACTCGCTTCGCACTACCATGCATCCATATCGCATTTTTCCACCATTTATTATCTCCATTTTGCAAAAACGTTTCTTTAGACACTAAATTTGCCAAAATGCAGAAAGACAATCCAGACGAATCAGAAATCATCATAGGAAACAAGTAATCAATCAGTGCTAAATACACGAATAACCAGCAGAAATTACATGAATTAAATCGGCAGGAAGCGCCTAGAAAAAATGAACAAATAAATAAACAGTAATGGAGAGAGTACACTTGTTCCTGGTGCAGGAGTACGAATCTGTCTCTCAAAAATCCTCGCAGCAAGATTGCTGCTCTTATACATCCCAAAAGCTTATCTTATGATTCTAAACCTGAAAAAAGAAAATCGCACAAATCAAACTTCGATTATTGAGGTAAATTACGTAGAACTGTAGCTACAGGAGCTTAAAATTCTGGAAAAAACAACCAATACCTAAAGGTAGTTCTCTCCTCTGCTTCTTCTTCTTCTCGTTCTCGAAGGTTCGTTTTCGACTACAAGGAGAAGTACGTTCGGTGTTTTCCGTATTGATCATGAGACTCTGTGTGTTTGTGTGCGTGTGTTCAAGTATGTGAAGTGAAGAGTGAGCCAGCAAGACACGGGAAGAGAGAGAGAGAGGGGGGCAAAGTGAACGGTTACCAGCGGATTTGGGGAACGCAATTAGATTGTTTTTTATATCACTCTTTTCCAAAAAAATTATCACGAGAAATGATTAATTTTTATAAAAAATTACGAATTATATTAAATGTGTATATAATAAATGTGTCTTTAGTTGAATAGTTTAGTAAAAATTGAATTAAAAGCGTATTAAGTATATATACTTTCAGTATAAATATTTACATTAAAGACATACATACTTAATCCACTTGATTAGGGGCTATTAATCTAACCCGAAATGATCTCTACTAAAATACACTATCATCGTACAAAGGCCACAAGAGGGCTGTTGGAAAAGAGCAGTTTGAAGCAAGTCAAAGAACATAAAGCCACTAAGCAACAGAACGTTGTGCGGTAGGTACTGAAGGCACATATATTTGATGTATCTTCAATTAACCTACCAATTTCCTCACAGCCAAAATGATAAAGTAACGTTCTTCCAACCATTAACTTACGAGCTAAATGGAGAGTTTAATACGGTAATAAATTATATAAAATCACAATTAGTGGAAACGTCTCAACAAATATAATAAGTGAGGAAAAAATAAGCGCATAAGATGATTATCCAATGACCATACGAGTCGGATAGAAGGAAAAATAGTTGCAAAATAAACAATGCATTGAATTGCAATATATGATGAAAAGTAAATTGTATTTTGAATAATCAGTATATACACAAAATTTATAATCAGTCAATGACAATATCAATACAATGGAAAAATAAAAAAGAAAACAAAAACAATAGACTAAGCACATCTACTGACGCCTAAGCCGTGTAAAGGTTCTTACAGCACGGGAAAGAAATGAACGCCCTTGCCTATCTTGTGTCTGAATAGGCTCAGGTGGTGAATTGTCGAGCTCAAGTTCCCTAGGAGGAACTAAGTCAGCTGGATGGCCAAGATGCAACTAAATGACGCCTTACCCATGGATGACTGTATGAAGGTAGAACATCGCTTTTAAGGAGTTGGTAGAGTCGCAAGATCAAGATTTTATTGGAACTCAAGAGTCATGTATGAGCTAAATCCAGCCCTAGAGTTGGATTTGGCTCCTAAAGTAGAGGCAACACCCGACCTAAGGTATGTGTTGTATCCTACACTAATATGCCCTAGGTCTATAGAATGATAAGCATGTGGTAAGATATCATCACCAAGGTCTGGCCGACAACGTACTCCTCGAGCCATGCCTCCTCGAACTCTAACTCTATCCCTAGGTGGTGCATGAAGAGCTGGCATCTCCTCGTTAACAGGTAATCCTTGCTCTCCGCTATAGTTTATATGAGGTAGCCATGCTGCTAAACGAAATCAAGTACCCCATCTGTAATACCGAACGTTGTAAAATAGTCAGGTGCCAGTCTAACACTCCTCAGCGAGTCCACCTGAAATAAGTAAAGAAAATAAATGTTGGTATATATGATAGCAAGTATAAACAAGTGAAAAATAAAATAGTAGGCTATTTTAAATATATGTACCAATCGACTAATGACAGGTCCATGGTATGTAATATAACGCCAAGTGATCTGTCTATACCACGGTTCCGTATCTCTATCCCCAAGCCTGGATGTAAGAAGAGTGTATGTTAATCCAATCAATATTCGTCTTAACTCGAAGGTCCAGCCAGTGGAGCTGCTCTAAGGTATCGATCTCTTATAGAACATACTGATATCCACCAAACTGCCAAACGACACGGTATAGAAAGTACCACTCAATAATGTGGAAACATATGAGTGGTACCCAGACAATCCAAACGTATCGCTCAGCAATACAAAACTAAGGCAGCGACTATAGCAACTCCTCTGTAAGGCTCTCAAACAACTTAAAGGGTAGAAGAAAAGGAAAATAAAAATAAACAACCAATCAAACAATGATGGTTATCATTTACGACCAAGAAAAAAACAAGAAAGAGGATAACTTATAATATCATACTTGTTACGTCATTTGCATGTCAAAAGCAGTACAATATGCATCTACGACATGTATTGGATGCTAAGTCGTATCCCGCACTACCCTCCATCTAGCCACCAATAGCCTATCCCCATTAATAATAAACCCATATCAACTAAAGGGGGTAATATGTGGGAATCTATCTCAAGCCTAGACCTGCAGTAGAATCGCAACCCTACCTAACTCATGTACATCAGATGATGAGGTAGAGCAAAACCGTTTGTACAACCATGCCAAGCAAGCGCTACCCTAGCTAAACTGCCCAACTACTGAGAAGTCCTCCAACAACAGCAAGAACATCAAGTGAATAAGGCTAGAGGATTTATTTGCAAATATAAATCATCCCATCAAGCTAAGTATGTACGCACACGCGTACTGTTGGACCATCTTGTCATCAGCCATACGGGAAAGTATTTGAAAGTGCTCCCATAACCACGTTAGAGATAAGCAAGCACCCCTCATTTGAGCACCCCTCATCCGAGCAGGCCTTACACCTAGCAGTCTCTCCCCTACATCACCTCAGCTTTCCTCATCATTAGTCTCTATTCGACCCGCTACCGCGAACCCCTCAACTGGAAATCCAAGTTAGACCTCAACATTCTGCAGTGTAATGGTCGCCTCTCCAGTGGGTAAGTGGAACATAAGTGTCTTGGGCCTCCATCTTTTAACAAGTATCGTAATCAAATGCCAATCTAACATAATAAATGGGAGCTATGTAACTCCCTAGAACCCAGCCTCCCATATGTAAGGCTTTACCCTAGGATGTATAAGGATATTATGCTCATTCTTATGTAATGACAACCTACTATGCCATACTCGTAATGCATAGGCCACCTCTTAAAGAAACATTCATTAAGTTAGCAAATAACACCTCTTTAATAAAGGAATTGACTGGAAATGATGATGACATTACTTACCCTACCGTCCCAAATGGCCCATAAACGATGACTAGCCTACCTCATAAGTATGCGTGGATTAATTGGTCCTGACTCCATCTATCCTACGACCACATACAAACATGTTTAATAGAAAAAAAAAAAAATTGTTAATCATTATACTTATGCATATATTACAATGTAATGCTTAGATAAAAAGGAATATGTATCAACCCTATTAATATTCGGACACTTCCTTTGATTATGTCCTTCCCACCTACATGCATTGCATCTAGTTTTGTCAGACTGTTCATGAAAGTCCATCTCCATGTGATATCGCTTACACCTAGGTTTACCTTTTTTTCATAGTAAGTCAATATTTGAGTAAAGATAAGGGAAGCTAACTTGTATCCAGTTTAGCTCATCACCAATCAGGTAAAAATGAGCTCGGTAACAATCTATCTGGTTTGCCCACTTATACCATGGCCTTATTGTCAATTTGCTGTCTACCCTCATACTTGTTGCAACATCACATGCATGGAAGTAAGGGATCCTATATATTTGCCACTTCTAACAAGTATAAGTATGGCCCCTGAAGTCAACTGTATGTATCCTTCCTCCTCCCTTCAATCATGTTATTGTCATTCGACTACCAGTTAAAACCTAAAAAATACCATTCTGCAATCTAAATGAAATGACTCTATGTGCACTTACCTGCCCCCTTCAAGTTTCATACACCTTTACAAGGAAATCAGTGTAGGTCTTGCCAAAAGCAATTGCCTTCTTAACATCCTTATGCCTCTCATCCCAATAGGTAACATAGTTGTAAAATATCTTCTTCACTAATGCAATAACGAGTAATCCCTACACTGATTTCAAAATGGAGTTTTGACTCTCGATAATGTTTGATGTCATGTATCCAAAACGATAACATCTATCATATAAGAGAGTCTACCTGTCTAAATCAACATTGTCGAACAATGTGGAAGCATCTTCCTTAGCCTGGGCTAACTTCTACATAAAACGTTCGAATTTCCTCTGTTATGCTTGAATACCTGTAAACCATACAAGTTTCTTGCATAAGTTACCAACAACTTATGCTCATACTTTCCATATAAGAATGTGCCATCGACATATACAATAGGTCGAACAGTATTTGAAAGCTTCAACACATGGCCTAAATGTCTAGAAAACTTACTTGAACTAGGATTAACCTTGCTTTAGTGAACTACTCTAGCCCCAATCCACTTATGTCCCTGGGTTGCTCAACTTCATTGCATTTAATAATCTTGGCAACTCATTATACGACGTCTCCCAATTATCGTATACCATCTCAACAGCCTTTTATTTAGTCTTAAAAACCGTTTTATTGCTTACTGTATATACATACATAGTTTGCACATTGGCTGTAAGATCAAGTATCTTAACATCAGGGTTGTTTCGTACACTATTGATGCATAATGTAGCCATTATGTTGCTGTCGAGTTGAGGATAATCCTAGTTCATCATCGGGTTCACACAAGTGTGTAGACCGTCTAGAATTGTTATTTTGAAAAGACCCTCTACTTTCTTCAAACAAACCCGTAGCCTCCACTTACAACCTTGTTCTTTTTTTTTTTTTACAGTAGATAGTGTATACATTCAGTTTTGAAATGTTTACATGAAAATTACAGTGGTTTCTTAGGTGGAATGACTTAATTGCATTTATGTGATCTTTTTTTGTGTTGAAACGCATACCGACACTCAAGTTATTACAGTTGATGATGTTACTGCACATTTTATTATACTGATTGTTGTAAAATGGGATATGATCTTTGATAAGCTTGTCAACAAATTCGTTTATTTGAGAAAAGTCTTCAAACTACCTACTTGACAATACTTCACTAGTTCGATGGTATGGCCTACTAAGGCCATCGCCGCGAAGTGTCCGGACCGACACACTACTCTTGTCAACATATGGTCTCACCTGGGCCTCTCGCAAATCGTCAGCATGGTCATCTTCGAGGTTAACATCATCCTCATCACCATTCCCATCATCCTCATCACTATCCACATCTACTACATTCTCCACATCATCGACATTTATATCTATGTGCATTCTCTCTATATACGGATCATAAGACTCTTCATGTTTGCTAATGGGACCTAATGCTTCGTCAAGCTGCTCTTCTATAATATTCACGTACTCATACTCAAAGAAATCCATGTACGGTTCATTTGATTGATCTATATTTGTTTGCTCCATACCAGTCATTATTGAATGTACATTGAGATCTGGAAGGGTGCGATTGTCTAGCTCATGTATTTTATGCTCATTCCAAGCACTCGATTCCCCAATATGCCTTATGTACACTTCTTGAATACTTTGTTCTCCAAAAGACTCTACCATCTCAATGAAATTCTCAATATCCTCATCATCTCTAATGGCCATCAACTTGTAGATAACTCCAACATCATGGAAAAAGGGATGTTCGTGCATAAGTTTAACACCACTCAAGTCAACTCCAACACATCTACAAATTCTCTAACTAAAATGAGAGAAGTTTGAATCCTTCCTAATTTTCAACTTTTTAACAGGCTCCCTATCATACTTCGGCTCCCAGCCATCTATCACTGTATTTCTGTTCACATATACAAAATCTTTTACATAATCTGCCATTTCCACCCTAATAGTACCACAATGAACCAAATATTTAGATGATCTTATAAATTTCATCTACATACCGAGCAACAACTTTACAAAATGTACTTAATCGTCTTGGTAAGCTGCGTCGTCAACACAACAACCTAGCTTTAACTTTCTGATTCAACTCAATACAATAAAAAACGCAAAATATATATATATATATACAAAACAATTTCCACTTACATTCCAACATTATTCATACTCACATTTGTATAACTTATCTACCACAATACAAAACAATCTTAAATTTATATAATATACAATAAATTTTTATGAAATATTAATAATTTATACAACTTATGGCACATCTACGATTACAAAATTTACGTAATAATATAACAATTTTTTTTTTCTAAAAATAAAAATTGCATAATGTTGATTATTAATAAAATAAAATAAAATAAATAACATGTCTATAAGTTATAGATTGTTACCCGTTTCAGACGTTCATTTGCATAAAGAAATGGTTCGGTACTTCAACTATGGGTTTCTTCAAGTTTTCTTTATGTTTTAGAAATTTCAAAAACTGATATAAACTAGAATAAGCTATAACCGCGTAAATTAGGGTATTTATACTTGATATACTAAATGTGCATGTACTGCATGTGCATTCAGTGTAAAAAACATATGTAACTAAAGGAGTATTCACTCGATGCACCTTTAGTATACCATATTCGTATTTTTTTTTTAAATTAGCCCTTTTCCGTAATATTTTTCGAAAAATAGTCCATATTCATATAAAACTCGATTGGATTGGACTTGAGAGTCAGATCGCATACCCCTTTAGGTCCACTAGAGTCCTCACCCTATTTATGAATAGGAATGAGCCTCTTCTTGGCATAGAGTCTTATGGCTTTCCTTTAAAAGGAAAGATGCCCCCCAAAAAAAAATTCCTTAAAAAATTTGGGAATAGGTGAAGAAAAATCATACTACTCTTCAAAAATACAACAACACAAAGCTTACTCATTTTCTAATTGATTAATTAAAAGTTTTATTTTGTTGGTTATCGTACAATGATATTGCTACTAATCTTCTATCGGAATAGATCAAGTTCAAATATCTCTTTCCATAGTTAGACAAAAAATAAATAAATAAATAAAAGTGTTATTTAACCACCTAAAACCTTTTAGATTCATTTATAATAACAAAACAAATAAAGTTTAATTACAAAATTGACACCTTCAAATTTTAAGTAATTGATTATAAATATAAATTAAATTTAGATACCAAATATGATATTTACTCTTCTAAATAATACTAAGAATAAGAGATGAGTGATTAACCATTGCACCTCATGTCAAATAATACTACTCAACCGTATAGGCTTCAAATATATATATATATATATATATATCACATATCATAAGTAGGTTCCGACACTATGAGATATAATTATTACTTGTCCATGTGATGTCTGAACATATACTCTAAGTTATATATAGTAACCCATACTATAAAAATTATTAAATAATAATAACGAATGTAAACTATATTATATTTCTACCTTATATGTCCTAAGTTCTATGAAAGAATTAAAGAAATAAACATATAGAGTATAGTTTAAACCCATCATTAATAAGAAACCCTAAACCTAGAATATCCCATCTTTTACTTATCTCTTGTCTCGATTGTTGTAATGACAATTTTTTCCCACCAAAGTATCATCTACTTTAGTGTGGAATGCCGCATAACCTTATCCTTAATGTAGTAGCTTTTTAAGAGATCATCCATTTTAGAATTGATTTAACTTAAACACACTTAACTTTGAAATTTGATGAACTCTAAACCATTACACCAAAAGCAGCTTCATAATTAGAGTTTCATCATTTAGTTTTTAAGGGGTATTATAATTTACCCCCTTTACAGAACTAACACCTTCTTCAGTTTCATTACATAAGTTTAGGAACATTACCAAACAGGAACTCCATCCTTCCAGTTGATGGAATACTCCAATACTATCCATAAGACTTGATCAGAACTCCTCTGATTAAGGTGTTGTTTAATTTACTTAGCCTCATTAAGTTTAACTTTGGAGTTTCGATGAACTCCAAGCCAGTACTCCAAAAGGTACCTCGATGATTATAAATCTATCACCTAATATTTAAAAGATCTTATAATTTGATATTTCATTTTTACCACTCTTATCTCATTTCTTATTGTTCATTTTACCTTCACTATTATTTTTCATCTTTCTTGTCCCATTACTTCCTATCACTAACTTCTTTATCGAGACACGAAAGGTATGCTCATTAAGTTCTCATAAAAATTAAAACTTTATTCTTTACCTCCGTACTTTAGTTCACTTTTTCTATAAATCAAAACTTTAACCTTCATATACTTGTTATAAATTTTATAGGCTACAAGTTTTAAGTTGGTTCCTAGATGTCATGTGATAGGCTTTAATTCCAATTCAATAACCTATACCTATAAGGTAATATGAGGATAAAGTTTCATACCCTCCAATAGTTTTAAGTTAGTTCCTAGATGTCGCATGATAGGGTTTAATTCCAATTTGATAACCTATATCTATAAGGTAATGTGCGAATAAAGTTTCATACCTTATACTCATCATTACTAAAATACGGCTACTCCAAATTAAATTTCAAAACTGTACACATAAAATCGTATATTGAACTTAAGATCTCAAATTGCTCTTGAATTGTGTAATCAAAACACAATTTTTACAAAATCTAAAATTCTCATATCCATTGAAGCCTCATGCAACACTCTCAGTTGCCATCCAATACCCAACTACAACTTCCTATCATTTTCTTCTGTTTTCTCTAACTCTAAAATACTTTCACTTCATTTTCTTACTTTGCTTTCATATTTAAGTGTGAAGTTGAATCATTTCTACCCTTTTAAGCTACTTTCTTATTGTTTGGTATTGACTTTTTTAGGTAATCCGATTGCTAATGAAGTACATCACTATAACTTTTGTTTTTAAGTGTTTGATAAGAAAAGACATAAACATAAGGGGAGAATCTAGAAAATGATTGGAAGACCTATCACTTTTTTTTTTCGATAATAGTTTAGCACTTACTAATCAAGTATATTTTTGTAATATACTTGGGTAAAAGACTTAGATGATTTTATTCATAGATTAAATGAAAGTTCTTTGCTTTATATTACGATATGATAGAATATTTGAAATAAAATATTTAATAAGATAAATATGAGTTAAGGCTAAGGTGATACATTTGCTAATGGGTTAATTTCATACAAAGGAAAGTTTTTGAAGAAAGATTAATTTCATAAAAATTGTTTTTATTATTATAAGATTTATGTTGAAAGGATTTTTTATAAAAGTAAAGACTAAGGGAAGTTTCTTATTAAGGCTAAGGTGATATATTTGCTAATGGATTAATTTCATATAAAGGAAAGCTTTTGAAGAAAGATTAATTTCATAAAAATTGTTTTTCTTATTATAAAATTTATGTTGAAAGGATTTTTGGATAAAAGAAAAGACAATTGTACGCTTTTAAGAAGAATAACAACTATTTCTAGAAAGCATGTCTATTAAAGTTTGCCAACTTAGAATAAGAATGTTTCATTAAAATCAAAGTATTTTTCCTTACTCTTTTATCTGTTGTTGCAATAATATAATCAAGGATTTCATCGAATTAAAGAAGAATAAATCTAGTCATCAAAGATGATCCCATTATTGCATGATGCTCAAGCTTTATTTAAAGAGAAACTAAAGATGGAAGTGGTACACTGGTGTGACTGAATTATATAAAACATAGGTAATTGAGTATTGGTAGCAAAATATGATGTTAATTTCAAAACCCTAACAAAAGGAAATTTGATAATAATAAAACATGTGTTAATATTACTAATCAAGTTATTTAGAATGCAGTACTAAGAGATTTATAATCTTGTAAGGAAACTTGAGTTAATAAAAAAACAAAGGACGAAGTTAAAGTAACTTTTGGACAAGAAATGACAAGGTAAGAATTAATTCGTCAAGATAGAAACCTAAGAAAGAAATATCGATACTAAACTCAAAACAAGAAATATCCATTACCAGAAGCTAATCAGCAAAAGGAATAACCAGAATTATTAAAGGAATGTGATAACTTTGAAAATTATATATTTTTATACCAATTTTATAGTACACTTATATATATATATTTTTTATGGGAGAAATATGTGAATTCGAAGATTACACACACATATTAATTCAAGTATAAAAATGGCATGGAAAAGTGACCAGCACATGAAATTTTTCCTAGTTTAAAAGCTTCCAGCCCATTGAAAGCTTTGTAAAGAACAGTGGCCGATAGAATTTCAAAACCATGGGAAGCAAATCTCCAAATGTTAGGTTCTCGGCCACATGTCCGTTAAGTTCAGCCCAGGTACGTGCCAATTTCGATAGCATGTGCAGGAGAAAAGTTGAAGCGGCATGTGCGTAATCCAAAAAGCTAGGGCCGTGCAATTGGGAACATGCCACACGTCCAACCCATCACGCCATCATGGAGCAGTTTAGGTACTGAAGTCCATTCTTCGCACTGCAAACGTGGAAGGCCATCATCAGTAAATTCATGCTCGACATTTGAAAAGAGTTTTGCGAACGTGCATTCGCATTGCAAACGTGGAAGGCCATCATCAGTAAATTCATCCTCGACGATTGAAAAGAGTTTTGCCAACGTGAATGGTTCATGTCTAAACCTAAAGCATTCCAAGGTCATCACAGAAACGCCACACGCCAACACATGACTGGACCAATCAATGCAAATTCGGGAATAAATTGAATAAGAGAATCATTTTCATTTAAAATGGGTGAACTATTATGAAAGAATGGATTTTTCTTTTTACAAAGAGATGCTGATATTTTGGTACGAATATGAGAGGTTTAGCATTGTCCAGAACATCTTGTAATATACTTTTTCTATCCTCTGAATAAAACTCTCCTGTTTTAATTTTATTTTATTATCTTCTTGTTATTCCGACACCATGGGAAGTCTAAGATACGTGAAGAGCTTTTAGAGGAGACGGAAAAAGAGACAAAGAAAATCAAATTAATTTTATTTCTTTTCCGTTATATATTTATTTACAAATCATGTATCTTGTAAACCACACATAGTAGGAATATGGCATAACTAGACGGTTAACCAATGCATGATTTCACTATATGCAAATATTTAATTATCTGAAATTTTAGTTATCAAATTTCATAATTCATTAAAATGTTTTCTTTAAAAAATAGAACCTAAGAGACTTGACAAGTAATCAAGAGTTCCTAAGAAATTTGTTCAAAATGAATTTATCACTAACATAGAAACACCCCGGTTAAAGTGATTTTAGGATTCATATTTCTTAATGCAATTAGTGTTAATAGTAGTTACATAAACATATGGACAACTATTAATATTAATTAGTATAATTAATTTGTAAGAGGAATTAATTATATACCTAACGATTTTGAAAATGTATGTTTTTGCTATAATCAAGATTTTCATGAATCTAATTAAAAATCAAATAATTAATATTATTATATCTTGAGAGCATTTAGTCCCTAAGGAGGACCTAGTTCTCACCAATAATTTTTACTACATTATACGATCCAGTACACTTGACGATGTGTTTTTTTTTTTATTATTGAAAACTTTATTTTAAACAAATCATAGATACCAAGATGTTGACAAACATAGAATAACAACGTATTTACCGATAGAAGCTGATAAAGACATGATAGATGAAGGAAGAAAAGAACAAATTTGAAATATAGAACATTAGAAGCACAAGATAAGAATGGAAGTACAAGATAGAGTAGAAGCACTAGAGAAGAAAATTGAAAAGCATTTATAATTGAAGACCCAATGCCATAGAGATATATTTGTGTAATACATCTTATCTAAGGGATACAATATTACAATTACAAATGTAATGATCACAAAAACTATAAAGTATTTGGACAAAAGAAAGAACCATACGATAGATAAGCTAACAACAAAGAAACATAATCACAAAGATTTTGAAGATAATGACTACTCAACGGCTATTATTAAATATGAAAGAAGTTTAAAGTGACAAAGAGAACAACACAAGGGACGAAGAAGAAGAAAGAATGATTATACCAGGAACACAAGTTTTCTAGATACTTATTATCAAGCTAGGATACGCTTAAGTAATCAAATAGTTAAGAGAAGATAGAAACTTCCAAGAAAGAATACAATACATTATTCTTGAGCATTGAGCTAAAATATAAGAAAATCTATTATAATCCTCAAGGTCAAGGAGTTACTAAACTCTCTAAAAATTAGGGAGATTATTTGAGAGAACTTGTAAAAGAGATTCTATAAAATTGCATAATCTTGTTATTGAGGATTAAGAAACAATGTAAGATCATGGGAACTATTGACCTCACTATAAAATTTATTTTAAAATAGCAGAATTATGGTGTAGACTATCATATCCCCAGCTATAAGTTGGAAGAGTTAACTGATGCATAAGGTAAAACCATTATACATTGACGTTTGATTTTCTAATCCCTACACTCTATTTATTTGCGATTTATTTACCGTCCTATGTTTGATTGATTGCTTGAACTTAACTGCTTTAACATATATTTATTAGAAGTAATATCACTTGATTAAGTAATTGATAAGAAGCTTTATGATAAATCAGAACCTAAGTGAAAAGATTAGATTAAAAAAATTGATAAATTTGCATTCGCATGCAAATCTCTTACCTATGTTTGTTAATATTTCTGATACATCAAGAATTAAATAATAAGTTTAGTATAGTTTGTTAATCTTGAAAATCAAGAAGTGAAAATTGATTAAGATTTAGAATTTCGTCAATAGTCAATCCACCCTCCCCTTAATTGTCCACCAGGATCAACAATTGGTACTAAAGCTGGTTAAGTTAAAAACAAAATGTTAAGATACAAAAGAAGAAAAAGTTAAGTTATTTTGATAAGTATGGTTGATCATGTTCCAACTAGTTTAATAAATACAGCTCCTTATCTTGATGGACCTAACTTTTGTTTAGTAGAAGCATAAGATGGACTCTATATTTAAGTAATAGACTATAAGTCTTAGGTTATAATTTCCAAAGGTGATTAGCAACATGTAGATCCTCCCACCATAGATGGAAATTAGGAGAAAGCATCAATAAACTCAAAAGCTAGATACACTCTATTAATGTCTTTATCTCTAATAAAATACAATCATGTGTCTGCATGTACAACAATTAAACAGATTTGGGATAATCTCATAAAAATTTATGAAGGAACTACATTAGTTAAGAGTATTAGAATCAATATTCTAACACAAGAGTATGAACTTTTCAAGATTTAACCTAAAGAATAGACAAAAGATGTATTTGATGAATTCAACTAATTGTTAGTAAACTCAAAACTCTTGCTACCATGATTAAAGATGAAGAACTAGTACAAAAGATGCTTAAAACACTATCGAGACTATAGGATTCAAAGAAAACAGCTATTAAAGAAGCTTAAGATCTTACAACTCTATCTTTTATTGATTTTGAGAGGAAAACTCATGGCATATGAGAAAAATATGCAGTACAATTGCAATGATCAAGAAGATACAAGCAGATTAATAGCCTCTAAAGCCAAATGAATAGCTAAGTCAAAACTCTTTGAAGATGAAGAAGAGCGAAATCTTCTTACTAGATGACTTAACAAGCTTCTGAAAAGAAAAAGTTAAAAGTTCTCAAACTTTTGCAAAACTAACAAATTTAGTGTAAAAAATAATAAAAAGGAGAAAAAAAAGACCCTTTGATATGTTATGAATATAAAAAGCCAAGATACCTTAAATCTGACTATCCATTACTTAAGAAACGAATGAACGAGCATGATAAGAAGAAGAAAAAGAAAGTGCTCTTAATAACTTAAAGTGATCTTGATGAATAAGAGTTTGAAGAATCATAAGAAGAAGAAAAAGTAAATCCATATATTATGGTTGACATTAAGGTAAGCTCTAGCTTAAACTCCTTTCATGAACCGAAGATGTATAATATAAAATGGAAAAGTTATTTGAAATTCTAACTAAAATAAGGCATAGAAATCAAAAGTTAATTGTTGAAAATGCTCAATTACAACATGAAGGAAGCCTTAAAAGAAGCAAATGAATACTTAAATCAGGAAATTAAATTACTAAAAGGACAAAATAGTTGAATAGAAAAAGATAAGTCTTCTACAAAAAGAAAACAAAACATTAAAAGAAGAAATATAGAATGTGAAAACTAGGATAGATGAACTATCAAAATCCATTAAGAATACATTCGGTAAGTTTCAAGAAAGTGAAAAGAAACTATACTCACTAATAGTTGATTAGAAAATGAATGGATGTAAAAATGGATTATGATACAAAGAAGAATCTTCCAATAGTTTAGGAAAAACAATATTTGTTAAGGCTAATGAACTAGATACAAAAGTTTTATCGATAATCAGAATTGTTAGAACTAAACAAGTAAGAAAGGAGTATAAGAAACCTTATATATGTTATTCTTGTGGTAGAATTGGCTATATAGAGAAATTTTATCGTCTCAAAAGTAACAAGCTCAATTTGAATTAAGGTAAAAACTATAAGCATATGAGCTTGAATTTCAAAGGACCTAAGTTGGTTTGGATTTGGAAAAACAAATAATTCTTATATTTTCTTTTGCATAAAAAGTTACCATTTCTAAAAGGAAAATGATATCTTGATAGTGAATGTTCAAGACATATGATTAGAAGATGTCACAATGTTTTCAAACATAAGCCTTGGACACAGCAACAAAGGGAAAATAATTGGCATCAATAGTGTTGGTAATAAGCCTCTTTCTATCAGTAATGTACAATTAGTTAAAAGTCTGAAACATAGCTTGCTAATTGTAAATCAATTGTATGATAATGGTTATAAAGTAACTTTTAAAAAGGATAAGTGCATAGGATTTACGAAGGCAAAGAAAAAAAGGTATTTTAGGAAATATGCATGATAACATATGTATTAGTAAACCTTTTGAGATAAAATTAGATAAGTATTTAGTATCTATAGTTGATAACATATTTCTTTAGCACTAAAAATTATGATATGTTAAGTTTAGACATTTAAACCAATTGTCTAAGAATAAACAATTAGAGGTTTACTAGAATTAAATATTAGAAATAGTATACATTGCACGATATGCTCAGTAAAAAAGATAGTTAGAAGTTCATTCAAAAGTAATAACACAATTTTTGTAGAATCATTAGAATTGCTACATTTAAATCTATTTGGTCCAATTAGAACTTCTAGTTTAGGAAAGAATAATATGATCTAGTCATAGTAGATGACAATTCTATGCATTTGAACACTTTGAAAAAGTTTGCTAAGTAAGTACAAAATGAAAAAGGAATATCAATAAATACATAAGAACACATCATTGAACAGAATTTGAAAATTTTAAGTTTATTAACTTTTCCAAAGAAAATGGTATATTTCACAATTTTTCTATACCCTATACACCACAACAAAATGGAATAGTACAACGAAAAAATGGGACAAGTTATGTGATAATAAAAACAACACTAAAGGAAAGCAAATTGGCAAAACATTTCTAAGTAGAAGCAATTTCTACCACTTGCTATATCATGAACAGAATCTATCTCAAAAATCATATAAAGAAGACACTGTATGAACTATACAGAGGAAAGAAGCCAACAATATCATACTTTCACATCTTAAGAAGTTCTACATCAAGAAGACGGATTGTAATCTTAGAAAATCTAAAGAACAAGCAAAGAAAGGAACATTTTTGGGATATTTACTGATAAGCAAAGCCTGTAGATTATATAATAAGAAGACAAAGAAAGTGAAAGAACTAATTAATGTGAATTCAATGAAAATCTAGAAGAAGAATCACATAATGAAGAAATTGTTCAAAAGAACACAATAATGGAGAAAGGAGAACCTTTTGAATCAAAAGAAGAAATGAATCCTACAAATAATTCTATAGAATCATCTAGAATTCAAGATTAGAATAAGAACTAAAAGGGAACACTGACAAAACTTACAAATATTAAGGTTCTCATTTTCAACTGCATATTACTAGCAATTTGCAATTGAAGTAAGAACAAGAAGTAGTCTACAAAGTATGAAAATTCAATTCGTTTTACTATCACAAATTGAGCCTACAATAGTAGAAGAAGCACTAAAAGAGACAAGTTAGATAGATGCTAAGCAAGAAGTCACAATTTAAGAGGAAACATATATAGAATCTAGTAAAGTGATTGAAAGATAAATCAATAATTGGAACAAAATAGGTTTTCAAGAATAAGCTTGATGAGAATGGAAATATGGTAAGAAACAAAGTAAGATTAGTTGTAAAAGAATATTCTCAAGAAAAAGGAATTGATTACAAAGAGACTTATGCACCATTAGCAAGATTGGAAGCAATCAAACTTTTGATTAGAACTATGCAGGTGAATCAAGTAAGCTAACCTACCTCACCCCACATTGCCCCACGGGTTAAGTGGGTTAGCCCGCATTCAAATACGAATTAGAAATTTTAGCCCAACCCGCCCCACTGTAGGTTAGTAAGTTAAGTGGGCTAACCTGTCAACTTGCAATACTCTAAGGGCTTTTTATACAAAAATTAATATATTAAAATACTTGTTAAACTTATATATGATTATCATCAACACGCCATTTCTTATTTATTCCTTATATTGTCATTAAGCTATAAAAGCTTTTTCCATTTCTATTAATTCTAAGACTACATATTTCAAGTAGTTTTTGTTGCTTAATGATATTATTTTACATGAACAAGTGCATAAATTTAACTTATCTGAAAAAACAAAAAGAAAAAAAGTATATAAATTTATATCCAAAACATGCAATTGCCTTTTTAAACTTATAGAAAGAGATGAAAATTCTAAGTTGCAATGAACCTTAAAGATGAGGAGAATAAGGAAAATTTAATAATAAATTATTCCATCCATATATTAGTAGTAATTATAGTTCATAACTAAGTAAATTGTTCAAACTAAAAGATTATGGAAAGTCCTCCAACAATATTATTAGTTTCTTTTCTTTCTCTCCTTTTTTTTTTCACCTTTTAGATATACTTAAAATGTCAATATTATTAGCTATTACTATTACATGAAGTAATTGGTTAAGAAATAAAACGACAAATCATTATGAAGTAAATAAAAGTTTAACTTAGACTTTTTCTTCTTTATTTTCGAGTTAATGTGGGCTGCCCACCCCATAATGAGTTAGCCAAAGCGGGGCTGGCTAAAAAAACCCACATTTAAGTGGGTAAAATTTTTTTAACCTAACCCGTATTTTTTTTGTAAGTTAAGCGGGTTAGCTCACATGACCCGCCCCACTTATGCAGCTCTACTTCTAATAGCTTATGTATGGTACAAATATTTTTAACTATATTTCATATGTATGTTAAAAGCGCATTTATGAATAAATATATAAAAAAAGAAGCATATGTTGAACAACTCCCATGATTTGAAGATCCATGACATAAAGATCACCTATATAAGTCGAACAAAGACTATATGGATTAAAGTAAGCATCGAGGCATAATATAAAAAAACAAGTGAATTTTTTGTAAGGAAAGGATACAACAAAGATAAAATCGACACAACTTTACTCTTGAGATATTTTGGTAATGATATATGAATAGTACTAATATAAGTTAATGACATAATTTGCAAATCTACTAATGAAATATTTGGCCTAGAGTTTTCTAAGATAATGCTGGATGAGTTTAAGATGTCCATAATGGGAGAGTTGACATTCTTTCTGAGCTTATAAGTCAAACAAGCATAAGAAGGGATAATTATACCTTAAGAAAAGTATGTGAGACAAATTCTAAGAATGTTTTGAATGGAAAATACTAAGAAGGCAATAACCTCTATGGCATCATCATAAGACTCAATTATGATGAACAAGGCAAAAAGATAAATGAAAAATTATACAAAAGCATAATAGGATCATTATTATATCTAACTAAATCAAGACTTGACATACTCTTTAGTGTATGCATTTGTACAGTAATCCTAAAGTCACATTTAAGGTAGTTAAAAGAATCTTTGAGTATATTGCTAATACAAGTAATCTTGAAATTTTATATGCTAATAATTCTATGTTTTATTTGATTAGATATTCTCATGCTAATTATGTTAGATGCAAGATCAATCATAAAGGCACATCTGGTACATGTCAATTCTTAAGTGATAAATTAATCTCATGGTCATACAAGGAACAAAACTCGGTAGCTTTATCAATTGCAAAAGGTAAATATATTTCAATAGGAAATTGTTGCATACAAATTTCATAGCTAAAACAACAATTAAGCAATTTTAGAATAATGATTAATTGAGTTCCTATTAAGTGTGATAATTCAAATACAATAAATATAACAAAGAATCCAATACATCATTTTAGAAAAAAAATATATAAATAAAGCATTATTTCATAAGAGATTATGTAATTAATAAAATATAGATGTCATATATATTTCATAAAAAAATCAATTGATTGATATCTTTACTAAACCACTAAACAAGATTTAGTCCAAATCATAAGGAATAAATTATGTGTTTACTATCCTTTTTAGGCAAAGATAATTACATACATATAACAAATCATTTAAGGTAAATTGCATGATCACTCCCTAAAAACTTTCAAAATTATATGAACCTCAACCTTTTTCAAAAGTCAAAACTTAACACCTTTGAAACAAGTGTAGGTTCTATTTCCTTTGCTAATTGAACTATTATGTCTAAAGTGAGCTAATATGAACTATGCCTTGGCAATTTATTTATATATATTGTTGACTAAATTAATTAAAATTAAAAAAAATAACTAAAAAAATTAGATGATTAAAAAAATGAAATGGCATAAAACTTTTTTCCCAAAAATGGCAGAAAACGTTAAAAAAGAAAAAGGTAGAAAAAAAAAATTCGAGATGTGATCACATCAATAAAAAAAATAATAAAAAGATAATATAACTTAAGGTTTTTATTCACCTAATTACTAAAGGGGAAAAAAATCATAGGTACATATTATTATGCCATTATTGTTGATGTGTTTGTAAAAAAATAAATAAATTTATTATATATGGTTGTTATCAAATACCGTAGAAGTAATTGTTAGGACAATTAGAATAAGATATTATCATGTATAATGTATTCAAATTTTGTATAACAGGGTCATGGTAGATTAAATATAATTATAAACCTATTCTAAATTTTCTATGCTTTAAATTAAGATTTAAGATATATCATTAATTTATAAATATAATTAGCAATCAGAATTGGATCTCTGATATGGAGATAATTTCTTTAAGCTTTTCTATATTTGATTATTTGGTTGAAAATTCATAAGTCAAATTAATTCGATCGAACTTTTGCTATGTTGGTTGGTTTAAATATCTTCAGTTCAAATGTATCTTTCATGTTTCTTTTTTTTTTTTGTAATTTCAATTAATTTAAGTAATAATATATATAAATACATTACCAAATCATTATCTATGCCAACCCAATCTATACGTAACAATCTAATTACTTTTGTTTCAAGGGTATTAAGTGCTAACTTTTAAAAAAGGTGGACGTCTATATAATTTTAAAAATTTTGAAAGGATGTCCATGCAATTTTTCCAATTATTTATTACCATCTAAAAGACAACCTACCCTTGTTTTCTTTATTTATAACTACATCCCTTCTTAGAGAGCCTATGCACCTAAAATAACAAACTCGAAATCACACATGCCGCACAAAATAAAGAGGCAAAATAAAAGCTATAGTCATTCCAAAATCAAGAAAGTTGTCAGAGATTCCAAGGTCAAGAAAAGGCTTCATCTCGAGTTCCTTGAATAAAAAACATTATTACCATCTTCAAAGAAAGAGCTTGTTGAAAGGAAAAAGAATCTTTAAAAATTTTATGAACCAAACCATTGGATTGACAACAATACCTTTTCTAAAGAGAGCAATACTTCCTTGAGGACCATTGAAGCCGATGGAAGACATTTTAGGATGATCTTAGATGAAAAAGAAGAAGAATAAATGAAAATTTATGATTTTTTGTAATTTTCATTTTTTTTTTGAATGAATAAAACATCTTCACATTTCATTATCAAAACCCTTACAATCATATTATTATTTTGATAATAACAAAAGGGTTGAAATGTATGAAAAATGATATACGTAAGAAAAGGTATAAAACATGTTATAGAGAAAAAGTATAAGAGAGTATGAAAAATGATATAAAAATGCATTCACCTATTGAGGAGGAGAAGGAGGAAATGCCAATTTTGAAATTAGATTATTTTTAGATAGAAAAAACAAATTTGTTTCTAAATAAAAAAAAATATTTTTATGATTATATATATGCTTTGTGAATATTTGCTTGTTTATATATCATTGTTTTTTGGAAAAACAGATGGTACATTGATAAGAATAAAATATATGTTAATATTACTAGTCAACTTACCTAGTGTAGGACAAAGAGATTTATATTTTTATAAAGGAACTTGAGTTAAGCAAAAATAAAGGATGAAGTTAAAATAACTTTTGGATCAGAAATGATAAAATAATTAATTTGTAAATATTGGAACCTGAGAAAGAAGTATCAATACTGAACTTAGAACAAATGTAGACATGATAGATGAAGGAAAAAAAAATCAGTTGTTAAAACATCAGAATCATAAGATAAGAAAAGAAAATTGAAAGACATTTACAAGTAAGGACGTAGCATTGTTAAGATATATTTGGGTAGTACGTCTAATCTAAAGGATATAATCTTGCAAATATAATGATCATAAAAACTATGAAGTATTTGGATAAAAGAAAAGTTTTTATAAATATGTGACAACTTCAAAGGCAAGAATCATATGACAGAGAAGCTAACAACAAAGCAATGAGATCATAAAGATTTGGAAAAAAATGTCTATTTAACGATTATTACCACAGAAGAATTAAATGTTGAGCTACAACTAAATAAGTGATGAAGAGAACAACACGAGAGGAAAAAAAAGAAGAAGAAGAAGAAAGAGAAAGAGAAGCAAAAAGGAAGATTACATGAGCAACATAAGTTTTTTAGATACTTTTTATTGAGTTGAGACTTGTTTAAGTAATTAAATAGCTAAGAGAAACTAGAAACTCGAGAGAAAGAGTACAATACATTATTTACTAAGCATTGAGCTAAAGTGTAAAGAAATATTTTATAGTCCTCAATAAGTTATTAATCTCTTTCGAAATTAGGAAGACTATTTGAAAGAACTTGTAAGGTAGATTTTGTAAACTTACATAATCTTATTGTTGATGATTGGAAGGCTTGGCAAAATTGCATGATCTATTGACTTTATTGTAAGAGTTTCTTTAAAATAGTAGAACTACAATATGCGCTACTATATCCTTAGCCGCAGGTTAGAAGTGTGAACTAGCGCATAAGGCAGAATCACTATAAATTAATGCTTGATTTTTTTTATCTCTAAACTCTTTATTTATTTGCAATTTATTTACTTAGCTATTGTTTGATTGATTACTTGAATTTAGTTGTTTTAGTATATATTTATCAAAAGCAATATCATATGATTAGACAGCTAATAAGAAGTTTTATAGATAAATTAGAACCTAAGTAAAAGGTTAGAGTAAAATAAGTGATAAATTTGCATTTGCACACAAATTTTTAATGTAAATTTATGATATTTTTGATACGTTAGAAATTAAAGAACAAGTTTAGTATAGTTTGTTAATTTCAAACATTAAAAAATAAAAATTGGTTAAGATTTATAATTTTGTTAACAATCAATTCAACTCCCCTTTCTTAATTATTCACTTATATGAAGAGATTTGAAAAACTTCCAAAATTTTTTATTTTTACTACTAATAGGGAATTTTTTTACTATAGTATTTATGGTGTGCTTTTCAAAAAGTGTATCTCATATGGGATTTTTATTGTAAGGTTATCCATTATAAGTGGTGGCTGATACTCAGAGGTTAAGTGGAAGAGAAGTATAGGCATTCTATAAATGATAAGTTTAGGTTAGGCAATTGAAGTGCCAAGAGAACTATATTGGTTATATGAATGATAACTTCCATTGGGTACTATGATATTGCTGGAGTTGGCAAACCAGTAAAACTCACTTAAACTTATTTGAAAAGCTATAATAGATTCCTAATGATTGAGTTGATAATATTAGTTAGGAAAACATAAGTGGCTGAATCTTTATAAACATAGGCTTTATCTCTCAATCATTGCTCTTATTTTATTTATGTTATTTGACTTATGGCTTGTTTCAAAAGCAAGCAGATGCATATAGCTTTAATCTTAAGCGTGTCTCCAATGTAAAAATCTAAAAGCAGATTAAATTTAAAACTTAAGTTTAAAATCCTATAACAACCAATTCATCTTCGCCCCTAACCTCTCCCCCTACCCCCCTCGCTTTACATTTTGGACTTGTAATTTCTATTAAGGTACTTGAAAATCTTACAAGGTTTCAATTTTGAAGCAAAACCCATAAGACCTTTCAATAGAATGAGTGGTTTAATGCAAAAAGAAAGCAACTTATTTTGATGTTAGTGTTTTTTTTCCCCTCAATTTTGATTCAAACCTAGTTTAGTAAACAAAAGGATTTTCTTGAAAAAGAAAAAGTAATTTTTTTCAAAGTGGTTTTATAAATTAGGAGTCACGAGTTTCAATTGTCATTGTTGAGGAAGTTAAGCTCAAGTGTTGGAGAAAGAGCAAAAGGAATCATTTTGAAAAAAATAAAAAAGACAAAAGTATTATGCATTAATAGTCAGTTTTCGTGTACTCATCTTACTCATCTATTTGGTTGCCGATAGGCCTCGTAATCTATATTCTCGGCAGATCATTGACTAATCAACATTCTTGGCACTATATTGAGTAATACAAATCCGCTACTGATTTGAATTTAAGTTCATGACACGAACAGTTATTACAAGTACAGTTATATTACATAACTACTTGTTCTTTTTACGTTTCAAGGAAGGTGTCTAATCAACAAGCTTGCATGTGTCTTAATAGTTATTCCGATAACTGCTTCTTCAAACATGGCAATCTCCTATAAAAACGGCAATGAAACTCTATAAGAGAGGTAATAATTCTTAACTTCTTTACTTTACCCTTCTCATTCTTGCATACTAACTTAGGCATGGAAGTAGCCACACTGGATTGGCTCCAGTACCAAGTATTTTTCTTATCTTTATAGAATATTGCCAACCTCCAAAATTTACCACCAACAGCTTCGTTACACTTTGATGGTGTTAGAGCTTTCCTTTGGCTAAAGAGTATTTGTCATATAATTTATTTCTATACATAGATTATAGGCGTTAAGACATTGCTATACCTTAGAGTTATTGATTTAAGATACCATAAGGGAAGATGAAACTTGTACTTGAGTGGCATGTAGAACCAAGTGCGCAAGACCTAATTTCAATAAAAAAAAAAAGAAATTACAATATTAAGCTTAATTAAGATTGTGTATTAACATAAGATTTTATCTACTGGATTTCTAAGATTTTTTTTTTTTTTACTTTGGTCATAGTTTTGGATTACATTTAATACTTACAATATTTTTTCCCTTTTTCTTATAAATTTCTTATCTCTATCATGAATTTATTAAATTAGAACTCGTTATCTAACTCCACACATTTTATAATAAAGTCTAAATGGAAGTGACTAGACCATAACCATTGCTACCTTCTTGACATTATTAACACTACCACTTTGACATCACTATAAACACCAAGATTAACTTGGTAATTAACAAATAATTAAAAGTGATCTAAAAATCGCTAAGCAAGATTTTGGAGATAAGTTTGAAATTATTAAACGAGATTTAAGAGATAAGTTCCAAATTAAACAAACTAACAAAAATTTCCATGAAAACCCTAAACCATAACTTAGTGTAAACCCTAAAAAGGTCAATTGAAGAGTATTTTCAAATTTAGCAATTTCTTACAAAGTACTAATCGAAATAGGGAACTAAGTTAGATAAGGAAGATCGAGATTGAGAATGTAAGAAAAACCTATATGCATACACATCTTCATGTAAGAGGCTAAAAAGTAGGCTATCATTACCAATCTAGCTATCATCACCAATCTAGCTATCATTGCCTACTTAGACTTCATCATGACAAGTAAACTAAGAAATACAATAGTAACCCATAAATTAAGGAGTAAAGAACATGAGAAGTACAAATCAATCAGTCAACATAAATGACCATTTATTACATGACGTAAAGAGAGAGAAAAGGGAGGAAAGAAAAATGGAAAGCTTAGTTGTGCATCAATTATCCTACCTTTGATTCAAATATTCGTTTTCTAAACGAATGATGCGAATTTTACACTACAAATCAAGGAAACCTAGTATAACCAAATACATATCACAAATATCAAGAATTAGATCACACAATATCAAAATTAGTACAAGAAACAAATCAAACCCTTATCCAAGTGAACTATGCCTTAAATTCCACATGCTAGACATTTGAATTCATAAAATTCAACACCATGTGAATGCATTTAAGAACCTAGAAGCCTAGGAGTGTCACTTGTCCTTAGGTCATGGTGAGGAAAGAACAAAGAATGACATGAAAATCTCTTAAATCATAATGGTAAGGACTAGTGCATTGATTAGGAGTCTTGTTGTTAGAAATTCCTCCCATTCCCCATTCAACTAAGAACTAATTTAAGCCCATCCCTACTTATTCCATCTCAATTTGCTACATTTTATCTTCCTTAATCATTATCTAAAGCTCTAAAGGGTAAAGTATTCAATCTAGTGCCTATCATATATCTATTTGTAAGTTAACTAGATGAAGAAGCTTACTAGTCTCTTGTTTGGATGACTAGGACATCATAAGCTCATCAACATAAGGAAAGAAGTCAATTAGGCAAGGAAACAACTCCCTATCGCTTTCATTTTCAGTTTACTAGTGCAAACCTGATCTCATGTTTGTTTCATTCCTATCTTGGAACAAAAAGGAAGCTATCATCTTCACCCAACTCTTAACAAAGGAAATTTTAATGTAAAGTTCCTTAACCATAACCTTAGTTCATAACGCCTAGGGTTTCTTCAAGTAGCTAATTCACTCTGATATGGTCAATTAGGGTTCTAATAAGCTTGGGAGCCAAATATCACATAGAAAAGAAAAAAAGGTAGAAATCTCACTTCTTATCTTATTAAATCCAAAACCCTTGGCCAAGGAAGAAAAGCTAACTCAAAATTTTATTACAAGGTGATTTGGAGCCAAAAAAGTTAGAAGTTAAGGTATCGGCATCAAATTAAGTAATTGTAAAGGAGTGCTCAAAGACCACTCATTTAGTGGTGCAACCTTTAAGCAAGTAAGAAAATCTCTTAACCTTAACTTAAGTTCTTGAATCTTAGTGAAAATTGGAGATCTCTTAGAACATTGTAGCTAAAATAGTTGTAATTAAAGATGGTTAAGTAGAAAATGAAAAAGAAATTGGAATCATGAATATACATAAGCATGCTAAAACCTAATAATAGTGATTTCAACATCGTACAACATGATTTAGATAACTTTATTAGTTTAGGAAATCATTTGGACAAAACTAAAGGAGTAAGTAAGATGAGATCATGAAAGGGAATTAAACCTAGAGTTAGTAAGAAAATTGTAAATACAATAGTTAAATTGGTCTTATAAGCTATGATCACAAATATTTTAAAATAAGAAAATGAGGAATAAAAAATCTAGGCTTGATCATTTAGTGTGTCATAGTGTCAGAATAAGAATAAGAAGATGAAATCCAATTTAAGTAGCACTTAGACAACTACTAACCCTATACTTGCTTTAAGTAAGTAACCATTTTATGGGCTAAAACCAACATAAGTCACTAAACAACTAATAAATAATGGGTGTTTGAAAAAATGGTTAATCTAATCTTACTAAGTTCCTCACATGACTTAAAGATAACAAACATGATAAGAAGAAGCTTATGGTTCACTTATTAAATAAAATAATAAGAACTTAGATATGCAAAGTAAAGAATAATTTCATGTGATCCATGACAAGATAGCTAAATACGTCATTTAGAGTAGCTCATAAAAGAATAGACCTAAAGTAATACAAATGAAAGGAGTTAAGCAATAAAATAACATTGAAAACCCTAATTGTATAATCAACGAACTATATTAGATTGCATATGAAAATGTGCATACCCATTCCTAAAAATTTTCATTCCATATCAAAATACACTTAAATATGTTCAAAATGACTATTAGATTGTAAGAATCTAACTTAAACGAAAAAGTTACACTCAAGTTTCTAAAGTTAATGTTTACTTGACATAACCTATATTCTTATCACTAGCTATATACTTGATTTATATATAGGTGACTTTGACAAGGTACTTGACTACCCTGGGGACTATTTTGATCCTTAATCTTAATGGTTAAGTAAGCATCGACTATTATCATTTGCTTATGTTTATACTTAGTTGCACATGAAATGACAAGATAAAGAAATGTGTATGTTTGTGAGGCTTATAAAGGGAAAGTGCTTATGCATTTTTTGTTTGCTCTTAGATGTTAATTAATTGTCAAACCCTCTTGATATTGCATTTTGAATTACTCTTTTTCTTGAGTTGCTGTAATTATTTGGTCAATCACTTGTGAAAAAAAAAGCATAAGCATGTGCAAATGGCAGAAAAGATCACGTTGTAAGTGCTTATAAGTTAACAAATGGGAGGATTATGCCGTATGATCTTGCCTTAACTAAAAGCTAAAACTACCAGTGTCTAGAGAGTTTTGTCTGCCAATTAAAAGCTGAGTTTGTAGGACTATTACTTAGGGGTGATATGTTATTCATATAAAAACCTAAGAGCATTTTTGTAACAACAATTTCCTTAAAAAACTTATTTTTTAAGCATGAGTTTTTGGAAAGTGTGTAGAGTTTAGGCCCTAAATGAATGGAACATGGATCTTAACTTATTGTAAATTCTAATCCTTGTTATGAAGGGCATATTACCATATGATATACATTATACCATGTCATTGTAAATATTGTTATATTTCATATGTGGTTACTCATGCATAGTGTATGTTATAGTGGCTTATACCCCTATAATGATTATATTTTGGAATATATTTTGGCTAATCTCAAGACACAATATGCCCATGGTAAGGGAGCAAGGCATGGGATTGGAATGAGCAATGAAGAAATTTGTTAAATTTCCACTTATAAAGTTTATAATACTTATTGTAAGACTTATGTACTCTTGTTACTTCCTAAGCTTATGAATGGTAATTTATTAAATTCGTTCTCTACTACCCATTAAAAGCTAAACTTCCACTAAATATCATATGTGAATAAGGACACCTTGTATGTTGTATGGTAGTTATTGAATAATGGTGAACATTATTCTCTAACTTTTGTAAAATACATAACGTGTTGTCATAAATAGAGTATTTTTCGGGCGTAACAACTACTGCCACCACTACCTTAACTATTACACCACCATTGTCACCATAAATACTTCCTCTAACCATTATCATCACTATAAGATGACCCTATCTACATTACTATCAGCCTTTTAGACCATTAAAACCATTATGGCCACTTCTACCACTATCATCACATAATTATTACTAATACATACCCCATTCTCACTACTATCAACATGTACCACCATTACTACCATCCTCTCACCACTACCACTAAAATCGCCATTATAGTTATTATCACCATTGTCATCATATCACAACCAACTATTGCTGATTTGTTACCTAAATCACTATCCTATAGTAATCGTTACTGATACCTATACTACCATCATTAACTTTACATTGTCACCACCATCATTACCTTATCGCCATCATATCACCATCATACTAATACTATTATTGTATCGCAATTATCATAGACTAATCAAAGTTTATTTTGTATTACCTTTTACCAACTTCGCTATAATCTAAATAATTGATAAAAACTAAGGTTTAAGAGGAAAAATCACCTTATCCTAAAAGTTATTCGTTTAATAATGAAAAAGGTAATACAAAATAAACTTCTATTAGTCTATCAGGCAAAAGTAAAAGGAAAATGAGTTTTAAAGCATAACTAAACAGGAAATAGTAATAAATAATTTGTTAAATGTTGTTAGCCATTTAGATGGGTAAGTATAGTCAATTGTTTATGAAGAAACTAAGGAATCATCGTATTGAATTAGTTGTTCAAATGGAAAGGAAGCTTCTTTTAGATGGATGCTAATCATTTACGGTTAATTGGACAGGCATAAGGACCCAATTGGATCGCATTCTATGGATTCTCTTTCATTCAAAGTAATGTTGCCAAATTGGATGGTGTTTAAAACTAAAGTTTTAAAGTCTTAATCTTACATAATACCATGTGAAACTAACACATTTGTTTCTAAAACTTTATGATGCAACTTAGATGCAAGTATAAAATCGTACTCATCTTAAGTGGGTTGATTCATAAAGATTCTATGAGTGAGATTTTGCCATTAGTAGTGCAATTTTTGCCCAAGCCCTCTAAGGATAAGCTGCCCCGCAACTCATTTATATAAAGTAAGAGGAATAAAAGGTATTGAATAAATATGGCAACGGTATCATCTCTAAAGAGTCCCTTTACCCAAATCTAATATACAGGAGGCTCCCCAACGTTTTACTTACCATATTATTTGTATCTTCCTCTCCTATAAATACCTTGAGACATACTCTAAGCAGAGGAATCGAAATCTAACCACTATTTCTCTATTACTTATTATTGGTTATTTATTCTCAACTACTTGCTTGACTTAATTGTCATAGTGCATAAACCTAAGACCCCTCCAACATCCCCTAATAGCCTACATTTATTACTTGTATAGGACTGAAAAAGCGACATCAGGCTAAACATAGGCCCAATTCCCTCCATTGAGAATTCAAAATCAATAATTATCCTCTAGCTTGGGCTCTAGTTATTAATCTAGAAGAAGCATTATTCTTATCATTCCTTGTGGCCATTGAAGATTTGTCCTCATTGGTCTCCATCTTCTTCTTTAGGTATATAGGGAGACAAATAAGATATATCAAATGTGGTAGAAGCTTTGTAATTACCATACGAATCAATCTTGTGTATGTTATCGTCGATCTTTTTTGAAGCTTAGAATGGTCCACCTGCTTTGAGTGATAGTTTCTAAGCTCTTACTCTTGGAAATCACCCTCCCAATATGTATCCGGACTTGATCTCTCAACTTAAAGAACATGGGCTTCTTTCATTTACTTTCTTGTTCTTACTATTTTTCAACTTGTTTGCTAAGATCGCATGCCCTGAATATAATAATTTACCATATATTCCACTTAAGTGGTATATGTAACGTGTATATGCAAGGATCTAGTTGCAATGGTCATATGCATGTAATGTTTATCTTGTGCTATATGTGGCCTCAGGGGAGCAATGTGGAATGATACGTAAGGATGACTTAGAGAAAAGGAGGCAGGGGGGAGAAGTAGTTAATCTAAAGGAGCTCAAACATACTAGTAATAGGTGGAAGAGTTATAAAGCATCAACTCTGTTATTCTAGATGAGAGGTAGCTTATTCTTCACTTTTAAGCTTCGTTTAATCTTCTGCTTTAGCAATCTGACACTATGTTAGCATTTTTCCTAATTTCTATATGATCTCAATTGAAGAGAAGCTCTAGATATTTATAGAGTCAAGCTGTCAACTATGTTTGTTGGATTGCATTAAGGATTGACAATCGAGATAAGTCCTCCTGTTGATGGATTTCTATGGGACCCTATAATATCCAAGCCTATAAATAGCCTCTCTAAGTGCAAGAGCTTCTCCAAAAAGGTTGGTCCAATGATTCATACTCTAAGCCAACCATACCTAATCTCCTTAAATCTTCTTAAATCTTCCTAAGTTCATAGATTCACTTTTTAGGCACAATCATGTAGCTTAAGATTGAAGCCCAGGTCATTAGCAGGCTTATTGCCCATAAATTATTTCATTCCTTTACATTGTGTCCCCTTGACCAAAGTCCTTCAAATGAAATCTAAAGGGTTTAAGCATTAATAATATTCCTTCAAATCGCTAAGGTTACTACTTAGAGCATATGCACTAATTAGAATAGTTGCATTATAGCTAAGTACACTCACATAATTGAAGATTTTATTTATTGACGGGGTATATTATAAGAGCTTGATGCGAAAGCTACAATTTGTCTTTTTATTATGCAAGCTTGCATCATTGCTTACTTATACGCATCACCATATAGCCTAACTAAAATCATATTGCCCCTAAGGCAATAAATGAATACATCTATGAATACATGTATGTAATCTTTATTTGATCACAATGCTACCATGCGAGAGAACTAAACTCAACCATAATATTTGTTGTGAAGATTGGACTTAATTTGCCAAAGCTCATGCACTTGTCAAAGGAGCAATTACAATTAGAATGACTTTAGGCTAGTTAGGTTATGAAGCATTAGAGAGGCACCTTTCTATGCATGTAGATATGGATCAATTCTCTTGAGGCACAATTTATTATTATTTTTATTTATTTGTTATTTTTTCCCCTTGCCTCTACTTAAAAGACATACGTAAGAACCAAATTAGGGGACTATCTTCTTTTCTTTTACTAGTGGCTACAACTTTCTTTCCCTTCCTTTTCCTTTTTCATATGCTTACCTAGATTCTCATATCTAGTGAATGTAAATTTTCACATATGCTTACAAGTTTTCAACTTAATATTTTTTTTTACATTAAAGGTGATTTTATTGATAAGAAAGAAATACAAATTAACCATTCCCTGTATTGAGGGTCTATTCTCAATTTTTGTTTTTGACATTGAAAGTAAAGGAAATGGGGGATTCAAATACCAATAACAAACATTCATTCCTTTCCTATCTTGGGTCATAGCTCAATTGGCTATAGCATTAGCTTTTCTTCTCACAATATTAAAACAGCAAAAATCAATATAACATTAGAAGACCTTTTGGAGACCCTTTTGAGAAGATAGTATTGTATTATGTTGTATTTGGTCAATGCATATGATTTTGGAGGAACAAGAGAAGGAAGAATTTTGACGGGTTTTCTTTTCTTGTACCTCATCATGTTTTTTCTTATTGTTTTGTTAGTCTTTTTCATTAAGTTTATTATAAGGCTTTTAATGAATCTTAGGGATATTATGTAATCTAGTTTTATATTTTATTAAACTTTCTATTTTGATGATATAATTATGTGTTTTTAATTGTTATGGATTAATATATCCAACGTATTACCATATTATCTAATTTTGTATGTAGAGATCGAGAGATCTTATGTATGAATAGAGCTGCATAATGAAAAAGATTTGCATGTAATCCTAGAAATAAGACATATAAATCATTGGGATTGGGGTCGAATCTAACAGTAGAATTCACATGTTGATAATGTAATCTAAGGGTTTAAATTAGGAAGAATTTCCATTTAATCAATTGAGAATTAAGTATTAATATCCTTGAAAGAGGTATTAGTATAAATTAGAAGTTCTGATTGCCCAAAAATACGATAGGCTATATAGTTATTCTTAAGGGGAGTCAAGGAATTATGGAATTGAGTGCTTTTTATTCTATTGTTTCTTTTATTTACTATTTGTTCAAATCTTACTTTAGTTTAAGGTTTCTCTGTTTTCATGCTTAGATCTACTATGTCAAGATAATAAGAGATAGGTGAAGTATTAGTACTTGTAGACCCTATAGGTTTGACTTGGTCTCACTAGTATTATATTATATATATGCAACCTGGTGCACTTGCTAGTAAAATATACTTTCGTTTAAAAGTAGAGTTAGATTTAATGTATATCAATAAACATTTATGTTTTATTATTTTATTAAAATTAAAAAACTTTTGTTGCTCATTAAACTAAACCTTTTTTTTTTTAATTTCTTATCTATTTGCATCATAAGTTTAAAAGTGGTGATAACTTGAAAATTTGAATATTACTAGAAAGTCTTAAATTTTAGAGCCTACTTTTTTTTTTTTCTTTTCAGTGAATTCAAATTATCTTATTCTATCTTTCATCCAGAATAAGTGTAAGGACATCATGAGCCTTTGAATTGTGCAAATAATTCCAAGCCATTCATTTTTAAGATATTGAATTACACAAATAATTTAATAGAATCATTTTCATTTAAAATTCTTTTAAATGTGATGTTATTTTACTATTATGAACCAAGATCGTAATGCGGACTATCTCTAAACACTTGTTACCATTAACGTTGATTGTCTTTATTTTCTTAAAAGTATATTAATTTAGTTTATCATTTAGAAACCGTGATAATTAATTTTTCATTTCTGACTTTTATAATAGCTTAAATAACTTATTAGTTAATACATTTTATCCCTTTTGTAGAACAATTTCTATTTATACATGATTAAATATAAAGTCATTTTACTATAAATATTGTATTTCTAGATATTTAGTAAGCATTAATATGCTAGTATTTTATTGAAAACAAGAGACTTTTCTTATTCATCAAAATAAACATATTTGCAATTTCTTATCTAATTGCTTTCATTATGCTTTCGCCCGCTGTGGAAAATTCCCCATCGCTGCCTCTCATAAGAGTAAAGGTCATGTCTCTGTCCCAATTCATAAGTTCAAATGTGGTGATATCTTAGAAAATATGAATATTGCTTGACAGCTTGAAATTTCAGAGCTTATATTTTATTTTTATTTTTATTCAATCAATTTGGATTATCATATTTTATCTTTCATCAATAATAAATATAAAGATATCATCATTTAAAGAGCCACTTATCATATTTTCATATGGGAAAGACATCTCAAAAAATCGTTTCCCTCTTTTAATTGTGGCATCTCAACAAAGGTTAGAACATAGTTTCTTAAAATATCATAATTTTATCTTAAAAAACCTTGATATATTACGATCTTGCGTTTCTCGCATTCATTTTTTCAATTTTAGGATATGATTTTGTTACACGTTTATCATAATTAAGTATTTTTTTAGTAGTTTCTATATTATACAAATTTTTTTATGACATTATATATTTTGTTATTCCATTACAGTGTTCTCCTTTAGGGATGGAATAGGTTTGAAACCCCTGTTCCCTATTAACTGTATAACATGTTGTTAGCAAAAAATAAAAAATTATATTATTATTCAAAATTATAGTAGATTCATTACCGATATTTAATAAATACAATTGCATTTGTGTATTTACTAAGAGCTGTCAATTAATATTAATTTTCTTTTTTAATTTATGTTTCCTTCTTACAAAATAGTATTTTATACCACATTTCAACTTGAAGTATTAAACAAATAATATATTTATATGTATATCCTAAAGGATCAATACTAATTAGTATTAATGACAATAAGCATTTAGAAACAATCATATTATATTATAGTATGGTAAAATAAATTGTATTTAATCAATTTACATTGAGAATTATTTTATGAAATTATTTACCAATTCAAGATCTTGAAAATGAATGACTTATTATCAAGCTAAATTGTTTTGTATTTAATTGATTATCAATAAGACACCAAAAATCTTTAATTCCGTAAATTAACTTTTTATATCATTTTTTATCTCTTCTCTATTACTCACTTATAACTTATTAATATCAACATTAATTGTATGCATATAAGAGTCCACTAATCACAACAATAATACTTCTCATATTTATCCAAAATTTTTAAATGGTAATAATCGGTATTACTAAAGCAATGTTAATGTTCTTTTACCAAAATATTGATTGCTTAGCACTAATTTCATTTTATTAACCAAAATTTTAAGTTTTGTAAATTGTTTATATATTCCATAATTTGTTTAAAATATTTGTAAGGTATCAATTATATTTAAGTTATTGAATGAATTTTGTGTATTAACATAAAATATTATATTTAAGGCAATGTAGATGTCAGGGTTCTAATGGAGCGATCTCGTGTAAATCACGTGAGTATTGCATTACATGTTGTCTTAGAGAAGTAACGTGAAGATGATACTTAATGGGATAATCGGAAAGGGAACGGTAGAGAGAAGGAATAGACAATCCTAAGTCTTGAACACATAAATAACAAACAAAAGAGCCTAGGGGATCGAGAACATCAATCTTACAGTTCTTGAGTAGTTGAGATCGTTATTTCTTTGCCCGAACATTGTTTTGATCTTAGAGAGTAGAAATTTTACAGTATTTCTTTTATCGCTGGAGTTATGTCGCATAAGAAAGAATAGTCGAGTATTTATAAACTCTTAGACTTGATGACATTTGTTGGATTGTCTTGACGATTGATGGACGAGATAGAATTTTACTTATTCCCTAATTATCTAAAAAGAGCTTTCAAAAGACTTAAGGCTAATAGCCTTATGGTACATGAGCCTACTTAGGAAAGGTTGGAGATGGGCAAACCAATTCAACAATCTCTATTCTGATCCTATCAAACCAAATCTCTCTGAATCATCTCAATTATAAATGAGACTCTCTAGACCTTATTACTTAGTTCAAAGAGTTAAGCAAAACAAATGGTAGGTTTGGTCCTATGATAATATAATAAATTTTCAACCTGTACATTTTGCCTCCTAACCAAAATTCTTGAATAGAGTCTAGGTATTTTGAGCGTCAATTGCTTACTTTGAATAGTTAGATTGCTATTTGACACCCTTGCATTGTGAAGCGTAGCACTATTGCCTAATACGTTCTCATAGCTGTAGACTTCATCTTGCACTAGCATTGCAGCTTTATATATCTTAATGCGTAAACTTGTAATACTGTTTAATTGTACGTGTCGTTTTAAGCTTGCGGGAATTATATTTTCCCTAATGTGATAAATCTTCATTCATAGATAATTGTTTTTACACAGCTCAATTCGAATTCTCTTATTTGATTTGTTAAATTAGCCTCTGGTACCAATTTGGGATTAGTGACTTCAATTTTCCTTTTTCTTCTCAATTTCAATGGATGGAGATGAGACGCTAAGATCTTATGCTATGCTTTCTATGGAGGAAATGGGATTTTTTGACAAGAGTAATAGCTTTCGCCATGACATCATCCCATTAAGTCAAATTCTATTAGTTTTCCTTCAGACATATATACATACATATACACATATATATATATATGTATATGGATATATTTGTATTTTCAAATGAAGTACCGAGCAAACTCAACAGTTATCAAGGCTTCTTTCTCTTTTTCTTAGGCCGTAAAATCCAAGCGCCAGTTACTTCTTGCTCGAGTGTCGGCCTGTTTTGGGACTTCGTTGAAATCTTAATTTTTTTAATACCGCATATACTTACTTCGTAATTGAACGGCTTCTTCAATCCTCTACGGCGGCAGTGTATATTCCCCTTTGGCTGTAAGTTGATCTTGGGCCCCCTTCTTTATATAAATTTTAGAGTTGCCGATCACTTTACCCTTGTAATAAAGCTTATGAACTTATCATTCTTTCTTCGAAACGCATGATCTTTAGTCTTGCTCGAATAGCCGAAGCCTTGTCGTTGGTAAATCGCACCAGGCATATATATATATATATATATATATATTTATACATGTGTGTGTGTTATCTTCATATAAATGCATGATGAATGCTCTTCATCGCCAGAACTAATCAATTTGAAGGTCAAGAAGCCTTGAGCCATACCTTCTTGTATTTATTTATTTTTCTCTAAATCAAGGATAATCAAAATATATATATGCATTTTAATATTATTATGTCCCTTGTGTAGATTACCATGGTTTAGCCATTTCAAACTTTTCACCAAATATATTGCTTGAAGGAAGTGTATCCACCCCTTGAATAAATTTGATGGTGTAGAACTAGTGACAATTATTAGTGTAGACATCTCATTTTTACTTCTTTTGTGTTTTTATAATGTTTTTTTTTTAGAATAAGGAAAAATGGTTCTAATTTAGAAAATTTAGGGAAAATACAAAAAATTTAAAAAAAAAATACAAAAATAGAAAATAAAAAAAAAAGATAAGAAAAATTTGAAATAGCTTTGGTTTTTTTTTTTTTTTTTTTTTTTTTTTTTTTTTTTAAGTCTATTTGAGTTGAGTCTTAAGAAAAATGATTAATAGGTTTAAGCTTAGAATTAAATCTAGTCTTATTCGATTTAATCCGTATATACAATTTGATTGTATATATAGATAAAGAATAGGTTGACAGCTTAATAATACTATACTTAGTTTTAATATCGGTGAAAACTAGAGATATTAAGTTTAAATCTTATTATAGGTGCTTTGTGTCTTTTATTTTTCTCTCACCCGTATATGCCATGGGTTTATATTTGATTGGGGATATGTGTTGATCTGACATGCGACAAAACCAGATTGAGCGATGCGTCTGACGTAGCACCTACGTGGGCCACATTAGCAACTAATTCACTCTTCTTTCTCTCCTTTTCCCTCATTTTCCTATATAAAAAATCCTTTTTCCTCATTTTCCCATATAAAAAATAGCCCACACCTCACACTTTGCTACGATTTTTCATGCGATTTCCACGCGCAAATACGTATTTTTTTGGTCCAATCTTGTACTCCACATGACCCTCCTTGTATAATCAAGCTTTAGAACCTATGATTAGCTCTCCCACTCGCACCATACACACAGAAAATACACAAGCCGTGCTTGAACCAACGATACAACCCACTCAACAACCCAGATACACCCACCGCCACACATCGAGCAAGCCGTGTCAACGGATCCAAACACACATTAGTAGCCTCCACACTCTCACTCTCAACCCAAAACTTGAGCCACGACAACAGCTCCACAAACACGCGATCTCCTATCGATTCACACCCCAAAAGCAACCCATCACGCACTACACAACAGAATACAGCACCACACCAATTGTCCTCTCTCTCTCTCGTCCAATCATCAGACCCACGACCCCTACAACAACATCATTCCCCTGCAATACGGACTGCAACACAGCATCACAACGCCTATGTAGGAGCTAAATTCCACACCTCTACCGAAGCCCAATCACCCTCGACGCTATCCACTTCGAACCAATCTACACTCTACACGACAGTCCAACAACAGCAGCTGCCCCATCCATTTTCAACTCCATGCAACAGCCGAACCCCTACTTACGATCAGCAAAACACATACATACCGAACCACTCGTCTACTACTGTCATTGCCCAAGTACAACAACGCTACAGTCCACAAGCCTTACTCTACTGCTGCAGCAACAACCAAACCCGTACTAACCAAAACAGCCACCTCTTTACCGCATGACCATCTACCATACACGACACACACACGGAAACACAACACATAGAGCAAGCGGCCACGCCACCAACCTCGATCCTCTCTCTCACTCCCAGCCAGCTGCCCAACACACAACTGCCACAACCAAACCCAATAATAACCAAACTTCCACTATTTGGTCGCCGTATTTGTTCTAGCCCCATTATCTCCAGTAAACCCTACACTAAAATTTCATTTCCCCTTCATTTCAGTGTGTAAATCGGCTTGAAATCACCCCCTTGTGCCGCTGCTACCTCTCTTTCGCTACGAATTGGATTTGCTGCCCAGACCGGATCCAACGCGACTCGTAATCCACTCCAGCCTTCTGATCCGTACACACAATCTCCCTTCGTCCGGCCCTATCTTGCATTTTGTTTCAATTCTTTGTATTTTTTTTATTTACTCATTTATTGTAAATTCTATTGCAATTGTAACAAAAAAAAAATCCAAAGAAAAGGAAGAAAAAGAAAAAGAGAAAATAGAAAAAGTTAAGTTTGGTTTATTTTTATTCCGTAAAACATAAAGAAAAAAAATGAAATGATGAATAAAATGATAAAATAAAGAAAATAATTAAAAATTGAAAATCATTTCATCATTTAGAAAGTCATTTTTCAACAAAAATAAAATAAAATTGATCTTTTCAAAACTAGGATTATTTTTAGAATTTTCAAAAAAAAAAAAAATCAAATTTAGAACCTTTTAAAAATTTTCCTTAAATAACTTGAATCGGGTTAAAAACGTAAATGCGACTATTTTTTTCAAGATCAAAATAGACAAACTTGCTAACGTTTTCAAAAACGAATTACAAAAAGTTTGATATCTATTAGAGGGTACGTAAACACCTATAAAGTAATTTAAATAGGGAAAACTTTTTATTTTTTCTTTTTGTGGATAAATTTTATTTTTCTTGTTATTTTATGTGTAAATAGGATTTTATTTATCTATAGATTTAGAGTTGTTCTTTTCATTCTAGAATTAGTGTTTTGAAAGACAAATTTAAATTCAAAAAATTAAAAGTGTTATCTATTAAGGGTTTAAAAAAGTTAGCTCTCGAATTAAAAAAATTGGTTTTATCGAAAGGCCAGTAAATAAATTATAATCAATCTAGCTAATTAATTATAACTTAAGTACTTTTCCTAATTCCGATGAGATTGCAACTTCAAATGGTTTTAAAAATAAAAGCTAAGTTTTTTCTTAACTTTTAATCAAGAGTTTAATATTAAACAGGTTAAGTTTAATATTAATCGGGTTAAGGAAAATAATAAAAATTAAGAAAAAAGTAGACTCAATAATCACCTTAAAGGTAAGCATAATGATCTTTAAGATGAGTCTTGGCTATAGTATTGATTTTGATTAGACAAATTTATGATTCCCTTGAAAAAAGGAAAATGCTTAGTCTTTATTATTATTATTATTATTTTTTATTTCTCACCCACGAGATAAAGATTTATGTATCTTTGATCTTCGAGTTAACCTATCTTCGTTCTTAGTTCAGCATCTTAACTGAATAATATAATAATCACTATGACCTCCTTTGACTCATATACAATCCTCCTGTCTTTGGGAGTATATATATGTATATATGGCATCCAGCACATAATAGAAGCTTATGCAAGAGACTTTAAGACATTTGAATCGTCTATGGAATTACATTTGATTTGTATGCAGATACTGAGCCGGCTACCATTAATTTTGACCTGCTTATCTCAGCTTGATGTTTAGCTTAAAATTTTGTTCTGATATCCTTTAAAATTTTCCCCTAGAATGTTTCAGTAATTGGTAAATATACATCCCTCTTTTGTTGCATAAATTGGTCACTAACAGCTATTCTCATTAACTTCTTCGCTAATATTATTCTTCACATCATTTGAGAATCCCAGCTTCTTTAGCCTTATTTATATTAGACAAGATAAAAAACGAAATAGGGACCTTTAACAATAGTGAGTGTCCCTAATAACGTTCCTTGACACGGCGATGGATGTGGCTTCTCCCTTCTTCTTTTTTTTTTTTTCATTTTTTTCTGCATATTACTCATTCCACTTCGACATAGATGAGCTAGTAATGATACTTCTTAGTAATTGCAAACTTACTTCAATTTCTTAGCTTCGACATCGAAGAATTCATATTCGAGTGTTATAAATCCATCCACCTTTAGCTTTTTATATATATATATATATATATATATTCATTGGCCCGCCAATTGTCAATGTTTTTCTAAAGCTTCAATGCTCCACTTAATTTGATAATTCATGAGTTTTCTTCTCATACATACTTTTGACTTTATGCTCTAGTAGGAAAAGAGATGAATAGCAGTCCAAGTCGAAGCACAGAAGCAATAAATCTAAAGGACTTGTTGGTGCATTAAGATAAATGTCCACCACCAATCTCTTATCCTCAAGACAAGTGGCTAGATGAGACTATTTCTAAAGATATATTAAGCGACAAAGCTAAGCGTCAAGAAGCTCGTCAACACCTTGCATTGATGGTGGTCTCTAGTTTATCAAGCATGAGTGTCATATTGAATTTAGAGATACCATTCAAGGAGATTCAACATTGTGCTTTAAAAGTGAGAGGAGAAAGCTACCTCTCTCTAATACCAAATTCGCATTCCTGAAGGAGTCGCCTTTTAAATGGAATGTTTAGTTAGCATACACTATAGAAAGCCAGAGTACGTAACTCTTCTAAAGAAGGCGAAAGCATTTTGTGCTATTGCCACTTCCACTAGGTTGCGATTTCCACAAACGATTAGAATAAAAGTATGGTGGGCAATTATTTTCGGTTGGAGGATCTAAAAATATCATCAATCGATATTTAATATTTAACACCATTATAAGCATGGTAGGCATTCTCCCTTTATCTATATTTCCAATATAATTGTTCTTCACTTCTTGTTTTATTTTTCAAAAATAATGTATGTCTTGTCTTGCTAACTTCTTCCCTTACTCTTGCAAGTATAATATCATAATCAATTACCCCCAGTTAACCTCAATATCCACTTCAAGAGTCAAAGTTTGTTAAGCAATTTCCTGGTATGAAATTGGCTTCTCATGAGCAAACTTTAAGTGTGACAAGTCCTAACAAGCTTCAAGTACATAAGGCCTTGAGTGAACAAGCCTCAAGCATAGTAAGCTCTACATGGAGAAGCCTCAGACGAGAAAGTCTCGAGCGTAATAGGCTTTAGTAGGCTCAGTAGGCCTCATGCATAGTGAACATCTTGTTCAATAGGCTTTGAATGCAATAAGCCCCATTAGGCTTCAAGCATGGCAAGGTTCGGGCGTAGCAAACTCTTCCTATAATGAGACTCGAAGGGACTCTAGGATCACAATAAAAGAAGACTCAGTAGGCCTCAAGTGCTGTAGGCACTAAGTGAGCAGGCCTAGAGCATAGTAAGCCCTGAAAGCATCATAACTTATACATAACAAGCCTTATACGACAGGGCCTAGTGGACCTTACACATCGAGAGCTTTGTTTGCGAGGAGCTTCGAGTAGACGTTCGTTTCACCATTAGGGAAGACGTTTCCATTCCAATAATGAAAGGGGAGGATTACCTCTCTTACATACTCAATTTGCTTTTCTTAAGAAGTTGTTGTCATTGGGATGAAGCTATTGAGTGGAGTATACTACCATGAAGCCTACTTGAAGCGATTGAGTGGAGTACACTACCATGAGGCCTGAGTATGTGGTTCTATTAAAGAAGGCTATGATCCTTCATGCCATCACTAGTTTAGATAGAGGTACGGCGGGCTTAGGATCTTCCTATCATCATTGCTTCTGCTTAATAGCAGTTATCGCACACAAGCTAGAAGGAAGTATGCTAGACCATCATCTCTTCATAAGTCACTTTCAAAGATCGAAGAGGAGTTGGGACTTAAGTCCTAAGCCTTGGTCATTAGCATGAATATCTTCATTAGTCACTTGTGTATGCATATATATATATATATGTGTGTGTGTGTGTGTGTGTGTGTGTGTGAGGCTTATATTAATAACTGATGTATTTTCTTCTGTTCTTGTAGTTATGAGTTCATAGCCTTTTATACCCTAGCTATGATGTAGTAGTAGATCATATCCTTAATTGATGGAGGAAGCTGATGGAACATTACAATAATCTACACAACTCTACAATAAGATTCTTTTTGTGATACATTTTAGGGAACTTGCTCTCCTTGTTTGACATAGAAGGTTTCCTAAATGCCTATTGAAAGTTAAGTGGTAATCTATACATGGTGGATTATAAGGAATCCCCAATTTTTCTAAAGATGAAAATGGTAGTGCACCAGTCGTTTATGTACTAGTCAGGGAGAGGGGTATGAGATTAATACTTATGCTGGTGCGTTGCTCTACTTATGTACATATAGCATTGAGCAATGTGCTACACTTCCTAATATCCTTCCTCCCCTAATTGTTGACATGTCTCATTGAGACAAGGTAGCAACTTGAGTAGTTGTTCCTTCATTAAAGGGAACTTTATGCTCTAAGGAAATTTTTTAGTGCCTTCTCATTTCATCTAATTATTGGAGGGCCTCTTGGTAGTAAGAGTTTTTTTTTTCTTTTTTCTTTTTAACATGTGCAAGTCATCATGTGCTTAGGAGGCAATGACTTCACTTAGCAGCAACAATGAAAGTTATTTTGATTGGCAATCCCATTGGTCACTTAGCTCATAGCATTTAAGGTAACTTAGACTCTATGATCTAAGGAGCTACCTGGAGGGTTGTCATGAATATAAGGCAACTTAGATTCTTATGATCTAAGGAGCTTCTAGAATCATCTCATGCATTGGAGCATAAGCTCTCACTTACAGCAATAATACATAAGCGATCCCTTTCGAGAAGGTCTCCAATCATGCTAAAGAAGCAAAAGGTGGCATTCATTGCCTGAGATTGAGAAATTTTTTTCATTAGTTGAGGAGGTATTTCCTACTACTTTGCTACTTAGAATTGCTTTACTTGGCTGCAATAACTTGTAATGCACCTAGAAGGCAATGCTCTTATTAGTTTGCATCATACAACCCTAACTTCCATCATACCCCTAAGAGTCAATGCTCTTACTAGTTAGCAACGATGCTTAGCTAGGTGCTATTTTACCAGAAAAGTTACTTGTTGGTGAACTTTAGGAGCATAAGCTGATTTGACTCTTAATTAAAAGCAAACCATGCTTTAACACAACAATAATGTAGGTTACTTACTAAGGCATCACCTAAGCTTAAAGCATTATAGCTATATGCCAAGGGAGTACGTGGGAGTAAGGTATGTACACCGAGATGCTAAGGGGTTACCTGGACTTAAGGCATATAAGCCAAGATGCTAAGGTATTGTCTAAACTTAAGGCTAAGATGTCATGGCGTTGCTTAGGCTTAAAGTACGAGGGTTGAAATGGCAAGGCATTACCTAGACTTAAGGCATAAAGACCAAGATGTCAAGATATTACCTAGGCTTAAGGCGAGGAGGTCAAGATGCCAAGGCATTGCTTGGGCTTAGGATACAAAGCTAAGATATCAAGACTTTACTTAAGCTTAAGGAATGGGAGTTGAGATGCCTTGGCGTTGGTTGGGCTTAAGAATTCTCTTATATTAATTAAGGGGATAATTCCTATCATGCCCCGAAGCGGTAGAGTCGTAACAGCCCCTCCGTGTAAAGCATCCTAAAATAGAAGTTGGCCTTACAACCGCTATCTTAAACCTGATCTACACAAGGCGTCCACGACTAACCCGCTTTGAAGTAAACAGTTTGTAATTTAAATAATTCATTTACCTAAGAAAGTGAGAAAAGTTATATATAATTCAGAAATGAAAAGTAATAACATATGTGTTGATTCTTCAATGTTTTTCCTTACTTCTCAGGATCCAGCAGTTGCTAGCTTCAGAGTAGTTGTTGCCGCTTCTTAGCCAGCACCTGCACGACGTCTATAGGAATGTGAGCAACCACAGCTCAGTAAGTTAGGACGGAGGACTTAAAACTATACCATACACACAACAAGGTTTTCAATCACTTATTAGGTGTAATGCATGTGCAAACAAATGCCATCGCACAACATTGTCCGGCCTATCGTGAGATTAGAGAAATTTCACCCGCTCTAATCCAGGTTGAGGAGTTGCCATTAATGTAAAGCAGCTCACGACCAAACCCAGGCTTGTGCAATGGAGACCTTGCTCCTCCCGCGACTACCTTCGAACCACTGACTTCACCCTCGCCGCGACCTCCTCTCCTGTCACTTAGTTTGACTAAGGATAAAGAAGGGACCATTTTACAATCCTGCGCTATCCCTTTCGAAGGGGTCGGTATTTGGCCGGAAAGTCTAAGTTCCCCTAATGGGTTGCCATGCATGTCCGATTATGATTACTGGTCATATATTTGATTAAGTCCAATTTAGGGTGATCAATTATTTCATACAATTCATACAATACATGCTAGAGCAACAAACAGAATCATAGCATCACCCATAATCAAGCACATGCACACATCCAACTATCTAACAAGTACAACCAAGTATAATCTCAAGCCTCTCAAAATACAGTATTGTATTAATCCCAACTTACCTCGACTCCTCGCTTACTCACTCGAGGTTCGATTTGCTCAGGTCATCGTCGATTATCCCTATAACACAAACGTGGTTTCAGTTTTTTATATAACTATTATAGGTTCGTTTTATCCTATAACACTTATTGTTATGTTTTATTTAGGGTTTAAGATACCTAATTATCTAGGTCTTAAGTCTTTTTACAATTATTCTAAGTTTAGGATTAGGTTCGGGTTCGTTTTCTGCATCGATTTCTAAATTAGATTCTAGTTCGATTTTCTAAGTAATGTTTTAGATTCCAACCCTAGAAATCCATTTCAACCCATAATGTAAAATTAATCACATTACTTCCCAATCTCCTAAATACGATCACTACTCCTAGTCAGCATTTTATTCCATCCGGTACACTTAAATCCGTATTAGTGTACCGAATTTACTCATGTTGTGAGAAATTTTTACATTTTTCATATAATTACCTAAAATTGAATTTTGTTTCAGATTTGTTATGTTCGGATTTTCATTATTTTATTATCTAATTAAACCTAATTTTCCATATTTATTAAATTTCCAATTCTACATATTCCTAATTTTCTACATTTACCACATAGCACCTTCATTACTTACACTTAACACTCCATAGACTAGGATTAGGTTTCCACATCAGAGATTAACATCTCTAAACATCTAATTACTATCTAACTCAGTAATTAACATCTTAATCACCTAATTAACCCCAAATCACTCAATTTTTCCATCATTTTAGGGCTAAAAGTTAACTTAAAAATTTCAAAAATTAATTTTAAAAAAATGGATACATAGCACTGTTCTATATCAAATGAGTATCCTACAGAAAAAAAATTGAGCTCCAAACTACACTCCTAAGGTTATTTATTTCTAAACCGAAATGTACTCGGTTTTGCATGATTTCTTAAGAACCCTATATTACGGGACATGTTTTCATCAAAATAATATTTTTTCAACAAACTACATACAAAAATATCCCAGAATAACAAAATTAATAATTTTCTAATGATATTTACTATTTTTACAAAATTACACAAAATCGGGCTGGAAATCGGACTCACCGATCTGGGTGGCTCCGGCCACCGCCGGCTGCCGTGGCCTTATCATCCGGCCTGAGCACTGCCACCACCGTATGGTGGTGGTGGCCGTCCACTCCCAGCTGCTCGTCTGGTGGGGGTTCTCGTTAAAGGCCCTAATTGTACAGTTTTTTCTAAATTTTTTCTAAACCGAATTTTTCTCTCAATTTTTTCCTCTCTCTAATTTTCTCTTATTTGTATCTGGCCAAATGAGCTTCTAAATTTTTCTTGCTATTTATAGACAATTTTTGTAATTATGATGCATTAATTTGACAAGACTTTGCCCATTTTCCTTGATTTTTGGCTTTTATGTTGTCCAAATTTTATTGGTTGATTTTTCTTTTGCTTATCCTGACATACTACGACCTGATCTTAATTCATCTTATCCTCTTCTGATTTTTTCTGATTTTTCCATAATTAATTTATAATTTTCTTTAATTATTTAGTATAATTTTAGCACATTTCGCGTATTTTAAGTAATTACACGTATTTATACCTACATGTAAATTCATATATAGTACAAATAAATATTCCTAAATATTATTTATGTTATTTTATAATTTTTAGTATATATATAATTTATCTCTAGCGATTCGTTAAGTACCGGAATGCCTTTTACACATTTTCGATAAATAACGAGTTATATACTTAAAATTTGAAAATTTTGTAGTCTCCTATTTTATTACTTATTTTTTTAAATTCAAACTTACGGGATCGGTTTACTAATATTTCTAGTTTTACTTTATAATTTAGGCTCGATTAGATCGTTCAACCGATCGAAACCTCGGATTGCTTAGTTGTAGGGGTTACAATTCCTATTACCTGACTACTTAGTATTACCTATGATTAAAGTGCAAAGGTTATATTATCAGGGCATTGCCTAGGCTTAGAAGTGTAAAAATTAGTATGATAAGGTGATCCATGGGCTTTAAAAATGAAAGCTAAGATGCTAAGGTGTTTCATCGGCTTTGCTTGGGTTTGAGTCATGAGAGCCGAGATGCCAGGGTATTGCTTGGGCTTAAGGCTTGGCAGTCGAGATGCTAAGGCATTACCTAGGCTTGAGGCATGAGAGCAGGTTTAAGGCATAAGAGCCGAGTTACTAAGGTGTTGCTTGGGCTTGAAGCATGGGACCTAGTTGCCAGGGCATTACCTAGGCTTGAGGCATGAAAACAGGTTTTAGGCATAAGAGCTAAGATGCTAAGGTGTTGCTTGGGCTTGAAGTGTGGAAGTCAATGTACCAAGGCATTTAGGCTTAAGAAGAGTAAGCATGTAAAAGATATAAAATACAGATATGAGTTTAGAAAAAATAAAACTTTTGCAAGGTCGATCCCTCCCATACTCTTAGAAAGGGAGGGGGGATCGACCATTTAGGGTAAAATACAACTAGTGAGCTAAAGAGAGTGAAGTGCTTCCCGGGGGGGAGCACGAACGAATAGTAGCTTTCTTTGTTTATGCCATCTTTATTCCTTGGTTAAAACAATCTTTATTCCCCAGTATCGTTATTTAAAGTAAGCTAGAGTGAAGTGCTTACCGGGGGGAAGCATGAACGATCGATGGAAGGGGTGAAGGGGAATTCAACCCCTCCTGCTACACTGGTTGTAAGAAAACTTGTAGTATCAATATGGGATTACCAAAAGGCAAAAGCAAAATTCGCTCTTTATTTACAAAAGCAATGCCATAGCTTAAGCCTATTTTTTCTTCCTAAGCAAATCACTAATCACTTTCAAAGGACTCATATGCAACCATGTAGGTATTGTGGCTTGGGAGTAGGTTGATGCAAATGTCTTTATCATCAATGATAAGCTCTCCATTTTAGACCCTTTCATGGAATATCATTCTTAAGCTTCAACAATCCTTAGTGGGATGATCTATCGTTCTATGAACTTGACAATATTTGGGATTTCTTCTTTCATTCTCCATAAGTTGGCACTCAACTCTTGGTAACTTCATAGCTTTATCTTATAACCAACGGTCAAAGATGGCGTGTACCTTGCTCATTAGGCATGGAAACGAAGGAGCTTTTGCATTTTTCTTGAGTCTCTTACTGCTGTTAAAGTCCTTACTCCGAGTTGAGGGCATGAATGTTGCTTGTTTGTTGAGCTTACTACTTTCCTCCTATTGCCTCATAACAAAATTGTTTGTCCTTTACGCATTTTCAACAAGTGCAGCAAAAGAAGACAAGGAGATGTTCTCAAAGTGTACAACATACTCAAAGAACATCCCTTGGATGGAAATTTTCACTGGTTCTCTTTCATTACATACATCTTGGATGTCCAAGGTGCGCTCTTTGAAGAGCTGTATATAATCCATCAGATCTTCCTTCGGGTTTTCTCGTATTCTTCCCATGTCTATAATCTTAACTTGCTCCTAAGTAGAGAAGAATTTCTTTAGGAAAAGCTTACACATAGTTCCCTATGAATCAACTGGTCTTGAGAGGAGATTGACATACCAGGTATATACCTTCTTTATCAGTGATCTATAGAATTCTCTAAGCTTCATGTCATCATCAAGCCTATAAGGCTCTAAGGTTTCAATAACTTTCAATGGGTGTTCCTTGGCACTTCCCTTCTTGCCATTAAATAGTATGAATTTAGGGCTTACATATCCTTAGGGTATGGCTTTGCTACCATGCGTTGATGATATGGGAGTTTCAGCTTCGATACTCTCATCAATGACTTAGCTTGTATTTCCTTCATATAAGTGTCTAACTCTTCCCTTGTTATAAAGAAATTCCTTAGAGTAAAGGTTATGGACGCAAGTGGTGGAGTAGGAGCAGCATTAGGGTAGAAAATAGATCTACTTAAGGTCGGGATGATAGGATTGGATGGAGGAGCAAGTACACATGAAGATGAAAAGTTACCTAGCTGGACTCTTACATTTCATATTGCAAGGATTAGTTGTTGTATAGGTTCTGATGGCTAGTTTTTGAAGAATACTAGGCTAAACTCAAGAAGGGGGGGTAAATTGAGTTTAAGGATAAATTTCAATTCTTTTTTGATATAAATAACTAAAATGTAATAATAAAAGTAATCAAAGCAACAATAGAACAATAATAAATGCAAAAATTAAAGGCATAGGCATAGGGATAAAGAAGATCAAGCCCGAATTTAATGTGGAGTTTAGACTGCCCCCTAGTCTCCATAGATATATAATGCCTCCGATCAAGGACTTCACTTTCACTTTATTGATTTCACAATTCAATTGCTCCAAGAGCTACACAAGTTTACACAATTTCTTTTACATACAACTGACGTAAGAGTATCAATTTCTTTACTCAAGATTACAAATGTGAGGACTTTCAAACACACAACTGTGTCTCTTTTTGTTTGATAGCAAATAAGTGTAAATAAGTGTACAAGAGACTAAAAAGACGCGAAAATAAGCTCAAGAATATAAGAGAATGTCTTTAAGTTGCAGTAAAATATCAAATCTTAAAAGCCTTTGGTTGGGTATGTAGATACTCGATTTTTGCCCACAGTAATTATAATTTTTGTTTTTAGGGTCGTAATTTAGAAAATAATAAAAAAAATTAAAAAATGATAAAAAAGACAAAAAAAAAAGAAAAAAATTCGAAAAAATTAATTTGATGGAATCTTGACTAAATAGTTGTCGAAAAAAAAAAATCCAATACGATGATGTTAAATATAATAAAATCAAGATTGATAAGATTAGAATCTATTTTTTATTTTTATCAATTTAGATTCGATTCGATTCTAAAGATTTGTTTTCGAGTTTTATAAATAGGGGTTGCATGGTATGAGTCAGAAAGAATAATTACACATTTGTTAAAAACACGCTTGAACCCACTCCTTAGATCAATTCTATAGTTGTGCGCGCGATAGGACTGGGGATCTAATTTGTTTCCTTTTATCAGCTTTGCGTACTTTGCCTTGTAAGTACATAATAGTGGTTTTTAATTATTGTCTATAGGTTATCTTATTTATTTATTTTTATCTCATTTAGTATATGCGCAGTTATTTTTAAGACTTATACTAATTTTTTTTTATTTTCATTATGTCTTTAGTTGCTAATAATTAGTTATAACATTAGTGTCTAGTGAACATGTATTAAGTTAAATTTTAGTTTTTTATTACTTTTTTTAGATTTCGTATTTTCAAAATGAAATTTTTATAAAATCTCATATTTTACAAAATCTCCTTCTTTGCATATTGTATTAATTTAAAATAATTGCATTAGACATGTTAGGGTTTTCTAGAAAAAAAATCATTTTAATGTTTATAAAATAAAAAAAAAATCTTTAATTGACTTCTTTTTTACTGCGAGACATCTTTTCTATAGTTTAGTTTTGTTTTCCATAGTTTAGATGTCTTTTTCATAGTTTAAATTTCTTTTCTATAGTTTAGACATTTTTTCTATAGTTAGACATATTTTCCATAATTTAGACTTCCTTTTTATTAGTTTATATATCTTTTCCATTGTTCAGGTTTCTTTTCTATGATTCAGATATCTTTTCTATAATTTAGATTTTTTTTCTATGGTTTAAATATCTTTTTCATAGTTTAGATATTTTTTCTATGGTTTAGACATCTTTTCTGTGGTTAGGCATCTTCTCTACGATTTAGGTATCTTTTCTATAATTAGGATTTTTTTTTCTTTTTTATGTTTTAAGCATCTTTTCTATATAAAAGATTCATCATGTAGAACATTGCATATTTTATAAAAATTGCGTTTTTAGGTCTTTAAGGTTTTTCTTGAAAAAAAAAAAATTATCACTTAGTTGTTTTTAAATAAAAATCTTAATTTGAAACTTTTCAAAAATTAGGTTTTTAGGTTTTTTTTTTTATAATTAAGAATAAAAATTAGGCTTCTAAAAATTTTTCTTAATAAAAATGAAATAGTTAATAAAAACGAAAATTCAACCAATTATTTTTTTTATAAAAAGAACCAACACATTAAAGTTTTAAAAAAAAACTACGATCATTTGATCCCAGCTAGCGGGTACGTAGGTACCTTCGGGACGATGATAAAATCTATAGAAATTTCGTTTTTTTTTTTTTAATTTTGATTTTTATATATTTATTTTTTCTTTAAAAATATTATAATTAGAAGAATAGTCCTAATTTTGGTAAGTAGATAGTAATACTTGTTAGGGTTTAATAGGTTAGCGTCCGAACTTGGAACCCTTTGAATCTTCATTCAAATTGAAATAAAAGACTGGTAGCCAAATTGTAATCAATTCACCCAATTGATTACGGTTTCTTTTCTTTTTTCTAACTTCGATCGGGTGGCGACTCCAAAATTCTTTTTTATTAAAAAAAAACTGGAATTTCCCAAAACAAAGGAAAGCTTGAGAGGGGTTATTAGTAGCATGTTTGAAGCATTGAACAACGATACTAAAGAAGTTAATCTACTTATTCATGATCAAATAATATAGAATCCATAAGTCTTTAAGTGTAACATTTGATTGCTGACGTCGACGTGGGCAATAACTATAAATCACAATATGATGGAGGATTTTGGTCTAAGATCCAAGCAAATGGTTGCTAAATTTTTTGCCTTGCCCCAATGTCCACCTATACCTTTATATTTGAATACTCTTTCATAAAATTTGGCCCCATAATAATTGATATTTACATCAGTTCCTCCAACAGCAGCGCCAATAAGATCATATATATCTTCAGGAGTAATAGTGATTATGAGACCATAAACATAAGTGTAAAGAACAGTACGACGAATCTCATCACTTAGATTCATTTTTAGTTTTGGCCGATCTTGATCATCTAAAGAATCCGACATATTACAATAGAAATATTTAAGGGCATCATCATGTACCTCGGTAGGAAGCCGAAGAATGTCTAGAACATGATGATGATGCTCGGAAAAGCAGTAATGTGGAACTCGTTAAGTACCTCTGGGGGGTAGAAGATACCTGTATCAACTTTGAGGTTAGCAACTTCCCAAATCGTTGGGCATGTTGGCATGAGGGAAAGAAGTGGTGGTCATAGGCCAGGGAGGCGAGGCTACAAGCAACATGTGGTGCTATGAAGGTTGAAAAGGTGTAGATGTGTATGGACATGTATGGTAAGGAGGAGAGTGCGGGTGATGGAAGCCAGCGTGACGGTATAAGTAGGTTGACGGTGTATAGCGGTGTGACAATTTGAAGGGTATGCGTAGAGAGAGAAGATTGATTAAAGATGAAGAGAAAGAGAAAGAGGAGAGAGTGGAGAGTTGATTGATGGAGGAAAAGAGATGAAATGGATTAGGATTTGAGGAAGGAGAAAAGGGGTTTTTGAAGAAGAAGGGTAAGGGAGAGAAGGTACGGCGGAACTTTAAGTCGCGCCTGAAAACTGAATAATCGACTTGCCGGCATTTGGATGACTCGGCATGCCAGTTAAGAGAACAGAAGCAAAACGAAATGCTTCGGGAGTGGAGTATATCGGCATGTCGATAATGATATGGTTTGACTTGCTAGTTACAACCATAGAACAAAAAAAAAAATGAAAAAGGAGAGTAGAATACCAGCTTGTTGATTCTTGGGAATGCTGACATGCCAGCTAAGAGAACAGAAGCAAAATCAAGTTGTTAAAAACATGGGTATACCGGAAAGTTGCTGAATTGTCTAATCGGCATGTCGGTTGTTTGTAGAAAACAGCAAAGACTACTTGTTTGAGCAAAGTTACTAATTTAATTTGATTTGTAGAGATTCAAAGAACATCTTAACAGTTCAAACAAGTTTATTTGAGTCCGTTAAGGCTTAAAAACTCAATTTTTAACTAGATAGCCAAGATTTATCCGAATCAAATCCATAGAGCCAAGTAATTCATGATAAAGTGAAAGTGTCCATGTATGAGCAAAATAGGTGCATAAACATTGAGTTTTTGCACACCAACAAGTCAAGCAAATTTCAAATGCATATTTGAGCATAATAAGCACAAAGTATAGCTTTAAGGCTCTACAAATTGTGAAATGACTACTTGAGTTCCTTAATCGTGCAAGTGGCTAAAGAGCAAATGGAGATCCTTTCTCAATGTTCAAGAAAAGTTCATGTTTCAAATATGTTAAAAGACATTGAGAGACACAAAAGAGACATGATCAAGCTAAGCAAACTTCATATAAGCAAAAAATACTCCATTTTGCACATAGAACCTAAAAAGGGTCTAGGGAGGTTAAGTATGCATGGAGTTCAAATTTAGCTTATTTGACCACTCAAACATGATTTAGGGATGAAAATAGACATGTAAGCCTCGGTTTTGGGCACGAAAACCAATGCATGATAATTTTGTGCATATATAAACTTAGATAAGCATGAATGACTTCAAGTATGCCCAAAACATGTTTAATGTGATATTTAATGTATAAAATCCATATGATCATGTTTCTTATACATTATAGTGTGATAGTTTCTGATCAACTTACTTAGCAAGTTAATTTTATTCAGAAAGGCTATGTTAGTTCTTATGTGTCTAGCACTAATCTTACAAGATCATTCCTAATTCTCTTTTTAGAGTGCAAAATCTTTCCTCACTTAAGGGTTTTGTGAAGATATTGGCTATTTAATTGTCAGTATCAACAAATTCTAAGCAAATATCATTGTTTTGTACATGATCACAAATAAAGTGATGTTTAATTTCTATATGCTTAGTCTTAGAATGTTGAATTAGATTTTTGGTCAAGTTGATAGCACTTGTATTGTCACATCTTATTGGAACATTAGTAAATTTCAAACCATAGTTAAGCAAAGTTTGCTTCATCTATAATACTTGAGCACAACAATTGTTGACTATTATGTATTTAGCTTCAGAGTAGAAAGTGCTACTAAGTTTTATTTCTTTGAGTGCCATAACACTAATGAATTACCAAGGAAATGACATGTTCTACGAGTGCTTTTCTGATCGACTTTGCAACCAGTAAAGTTGGCATCAGAATATCTAATAAGATCAAGTGAGGTGAACTTAGGATACCATAAGCCGATTTTAATAATGCCCACAAGATACTTGAAAATGCATTTAACCGAATTCAAGTGGGATTCTTTAGAGCAAGATTGAAATTGTGCACATAGATACAGCAAACATGATATTAAACCTAGATGCAATTAAATATAGAAGACTTCCTATCACGCCTATACATCTTTTCATAAATGTTCTTTCCATTCTCATCTTTGTTAAGTTTTTGGGTGGTGCTCATTGGAGTTGGCTTAGTCTTGCAATTTTCCATTTTGAACCTTTTTAAGAGTTCTTTGGAATATTTACCTTGGTTAATGAAGGTTCTATCTTTGATTTGCTTAACTTAAAGGCTTAAGAGATAGTTGAGTTCTCTCATCATACTCATTTCAAATTCATTTTTCATACATTGGACAAACTCATTAACTAAATCCATGTGAGTGGCACTAAACATAATGTCATCAACATATATTTGAACAATTAGTATATGATCATTATATTGTTTAATAAATAGAGTTGTGTCAAGTTTCCTTCTACTGAATTTATTCTTTATCAAGAAGTTACTTAACTTTTCATACTAAGCTCTAGGAGCTTGCTTTAGTCTATACAAGGCTTTATTGAGCTCATATACATGGTTTGGGAATTCATTATCCTTAAAACCCGATGGTTTCTCTACATATACCTTTTCTTTGATGAAGCTATTTAGAATGGCACTCTTAACATCCATTTGATATAGTTTAAAGTCTTTATGAGCCATAAATGCTAAAAGCATCTTAATGGCTTCTAATCTTGCAACCAAGGCGAAGGTTTCATCAAAATCTATCCCTTCTTCCTGATTATAACCTTTAGCAACTAACCTAGCCTTGTTTCTAGTTACTATACCGGTTTCATCAAGTTTATTTCTATAATCCCATTTTGTTCTAATAACCAATCTATCTTTTGGTTTAGATACTAAGTTCCATACCTCATTTCTAGCTCTTCTTACATAGCTTGAACCCAAAATTTATCTTTTAGAGCTTTATCTACATTTTTTGGTTCAAGTTGAGATAGGAACACTACATTACTTAGATTTTTAAGTGAGGCTCTTATATGAACTCTATTGGATGGTTCTCTTATTATTTTATCCTTAGGATGATTTTTCATAAACTTCTATTCTCTAGGTAAATCTAAGTTAGAGTTTTTAATGATTTCATCTTGCCTAGAGAATTCCTTTTCAATTGAGTTGAATTGATTCTTGTTAAGACCAAGATTGTCTAAACAAGCACTTATGTTTTCTACTTCATCATTAAACTCTTTATATATATAAGTATCATCAAATGCAACATGAAATGACTCCTCTACAACAAGTGTTCTCTTGTTATGTATTCTATAAGCTTTACTAGTAAGAGAATAACCAAGAAAAATGCCTTTATCCAACTTTGAGTCAAATTTTCCTAATTGTTCATTTCCATTATTGAGAACGTAACATTTCGTTCCAAAAGGATGAAAATATGATATGTTAGGTTCTTTGTCTTTCCAAAGCTCATAGGGAGCTTTCTTAAGAATCGATCTAATGAAAATATGATTTGATATGTAATAAGTCGTATTGATGGCTTCGGCCCAAAAATATTTAGGTAGGTTATTATCACAAAGCATGGTCCTAGCCATTTCTATAAGGGTCCTATTTTTTCTTTCTGTAACTCCATTTTGTTACAGAGTTCCAGGTGCCAAGTACGTATGTTCTATTCCATTTTTATTACAAAAATTTTTCATATCAAGATTTTCAAATTCTTCCCCATGGTCACTTCTTATAGAGACAATAGAAAGACCTTTTTCATTTTAGACCTTCTTGCTATAGTTCAAAAACACATGATAAGTTTCATCTTTATCAATAAGGAAGAAGGTCCTAGTGTATCTAGTAAAATCATCAATTATGACCAAGGTATATCCTTTTTCCTCCCAAACTTAAGGTTTGGGTTGGACTAAATAAATCCATGTGTAGTAGTTGGAGTGGCCTAGAAGTTGAGATGGCATCTTTAGATTTGAAAGATGACTTGGTTTGTTTACCATATTGACATGCTTGACATGTTCTATCTTTATCAAAACTAATCTTAGGGAATCCTTTAACAAGATTCCTTTTGGCTAATTTTGATAAGATATCCATACTAGCACGTCCTAACTTTCTATGCCATAACCAACAATCATTGTTTTGAGCGGATAGATAAGTCTTACGAGAGCATGAAAACTAATGAAGTTAATTTTGTAGATGTTTCCTCGTCTATAGTCCTTAAAACGGATTTGGTCATTGTTAACGTTTTCAATAGAAAACTTTGATGCATGAAAGATTACTTTATATCCTATGTTACACAATTTACTAATACTAAGCAAGTTATGTTTTAAATTATCAACGAGTAACACATGCTTAATAGTAAGATCATTATTAATGCAAATGTTACCTTCACTAATGACATGAGCTTTTCGATTATCTTCGAAAGTTACACTTCCTCTATCCTTCAAGTCTATAGATGTGAACTTAGATGCATCTCTAGTCATATGTCTTGAGCAACCGCTATCCAAGATCCACTTGTTGTTATGCCTTGAAGGATCCTACAAAACAAATGGCTATCTCTTGGTACTTACTTTAGTTTAGGTCATTTAAGGTTAGTTGTTGTAATGTAAGTTTGTCCCTTAGAGACCTAAACCATTTTATTTTTGTTGCATAAGGAGAGATTTCTATGTAATGCACATGTGCAAGCAATATGACTGTATCTTCCACAATAATTACAGGTTTTATTTGATGCCTTAACAAAATAAATTTTGTATGTTCTATACACATTCTCCTTAATATAACCTATTCCAATTTTGTCTAATCCTAATCGTTGTGTTCCAAGGATTTTCTCTAAATTCTTTTCTCCATCTACGAATTTTGCCATTATTTTTCTTGAGTCATCTAAGCTAGTTCTTAGAATTGAATTTTCAATTTCAAGTCACTTAGTTTCTCTATTATACCTTCATCATTTTTGCTTCAAGTTTTAGTTCTTTTATTTCCTTTTCAAAATTCTTGTTAACCTTTTTTAATTTGCTATTTTCATTTATTAATTCATTATTTCTAGTACTTATTTCTATATTTTCTTTTGTCAATCTCTCATTTTCAATTTTCAAATATTCATTGTCTTCTTCTAAGTTTTCTTTTGCATCAACTATTTTGTTGTATTCACTTTTGATAGTATCAAACTCATCACCTACTTCCCTCATTATTTGCTTCAACACTTTATCCTTCATTTGCACTTTTATGGATTCTTTCAGTAAGTCATCATACATACTCCTAAGTTCATCAAAGGAAGGGTCATGTGAAGAAGAGTATACCTCATCATCATTGATAGCCATGAACCAAGTTTCATTATTGAAGTTGCTAAAGTCCCCATCACTCTAAGTTGCTATCATAGCTTTCCTTTTTAAATCTTTATCGACCTTCTTAAGCAATGGACAATATTGTTGAATATATCCCGGCTTTTGACAATTGTTGCATTTGATAACTTCTCTCTTTTTGTTCTTGAACCTAGAAGATGATCCATATCCATCTTTATCCTTCTTAATCCTTTTATTGAATTTCGTGAACTTTCTAAACTTCTTCGCCAACATTGTGACCTCATCATTGTCTTCACTTTCTTCATCACTTGAGTTCTTTTTCATAACTTTTAGAGCAATTGTTTTCTTTCCAGACTCCTTTCCTTGTTTCTTTACCATCTCATATATCTTAAGTGTTTCAAGGAGTTGTACTTTAACATTTCATTAAGATCATGAACTTCTTCGATTGTGGTTCTCTTAGCTTCCCAATCTTTTAGCAAAGACTTAAGGATTTTAGAATTTATTTCAAGGTTAGTAAACATCTTTGTAAGAACACTCAAAGGATTGATGATATTGATGAATCCATTATGCATCTCATCAATTGTTTCATTTGAATCCATCTTAAAGTTTTCAAATTGTCTACATAATAAACTTATTTTTATATCTCTTACTCTACTAGTTCCTTCATATGTGCTTTGTAATTCATCCTGTATTCCTTTAGCACTTTTACATTTACATATTCTATTAAAATCATTTTCATTTATGGCATAATGCAAAATATTCATGGAAACTTCATTTAGGTCAAGTAATTTCTAATCATTATTCGAGTAATTTTTTTCTTCTTTTCCTTCTATTTTAAATGGTCCTTGATTAATCACACGCTATAGTAATCTATTTTGTGCCTTAAAGAATATGGACATCTTATACTTCTAATATGGATAATTGCTACCAGTTAAGAGAGGAGGCCTATTAATGGTTTGTCCTTCCAAGAAGCCTAAAGCATTAGATGCCATGATCTTAACTCTAATATGCGATTAAGTAAGTGATTAAAGACTAGCTCTAATACCAATTGAAGAACACTAGGCTAAACTCGAGAGGGGGGGGGGGTGAATTGAGTTTAAGGACAAATTTCAATTTTTTTTTCAATATAAATAACTAAATGCAATAATAAGAGTAATTAAAGCAATAATAGAATAATAATACATGTGGAAATTAAAGAGATAGGGATAAAGTAGATCAAGCCCGAATTTAACGTGGAGTTCGGACTAGCCCCTAGTCTCCACGGATATACAATGCCTCCAACCGAAGACTTCTCTTTCACTTTATTGATTTCACAATCCAATTGCTCCAAGAGCTACACAAGCTTACACAATCTCTTTTATACACAACTAACTCAAGAGTATCACTTTCTTTACTCAAGATTACAAATGTGAGGACTTTCAAATACATAACTATGTCTCTTTTTGTTTGATAGCAAATAAGTGTACAAGAGACCAAAGAGAAGTGAAAATAAGCTCAAGAATGTAATAGAATGTTTTTAAGTTGCAGTAGAATATCAAATCTTAAAAGCCTTTGGTTAGGTAGTGTCAAGTTTGATTTTTCAGTTTTCTTTTATTTAAAAATTGATTTCTCATTTCCCGATTAATACTAAACCCTAACCTATTTAATATTAATCTTCGACTAAAGAAATTGAGAAATTCCGGTATTTTATTAAAAATAATTTTTGGAGTTTCCACCCGACTGAAGTCGGGAAAAGAAAAGAAACCGTAACCAATTGGGTGGATTGGTTACGATTTAGCTACCGGTCTTTGATTTTAATTTTAATAAAGAACCAAAGAGTTCCGAATTCGAGGGCTAACCTATTAAACCCTTAACGGGTACCACTATCTATTTATCGAAATTAGGATTATTCTTCTAATATTTAAAGAAATAAATAAATGAATAAATTTAAAAAAAAAAACCTAAGTTTCTACATATTTTATTGTCGCCCCGAAGGTGCCTATGTACCCGCTAGCCGGGATTAGACGATCGTAGTTCTTTCCGAAAACTTTAATATGTTGATTCTTTTTATAAAAAATGATTCGTTGAATTTATGTTTTTATTAACCATTTTATTTTTATTAAGAAAAATCCCTAGAAGCCTAATTTTTATTCCTAACATTATATATAAAAAAAAACCTAAAAACCTAATTTTTGAAAAGTGCTAAATTAAAATTTTTATTTAAAAATAACTAAGTGATAATTTTTGTTTTATTTTTTTAAAAAAAAACCCTAAGGATTTTATGAAATTTGCAATATTCTACATGATAAAGCTTTTATATAGAAAAGATGCTTAAAACATAAGAAAAAAAAAAGAAAAAAAAAGAAAGAAAAAATTTTTCTAATCATAGAAAAGTTACCTTAATCATAGAAAAGATATCTAAACCATGAAAAAGATTTTTAAACCATAGAAAAGAAATCTGAATCATAGAAAAGATGTCTGAATCATAGAAAAGATGTCTAAATCGTAGAAAAGATGTCTGAATCATAGAAAAGAAACTTAAACTATGAAAAAGACATCTAAACTATGGAAAACAAGCCTAAATTAATATATATACATATCTATTTACATACCATATTATAAACTTAACTAAATAATAATAATTGAATAAATAAAGAAATAAAGAAATAAATAAACAATAATCAAACCTGACTTGATATTTGGTGAAGGACAGTGGACGTACGTGTGTGACTGCGTCGCATTGGTGATCGTAGTTAGCTACGTATGTTGCTGCAAAACTGGTTGTTGAAGAAGACTGCTATTGCAGGTGAGCTGGATTATGTGCAGCTATTTGTGAATTACTGATAACTGTTGTGCGTCTATGGCTTTGGGCTGGCTGTAGACTGGCCATTGGAGATTCGGCGTATTCGGGGCTGCGAGCATCGGTCGCTTGTTCGACGAAGGACATGGACGTACGCTATTTAATCGATGCAGCTTGGATCAAGGGCATGTTGATCGTGTGTTCACCATAGCTGTCGTAATGCTATTACTGTACTGCGTCTGGAATCGTTATGCAATGTTGGCGTAGAGTTTGATGTTGCTGTGTGGCTTGTTCGTGGAGATGTTGCCGCTGCGTGGAATGATCGTGGAGATACTGCTGTTTCTCTGCTGGTCCGCTGCTGTTCTGGATTGCGACTACGCTGTTCGTTAGATTGCGACTGGTTTGCTGTGTAGATTCCTGCTGTCGATGCACGGAGAACAGAGAGTCGTCTGACGTCGTTGGGGATTATCGTCGGAGAAAGGAGGGAGTTTGAACGTGAATTACAGTTGCCTCGATGGAGTTTGAATGCATGTAGATTTTTGCGCATGATTTGTGTATGTAAACTAGTGTATCCAGGGATTGCGTACGGTGCGGGGATCAAGCTATTTTGTTTGTGCTGTGTGAAGTTGCAGCAGTAATGGTGGATGAAGAAGATTGATGTCTTTCTTTTTTTTTTTTTCGGGTCCCTTTAACGCCTGCTGTGTAGGAGTATTTTTATATAGTCTAAATCATATCGCTCCCAAATCATATCTCATATCTGATTTAATAAAACCAACTAGATTCACCCAAGTACTTCGCTACTTATCCATTAGGCTGTTAGTCTACGTCTTGACATTCATTTCAATTAAATTATAATCAAACTATCTGGATCCCTAAACTAAAATTTTTAACTAAACTAAAACTAACACTAAAACTAATTATTCCTAATATAAATTACTTCCTAAAAATCTACGAGATTTTTATGATTTTTCCTTTTCATAATTCTTTTTTGGTATTTTCATTATTTTTTAATTTTTATTAATTTTTTTGTTTTTTTCTTTTTTATTATTATTTTTTTTCAATTAGGACCCCTTTTGTAAAAATAAAAAATTAAGACTATGAAAGGGCAAAAATTAGGTGTCTACAGGTAGTTGAGCTTTTATAACAATTCATTAAATTCTTCTTGTTACCACACATTAAATGCTCTAATAGCTACTTGAAACTAACTTACTGGTATGCCAATACTTTTAACTATAAGCAAGTTGATAAAAATTACTCTATCGATAAGTCGGTTCTTTCTGGTCAATGTGCTTTTCTTTGTATTTTTCAAGGCTTTATACTATAACGACTTTAGGAGAGGACTAGTACTATTGCCTAGAATTTCCATATCACGTGTGTACCCATGATAAGAAAATTGCCTTGCAAGTTAAAGATTGCAAAACTTTAAATAGTTATTCATTAGAGTCTTCAATTTTAGTCCATTGACTCATTATATAATATAAATAATTATGGATATCCATTTTTCTACAATTCCTTAGAACCGTGGAGAATTGGTATCCCTTACCAAAATAGTGAAATAAGATAGACAAGGTGGTGGTGCAACTAAGTATCCTCTTAGCTCGTTGTCTTCCCTCCCTTTCTTGTAAGTTCTTTTGAAACTAGAGTCTTGATCTTTGAAGTAAGGCTTTGAGGTTATTCCAAAGTTCCTAAAAATGATTTTTGAATTTAACAAATAGAGGACATAAAATAAAGCTTGGTGCCGTAAGTATGGAAGCAAAAATAGTGGCGGAAATGTTGAGATTTTGTAGGGTTGCATATCTTCTTTTGATTTGTGTTTAAAGTGAGAGAAAAGGAAGTGAAAATGAGAGTGAAAGAGAAAGAGAGTGGTAGATTTTTTAATAGGAGAAAAAGTGTGTGCAAGAAGCTTTAATTGATTGTTTTTTAGTATGCATAAATGCCAACTTTTTGACAAAACTAGATGATGTAAGCATTAAGGGGTGAATAGTAGATATGTAAGACATTTGAGTGATGGACAAATGACAAGGCATGGCCTCTCTTTTCCTTCTTTTCCAACCGGCCAAGTAGGGAGCAAATAGGGCATGGTGTTGTCTTATTACTTAATTAAAAGTTGAACACATAAAATAATATGATAACTTGTCCATATGTAGTATAAGTTGTGGTGTGATAAGGGAAATGTCTTATCACTAGTTTTTGATAAGTTATCAATTGATAAAAAATTCCAACTCTCAATTGATAGGTTATTTAAGATGATTGGTTGGTTTACTTATTCAGGTGTACAAGTCTTATGCATGAAGATAAGGAGATTGTCTTATATGAAATTCTTTTGGAGTTTGTTTCTTAAATTGACTTGTAAGTTATGATTTAATTCTTATAAAATTATGAAAATTTCTAAAATTGAATAAAATTATTCAAATTAAATTCTTAATTAGCCGCTTAGGGTTACAAGTCCTTAATTGTTTTAAGGTTTTGGGTTTAGAGTTTATGGTTCTCGTATTCGAGTTTTATCGATAATAGGGTTTCGAATTGGAAAATTAAATTCATTTTTAAATGTAAACTTGAATTCTTAGCTTATTTTATCCTTGGAAACATTTGGGAAGTACTCTTAGTTGAATCACAAGTTCGCTAAAAAGTAGGGTTTATAATAAATTCCATATGTAACATAGCTTATAAGTGAAAATAAGAGAATTGTCTTATATGAAATTCTTTTAGGGCTTAATTCTCAAATTAATATGTAGGTTATGATTTACTTCTTAAGAAATTTTAGAATTTTCCAGAGTTGAATAAAATTTATTCAAATTATATTTTTAATTATCTATTTAGGATCATAAGTCCTTGATCATCTTAGGCTTTAGGGTTTGAGTGAATTTATGTATGTTTCAAAGTTTGAGTGAGATTATGTATGTTTTGGGGTTTTTCACCAACTCGGGAGTAATTGACTTACACTTAAGAGCTTAAGGTTCAATTGACTTAATTATTTAGAAACGCCGCTTTATTATGTAACATATATATATGTATATACATATTGTGGGACAACTTATGTACACAAGTAAAACAATTTTTGTAAATTTATTAGTTTATTATAAATTTATTAATTTTATAATTTTATATAGTTTTAAAAATTTTTATGATTTGATATTTACGGTTCCTATTAAGTTTAGGTTTACATTTTTAAAAGTACGCGTATGTAGGGATTGGGGTTTTCTTATATAATTAAGGTTTCCAAATCGTATAATAAGGTCTTTCAAGTTCGTTTTAAGTTTCGAGTTTAAAATTTTAGTCAATTTTCATTTTATGTGGTCTTGTTGACTTAGGAAAATATTTACAATACTCGAATCCAACACCATGTTTAGAAGGTTAAATTTACAGAGTCTATATATACCGTCAGCCTGGTTCTTCCTTGAGTCATCAACATGGTAGACCAAATATCACCTAAAAATTCTTTTAACACACAACAAACAGATACGCTTTGCAATCTAACTTTAAGATCATTTGATCATCACTTAAAAGATTAAATTTCTTATAAAGACAATTGATACATTTAATTATTAAGCAAGCTAATTAAACTTATTCAATTATCTCAAAATAATCAAATAATACTTAGTTTAATCATCCACTTATTTTTCTTCTCTTAAAAAACAATGTGTTTAGATAGATACTTTTTGTTTTGATCTCATCAAAATCAAATAACAAATCCTAGGTTCAATAGTTTTGGTGATCCCTTCCTTAATGGGAATCTTCTTCAACAATTAGAGGATTAGCAGGTTGAGTCAAAGTAGTAGCTGTCCTAGCCTGAAGCGGTAAAGTCGTAACAACCTTGTTGGGTAAACCATTCTAAGATAGAAGTTGACCTTACAACCGCTATCCTAGACCTGATCTATATAAGGCATCCACGGCTAACCTGCTTTGAAGTAAATAGTTTGTAATTTAAATAAGTCGTTTACTTAAGAAAGTAAGAATATATATATATATATATACATATATATATATATATACATTAGAATTCAGTTATTACAATTAACATTTATAACGTTTCACTGTAATCTATCTCTTAGTTAATACATTATTCAGAAATGAAAAATTCTAAAATAAGAGCTTAGACCTTAAAAATATATGTCTGATCTTCAAATTTTTCCTCACTCCCTAAGATCCAGTAGTTACTAGCTTCAGGGTAGTTGTAAGCTGCTTCTTAGCCAATACCTGTAACGACGTTTATAGGGATATAAATAATCACAGCTTAGTAAGTCGGGACGGAGAACTTAAAACTATACCATAAACATAAACAAAGTTATCAACCAACTTATTAGGTACAATGCATGTTTAAGCAAATGCCATCGCATGACATTGTCCGACCCGTCGTGAGATTAGAAAAATTGCACCTGTTCTAATCCGGGTTGAGGAGTTGCCATTAATGCAATAGCTTATGACCAAACCTAGGCTTATGCAATTGAGACACTGCTCCTCCCACAACTACCTTCGAACCATTGACTTCACCCTTGTCGTGACCTCCTCACCTATCATTTAGTTCGATTAAAGATGAACAAATGACTAATTATGCTATCCAGCACTATCCTTTTCGAAGGGGTCGGTATTTGACTAGAGAATTCTAGGTTTCTCATAATAAGTTGCTATGCAGGTTCGATTTATGTTTACAAGTCGTATATTTGATTAAGTCTAGTTTAGGGTGATTAATCATTTCATACAAATCATAAAATACAAGCCAAGCAGTAAGTAAAAAATCATATCATCAGCTTAGAACAAGTACAATCAAGTATAATTTCAAGCCTCCAAAATACAATATTGTATTAATCCCAACTTACTTGAACTCCTCGCTCATTCACTTGAGGTTCGACTCACTTAAATCATCGCTGATTATCCCTATAACATAAAAATGGTTTCAGTTTTTCGTATAACTTTTATAGATTGGTTTTATCCTATAAAACTTATTATTATCTTTTGTTTAGGATTTAATATACCTAATTATCTAGGTTTTTTTTAAAAGTCTTTTATAATTCTTCATGAATCATGTTAAGTTTTATTTCAGTTTTCACATTGATTTCTAAATCAGGTCTTTAACTCAATTTTTAGTCAGAGATTTATATGTACATTCTAAAAAATCATTCGGAGCCATAATGTGAAATTAATTGCATTATCTTCGGATATCTTAAATATCATTTTTAGTCTTTAACTAGTGTTCTAGTCTGTATGGTACACCTGAATCCTAATTTAAATATTGAATTTACTTCCAATATGAGAAAATTTTACATTTTTCATATAATTACCCTAATTTAAGTTTCCTACCAGATTTTATATATATTCCTATTATTAGTATAATATTAATTTTTATTCTAATATCTTCTATTTATTATATTTTCAATAATTGTATATTATATGTTATCATCTATTATGTACATAATACACATCTAATATTTCTATCACTCTAATTACCATCTCCTAACATCAATTAACATTTCAAAATGTCTAAATTCATCCCAAATCAGATTTTATACCTAATTACCCTAATTTACAAATTAACTTAAAATTTACTATTTTTTCCTATTACTTATTTACTACATAATTACCCTATCAATTACATCTAACACTCTAAATGCTATAAATAGCATACTCCACCAGATTTCAACATCCGAAAACATATAATTGTGTATCAAATCAGTAATTACCCATTTAATTACTTAATTAACCCTAACTTACTCATTTTATGCATCATTTTAATACCTAAAAATTATCTAAAAATTTTGAAAATTAATTTTTGAAAAAAGGTTTCATAGTACTATTCTATATCCCTTAAGTAATCTACACAAAAATTTTGAGCTCAAAACTACACTTTTAAGGTCATTTATTTCTAAACCGAAACATATTTGATTTTGTATGATTTCTTAAGGACTATATATCACGGGATATATTTTCATCAAAATAATATTTTTCCTCAAAAATAAATACAAAAATATTGCAGAATAACATGTTTTAGAATTTTCCAACTAATTTTGATCATTTTAACAATTTAAGAAAAATCGGATAAAAATTAGAACGCACTAGAAATGATAGCTTTGGCCACCATCGGTAGCCATGGGTACATCAACCCATCTAGGCACTACCACCACTATGTGGTGGTGGTCGCTGTCCACTCTCAGCTGCTCATCGGGTCTGGGTTCTCCTTAGAAGCCCCAATTGCATAGTTTTTTTTTATATATAATTTTTTGTAAAACTCTAATTTCCTTTCAAATTTTCCTCTCTCTAATTTTGAAAAATTCTAGACATCCAAAATGAGCTTTTGAAAAATTTGGGATATTTATAGAGGTCTTGGGAAATTATTATGCATTAAATTGATTTGACAATTGCTTTATCTCTTCTTCTTTTTTTTTTTACTTTCTATTTATTGTAATTTGATTGGTTGCTTTTATTTCTTCAATTCCAGATTGCCACACCTTAATTATGGATTTTTCCTCACTTTTTCTTGTTTTTTCCTTAATTAATTATGAATTTTATTTAATTATTTAGCATTATTTTAGCACATTTCACGTATTTTAAGTAATTATACGTATTTTTACCTGCATGTAAATTCATATATAGTACAAATAAATATTTCTAAATATTATTTAGGTTATTTTATGATTTTTAGTGTGCATATAATTTATCTCTAACGGTTCATTATTTATCGAAAATGCATAAAGTGCATTTTCGATAAATAACAAGTAATATACTTAAAATTTGAAATTTTTATATTATTTTATTTTATTACTTATTTTCTTAAATTCAAACTTACGAGGATTATTTTTATTAATATTTCTAGTTTTACTTTATAATTTAGGTTCGATCGGATTTTTTAGCCGATCTCCTTAAATTCTACGAACCAAACTTCGAGTAACTGATTGTGAGTCTTACAGTAGCAGTAGGCTGTGCAACAATGATAGGGGAGTAAACATAGCCATGAAGTGATTCAAGGCTTTTGTTGCCTCTTCCATAGGTTGCATTACCTCCTTAGTATCTTGAGGAGGCTCAGAGATTAAATTATCTTAATTAGTGTCTTAAGGAGGCTTAAGGACTAAATTATCTTGATTACTATCTTAAGGTAGTGGAGGTAGGTCTTAGTCAACTTATTCGACATTAATATGTTGCTGTTAAGAGATAGCATTATTCATATAAGCCATTCTTTTCCTAAGAGGTGCCATAGCTCTAATATCACTCTCTGTCTTAGTGAAGTCACCAAAATGTAGATGATGGGGTTCTAATGGAGTGATCACATATGAATCTCATGAGTATCGCGTTGCATATGGCCTTAGAGTAATGATATGGAGGTGATACCTAATGGGATGATTAGAGAGGGAATGACAACGGGGAAGATTAGGTAATCCCAAGGTCTTGAATACACAAGTGATAGATAAGGGAGCCTAAGGGATGTAAGACGTCAACCTTATAGTTCTTAAGCAGTTGAGATCATTCTTTGTCTGAACGCTGTTTTGATCTTAAAGAATAGAGAATTCATGGTGAAACATTATTTCTCTAATCTCTAAAGTTGTATCAAATGATAAGGAATGGTTAAGCATTTATAGGCTTTTGGGCTTGATAACATTAGCTAGATCATCTTGGTGATTGACAGGCAAGATAAAATTTTACTCATTCCATAATTATCTAGAATAAGCTTGCAAAGGGCTTAAGACTAGTAGCTTTCCTCATGATGCATGAGCTTACCTAGGAAAGGTTAGAGGTAGATAAAACGATATATGTTTTGATCCTATTAAGCCAAAAAATCTCCCTAAATCATCTCAATTGTAGACTGAACTATCTAAACTCCATCACTTAGCCCAAAGAGTTAAGCTAGATAAACAATGGGTTTACTCCCATAATAATATAATAAATTTTCAACCCTCTATAAGGAAACATTAATAATTCTTACCAAAATCTTCATTGCACTTTGATTTCAAAGTTTTAACTTTTAAGAATTGCTTTTACATTGCATTTTTCATCTATTTTTCTAACCCCTATTTAATGGGGCAATGCCACTACTACTACCCGAATTTTGCACTTTTTCTTTTCAATTATACACATGGAGCATGGACTTTGAACTTAATCGCATGGTACATCTAATTGAAACTTTGTTTGTCTCTAGCGCTACCTCCGTTATCACACTTTAACTTCATCCATCGAGCTAACATAGGTAGCCAATGGATGGTTGACACATGTAATTTCCTTTTTCTTTTTAATTTTCCTAATCAGTTTATTTTTTCCTTTCAAGCATCCATGTAGAAAAGAATTTCCACGATACCATAGTTTAATTAAATTATAATGGTTCAAAGAGAAAAAAATAATTAAACTTACAGCATAATAAAAGAAAAAAATTTTGATCAACACTTATCCCAATCAAAAATCAAACCAATATCACTTTTATAAATCAAAATCCTAAACAGTTAAAATCCTATCCCTGACCCTTAACCCATTAAAAACCTTAACCATAACCCTTAACCTATTCGAAACCTTAACTTTAACATGTATGCTCCATCAAAACCTAAACCTAAACAATTGAAACCTTGAGAATAATGAAAAACAATTCGATCCTTTACAAATCGAAACCTTTTGCAAAACCCTAAAAATTTGTCTTTACAGTAAAGATCTTAGCCTTAAACTCGCATTTGCAAGTTGCCACTAACTGCTACAATTATGGTAGGACTTCATGGAGCTAACAAAGGTTAAACATGACATCTTTTCAAATAGGTGCCACAACATAGATGAACACATACGAGCCTATCTCACGAACCAAGGGGTAGGTCTTAACTGCAAGATGGTTAGAAAAGAAAATGGCAGTCGGTGGTTGAGCTAGTCTCATGCATAAATACTTTGATATAATGCATCGAATGCCTTACATGAGCTTAGAAATTACTTGCACAAGTTCTTCCTGAGGTCACTTACTACTAGCTCTCACTCAAGAAGCTAGATAAGAGTAAGGCTTAGACTCAGTTCACTATGTTAACACAAGCTCAAATGAGGAAGAAGGATGAATGTTCTATTACTTTAATATTTCGGCTATTACATCATGGGGGATTTTATACTACCCATTTAAGGTAACTCCATAGTTTACATAACTTTATAAAAATAGTATTTTGCTTAATATAAATCACATGTGTTGATAGTCAATTTTCATCCATCCATCTCACTCATCCATTTGGCTGCTGATAGGCTAGGAAATTTATATTCTCGGCTCTTCGTCAAGTAATACGTCTACTCTTGATTTGAATTAAAGTTCATGGCGTAAATAGTTATTATAAGCACGGTTATATTATGTAACTACTTACTCTCCCTACATTTCAAGGAAAGTGTCTAATCAACAAGCTTCCACATACCTAATCAACAAGCTTCTACATGTCTCAATAGTTATTTCAGTAACTGTTCCTTCAAATATAACAATCTCCTATAAATACAAGAAAGAAACTTTGTAAGAGGCATTTAATAACTTTTAACCTCTTTACTTTGCCCTTCTCATTCTTGCTTACTGACTTAGGCATTAGAATGGCCGTACTAGACTGGCCCCAATACCAAACATTTTTCTTATCTTTGCAGGATATTTCCAACCCTTAAAATTCACCAATAACAGCATGGAATTTACAAGGGTAAAATGGAGAAAGAAACAAAAGAGAATGTTTGTTGAGATAGTATGGTGCTAGAAAAGCAAAAAACACGTATCAATGACTCAATCTATGGTTCTAACTATAAAAGGGCTTTCTTGGTTTGAAGTCGAGCTAATTTAAATGGGTTGGCAAGTTTGGCATTATGCTAGCCGAGCTGTTAGGATGGCATGCCGAGTTGTTTGTCTTACTTCTTCCAGGTCCTAAACAAGTCAACATTTTTTCACATTGATTCTAAGCTAGCTTGAAACCAGTACTAAGTTCCTTTACCTAAGAGATAGTCGCCTATTAGTATGATATCAAAGACTTAAACAAGTCAAGTTGTAGGAACTCAACTTCCTTATCCTTGAACTGTTGCTAAAGAAGGATGACCGATGGGGCAAGACCACAAGCTCAAGATCATGCTATAGGACCTTGATTCCTATCATCCCCTACAAGCTATTTAAGATTTAGGACCAAATCTGTCTCGGCATCTTGCTACTCTTCCTTAAGGATGTATGGGCTAATATAGGTGACATTGAAGGCATTTGAGACCCTATATTCACTCAAAAAATCTACTTGGTAGGTAATCTAGTTGATCTTTCCTACTATCTTGAATGGTCCATCTACCCTAGGAGAGAGCTTTCTCTTCTTCAAGCTTAGAAATTGGTCCTTGCTTAAGTGCATCTACACCGAGTTGCCAATTTGAAAATTTTTTACCTTTCATCCTTGGCCTCTTTGATCTAACCTGGAAGTAACTCGAGTTAGGTAATCTGTCACCTTCTGATGCCTTGTCTTGATGGCCTCAAATCGGTCTATAACTTTTGGGAAGCTTGTTAGAGGTTCTTAGTTAAGCAAAAGGTTAGAGTTGAATCCATATACAATCTCAAATCTTGTTGGAGGTTAGTTAGGAGGGTATATCATCTGGATAAGGCGTTAATCACCACATTGGCCTTACTGGTCTTATACTTCACCACATATGAAAATCCCTCCAAGAACTTGATCCACTTAGAGTACCTCCTAGACAGCTTGGGCTAGTTCATTAGGTACCATAATGATACATAGTAGATGTATATGACAAATTCCCTTAGCAACAAGTAGTGTTGCCAAATTATTAAGGATCAAATCAAAGAATATAGCTCTTTGTCATATATTGAATAGCTAAAGGTGGCTCCTTAGAGTTTCTTACTAAACTAAGCAATACGTTGACCCTTTTGTATTACAATGGTAGTTATGCCTATACTAGATAAATCACACTCTAACTCAAATACTTTGTTGATGTCAGGTAAAACAATGATTGGACAATAGTCAACCTCTCTTTCACTTCATTGAAACTCTTATGTTCCCTCGATTCCCCCTTAAACTTGGCAATCTTCTTTAACAACTTAATCAATGGAGCCACTATAGTATTGAAGTTTCTGATGAAGTGTCAATAAAGTAAGTTAGTCCATGAAAACTTCGGACGTTTGCTAAACAAGTCGACATCAGTTATTTTGTTGTAGCTTGTACCTTATCTTCATCTACTTGGATTCCCCCTCTACTCACAACAAAACCCAAGAATTCTACTTATAATTAGCAAAATGATTTAGATTTTCATAAAGTTTCTTAGCTTAGAATATAGAAAAGACAGCTTGGAGATGCTCACAATCTCTCTCTAGGTTAAGACCATATATAAATATATCATCAAAGTAGCCAACCATAAACTTACCAATCAGATCAAGGAGTACGTAATTCATCAACATTATAAATGTGCTTAGCGCATCAAACATACCAAATGGCATTACTAGCCACTCGTATAACCTATGCCTCGTCTTGAAGGCAGCCTTATATTCATCTCTTACTCGCATTCGTGTTTGATGGTACTTGGACTTTAGATTAACCTTGGAAAAGATTCTAGCTCCATGTAACTAATCTAACATATCACTAAGCCTTGGGATTGAAAACTTGTATTTGATAGTAATTCTATTGATAACCCAACTATCGACACACATCTTCCAAGATTCGTCCTTCTTAGGTACAAGTAAGGCTGATACTGCATCAGGACTTAGTAATTCTCCGGCATATCCTCTATCAATCAACTTGTCAACTTACCTTTGAAGCTAAGCATCTTGCTTGGGGTTCATGTAATATGTGCGCTTGTTCAACAAGGCAAACCCTAGCCATAAGTCTATTGCGTACTTTATTCCTCGAACCAATGGCAGTATCTTTGGTAACTCGTCTAGAATAAGGATAGCTAATTCGTTAAGCATCCTTTGTACTTAAGCAGGTAGCTCAACTGTCTATTCCTTCATCTCAAGCAATAAATTGACAAAAAGGTCGATGAACCCCGCTTTGTCTTTCCTGAAAGTTCGCTTTGGTCATAACGAAACCTTCCTTCCTTTTAGCAAAATTTTCATGTCATTCACTTTACTAAGGGTCATAGGGCTCAACTTTATCTTCCGTCCGCCATGCTCAAATGAGCATGTATTCTTGTATCCATCATACATAACCTTCATATCAAACAATGATGGTCTCCATAACAGAATACGATAACCACTCATTGGTAGGACATCACATAGTGTCTTATCCTAATACTTGCTAACTAAGATCGTCACTAGATTCAATTTGTAACTTATAAGGGTCCCTTATCACTCAGCCAATGCAACTTATATGGCTAGAGGTAGGGTAAGGATAGTAATTTCAGTTGCTAGACCATGAATGTAGAGGTGGTATTGGTACAACTTTCATTGTCAACGATGAGTGCACGCTATTCCTCTAACCTTATACCTAATATGGAGCAAGTTCTCATGTTGATCGTCCTTGGGAGTAGGCCTAATGCTCATTACTCTCCTTAAAACCATAGTAGTCGACCTAAAGTTTCCTTCCTCACCAAAAATCGCATCATCCTCCTCAAACAATTCAGTTTGCCCTATCTCTCACTTCTTCCCTTTCTCCACTTCATCATTAGTGCTATCAACTTCAATTGTCTACATTTCCGCTTTTATAACCATTGTCCTTCCATTTGGGCATTGAGCAGCCATGTAGCTAAACCCTTGACACTTGAAGAATTTAATCCCACTTGTCTTCTTTCCTAAACTTTGGCCGCTCTTAAAATTCCTCGATTCCTTCTCAATAGGTTCGGACCTTAGGTCAAGTTGAGCCTCTTCACTCTTGCTTGGTTCCGATCGTACAAGTTTGTTCAGAACAAGTCAATTTGATTTAGGTAAGTTTGGTGGAGCTTAGATGTAAACCTTATAAAATCAGTAATCTGAACCCTAATTTAAGTTCAAGTGTCCTAAACTATGTCACGAGTCGATAAGGCTAGTAACGATAAAATTTTATGAAATTTAATAAATCAAATATAGTATCGATAATAAAAACCTAGAAATTGATCGAAACCTAAATCGCGTACCAAAAACCCTAAATCTGATTTATGCACAATTACCCGAAATTGAACCCGAACTTGATTGAAATCTTAAAACTATAACTTTAAGCTTATAAAATAATTAAATATCACTCAATAGTGATATAATCGTAGTCGATTAGAATTATCGACTAAATCGCGTAATCGCGTATAACTTTTAAGGAAATCATTAAAATAACTTTCAAAAATTATAATTGTAATTGGTACCAATTAAATTGAGAAATTTTCATAAAATTCCAAAATTAATTTATAATTATTATTTTTATGATTTTTATGTTTAGAAAAATTACATATAATTATTTATAGTTTCCTTTTCTTCCATTTTCTTTAATTTCTTTCCTTCTTTTCTTTTCCTCTTCTATTTTTTCCTTTTCTCCCACGTGATTTTCAGTTGCTTGTTCAGTAGCCCATGTGCACAAATATAAATTACAAGTGTCATAATTAAGGGACAAAGGACATGACAATTAAGGAATATGTCTTGTCCAATTTAACGAAGAGATTAGGTTAAATTATTTTTCTTTTTCTTTTTCTTTTTTCATTTGTTTCTTAAATCACATTTGTTGCACACATCTAGAGCTAAAAGATTAAAATCTGAAAAAAAAAAATTTAGAAACCAAACTGAACCCATAAAGAGAAAAAGGAAAAGAAGAAGAAAAAGAAAGCAAAACAAAAAGAAAAACAAGAACTAAGAAGAAGAAGAAGAAGAAGAAGAAGGAGAAGGAGAAGAAGGAGAAAATATTATTCCAAATTATTAAAAAAACTAGGTAAGTATATGTTTAATTTCTTTATGTATTACATGTGCATATATATACTAAGTATTTTGTCACATGTATATATATGTATGCATAAGTAGATAAATATATATGTGTATCTCTTCCATTTGTATATAAATATATATATGTAGACATGTATATATACATTATTATGTAGAACATACGGTATATGTATGTATATGTACGTATAAATAAGAATACATATAGTAGAGATTTAGAATTTTCACTATTTGGATATATATATATATGTACGTATGTATGTACACAAATGTATATATATGTATGAATGATTAGTATTTTGCATATTATATATATACATGTATTAGGTATTCTTGTATTTATGTATTCATGTATGTATATTTATGTATATAAAGGTGGCAGATAGTATATATGTACATATAAACATAGTATTTTATGTTATATATATATATATGTGTGTGTACATGTATAAAAGTATATATGTGTATATAAAATATAAATACATCTATATTATACTTATACATTTAGTATATAATATATAATTAAAGTTAGAATAATTTACCACATAAAGTATAGTGTACGTATAAAAATATGTATATGACGTAAAAATACGTGTATAATTAAATAAGTATACATAATATACGATAATATTAATTTAATAAATAAAGTAAGTTAATAAATATGTTTATGCATAAGAGTATCGTAAATTAGGAGAAAGAATTAATAATTAAGTAAATTAGAAAAATTAATAAAATATAATAATAAGTATTTATATATGTATATTGTAAAATGCAAGAAAATTAATAAAGTAGAAAAAAATTGAATTAATAATTCTAAATTCTCAAAAAAAGTAAAAATAAGTAATTAGGGTAAAATAAGCTTAAAATAATAAAATTATCACTTATACGATTTAAGTAATTATTAAATTGTAAATATACTAAGAAAAAGGTTAAATTAATGTTTTATAACTTTTGAAATTAAAATAATAAATTTTGTGATATTTTTATATCACAGTCCAACCTGTAAGCCATAACATCCAAAACAGACCTCGTTACGAGAGAAAACGATCGAAAACGATTAAAATGGACTATAAGTTCATAATGATCCAAGCTAAAACGAAAAAGTTATATGCAATTTGATAAAAAACTTAAATTGATAATTTTACGTAACTAAGTGAAGTAAACAGTATAAATTACAATACTAGTTTAGCTTTAAATTCTCAAATTTATAATTTTCTATATTCCTTATTCTTAGGTGATCTTGACCTTGACCTTGAGCTGCTATTGGATTATTACGTCCCTTAAGTCAATTATGGCTAAATGAGTTTTTCCTAATAATTCCATACTTCCTTGTATTTGTAATTAGTGAATATAAATTATGATTAATAATTGAACATTGCATGGGGTTAGGTTATGCTTGTATATGATAACTGTTTGTTAATGATGAATTTACTTTAAAGTATGATAATGTATTGATTGTTACATAGTAGATTCACTAGGAACCAATTGTTTGTGACCTTGTTGATTACTAAATAATAAGACTTAATTTTACTCGACTTGAAAAGGTTAACTTAAAACACGCATAATCATACATTGCATAACTAATTTCGGCCGTCACATTACATAAAGGTAACGAAAGGCCATACGTAAGTTGATTATTTGATTGTTATAGATTTCGTATGGTGCATACGTGCGAGATGACCTTACCCTGGCCCACGAGATCACTAGGCGTTGGGGGCACTAACTACTTAGTTAAGGATCGAGTCTAGAGGCCTCCGTTTAGGGGTAAGTGAAGGCTACATGAACCTACTCACAATCATACGTAAAACTCGTTTTTGATAAAACTGAGAATGGATATATCATTATATTTTAAATACGAAACATAAAGTTTTGTTATGAGATAAGTTCTAGTATGATACTCGACTTTGACTACACTGAAGTATCTCCAACCCTGACTTTAGAAGGCGTTAAATTTGAGTTGCATGCAGTACTTGGTTACCTGCACGTATTTATTTAGCATACTGATTGACATGCGTTCATTTGATTGAATTTAATTAATGTATAACTTGATTGTTGTATGGTTGAGGGGATTATCTCACTATGCTAGTTAGCTTAGACCCTTGTAGTTTACTTTTGCAAGTCGAGTTGTTCGTGGAGTCGAGTTGCCGCATGCCCGAGGTTAGTTGTACATCAAGGGTTTGATGTGGGAGTAAGACGTAACTAAAGTGTACTCATGATAATGTATTTAGATTATGAATCTTATTATGTAATAAATGATATTAATTTGAGTTAAGAAGTATTATAGACTTCTTATCTGTAAATTTCTATATAAATAAATCGTGTTTTATATTTCTTTAATTTGTTATTATTATCATGAACTGATGTTGCTTACACTTGTGCAACTCTTAGTTGTTAGTTGTAGCTGTAGCCTTATGTATCGCATAAAGGGTTATCAACTGTAAGGGAATTCAATCTACAGTTCTTTGTACGGTATACGGCGATTACCACGACTAACCCCTTCGAGTTATGACATCAGAATCTACTCATTCTCCCTTTCTATCCTTTTGGTAGCTCAAATGGCCTCACCAAGAGTGTCAATCTCTCTTATCTCTAGAATATCTCCAATTTCTTACCTTAAACCACTAATAAGTCAAGACAATAGTTTGGTCTTCAAGCTCCTCTTCCTTACATCAAATAGTCAACATCTAAACTTTCTTGACATATACATCCATACTAGATCCAACTTGTATCAACTCGTGCAACTTTCTAAATGCATCTTGCAAGTAATAGCTCAGCATAAACCTTCGTTTGATCATTCTCTTCATTTCTTCTTAAATCCTAACCTTACATTCTCCTTCTCACTGTGAAAACTATGGCTAGTGTACTAGTCAATTAGTAGTATAAGCTAAGCTCTAAGGTCATATTTTCTAAGGGAATGGGATGTTAGCTCTTAGCTGTTTTACTCTCATTCATAGATAGGTAAACCTAATAAAACTCTAGTTTTATTTAACTAAAACTAACAACTACCCCAAACAGATAAACTTTATGTTTTTATTAAATTATAACTATTAATTAACCTAAATAAGCTATTTGGGAATTCCAATTCCGTGAAAAGATATAATTGTGAACCAATGGTAGAAATGTCTAATGCCATAGCGGCTATGTCATTCCAACAATTCGTATTATGAGTAAGCTATTAACCGGCTATTAAACTAAGGCCCAATTAAATTAGAAGTTGTCAATCCCTAATCTATATTAGCCATTTATGAAACCGATTAGAATACATGAACTAGTTACATTATCCTAATCTACTCAATATTCCTAAAGCAAAACCTAAGCTCCATGAAAAAAATCAAGATCTTACAACATACAAACATGAATGGAAACAACAAAACTACCATTGAATAATCTAACCACTACATTGATTCATAATCTCATTAAGTTAAAAGGTTACATCGAGTTAAAGAACAACATTTAAGAAAATACAAGTACAAAAGTGGAAAGAAACAACATGAAAATAGGAGTTCCATGTTCGAATCCATGCTTGAATGATGTTTTCTAAGCATCTTGGGGTTATATTCCCTTATTACATTGTAAAAACAAAGCTAAAAGGACCTAAAGTTTGAAACATTAGTAGAGAGAACAAGGAAAAGTTGAAGGAAAAAATAAAGAAATGAAAAATGGGTCTGTGTGACGTGCTACACTTGATGTGTCTCCAGGGGCGGACATATGAAAAAACACCATAACGAAGAGAAAACAAAAGGAAATAAAGAAAATCTAACAAAGTCTAGCAACTACCAACTAGATAGATACACCAATTGATCCTACTCAAGCTACAATTTACTAGATATGACTCACTGGTCCGAACTGAAGGGTCACTTACCACTACTCCTTGCTAAAGGAAATAGAAAAGAGTCGAAGGGTAACGAGAACACTAGGGTTGCTCAAAGAGAAACTTGTATAAATTCTAATAATGAAATTGTTGTTTGTGTACATTAAGTGGAGGTTTATATACCCATCCCACTAGAGTTATTTTACATGTATGAAAAGACAAATAGGTATTCTGCAAATAGGATACATAAAATGAACTAAAAAGGATAAAAAAGAAAGAATATTCAATACAAAAAAGTAAATAATCCTTCTCGAATGTTATGCTAAAAAATACATATCGCATGGTGGTTGGTCACTAGTAGCTCTGAAATATAGTATAACTTGGACGAAATGAAGAAAAAGAGGGTATGCAGTTAAAGCTGACCTAATCTGGATTAGGTTGGTCCTCGGCTAATTAGTCACGAATGAATATTCTCCTTGGACCTAGGTTGGATCATAGTCGGTTTGAAAGCTCGGCTTTAGATAGTTGTTGAGGTTGGTACCCTTATCATAAAGCCAATGCAGCTTGTAAGGTTAGAGATGCTTAAAGGTCGACAGACCTAACATCTGCACGAAGGATTATACAACTACGTTAGTACAACTTCCTTCATCTATTATGGTGGTGCATAATTTTCCTTTGATGGTATACTTAATATGAAATAAATTCTCCCTCTAGTCTTTCTTAGAGTTAAGTAGGGAACTCAGTACTTATCTTAATACTAGGGTCATCACTTCTCCTTGAACAGCATAAACACAGGTTTCGCCTTCCTCCTTAACTTTGGCTTTTCTAACATCCTTCTCTACCTCAAGCTCGCTCTGTTGGTGCTATCCACTACATCTCCTCAGAGAACCATAATACGTCGATCCGGACGCTCAACAACCATGTATCTGAAGCTTAAGCATCTAAAGCACTTCACTTCACTAGTCTTTCGTCCTAAGGTCTATCCTCTTTCATATGTCCTCAAGGTCAGCCTGGCCTAAGTTCGGCTCAGCTAGCATACTTGGCCTTGCTAGCCCATTGGGTTATCATTAGGTTGATCGTTGCTCTCCTTGGCTCAATATAGCCTTCTTGGCTAGACTTGAACAGGTCAGCGTGGAATAAGGGCTCCAAAAATGAACCTTGATACTTTGAGAGCTTCTGGTTCTTCTATGTCAGCTTGGATCATAAGCATTTGGAATTCTCTCACATAATCATCAACAAATCGATCACCTTGGCGAAGTTCTTACAACTTTGCAAATGTATCCTATAAGTAGGTCTTAGGCACAAATCTACCCCTAAACAACTTCTTCATCTCATCCTAGGTTTTCACACCTTATCTTCCATCCCTTGCTCTGGCTGCATTTATATTTTTCCACCACAAAATGGCAAACCCAGTAAACTCTAGTGCAACAAGTTGGACCTTAACTGTATCTGTATATCCATAACAATCAAATACCTTCTCAACCTTCTATTCCCACTCCAAGTATTCATCTGCATCTCCACTTCCATTGAAGGGCGGAATTTAGACCTTAACATTATTGTCCTTGAGGAACTTGATGTCCTCACTCTTGTGCTTGATAGTACACGACCTCTACTTCTTCCCCTTCATTAATCTCCACATCTACTTCCTCATCATCCTCTTCTGTCTCTTCTAACTCTAGCCTTCGTTTAACAGTTCAGTCTGTAACTCCTCTAATTCACTAATGTTGAACTGGATAGCTGGCTCGACCACCTTAGCCATAGCTTCTCTCTAGAACATTTTTGGGTGGGTTATGTTATGGCATACCTTAGGGTTGTTACTTATTAACTCGCACTATGAGGACAAAACTCTCAATAAGATTGGCGAGTTTGTCAAGTTTGTCATCAACTGACCTAAGAGTGTTACTAGCATTTTAACCATGACTAGGTTAAGCACCACTACTTTGGTCTCCAATAACACCTTGAACACTTGATTCTAACATGGTATAATACTTTTCAAATAGTTTAACAACATAATACATAGGAAAACAATACTACCTTATTACCCAAAACTTCGACTAATACATTAACAACTTTAATGCCTAATAATCACCTGAACATGATAGTAAAGAACTTGCTCTGTTTTCATAGTGAAAGATGGAGTAAGAACGGAGTAGCAAAGAACTATACTTACCAACACACAAACACACTGTAGCAGCTATGAAAGAAACATAATAGCTAATAACAACAAGTAAACCAAAACTTCACTGTAACTTCATATACTCGCTTTCAAAACCGTACTCTAATACCAACGAAACTAATGCATCTCTAAGGTCGAACATACGAAGAAACACTACAAAGAAAAGAAAAAAAAAAAGGAAAAAAAGAAAAGTTAGCAAAGTTTAGTCGGCTACCAACTGGATATAACACACCAATTAATCCTACTTGGCCTACAATTCACTGGATATAACTCATCAGTATGAATTAAAGGGTCACTTGCCATTACTCCTTGATAAAAGGAATAGATAAGAGTTGAAAAGTAATGAGAACACTAGGGTTGCTTAAAGCAAAACTTATATAAATTCTGATAATGAAGTTGTCGTCTACATAAATTAAGTAAGGGTTTTTATACCCATCCCACTAGGGTTATTTTATATGTATGAAAAGAAAAAAGGGTATTCTACAAATATGATACATAAAATATATTAAAAAGGGTAAAAAAGACAAAGAATATTTAGTATGAAAAAGTGAAGAATCCTTTTGGAATGTTGTGCTAAAAGACACGTGTTGCATAGTGGCTGGTCGTTTTAGAATATAGTACAACTCGAACAAAATGAAAAAAAAAAAAAGAGGTTATGTAGTCCGAGCCAACCTACTCTGGATTAAGTCAATCCTCGGCCAGTCAGTCATGAATGAATATTCACCTCAGATTGTAGTTGGATCCTAATTGATTCGAGAGCTTGGCTTAAAACAGTTGTTAAGGTTGGTATGTTTGAATGTTATCAAGATAATGGTACAACTACTTAGCAAGTAAGCATGCTTACCCAAAGGTTTGACATATCTACTTAGTAGTTCTAGAGACAATGTTAGTGTACAAGAGAGCTTGGTACTTAGGTTGATTATAGCATAAATTATGGAGGTCGGAATAGGAACTCTTGTCCTAGATAGGGCTACTAGCCATTATCCTCCTCATGAGTCCTTGAAGTCCTTTAGCTCGACTATGCATAATTGGTCTGGTGGGTTGATTCCTATTAGCACTTTAGTAGCTTTTTATATTAAGAAGGTATCGGCTTGATGGTAGACACTATTAGGACGATATGATCTACTCTTTACAATACTTATGAAGGTTCGTATTTAGACATCGGCTTGACAATAGCTAGGATTACTGTTAAGCCAATAGTTCTTGCTCCATGTCTTCATCTTTTCTTTTCCTCCATCTTCTCATGTAAGGACTATCATATGGTGGCCCCCTAGGACCTATAAGATATATGAAAAAGATACTAAGTTTAAGATCCAAATTACTGAATCTAATGTACTAAATTGATCAAATCATAATTTTCGTTTGTGTAAATCAATTATTTGTGATTTTTATAGTAGCTCAGTGCATTCAAATTCATTTTCACCCAAAATCACATCCAATTTAGAGAAAATTATATACTATAAGTGTAGGATTTTTCACACTCATCAATGATGTAGCTTATAACCTCCAATAAAGCCAGTTTCACCTTAGAATTTTTTAGGACCTCATAGCACTCAAATTGCTTCTTCATTTTATCTACCCAAACAAGGTAATCCTTGGTACCTTTACTTCCTAATAAGCTCGGCATTTGCAACTTCAGATTCTTAACTCAAGGAGCTAGAACATTCTGTTCTTTAATGTCATAATACTCCTCTTCACCTTGCTCATCAACTTCATCAAGCATTAATCATTGCTTAGTTGGCTATTCCAATCCTCTAGCTTAGACATTCAGTATTAAGCGATTAGGTTAGCCCATGTAGGCATCACCTCGATTACATACTTCATCTGTTTGGTAATCTTCTTAGCTAATTCTAAAATTCTGCCATTGTGTTGCATTGTTGTCAATAAGCTCTCCATCAAATCGATGAGCCTATTAACCTTCTCGTCAACTAACCTTAGAGCAGCTAAGCCAACCCTTTCTACTGTGAACAACTCTACTCTCATTGTCACTCATACCAGCATTGATAATCGAATCAGTCATTTACCATAGCAATACTCAATATAATAGTAAACATAATCAACACAAACAGAGCACAATTCTGCACATACATAACTTTGAAAATCCTCTAACCTCTCTTCTCCCACTACACCTACTATAATTCTTTGTACTCTCAACTTTGGAAAAGCACAAATACACTAGTCATGTTACTCAAACTGTCAATACTTACAATCCTAAAACCAATATACCTAGAAAGATGTCTATGATCGTTGCCTATGGTTCTCGATGTCAAAAACAAAGTAAAATAAAGTGTGATACAAATGCAACTAGAATTTACAGAAGACTTACTTTGGATAGCTATAACACTCTTAGAAACAACACTCACAACTTATTTTATATTACAAGTCTTTAATATTATTTCATCGAGGCCATATGTAAACCCTGCAACTTTTACGTTTTGGAGTTAGAGTCAAGTATGAAAGTTAATAGATATTTCTTAGGGTCAACGAGACTGAAGAAACTAAAATCAATAAAAATTTTAAATCAAAAGCTTAAAATGAACTCGAAACATTAATTTAAGATCTGAAAACCTTAATTGCATATGAAATCCTTAAACCTTAAATATACATAACCGCAAATCAATTAAAAACTCTAAACCCTAAAGAGGTGAAGCCCTCCCAAATATAAATAAAAACTTAATTTGTTGGTAAAATTAATCTCAAATTATATGAAATCGCATAAATTCAATATCAACCAATTAGAGATATTCCTAAATAATATTAATTAACTAAATTAAGCTAGTTTAGGAAATAAAATTACGAATTTTCCCTTACAAATGTATTGTGCTATACATGTATAACATATAATTTTCTTTTACACACAACTATTTATATAAGATACCATATAATATCAAATGATTAAATTAAGACAATTAAAGTAAAATTGAATAAAGTTACAATTTTACCTCTAAACATTATGCATTGCACCATATACTTGTGTAAAACTAACTTTTAATTGTAAATGTCAAAATATAAAATAGATGTAATTTTTCGTATACAATAAATTATACAATATACTATATATTTTAGTAGTGTGTTTTACTAAATATGATGTAATTGTGATATACCCAATTTATTTGATTTAATTAGTCAATTTACTTAGTCTAAACCTAAATCTAGCCACCTAAAACTTATAATATCTTATCTTAATCTAACTTAACTAAAATCTATAAACTAAATAAGATAAGAAGCATGAAATATCCCCATATTTTCTTCATAAATTTTGGCTACCAATTAAATACCACATAACTTGATTTGAAGTCTTTCTACAACCTTTACTAAATTTTCATACCCAAACTCAAGATTAGTAGTTGAAGCATATGGAAGTTCCTTGAAATTGAAAAAGGATAAATTAAACTAAGATTGATTATCATTATAAAAGACCGCAATAGTAGATTCGAAAACCTTAAAATGGATACTAAGAAATCTTAAAGCTCTAATTAAAACCCTTATACGTAAAAAACCCAAAAACGACTGTAAAACCCTAATTGTAACATTTGAAACCCTAATCTAGTGTCACAAACCCTAATTCACATATTAGGCCCTAATGAAATAGCAAAACTATTCGCTATTCACAAACAATTCACATAATCACTCTAAAACCCTAATTTACCTTCTAAAATGTAATTAATTAGCAATAATCAACTCTGATTCCTAAACAACCTAAATCAATTACATAAAATGATCCAATAGGTTAAGTTGACATAACAAACCCTAATTTGCACCTAATTATTGTCATATGTACTTTAGTTATGATTAAGAAACTTAATTATTCCTTAATCTTATAATCAAGTATTAAATTTTAATTAACTATGAGTTAAAAATAATTATTCACAAGAAGATAGGTAATTAGTTACAAATATCTTCCTTTAACTAAGCACAATATGTCCTTTAGGGGGTAAAATAACCCAATATATGGTAAGAGATCAAAGGGGTACAAGGAGTCCCTACTGATCTTGGTACTAAATACTAGATATGGTAATTATGGTCCCCCATTTTCTCTTCCTCTTTGTTGGTTTTTCTTCCTATTCAAACACTCAAATTTTCTCTCATTTTCTCACAAACACTTATCCTCAAATTCTCTCATCAAAATCATAACCCTCTGCTCCAAAAATACCTCTTATTGTTACCTTTCTACTGTTAGACCAAGACCACCACCACCTTTGGCTTCAAAGCCACTACCCCTATACATCACCTTCACCACACCTAAATCCCTTACAAAGCCAAGCCATCATGACTCCATTGAAGCTCCTTAGTTCAACATTCTAGGAAAAAAGGAAGGCTACAGTCACATTAGTCCATTAAGGTTATTGAATCTTGATATCTTTAAGTAGAACTTGTAATTTGTTACTTTCATATGTTCTAGAGATAACATTACAAATAATTATTCACCTTACATTTGTTTAGAGATGAATAGTTTGGGTACAGACATGATAAACTCCAGAAAATTTATAGTGAGGTGTAAGTAGCAACATGTAGAGATTAGATGAAAAATATGCATAACCATGAAAATAGTTAAGAAAATCAATAAGAAACCCTAGACCCTAGCTTAGCTAAAACACATATGATGTATGCTTCATCTCAAACACCCCAATTAGTCTAGTGATTTAATTAAATCGTAAAATCCTTTAAGCTAGTATCGTTAGAAATCACTTCTTAATAGTTAATTACTCATTTTAGTAAACTCTAAGCAATTCCAGTTTCAATATAAGCATTTTTTTTTATTATAGAAGTCTAAATTAAGGTCCCGATATGATTATTCTAAAAACCCTATTTTACGTACTTATTAAGTATATTAAATTATGTTTTACATATAGGATATAAGAACTTTATTAGTACTTTACATTACGATTTTTTTTATATAAGAATTATTATCCTGAATAGTATATATATTCTTATTTTAATTAATTCTTTATTTTCTTTTTCTACATAAACACTACTACATACTAGAAAGTTCTAGAATAATCTACCCTAAACCCTATTTCTTTCTTTTTTTCTTTCTAGTCGTAAATGCCGTTCTCTTTCTCTTAGCTCTCACTCTCTCTCTCTATCATCATTTCAATTTCTCTCTCTTTCGGCATTCTTTTTCTTTTCAAACCTTTCCCCTCTTTAAAAGCATCAAACCCCACCCTCTTAAAATTCAACACTTAACCGTTGTTATCTCCTATCCCCTTCTACCCCCTCTCTCGCTTAGATTACTCCCCCCCTAATCAATAACTCAACCCCACTCCCCCAATATCTCTTGCCCATTCATTTTCTTTTTATTTTCCAGTTCAAATCTCAATTGTCCCTGTACAAGCATTTCCATCGGCCTTACGCCCTCAAATTCCACCCCCATTTCCGAAGCCTATTTAATAACATTCTCTTCAATTCATTCTTTAAGCAGCTCATCTGAAATTCAATTTAATTTCACTTTCACTTGGGTTTCATTCTACGCATTCTAAATTAACCCTGTAAATGTTATTAATTAATTATTTGAGTATATTATTTTACAGGTTATAAATTTTCTATTATTGTTTATGATAGGTTCTCCTTCATCATTATCTAGTGTTTCCATCCCAGTTGTTGATCACAAGCCTTTTCGATTTCTTATTCGGTACCATATACATAGAGTATTGAAATTATTTATTATTTTCCATTGTTAGTGTGGAAATAAGTATTCATTAGTATTTGATTACTGCTATTAAATCATTCGATTATCATGTTATATAGTATTATTTTATATAAAATTTATTATTAAATATATTTTATCGTAATTCAGAGTATTGGATAGATTATATATATATATATATATATATATTGGGGCTAAATTTCTGTTTCTGTTGTATTCAAGTTGGGTTACTATTTTCTGTTTAATTGTAAAGTATGTTAATGATCATATTCTATACATAAGTCCCGAGAGTCGATTTGGTGTACTATAATACTATTTTATTATTAGTATGCTTTATTATTGATATTGATGGCATTACAATCTAAGTATTTTTATCACATTAGTATTATGAAGGTATAGTATATTATATTATGCATAGTATGTTCATTTTATTCATCAATTATTGTTATGTTATTCCTTACGAAATTCTACAAATTATACTATTTTTAGATTAAGTGCGTATTATTTTATTACCATATCAATTTGATAATCTTTATATTTTGGATACTCTAATAATGTGTCTATGTTATTTTTTTCTTTTATATAGATAAATATATATATATAACGTACTTTACGATTTATTTTAAATAAGTGATCTTATATAATTATATCATATTATGTTCTATTTCTATTATAGAATTATCATATGATTTGATGATTTCTTTTGGGACCTTAATTAGATAGATTATAGGTTCATAGATAACTTCTAGGTAGAACTTAGTCATATAGTGCTTGAAGGTTAATGTGTTACTTGTTTTTCATTTAGATTTGTAGTGTTCGATTTCCCTTATCGAGGTCTGAGCTTTTGTATCCTGTTTTCGTTTGTGGAGTGATTCCAGGTACGTAATGCTTACTTGTATGGTTGTACGTGTTAAGACTTAGATTATAATTAAACTAATATATATATTCGACCTAAATGATCTTGACTGTTGGTTATGCTTAACCGCTCACTCTAGAAGCCCGCAGTGGTAGTTCCCTAGAGGGGCAATTACTAATCATGTGCAAGGTTTCCTTAATGGACTTTCACATGAGACAACGCAGTTAGAATATTAGGTTTCTAGACTCTGGACTCTGAGCATAAAGGACTTAAAGGAAAATATATATTTATATCCACCTATGTATGTGGACGAAGACCAAGTATAGCAAGGTTATGAGTACCCCTTTGTTGTTTATTGGCCTAATGTAAGATAATTAAATTGTTGTTTGTATTATTCTAATATATTATTCTGTTATATCTTCATTTCTACATGTGAATGATCAGGCTTAGCATTCGTATGTGTTTTATGCATCCGTACTGGGCTTGAGCTCACTCTTTTCTTTTTCAGGTACTGAATCAAAGGATTACCTTATTTATGAGGCGACGTTTGTTGATGACATCCAAGAGGAGGATGGAGTCAAGTACCTTTATTACTATGATGGCAAGGATATGGTTGGTTTTTGTTTTACTGGAAATTTATGTTATGTTGGGAGTTATGTTCTTTTGAGGAGATGGACTCATTTTCTAATATTTAAGGATTTAGTTAGTTGACTTATATTATGAGTCGATACACTTCTAAACTCAATTAGATATTTTAGGTTTTTATGAGGTTATGAGTAGATATGGCTACCCACTCCTTTGTGGTTTATATGTATTATTTGCGGTATGATTCATTTATGCTCATTGATTTATAGACTTAGAAGCTTTAACATATCCAAAGCTAGTTGGGATATGTGAAGGGTTATAGCGCCCATTTAGGGCAATGGGGCGTTACACCATCATATTTTGAGTTTTCATGTTAATCTCTAACTATACAAGGCTTAGGAAGTGAAATAGTTTAGGCAAAACCAATAAAATACATATTACTAGAAAGCTTCGTTGAATCATCATGAAAGTCCACTTATATTACCATAACAAACTTAATGTAATTCTGGAAATTTCTCATTTTTATGCAAATTAAGTTACTAAATAAAGTTAATAATGATTTAGGAGATGATAATTAAGGTTAAATACATGAATCATAACTTAAAGACATAATTAAGCTTAAAATGAGTTCTAGGCCTTAGAAATTTGATTTAGAGACCATTGAACAAGAAGAATCAGATCTAAACATTTAAGAAAAACCATGTATTTAGTAGGCCATAAAAGAATTAGGCTCAATAGAGTAAGCTAGAGTTATGTTAAAGGCCCTAAATAGTAAAATAAACCTTAAGCAGTTAAAAAAGGCTCCAAAGGCAAGACATGGGCCCATGGAAACATTAGTAACAGTAGCTATACAAAATGTTTAAGGACCAAATAAAAAGCCCACAAAGCCTATTAGGTGATTTAGGAAGCCCATAATAAGCCTAAACTTGAGCTTAGATCCGTAACTAGCTAAAAAGGCCAATTTTGGCCCATAGAGCTAAAAAGAAGGTTTGGACCAAACCCTTAATGGACTATCTAAAAGTTTGACCCTAAAGTAATTAATTAAAGGCCCAATAACTAATAAAAGAGGCCCATTATCCAATAAGTAGGCCTTTACCTAAGATAATGCCTAAGAACCCCTTAAGTAAAGCCCTAAAATGGCTAAGTAAACTAAAGGAAGCCTATAAGCCAAAACCCAAATAACCCTTCAACCCCTTAGGTCCAATTACTAAACAAAGGCCCAATTAATATTAAAATCTGGCTATGATTAGAAATTACATACTTAGACCTACAATAGAGCTCAAAACTAAGTTGATTAAGACATTCATGACCCATGAAACTGACCTTACCAAACCTTATGATTACGAGTCCTAACTCTCATAATGGATCCCATCATGCAAAAGTATGTCCGAAATTATGTAAAATCGACTATAAGTGCAAAAAACAAACTTAAAAGATGAAGTTACGATAAAAAAAAAAAAACAAAATTTAACCTTAATTGGGAAATATAGCAAATTTAACTTAGATAATTAAATGCTTTTGCCACAAACTTATGATATTATCATTACTTTAATTACCAGGCAACTTTGAAATCAATCCTAAGATACCCAAGGATTTCTATAGCTATAGGCATTGTGATAAAGTGAGCACTTCTAATGACTCTATAGTTGTTTTGTACTTGTAATTAATACACATAAATTATATATGTTAATAAATTAATGCTTAAGGTTCGGTTTGTGCATGTGATTGAATATTGGTTGTTTCTTGTGCAAAAATACTGTTAATTGTGATAGCAAAATAAATTAGTTGTAATATTGAACGCTACATGATTAGATAGCTTGTGATTTTGGTTAATCACCTAATAATTTAACTTAATTATATTCTGTTTATCTTAAACTAAATGAATCATGCATGACTTTGGCATTGCATTTGTTATTTCGACCATCACCTCACATAAAGGTAAAAAAGGGTCTTATGGGGGCTGCTATTTTTTAAATTTGAATTAAATTGTTTTTTGTACAATGTACTTATATAATATGGCCCTACCCTTGACTCACTAGCTTGGCATCCTGAGATGCTAACGATGAGTGGCGAAGGATCATATCTTGAGACCTCTACTATAGAGAGTAAGTATTGACTACATGGGCTACCTCACTGCCCAAACCTAGGACTTGGGTTTTTACTAGAATCTAAAATGTGATTTTTTTAAAAATGAAACGCAGGATTTCAAAATTGGTCAAAAGCTCAAGTGTTAGAAGTCAATTGTGATTAGTGCCGATAAATCTCTAACCCTTTTATTTGAAAGGCATTAAATCCAAAGTTGTGTACAGCACTTGGTCAATCACATACACTATTTGGCATATTACTTGATCATGCATTTATATGATAGCTAATTAAATGTTGATGACTTGCTTGCCAATATAGTAGGAGGGATATCTCATCAATCTTATATAGCTTATTGCCCAATAGTTTATTTTGCAAGATCATTAATAGCTGGGATTGGGATATGAGTCGAGTGTAGAGTGCAACTATTGAGTAATATAATGAAAAGTTAGGATTAGAAGAGGATTTATATAGTTGATTTAGAATATCTATGTAATAAATAATCTTTTGTTTAAGTTTTAGCATCTATATTAAGTTTTAGAAATTTTTAGAGTTGTTTATCCTATCTTATTATTTGATAAGAGATATTAATTTTTTATAGTTTTAACAAACTTTAAATTATCGAGTATCCTTAGATATTTATAAAATAAAATTGTCATATATAACATAATTAAGTGTGATTAGTAATTAATTAGTTCGAGTATTTCAATCTCTAACTTGCGAGGTGATTTTTGTAATATGGTGCATATGTGATATAAAAAATTTTAGCAATCCTATCAAGTCTCCTTTTAGGGTGTTACGTTATAAATGTCATTCACCTTTATACTAAAAATAACCAATCCTATATATAACATCTTTTATATTTGTTACCATCATTATTTATTACTATATTTACGGTATCATTATTATTATTAATTACAATGATGATTACATTAATTTATATTAAATTTAATGTTTTATTGTCTATAAAAAGATAAACATGTTGAGAATGATCAATTAATTGTAAATGACACATATTTCTATACACCATTTCCCACCTAATCTGATCTTAGGTAATAGTTACATGCCATGCCATTTAAAAGTTATCTTCCGAATACCTTTTAGAACTCAAGTTGCATCGAAGATTTAAACAAAAGAAATGTGAATACCAAATTCATGCTCCAAATGAGATCAAACCTTCATCTACTTTTTGTTAATCCATGAAGGGTTGTTTATTACCTAAATTTACTAATATTTTGCTTATCAACGGTAGCATAAATACTTATTATGTAATACTTCACCTTCTAAGCATCTACTTAAAACTTTTTCCTTAACCTTTAGTACCTAAAGACAGTTTGTTATGCCATCCTTAAGTTAGGGATAAGGCGAAACCTATATCCAACTTATCATTTAACATCATGAACACTTGTTTCCAAATTTCTTTTATTCAACATAACAAACCACAGTAGAAATCTTTACAACAGTGATTCATAGTCAAAGTATTACAACTATACGGTCTTATGTATGGTTTCAGTAGACAACCTAAGTATCGCATTTACAATCTCTATATTGAAATCTACATGTAGCACATTAATACTTCTTGAAGTGCTACTTATTAGAACATAAGTCAAATCCTGCAACTACTCGATCCTTCTCAAGAGAAACTACTCCAGAAAGCACACTAAAGTCTTCTTGCTCATGCAGTATGTTGTTCTATTAAACTTCTTCCTAACTTAAGGATAAGATAACTTATCACCTTAGCTTACTGTAAGCTAAACGAGAGTGGATAAACATATAACACTACAAGCAATATCACACGACAACCAAGCAAGTTATTATTCCAACTATGTTACTTAATAATAATCCAGCCAAACAAGTAAATGCAACAAATGTATGCCATGCTTATGCAAGTGACATGCATTAGCACTAATATCCTAACCTAACCCTACCTTAAGCCTAAGCCCAAGCTTAAGCCCATTTAATTAGTCAACACTCCTAGGCATTTAGACAACTCATTTAGGAACTTAGAAAAGAACTTAACTTAGTGGAAGCCATGCAATTTCTATATGCATAAAAACCAACTTTTATAAACTAAGTTATCTGTTTTACAAAACTAAGCTTTTAGAAGCTAAACTATTTACTTAACAAACCCTAAGGTTTCAAAATAAAACTTAGCTAAGTGAAATCTCAAGTTTAGAAAACTTGACCAGTTGGCCCTTTTTATGCCATGCTATGAATGCAAAAATTACAATCTAAGAAAAACCAAATAATATGAAGTAAGCTTAATCAACTATTTATTTGCTAAACTTTTACTTCATTTCATTTACGTTTTCATCTCTAAAGGCTCGTTATCGAGTTCACTTAAGTGAACACCATAGGAGGTAGGTTCAGCTTCTAAATTCTTTATCATGTTAGTACAAATCTTAATGAACAGATAATAACTAATTAGCAGCATAACAACAATTATCAAAGTCAATAACCAAGCATGTTTCATCTAACCAAATATATAAAAGAGATTAAGAATCATCTAATAACTTTTAATCAACATTATCAAACTTGCACACAATCTTAATTGAGTTAATCACAATAAAGTAAGTTAGAAGACCAAATCACAATCAGTTGATATAATTTGCTATAAAACATACATATCCACTTACATGTAATTACCAATATCTCAAAGCCTATGCTTTAATGCAAGTTCTTCTTTACCTACTCCAGCTAGAAAGCATTTATGTAATAGTCACGAATAAGTTGGATGCAAATTAATTTAAGAAGTTACTTACATCCTATGATTTCTTAGTACTATCTGGCTTAACTTTCGATTCACTTTCTAAGCTAACTCTAATATAGAGCTCTATCTGAGGGCTTTATGACCTAACTTCTAAGGTAGTTATAATTTAACATTCTTATCAAGAAATCCTTTGAATCAACCTCTAAATACCAATGAAATATATTGTTTCACTACCCATGTCATTGAATTATTGCCTTTCAACACCAAATTTACCATTTCTACATTTAGTCAGACTAGTTTACCATCCCAAAGCTAACTCATAGCTATGTTATAACATATATAAGTGAAATAGCTAAGGAAAACAACATTATTTAGAACTTCTAGCTCTCCGTTTCACTTTATACCAAAATTACCCGAAATCTAATTTCTTAGTTTCCCAAAAATCTTCATACGATAATAAAATAAACCCTTTTAGAAACTTGTGTACAAAAACTATACTGTTTACTATTTTTTAAATTTAATGCACAATTATTTTTAAGCTTGATTTATTAAGGACCCCATATAACAGCTTTGAATTTCAAGAATCTAGTTTCATCTTAGATTCTACATGAAAAATACCTAGGAATATTAAGTTTTATAATTTTTAGACAACATTTGCTATTTTTACAATTTTAGTAAAAATTTGGGGAAATCAAACACTCGCCCTCACTAGCTTTTTAGGTCATCGTTTGGCCATGGGTAGTTGTTAGCAATTTCGTATGAGTCATTTCCCTTTAGGTAGTGGTTAATGCTTGTTGTCAGGTTGCATGGTTGTATGGCTACTTTAAATACCTAAATTTTGTATCATATTTTTCTATAACTTTTCCTTAGCTTCTTCCTTATGCCTTCTTGAGTTCTTAATATTTTTCTAAACTTAGCTTTCACTAAAATGAACTAAAAGGGTGTTGATTTGCTTTTTATATCAATGGGAGGATCGATTGGATCTTTTTCACAGTGATAAGTAGTGTATTTTATTGCTTTTTCCTAATTGAGGCATCATTTGTCTCCCTTAATGTTTCTCCATATTATTTCTAGTGTTTGCTACGCCTAAAAGATTGTCTTTCCTTATTTTATTGTTTATTATATTTTCCCCCTACTAATTTTAATAAATTATGCTAATATATCATATATATTGTTACATATAATTATTTACGGGTAAATATTTTATAACAAAATATATTCATAATGTAAACATATTTCCAAGATATCATTTGATGCCTTTTTATTTTCCACGTTATCTAAATAATTTATCTCTAAAGGATTGTTAATTATCGGAACTCAAATCATGTGTTTTCGATAAAATAAACAATACTGATAAAATTACGCTTTTGTTAAATTAAATATGTTATATACTTTATTTTGGAAAATACACTTTACAAGGACTCTTTTTTAAATCTATCGGTTCTAGGAATATTTTTTAGATACCCTAAATCTACCAATTTCAAGTACTCTTAACTCATGCTTCTCATGACCACTTAGTTTCCTCACTTCCCAAACCATATTTTTATAAGTTCTATGTTTATTAAGGATGTGCCATCATTTTGAATCCTTGATGGTTGATCAAAGATCGAGGTCTTACATATTAATTTTTAATGTATGTAGATTTTATGTGACATTTTATTAATATTGTCTTTTGTACGAGAAATAAATTTTGGTAGAGGAAGGCAATGATCTATAGCTTTTAATTCCTACAATGGATTTAGTGAGTTATGAATTTTCATCTTGTACACATCCAATTCCATCACCCCTAACCCCCCCCCCCCCCCCACCCCCAAACTAGTAGTTTTAGATTTTTTTTTTCTTTTTTAAGGAAAACGGGTCTTAATTCAGAAAATACAAAAAATAGAAAATTTAGAAGAAACATAAAAAATAACAAATAGAAAATTTCATAAAAAAAAATGAAAGAAGAAGAAAAAAAAAGAGAGAGAGAAAAGGAAAGGAATGCTTAGCTTTGTTTATTTTTGCTTTGGTGAAAAAATAATAAAATTAAGGAAAAAAGTGGAATAAAAATATAAAAGGAAAAAAAAAGTTTTTATAGCATGAAAAATTTTACTTTCCGAAAATAAAAATGAATACACCCTTTGCAAAATAAGGCTTCTTTAGACTAAAACGGTTAAAATTAGGACCCTTTAAAATTTTTCTTAAACAAAACTAAACCGATGAAAACATAAATACAACTGTTTTCTAAATTTAAAAGAAATAAAAAAACACTTAAGTTTTTTAAAATGAACTACGAAAGTCTGATCTCAAATAACGAATACGTAGACACTCATATAAAACTATAGGGTGACTTAAAATATAGAAAAATTTGTTTTTCCACTTTTTTTTTTTTGAAATTGTCCTTTTTGTATATTCAATTGAACAAACTTAATTGCATGTGAATAGATTTTATTCTTAAGGGTGTTATTGGAAGATAAATTCAAAATTCAGAAAGTTAAAAGTGATACCCATTAAGAGTTTTAAAAAGTTAGCCTTTAGACTAAAAAATTTGGTTTTCAAAATTGTTTTAAAAAATTAGTTTTATTGAAAAACTAGTATCCCAATTGGTTATAACTTAACTCATTTTTCCGACTCCAGTTGGGTGGGAAAAAAATTAAGTTTTTTCTTAACTCTTAGTCAATGGTTAATATTGAATGGATTAAGGTTTAATACTAATTAGGTTAAGAAAAATAATATAAATTAGGAAAAAATCAAGCTCTATAACTTAGTGATTTCAGTAAGGAATGTCAAGAGGACTAGCCACATAAAAACTTTCCAAAATTAAATTTACTTTTCAAAATACCCATGTTATTTATTTATTAGTTTCTTGTAAATATATTATGTTTTTTGCATGCATCATACTTAGGATTTTGGGGGGAATGATTACATCAAGGATGCAAGGTAGATACGGTCAAACTCAAGCAGTCTTAAGACCCTAGGACAGGGGGGCATTGTGTAAGCTTCGAATGTAATAGTGTAATCATCGCTCGAGATTGATTAAGCCACCCCACTTAAGCTTTTATATGACCAATGTACCATTTCTTCGAAAACGCGTAAGGTCACAGAGATTAAGAACCTTTAAAACCTACCCCAATTGCATATACTTTCCTTAAAGCTTGAGTTAATACACTACTCCAAAGAATTGTAACCTTACTAATGTTTGAAAGTTTTAGAAATGTAATTAGTTTTTGTAAAAGTTAAACACTAAATCAAACAAGTAAGGTTACAACTTAGGGAGTAATGTACTAACCCAAACAATTCTAGCATATGCATGTTTCCACATACATCCTTTTGTTTTATTGATAATTGGTTCTTGTCCATAAAATGTTTATACCTAAAGATAATGGTAGGTAACTAACAAGTGAACAATCAAAGAATCAATAAGCTGTTAGATGCCCTAGGAATCTATAAGCAGTTGCTACAAGCTAAAGCTACCTACTAGAAGCAAAAAGCTAGATACGCTGAAGCCTCTAACAAGACCAAGGATTGGGCTTTAGGGATGTTGGAGAAAATTATAGCCCAGCTACAAGAGCTAGATTAAGGATTTTAGATGTAGTTAAAAGGTTTTGAATAAATTTTAAGTTTCATTAAGACTAAATGTAAGGCTCCCTTTCTTTTCTTTTTGTCATGATAATAAAAGTTCTCTTCAGCATATTACGCTTTATTCTTTAGTTTTTCCCTCTTTATAAATAACCCTTCAATATTATTCATCTAACCGTTGTTCCCTCTCCTTCGGGAAAATAAAATCCATAAGCTTGTAAATAGAACCCCAAGAATCACCATTTTTTTTTTTTTTTTGTAATTAGATTTATTCGTTTTTGTAAAATAAAGCCCTATCTCTCTCTTACAAAAAAAAAATTAAAAACAAAAACAAAAAAAAATTAAAAAAAATGATTAAAGGAAGAAAGAAAAAAATTTGCTAACGATTACAAATTCTTATGGGCTCAAACTAAATAAAACCCATCTACACATTAAAGCAACTAGCCCAAACATAAAGCCCTCGGCTCGTTAGGACATCAAACCCAAACAAAGCCACTTGGCCCATTAAGATGGCCAATCCAAACACAAGCCTTCAGTCGTTAAGGCATCCAACCCAAACAAAGCCACTTGGCCCATTAAGATTGCCAATCTAAACACAAGCCCTTTAGTCGGTTAAGGCACCCAACCCAAAAAAGGCCATTTGGCTTGTTAAGGAAGCCAACCCAAACAAAAGCCACTTGGCCCATTAGATAACCAACCCAAACATAAGCCCCTCGATCCATTTAGGTATTCAATTTAAACACTAACCCTCAGCCCATCAAGGCAGCTAAACCAAACACAAACTATAACCCATTAAGATAGTCAAACCAAGCTAAAATCGTTAAAAAGCTTAACCATGAACCAAGTCAAAACATGAAGTCAAATGCATTCTCAGTATTAAAATTGGGGCATGTTTTAAGAAAATGGGGGGCAAAGTCCATCTCTACTTAAGGGAAAATAAATATAGATTCCTCCTTAACGAATTATAACTCATTTTTAAAAGGCTTAAGATGAAAAGAGATAAACTATATCCTACACACTAACCTTAAACACTTTGAGAGTTGAGTGATATTATGGTAAGGATGCTTTAGACTCATTCCTTAAAAGAGGTCAATTTTTAATTTGATACACAGATTAAAATGCAATTAAGCACTCATTTTCAAGTCCCAAAACATAATTATCTCTTGTTAACTCCGTGGACTAATTTGGAATATTTTCAAATTTAAACCCTGTCAAGAAGCACCTCATACTAGGGCAATTCAAAGGTTAGGGTCATTAATTAGGAAAAAAGGATAAAATTGGTTTGTACTTACTTCAGTAACATTCATTTAAAGATTACTTTTATTTGTGATAAGTTATTTTTCTTTAAAATAAAGAAGAGTTAACACCTTTTAAACACCTCAAGCTTATACTTACCTCACCCGAACCCATATACTCAAAATCCATGGATTTAAGGCCTTTAATCTTCAAAGTCAAAAACTCGACAATAGAAGCCCAAGGAAAAAGAGTTTAAAAAAAATGAAAGAATATGGTAACAAAAAAAAATTATTTAAAAAAAAATGAAGGAAAAGGAAGAAAAGAGGCAAAAAAATTGGGCCCAAGTGTAAGACGAAAGCCCCAAAAGATATATCACATTGCAGCAAGGGTAGTAAAACTAAATCAAATCCCAAATAGCTCCAAAAAACGTAAGACCTTGAATCACAATCCAAGCCCCAAAACACAAAACCTCTATATCTACTTTGCATCACACTTTAAAATCACAAACAGAAAACTTTCTTACCTATGCTGGATCATATAAAGCCGCCCTACCCACAATACATCCCATACTTGATAAAAGCTCTTTTGATCTTAAAGGATAATTTATCTTTAATAAAAATTATTTTTGAAACCGGGGCAAGCACACTTCTAATTTTTTTCTAAAGGTTCTCGACTTGTATACTTGGATTAAATAAATAAATCTTTCAAAATAGGCTTTCTCATTAATCCCTCTCAAGACCATATGACCAAAAGCCTAAATTCACAATATTGAACCAAGAAAGACCTAAGAGATTAATCAAAGCGTGTCACCTACGAAATGAACTATAATTTTTGGAACAGTAGTCAAGAGTAAAATCTAAACCAAAGGTACGTAAGGAAGTCCTTTTTGGCTAAACTAATCATGAGTTACCTTTTCCTTAAGAAATAAATGTTTGGAATCACAAGGCTTCACTAGGAGGCTTAGCATTAAGGTTAGGAAGAACATGAGAGGCCCTATGTCGTTATCAAGAAATGATTTATACTTGCTAGCAAACTTTGAAGAAAAAAAAAAGAAATTTAAAAAGAAAAAGACAAAAAGAAAAAAAAGAGAGAGAAAGTAAAGGCTTATTATAAGTTTTTTATTCATTTTTAAGTCCATGTCGACCTAAATGGCCAAGTTTTCAATTTATTGTGACATGCTTGTTTTTAATTCATTGTGACTTGCTTATTTCCAATGTGGTCACACCATTTAAGCCAACCATATTAGTCTAAGATAACTCTTTTCCAAATCAAGAGGCATTATCCTTAATGCCTTTCTTCGTCATGAATGGTTTTCATCAAATTTTTTATTTATAAAAATTTTCAAGTCAAGAAGTTTTTCAATTTGGTTAAGCTCCTCACTTTACTTCTTCAATCCTTCATCAATTCTACTTTTTTAGGCTTCTAGCTAGCTCTTAGAATGTCGTCCCATCTTCAATCCATTTTTAGGATTCTAGTCAACTCATAGAGCGTTGTCTCAACCCATATTTCCTTAGGGACCAACTCATAGAGTGTTGTCCTATTTTTTTACCAATCTTCAAGGTTCTAGCTAGCTCTTAGAGCGTTGTCCCTTCATCAATCCTTCTCTTAGGGTCTTAACGAGCCCTTAGGGCACTTCCCTTTATCAATCCTTCTCTTAAGGTCTTAATGAGCCCACAAGGCATTTCTCTTCATCAATCCTTCTCATAAGGTCTTAGCTAACCTATAGGGTGCTTCCCTTCATCAATTTCTCTTAGGGTCTTTGTAAGTAGAGTAGTTCCATGTAGTTATTTCGAGTAGTTCTACATAGCTATTCTGAGCAGTTTCACATAGATATTTTAAACTAATAATTTAGGATGCACGCAAAAGTAAGCCGATTAAAATGATATTTTATGTATAAATGCTAGGAGTTAGACAATGACACGTTGTATGTCCAGAATATAGAAATATAATAAAATAATATTATTATAGCTATAAATAGTCAATTTTACTAAATCGTATTATATCGTAACTTATTCGCTGTAAATGGGTAAATTAGATAACAAAAATTAATCGAACTTTAGAGATAAGTTATTTAGACAATAAAATTATAAAATGACACAAAATAACATATAAAAATGCTATTTGTATTTTTTTGGTGTAATTATTAAATATAATTATATACTTAAAAATGCTCGAAATACTAAAAAATACTTATAATTACCTAAAAATTTATAAGAAAAATAATAAAAAAAATTTAAACCACTATAATCCATATGGATGAGGTGTCAAACATTTTAAGCTAGCTATTGATTGAAGAATCAAGGCTAAAGACACTTGGTTATGTTTAAATTGAACGTATTTAAGCCAAAATTAGGAGAGAGAAATTCATTTCTCACCTCACAAACTTAAGAATTTTCGCCCTTTTTCTCCAAAACTCTAAACAAGCTTTAGGGAGCTTAGGAAAAATATAAGATGGAGTCAATCACAAAGAAACAATTATGGGAAAAATTTAGAATCAAAACTGTACACACCAAAAAGAATTAGAGAACACATGTTTAGAGAGAATCTATAAGCTAACCACTACTACTGGCTAATAATAGTAGTAACGTCTAAGGCTATCGATATAATGGTAGTGGCTTCTGTTAGTTGGATATCCAATTTTCGGTGAGCTTCGAATTTTCATCTAATTTTCTACTATTTTTGAAAAATAACAATTTAAGGGAAAAAATTCTAGAAAAAATTATTTTGAAATATTTTTACATATACTATTTGATAAAAACATTAGTTTGTAAAATTTTCAAGTAGATATATGATGTCCTAAAGAAATAGAGCAATTTTCAAAACTGATTTGAATGATCCCATTATTGTTATTTCAAAACCAAAATTTTTCTTGGACTTCCTTATATTGCATGTTTGGATCCTATGAAAAGATTTCAATTAAAAACATTTTTTTTTATTTTTAGTAACTTTTAGCATCAAAGTTTGGTGAAAATGTTTTTTTGGGGAGCTATTGTGTATTTAGCTTTAAGGAAATTAAGTTGTATCAATTTTGGAGTTCATATAAGTTATGTTTCATTATAAGAAATGATTTGGAGTTGGTCAGATTGAATGGAATTTGATGTATGCATAAACCATTGGTTATGACCTACATGCATTGAGGTGAGGGTATGTAGATTTGGAAGTTTGAGTGATATGGTGAATATGAGTATAAAGAACCTGTTATATGATTATGTTTTATATGCTTGTAAACTAAAATAGGACATTAAGGTGAGTCGATGGGAGTAACACATAAATTGATTCTATTTAGAGAGTTTTTCAAATGATTGAACTAGTAAAGGGGGAGACTAGATCCTTGGTTTAGATACTTAATCAGAGAGATAGATGGCAAAGGATTGTAATTATAACTCTGCTGGGACCTTGTTTGAGAAGCTAGTTGGTAAAATAAACAAGGTTGGTAGATGAATGGACTTTAACTCTAAACATGTTAGAGCTTCGTATAAGGAATTGTTTGGTAAAAGAAGAATGATTGTATTGAGTTTAAAGACTTGACCAGAAGGTGGGCTGATTTAGAAGGCTTAGATCAAATCACTTTAGAGACATCTTCTAAGGGTTAATTTGTAAAGAGGGTATGTAATCTTTAGTTTAGAAAGTTGGATAACAAGAGGGACTTAACTATACCTATCAAAGACTTATATAAGAAGTCTTTGGCATCGGTAATGTAGTTGGAAAGGCTTTGGGGACTTGCTTCGAAGATTGGTTGGTGTGAAAGCTTAAGTGGAAATGACTTTAGAGTCTTGGTCAGAGGGTTGATTAGAGTAAGGGTATAACTGAGATAATCTCAAAGACTTAGTTAGAAGGTTCTGAGATCGAAACTTGGTATTAGGCAATTTTTCAAAACCTTATATAGAGACTTCAGCTGCAAGTTGGAACTCAATACAAAGTTTATACCCCTTGCTAAAGATAAGTCATAACTACACTTAAATTATTAAAACGAACTTATCGAACATTATATTTAGGAAAACCAAAATGATTATATTGATTATTTTAAGGAGAACAATGAAAGCGAATGAGATCAACTATTGAGACCAGTAAGCATCACATGTCCAAGTAAGTGGGATTAGTGCTTCACCGCACTTTGAAGTATTATTTAATGATACTTGGAGACCCTAATATATGTCTTGATTGTAGTGGTAAGATAGTTCCCTATGTATATGCAATGTGTATACTTGAATAATGTTTTGCTAATTGGAGTGTTGGATTTTATGTATTGGTTACTTTATGATTTTGCTGGATTAAACTGTTTGAAATTGCTTGATCACCTCAAAAGCAATCTAACTTAACCTTGACTTAGCTACTAATCAAATTTGCATCACAAGGCACTAGGGGAATACAATTTGGTTTCCCGAGCCAAATACGGACCTTTCAATAAAGATAGCAAAAATAGTCTCTTCCCTATACTTAATTGAACTAACCAATATAAGAGGGGGTTGTGGTAAGGTTGGGGATTGTGGTTTGAAGGTAGTCACAAGAAAAGCGTGTTTCTCCATTGCACAAACCCCGATTTGGTTTTGATCTATGAATGCGCAATGTCAAACTCCTTGAAACTCATATTAGAGATAGTGTAATTTCTCTAATCTCATGACTACTGGCCATCATCATATGATAGCATTTGCTTGAATATGCATTGCATCTAATTAACCTTACTTATAAATTTTGGTTGCTCTGTGTAGGATATGTGTTATTGTCTCCATCCTACTTACTGAGCAAGTTGTCACTCATTCCCTTATAGCTATCTTATAGGTCTTTCGATAGATACATTAGTTCCTACTCTAAGTTCCAAAAACTGTAGAGAACAGGGTTGAGGTGTGAGATTCAAGATTAATTGGCTGGAATCCTATTGTGTTTATTAACTTTACTAACCTTTAGAAAAACTAATAAAATCTTTTTAAGTGACTCTAGTTTTCAACTAATATTACCGGTACTATGTTATATAAACCTAGGGGCTATTATATTAAAGTTGTTTATAAAACTTATTTTCTTTTCAAGCTTTTATATCACAAAATCTCTTTCAAAAGCCATTTTAGTAAGTTACACCACAAGTTGATGTCAAATACAAATTGAATTAGATGACTCAAAGCTATGGAGTAGTAAAGGCCTAGTGTAAGTTATACCTACGTTAGTAGCTAAGTGGTTAGCTTCGAGCTTAGATTGGTTTACATGGTAGAGTTATTATGACTCCTTAGTTTGGGGCTTGATAGTTTAAGGTGGTATTAAAGGAGCACTTCCAGGTTTTCTTAAATCAATTCCAATTTAAGATTGCTAGTCCCCTAGAGATGCATCTGCCTAGGATAGTCAACTCAAAAGAGCACTTCCAGGTTTATCCAAATTGATTCCAATTTATGGTTACCAATCCCTTAAAGATGCAACTGCTTAAGTTAGTCAGCCTGAAGGAGCACTTCCAGGTTTTCAAATCGATTTCCAATCTAAGGTTGCTAGTCCCCTAAAGATACACCAACCTCGAATAATCAACTTAGAGGAGCATTTTCAGGTTTATCTGAATCGATTCTAATCTAGGGTTGCTAGTCTCCTAGAGATGCACCCACAAAGGTTAATCGGTTTAGAAGAGCATTTTTAAGCTTTCAAATAGATTTCCAATATAGGGTTGCTAGTCCCCTAGAGACGCACCCAATTAGGATAGTCAACTTAAAGGAGTACTTTTGGGTTTTTCTCAAATTGATTCCAATTTAGGGTTGCTAGTCTACTAGAGACACTCATGCCTAAGTTACTCAACTTAAAGGAGCACTCCTAGGTTTTCTCAAATCAACTCCAATTTAGGGTTGGTAATCCCTTAAAGACGCTCCCACTTAGGTTAGTCAAGTTAGAGGAGCACTTCTGGGTTTATTCAAATTGATTCCAATTTATGGTTGCTAGTCTCTTAGAGACATACCCGCCTAGGTCAGTTAGCTTATGGGAATACTTACAAGTTTTTAAAATGATTTCCAATCTAGTGTTGCTAATCCCCTAAAGATATACTTACCTAGTATAGTCAACTCAGAGGAGTACTTCCAGGTTTGTCTAAATCAATTCAAATTTAGGGTTGCTAATCCCCTAGAGACGTTCCCGCCTCTGTTAGTTAACTCAAAGGAGCACTCCTAAGTTTTCTCAAATCAATTCTAATTTAGGGTTGCTAAAAGTGACACTCTTACCTAAGTTAGTCAACTCAAAGGAGAACTTCCAGGCATGTCCAAATCAATTCCAATTTAGGGTTGCTAATCCCTTAAAGACACATCTACCTAAGTTAGTCAACTTAGAGGAGTACTTCTAAGTTTGTCCAAATCGATTTCCAATCTAAGGTTGCTAATCCCCTAGAGACGTAGTTACTTAGGATAGTCGGCTCTAAGGAGCACTTCTAGGTTTGTTCCAATGGATTCCAATTTAAGGTTGCTAATCTCCTAGAGATGCTCTCACTTAGGTTAGTCAACTCAACAAAGCACTTTTAGGTTTTCTTAAATTGATTCTAATTTAGGGTTGGTAGTCTTCTAAACACACGCCTACTTAAGATAGTCAGCTCAGAGGAGCACTTCCGGCTTTTCTCAAATTGATTTCAATTTAGGGTTGCCAGTCTCTTAGAGATGCTCTCACCTAAGTTAGTCAGCTTAGAGGAGCACTTTTAACTTTGTCTAAATCAATTCCAATTTAAGGTTGTTAGTCCCCTAAAGACATACCCACCTAAGTTAGTTAGCTTAGAAGAGCACTTCAAAGTTTTCAAATTGATTTCCCATCTGGGGTTGCTAGTCCCCTAGAGATGCACCCGCTTAGGATAGTCAGCTCAGAGGAGAACTTCTAGGTTTGTCCAAATCAATTCCAATCTAGGTTTGTCCAAATCAATTCCAATTTAGGGTTGCTAATCCCCTAGAGAAGCTCCCACCTAAGTTAGTCAGCTTAAAGGAGCACTCCCAGGTTTTCTTAAATTGATTCCAATTTAGGGTTATTAGTCTCTTAAAGATGCTCTCACCTAGGTTAGTAGCTTAAAGGAGCACTTCTAGGTTTGTTAAAATTGATTCCAATTTAGGGTTGCTAGTCCCCTAAATATGTACCCATTTAGGTTAACCAACTCGAAAGAGCACTTCTAAGTTTTCAAATCAATTTCTAATCTAAGGTTACTAGTCCCCTAGAGATACACCTACCTAGGGTAGTTAACTTAGAGGAGTACTTCTAGGTTTGTCCAAATTGATTCCAATTTGGAGTTGCTAATCCCCTAAATACATTTCCGCCTAGGTTAGCCAGCTCAAAGAAGCACTCCCAAGTTTCCTCAAATTGATTTCAATTTAGGGTTGCTAGTCCTTTAACGATGCTTTCGCCTAAGTTAGTCAACTCAATAGAGTACTCCTAGGTTTTTACAAATCGATTCTAATTTAGGATTACTAGTCTTGTAGAGATGGTCTTGCCTAGGTTAGTTAGCTCGAAGGAATACTTCCAGGTTTATCCAAATCGATTCCAATTTAAGGTTGTTGGTCCCTTAAAGACGCTCTCGCCTAGATTAGTCAACTCAAAGGAGCACTTCCAAGGTTATCCTGATCGATTATAATTTAGATTTGCTTGTCCCCTAGAGACGCTTCCGCCTAAGTTAATTAGCTCAGAAGAGCACTTCCAGGTTTGTCTAAATCAATTCCAATTTAGGTTTACTAGTCCCTTAGAGACACTTTTGCTTAGGTTAGTCAACTTAGAGGAGCACTTCCTAGCTTGACTAAATTGATTTCAATTTAGAGTTACTATTCCCTTAAAGATGCTTCTACCTAGGTTAGTCAACAGAGAGGAATACGACCGGGTTTTTCAAATCAATTTCAATTTAAGGTTGCTAATCCATAAGAGACGCTCGCTTAAGCCTAAGTTAGTAAGCTCTAAGGAGCATAACTTAGTTTTCTTAAATTGATTCTCATTTAGGGTTGCTAATCCTCTAAAAATGCTCCTTCCTAGGTTAGTCAGCTTAGAAGGGTACGATCAGGTTTCAAATTGATTTTTCTAGTGAACTCCTAAGGTACTAAACCTTTCTAAAACTTACTTTAATCAGCTCTTAAAGTGCCTTCCCGCTCTTTCATCCTTTCAACTTTCACTAAATCCCTGGCGGATTAAGCTTAGGACAACTAACTAGTTATAACGCTTCTTACGGCAAATTCATCCCTAGAGAAAAATTGGTGTCATTTTTATCTTTATGACAAAGTTTTACTCAAACTTAGCAATAAAGAAAGGCAGTTATAAACACCCAATTTTTACCTTTTGGTAGTTTTAGATTTTTTTTTTAAGGAAAATGGGTCTTCATTTAGAAAATACAAAAAAATAAAAAATTTAGAAAATTACAATAAATAGAAAATTCAGAAGAAACACAAAAATAAAGTATCAAAAATTTCATAAAAAATAAGAAAAAGAAAGAAAATTAAAAGAGAGAGAGAGAGAGAGAGAAGGAAACGAATGGCTAGCTTTATTTATTTGTTTATTTTTGCTTATGTGAAAAAATAATAAAATAAAAAATTAGTAATAAAATTAGGAAAAAAAGGGGAAATAAAAATATAAAAGAAAAAAAAAGTTTTATCTCCTAGAAAATTTTACTTTCTAAAAATAAAAATGAAGAAACCCTTTACAAAATAGGGCTTCTTTAGAATAAGACGATTAAAATTATGACCTTTTAGAATTTTTCTTAAACAAAACTGAACCGAGAAAAAATATAAACACAATTGTTTTCCAAATTTAAAAGAAATCAATAGACATTTAAGTTTTCTAAAATGAACTACGAAAGTCTGATTCCGAATAATGAATATATAGGTACTCATATGAAACTATTTGGGGACTTAAAATACAAAAAAAAATTGTTTTTTCACTTTTTTTTTTTTTTGTAAAATTATCCCCTTTGTATATTCAATTGAACGGACTTAGTTGCATGTGAATAGATTTTATTCTTAGGGGTATTATTGGAAGATAAATTCAAATACAAAAAGTTAAAAATGGTACCCATTAAGGGTTTAAAAAAGTTAGCCTTTGGACTCAAAAATCTAGTTTTGAAAACCGTTTTAAAAAATTAATTCTATCGAAAGACCGGTAGCTATGTTACGATCAATCTACCCAATTGGTTATAACTTAAGTCTTTTTCTTAACTTTGATCAAGTGACAACTTTGAATAGTTTTAAAAATAAAAAAAATTAAGTTTTTACTTAACTCTTCGTAGATGGTTAATATTGAATAGGTTAGGGTTTGATACTAACGGAGTTAAGAAAAATAATAAAAATCGAGAAAAAATTAGGCTCGACGCATCTAATAAATAACCTATAATATTCATTAAATTGTGTAGACATGTTTTTATTAGCTGCAGTTGAGACTTTTTAATTTTTCTAATATTTTAATGATTGATTTAAATTTTTCCTCTAATTCCTGTTTTTGTGGCTAACCTTTAATTACACTTCTATAGCTTTATAAATTTAGAGTTATGTATTATAAAGTTAAGCATGAGGAAATGGTCTTATAAAAAAAAAAAACCATGTAGAAATGGATAGACAATAATATTTGAAAGGAACTTAGTGATGTACTAATTGTAATTTTTATTTCTATGGTTATTACATCTTATACAAGATGAGAAATGAGCTTTAAGTATATTGAAAAGTTTTATAAGCAACTTATAATATTTATTAAACCATAAGAATGATATTCTCACCCGATGTAAACTTTTTGATTTTCTAATATCTTCATGATGGATATCAATTGTTTTTCCTTTAATTCCTTTTTGTTAACCTTTAATTATATTTTTCTTGTTGGCTTATTTTTACATTTTTGCATATATTTCAATGATCTATATAATATGAAGGTGAGAATGAAGAAATGGATTAAGTGGTGAAAATCAAGAAGACAATGATATTGATAAAAGAGTTTCTATGATGTAAATACAATAATTATATTTTTTACTTTTGTGGTTTTTTTCCTTTTTTACTTGATATTTTATTGCTTTGCATTAAATTGAATCTCCTACATCTACAAGTTGCCAATGATTATAACTAAGTTTTATATGAATCATATACTATAAAGTTAATTTAAGTTGTATTTATCATATTTACTTCGTCTAGTAAAACCAGTTATTTTAACATAGCTTTTCGTTACGCAATTTTTAAGGCATTGGATTGAATAAAAATATCTATCCCATGTTTAGTGTGTAGCTTTACTTAGTGACTGCACAAAAGGCTTAAATTTTGTTTTATCTATACTACAATAAAAAATGAAATTTATTGGGTAAATGCAAAAATATTTTAGATTCTAAAAAATATCTCTCCGTGTTATAATATTAAGTTAATTAATATTATTTTTATTAAATATTACAGAAAATTGTTTATTTTATAATATAAATAATTAATGTTTTAATATAAATTTTGTGTCCAATATTATACAAACCAAACATAGTAGAATGAGTTTATATTGTTTAGTTCTCCTTGTATTTATACTTGTTTTGTCCGGTTGTTTTCGTCTTATTCAGTCCTTGTAACCAAATACTGTCTAAAAATTCAATCGCTATCCATTAATGTTGAACAATTACACTGAAAAAGGTTAACATTTAGGGGTAAGCTCAATTAGAGGATCAATGTTTCGAATAATTCAAACAGGAAATCAACATTTTATAAAGTAGTTTAAATAAGGGATGTAGTTATTATAAGACCATAACATAATAACCACTCAATAAAAATGTTTAAACTATTTTATGAAACGTTAATTTCTTATTTGAACTATTTTATGAAATGTTGATGCTTTATTTGAATTTTTCGAAACGTTGATTTCTTATATAAACTCAGGCCCCTAAATATTGACCCTTCTATTGTAATTCTACTTCATTATCATTTACTACTTTATATTTTATATTTTACAATTGATGGTAATTAATTTTAGGATTAACTCTCTCTCTCTCTCTCCCCTAAATCATATATGAATTGTTTACTTTTCTTTGTACTTTTGAAGAATTATTATAGTTTGGTATAAAGCACTCAAACTTGAATAATGACCATTTACTTCGAAAAATATTTAGCTTATTCTATCATTATCGCAAAGTCTATTCTCCATGTTTCAATCATATTCCTTCAACATTCAATATTTTTTTTTTTTTTTTGCTTTAATATATTATAAGATGACTTTTTTAAGGTATCAATTTGCTCATTCCACCAAAATATCATCATCACTCAATTACATCTTATTATACTATTTAAATATTTGTTATGATAATCTTCTTATCAAGTTCTACTAATTAATGGACATTCTTCTTAGCCACATATTTGGGAGTGGGTAGTCTCCTACTTTTAAGTGTCTATATCATGTACTTTGTATTATTATTAAGTTATATTTTCTAATAATACATTTTATTTTTGAGGAACAATTGGAGAAATGTACAATGCTAGTTATTCTTGCCCATTTTATTTGGTTGTTGATGTTTTTGTATTCCTTTTTTTTAAATGAAATGCATGATTTTATAATAAAAGATTTTATATTAGTAAATAATATTCTTATGAGAATAATGTAGCCTTAACTCTTAAATTTTGGATTTTTAATTATTTTTTAGACTTTTATCTGATAAGTTTACTTAGATTTTGGTTAGAGACTCTTTTTTTTTTTCCTTTTTTTATAGTTGGTTAGATAAATTTGCTTGCTTTATTAATCATCATTACATTTTGAACGGTTGATAACTCTTATTTTAAATACATTTCATATGGTGATTTTATAGTACTTACCTTACATCTTTGGTTTTCTTTAAAGAAATTGATACTTAATTGAGTAAAATTTTGATTTCAAGGTTTGAATGCATTCTTGGATTGAAAACGAAGAAAAGGAATCAAGTTTCACTCAATTTGGAGTTCAAATAAATAAGTTATGAAGTTACACAGTCAGGGACACAACTGTATCTTCAGGCTATGTCCATCCAGGAAAATATGCCAAGATTAGAAAGTTATACGACCTGGGGACACGGTTGTGTCCCAGGCCATGTCTGGTGACGAAAATGGAAACCTTACAATACATTATAAAAGGACATACTAGGGTTTTGCACAAAAGATGGGACATTGAAAAAGAGAAGAGACTTGAAGAGAAAGAGAGGAAAAAGGTGAAAGCAACACTCAACTTCAAGATTGAAGAGATTTATCATCAACAAAAGGGGTTTTTCATGTTTTATTTATTGATTTGTTATAATTTGTTTTTAGTTTCATTATGATAGCTTAAGATTCTTATATTTAGGATTATGGAACCTTGGATTTTATGTGACTATTAGATTGATTGATAATTTTCAATAAAGTTTATATCTTTTCTTGATTCAATTATGTTATTTAATTGTTAATTAATATTTCTAGAATATCAATCTATGATATTATGCATGATGATTGAGAAATCACATGAATAATGAGATCTTGATATAATTGGAGAGAATTACATGTATACTTAGAGATAAGATGCATGTTTTTTCCGGAAAGTTATTCTTTTGTGTAGGAATTTATTATACATTAATGCGATTCTGAATTATATTTTACTAAGTGAAGAGATTCCGGTAAATAATTTAGGATTAGGGTTAATATGCTTAAGAAAGGTGTTAACTTTAATTGTGAATCCCTTCGGTTAAGAATAATAGAAATTGAATTGGATATATTTTAAGCAGTCACATGTTAAATACTAGGGGAAATAATTCCTAAATACGTTATTAGCTTCTTGAAGTCGTTCTTAGTTTTATCGCTTTCTAAATTGCTTAATTAAGTCTCATAATTAGGTTAGTTTGTTAATTTTAGTATTTTTAATTCATTCAATTCATCACAATTTTCCAATTAAATAATAGAGCTAAGGTTAATATTAGTACTCGAAGTCTCTAAGGGCACTCAGACTTACATCCGCTATATTAAAACTGATAGGTGCACTTGCCTGATATCAAGTGTGTTCTAAATAAAAACTTTATGATATTGGTAAGACCATACATTTACTTACACCTTATGTTATTAATGATTTTTATTAATAGATTTTATTTAAGTTTGTAAAGGTTAAATACCTTACTTAAGTAGTTTATAGTAATTTTATTTCTTGTGTTGATGAGTCAAAACTGTAATCCTAGTAGTAAATCCTTAGAGAGGCAGTGAGACCATTGGTCAATAGGTGTTCCCGCAAGTGAATAGATTAAGACAAAATTACTTAAGAAAGTATTATGTCTTTATTAAATAAAAATGAATCTATTAAGAAGATCTTCCTCTTCTTCTAGTTTTAAATCTAAACGAACCTCTTTTTTCATAGATGCAAAATTTAGTGATTCAAATCAAGATGTTTCTAATTCTTGTGAAATTAAGATTTCCCAAATTAAACAAAGTTTAGATAATTGGTAAATTCCCATTGAAAAACATAAGGAAATCTATGAAATTTGAAGGTTTCATTTAAAACATAATTATGTGATTAAAACAGTTGAAAAAACTATTTCCTTATCAGAAAAGTATGAAATTATCAATTACTTTTGGAAACATCTATTCAAAAACACAAAGAAAAATATAAATATTTACATGTTAGACTTATTCAAATTTCAATTAAATCTCTTCATAGGAAATATATAAATCATCATGTTTTAGTTTGATTAAGAGATACTAGAAATATAAATTTTAATAAAACCACTTTGTCATTGTTTTAAAACCAATCTTGGATCTTGGTATACTCAATGTTTTCCTCATTTTTCTATAGGTTTAGATTATCCAAAAATTATGGATGGTTTAGTATTACATATTCAATCTCAAAATTGTAATTTTGTAGAAGTAACTAAAGTTATGGCACTTATCTTTAGAATCTATTATAAAATCATGAGTTCTCAAATTAATCCAAAAGCCAAAAAGTTATCTCCCAAAGGAGAAACTATTTTTTTATAAGCCAATATTACAAAATCTCTAATGTTTACTCTAAAATCATTAAGTTAGAATGAAGCCATAGGAATAGACTTTAGAAGATGTCCTTCCACCAAGACTTAGTGTTTCTCAAACTAGACTCACTCTTACTCAAAGATTTGATAATGATAACATTAGAATTCAATTCCCTTAAATAACTGATAGAAGGCCAATCACTGTAAATATTGAAGATCATTTTAACAAAATAAATATTTCTTTTCTAAGAACTAGTCATGAAGATAGAACACTCAAAGATGATAATGAAAGAGAACCTATGCATGTAGAAACTCATATTGCATCTGTAAGACTTAGAGGTGTTAATTTTTAACCACCAATTCCAGAACCAATTTATCAACCTCAACTAATTCTCCTACTTATTCTCAAATCAATGAGTTAAATGTAATAAATTCAGAGAAACTAATTGAGATAGATAAAGAATTTTAAGAAAAGACTTTTATTAAAAAAGAAATAAATTGAGAAGGAGGAATATTTCAAAACTTACACTAAAGAAGACACTTATTCAATAAGAGTTATGTGGTACAATGACATGCAAATTATATTAAGAAAAGGTAAGCCCTTTTTTAAATGGTTTGCCAAAACTTTGGTTCAAATAAGTATTATTATATTCAAACAATTAAGTCATCAAATTGAAAATGAGAAACTCAACAATGATCAACTATAGGAACCCATCCTCTTCTTCAAGAAGTTGATATTAAAGTTCAAAATAAGACAATAAAAACCTCACCTTTTAAGAAAACCATAGGAGAAAATCAAATTTTTAATACTATAAAAGCTCAAAATAATTATACAAATCAAACTTTACATACAATGGTCAATAATTTGATAGAATAGCAAATATGTTCGTCGAAAAACCCGATCAAGGAAAAACTCAATTAGGAATTTCAAGAGAAAAATCAAGTATATCAAAATCTATGATTGCAAAACCCATTTATCCACCAAGATTTATTTCAGATATTCAAAATTTTAAGTTTAGTATTATTAGAAGAAATTTCAAATAAATTGAGTAAGTTAGAGATAGGAAAAAAGAAAACTATCGATACAATTGATGAAGATATAAACGACTTAACAAGTCAATTTTCTCAAAAACTAGACATTAACAAAATACAACAAAAAGTAAAAGTCACCTCAAATCAAAATCCACGATATTTAAGACCCTCACCTCCAAATATTATGTATGAAAAAAAATCTTATATAGATTTAAGTTAATTTTCTAGTGAAGGAATATATGAATGGAATATAGATGGTCAAGTTGAATAATCAAATTTTAGATATTTAAAAGTTAATGATAATAGCATCAAACTCTTATAAACAATATGGAAACACTAATCAAAAGATTGCAGAAATTTTAATAACTGGATTTACTGGTATGCTCAAAGGTTGGTGGGAAAATTTTCTTAATGATCCCAAACATCAATATATTTTACATGCAAAGAAAGAAGTGATGAGAGATAATACTTTATTTAAAATAGAAAGTACTATTCTTATATTAATATATGTTATTACTAAACATTTTGTTGGAGATCCTATTCAATTTAGAGAAAGAAGTGATGAAATTCTTTAAAACCTTAAATGTCTAACCCTCTATGATTTTAGAAAATATAAAGATGTTTTATTTACTAAAGTATTTTCATGAGAAGATTGTAATAACAGTTTATGGAAATAATGGTTTATAACCAATCTTCTAAAGCTATTTGCAAATAAAGTAAAAGAAAGAATTTATCAAAACTATAATATTATTTTAGATTATTCAACTATTACTTTTGGTGAAATAGTTAATATTATCAATCTAGAATGATTAAATTTATACAATGATCTAAAACTTAAGTAAAAAATTCAAAAAGCAAAAAGGAAGTATTAAAAGGAATTTAAGAGACTTTTGTTATCAATATCGTTTCAAAAAGATAAAAGCTCCATCTTTAAAAATAAAATAAAAACATAAAAAGCATAAGTTTAATTAACTCTATGAGAAAAAGGAATATAAAAAATATATACCTAAAAGAAAATCTTTCAAAGAAGAAGTAAAATATTATAAATGTGGAATTAAAGGATACATTGCACCAAAATGTTCAAAAAATAAGAAAGCTAATGAACTAGATTTAGATGGTGAAGTTAAAAAAGAATTATGCAAAATTATCAATAAAGAAAGTACATAAGGTAGTTATTTAAGTTACAAAAATTCCGATTGCATTCAAAAAGAAAAAAATAATTCAAACACTCTTTCAATAGAATAATCTGAATTAGAGTGTTGCTATGAAGACATTTGTTCATGTAAACAATTAAATATTATTACCAATAAAGAAAAAATTCTTTTAGAAGTAGCTGATCAAATTAAAAAACCAAAAAAAATAAAGAGAATATTTACTTAAAATGAGAGAAATGTTAATGAAAAAAAAAAGGTTCTAGTAACGAAGAAATTTATTCTTTAGAAAAAATTTATAATAGATTTTCAAAAGAAAAACATTCCATAGCCGTAAAAACTCTTCAAGAAGAAATTAATAAGATAAAAGGAGAAATCAAAGAATTAAAGATAAAATATAATAACTTAGAAGAAATATTGAAAATATGAAAATGAAAATTTAGAATAAAAAGAAGAAGAACTAAAACCCAAAGAAGAAAGTAAAGAATATGTTAATTTAATCAATAGAATAAATATTAAAAAACGGTATGTTAAAATTATATTCTCTTTTCATAATAATTTCAAAATAAAGGTAGCAACTCTTTTAGATTTTGGAATTGATCAAAATCGTATTTAAGAAGGATTAATTTCAACTAAATTTTAAGAAAAAACTTTGAAAAGACTAGTTTCAATTAGTAACTCAAGATTAAATGTTAATTATAAAATTTCTATAGCAAAGATTATTCAAGATGAAATTAATTTTAAAACAAATTCAAATTAGGTAGCCTTTTCCTTTTAGTGAATTTTGAAGTAAATATCGAGTTAATAAGAAGGATTTAAATTTGTCAATAAAAAGAAAAAATTAAAAACTATTGTTGTAATCAGAAAAGAATTAAAAATTTTCTAAAAAGATTAAAAAAATAATCTTTAACATTGTTATAGCTTTAGTAAAAATTAAATGAATGTTCATGTTCCAACTTTTTACAGAAGCTTGAACTACATTTTGAAGGTTATACTCGAGTTAAGAATAAAGAAGTGATGTTTAAAATTCATTCGTTATAAAAGAAGAAAAAGAAATTAATATATAAAAAAATAATATGATTGGTTAAACAAAAAAAAGAAGTTAAGAAATTAATTCTCAAATAAGAATTAGAAAAAAAATATTAATCATTGAAAACCAGAAAAAAATAAAGCATGAAAACTTAAAGATAATTTTGTTAAATGAAATTTGTTCAGATGTCAAATGCTTTTTATCAGAAAAGGCATATGCAAACTACATATATTAAGTTTACTAACATAAAATCCTTTTAGCCAATCCAATGATAAAGAATTTTAGAGTTTTGTAAAGAAATTAATCTTTTAAATAAAGGTTAATTAAAAATATAAATCTCTATGGTCACGTTCTGCTTTTTCTAATCAAAATCAAGCTGAAATAGAAAGGTGCTCTAGATTAGTCATTAATTAAAACCTTTTTACATACTCAAAGAATAGAATAATCTAATAAAATATTATCAATAGATTGTTAGGGACAAAAATATTTTAAAAGTTTGATAGGAAATTTAGATTCTAGCAAATTCAAATAGATAAATCTGAAATATATAAAATGGCTTTTATAGTCCTATTCGAACATTGCAAGTGGAATATAATGCCCTTTGGTTTAAAAAATGTTCATTCAGAATTTCAAAACATCATGAATAAAATTTTTACTACATATACAAATTTTTCAATAGTATATACTGATGATTTTCTAATTTTTTTTAAAAAATATAGAATAACATTTTAAACATCTAAATATCTTTTTTAATATTATTAAAAGAAATAGTTTAGTAATATTAGCTAAAAAGATAAAATTGTTTCAAATAAAAATAAGATTTTTAGGACATGATATAAATTAAGGTACTATAAAACCAATAGGCAGATCAATTGAATTCTCTTAAAAATTTCCTAATGAAATAAAGGACAAAAAACGACCTCAAAGATTTTTAAGTTGTCCCAATTATATATTTGACTTTATACAAAAATTAAGAATTAGATGCAAGCCATTATTTCAAAGATTAAAGAAAAAACCTCCTCCACGAAATGATGAAATGACTAAGATTGTTAAAGAAATTAAGAAAGAAATAAAATATTTACCTTATTTAGGTATTATCAATCTAAATTCAAAATTAATAATAGAAACTGATGCATTAGAAAGAGGATATGATAGAATATTAAAACAATTAATCGATGATCAATAACAAATAGTAAGATATTATTAAAGAATATGGCAAAATGTTCAAGTTAATTATTCAACGGTAAAAAAAAAAAAACAATTTATCTATTGTACTTTGTATTTATCAATTTCAAGATGATCTTTTTGGTAAAAATTTTTTTGTAAGAGTTGATTGCAAATTTACAAAAGAAATTTTACTCAAAAAAGTTAAAAATTTAGTTTCAAGACAAATTTTTGCAAAATGGTAAGCTATTTTATCTACTTTTGATTTTTATATAGAATTTATTAAAGGAGAATCCAATTCACTTCCAAATTTCATGTACAAAGAACGCCTTCAAGGCAAAAATATTAAAACTAAAGATAAAAACTGATTATACGCTCAAATTATCTCATCTAACTCCATCGAAAACTATTCCAAGACCACATATTCCATCTACTTATGTAAAAGAGGTTGTGTCATCATCATCATCATCATCATCATCTTTAGTAGACTTTCCAATTCAAAATCATTTTCAAGTTCTTAACCGTACTTATCAAGTCAAACTAGTCCATGTTCAAACCAAAGATTACTTTTAAGAAAAGAATATTCAAATATTGTTTCTAATAAAACTAGGAATACCAAAAGGATTTTGTGAAAAATCTCCATTTGAAATTGTTCAAAAATACTTTCATTTTCAACCAACTCATTTAAAGAAAAATAGAAAATTTTATGAATTTGTTTTAGTTGATACTAATAGTATCGAGCTGTTCCATCAAGATGAAGACAAAAATATTACTTATTCAAAATACAAGATAAAAAAAGTTATTCATTCAAATCGATTGGGTTTAACTTTGTAATACCCTAGAATCGGAGGTTGCTACGACCCGTCATGTGTCCCCGTCTATCAAAAATACATTAAGGCTCTAAGACTAAATATATTCTCCAAAATAACTTATAACAACTCCTTATTAAGTACAAAACGACAATTCTCCAGATACGACAATTTGAATAACTCATAAGCTAGTCACTTTAGCCCCAAATAACTAAACCTTAATCTTTTACAACATATTAAGCTAGCTACCTCTCATTCCTGATTCAAGGGTAATAAATCTCATACTTGTCGCAAATTATTGAATCAACCTGTAGCTGTAAAAATAGAAGAGTGAGCCGAAGCTCAGTACGAGTATATAAACACACACGGATGTCAAGCCCAAAGTATATACATGCATATAATGCAATTGTAATAACATATAAACAAACAACGGTTTAGTTATCTTTAATTTAAGCCAACAATCATCAAAGGGGTACTCATAACCCTACCACACATGATCTTTGTCTACATACATAGGTAAATATAATCTAAACATTCATTTAAGTCCTTTACGACTAGAGTCCAGAGTCTAAAGACTAGAAACTTAATATTCTAGCTACGTCATTCTATACGAAAATTCATTAAGAAATCTTTACATATGATCAGTGATTACTCCTCTATGGAACTGCTACTATAAGCTCCTAAAGCGAGCAAGTCAGACATAACCAACAGTCAAGATCATTTAGGTCATATATAGTTCGATTATATTCTAGGTCCTAACATGCACAATCATGCAAACAAGCACCACGTACCTGAAAAGCCGAATTTGAACCAAATACAAAGTTCAAATTAATTATGGAGCCCAATTCTAACATCTTAGAAGATAACTGGAATCCATAACTTTAACTCATATGAAAAAGATCTAACCACCTAACAAAGAAGGAACTCGATAACTCTCGATAACTAATACGTATTTATTTAAAAAATAAGCATATATAAACCTTGTTTCTACCTAAATGTTACTCGTGAACCCTTTATCTAGTCTATATCTGTTATTACATCTATTTATCATTTCAATGTTTTGAATATAATTAATTGGACGGATTCATTATTTAAAGAAAGGAATTGAAAATAATATAATAATAAATATTACAATAAAGTAGACTGTTGACGTATTAATATAATACTGCATTCATACTTTATTAAAAGGAGTCCAAAGACTAAAGCTCAGGAGTAAAGAAACGGATAAGATTATAATAATCTAATCTATTACACAATATCATCCTACTGTAATAAGTATTTACTTATATATAGCTACATAAATAAAAGGAGCACTTTGCATATAAAAAAAAAAATCAGAAAGTTAGGATAATTAGCTCGTCGAACGCAAAGCATTTTCTCCAATATTCACCTTCCTACAGCTTCGTTAGAGATCCCTTCAACCACAACCGATGCAAAACGAAAGTTTACTTAATTTAAAATACATATATATATATATATATTTATATATTTCAAGTGCCATTAAAATATGTTGTAGTAATAAAATGTTACACTACCAACGCATGTTATTATACAATAATAATATAAATCAGCTTTTGAAATGATTAAATATCAATCAACATATCTAAAAGTTAATGCATAAGAAATTAAAATGATAAATTTATTTCAAGCTGTTCATGTAATTATACAATATATTGGTATAGTATAATTAAATCGGATACCATTAAGCAGTTTAAGTAAAAAAAAAAAAAAGGAATGGGACTTACAATGGACTCCATAAAAGATTACAAAGAAAACCGAAACCTTGTCGGAAAAGAGACTACAGCTTGGATTAGGAGTGAAGGCCTTAAACTATGGGATACGAAATCAAAGAATGGACCGGTGGTGCTAAGACGCAATGTCGTCGAAGAAGAAGACCCATTAAAGCTTCGATACACTCGTAGGAGAAGAAAGAAGATGACCGGAGTAGGAAACTGAAATTGGCTTATCGAAGATGAAAACTCGAGTGCCCCTGCACCGTTTGTACTGTATTCCCATTGTCGGAAAGGAATTGGAGATTGGAAAACAAGAGAAAGGAGCAAGATGAATGGAGAACTCACCCTTTCATGAAACGTGACTTCAGGAATGATTGCCATCGATGAAGAAGGACATTGGAGTCAAGAACAAAACAACAGTTTGTTAGCTCGACGGGTAACCATAACTTGGAAATCGAAACTTTGGTGAAGGTAATAGTGTTATTGTTCATGATGGTGGTTATGTAGTAAGGAAGGACAATTTGAAGGGTAGTCCGAAAAGATAAAAATGGAATGGGTTTATAAGAGCTATTGATATGAGAGAGAAGATTAAAAGAAAATATGCAGATCAACAATTCGAAGTGTTTTTCTTACGAATTCTTGATAAACCACCGTTTATATATAGATGTAGGGGGATCTTTTTGGGAAGTAAGAAGCCCCTTTGACATCTCTTCATCTGCAAAGAATTCTCGATGTGAAAACACAGAGACAAAGGGCTGATCTTTGAATAGGAAAAAGAGTGGATTTGTAGGGTCCCAAATGAATTGGCTTATTCGAAAAAAGCCTTGTTCTTTGGAAGATCTATCTCGTGTCTGGTACTGCATGGTTCCAATCTACAAGAACTCTGAATCATTCTCTTGAAGCTCATCCTTTTCATCATAAATGATCCGCTTGCCCCGAAATGACCTGAGTTGATAGGGAAATCCCAATTCATTGGTCCTTTCGATACAATCAAATAGAAAGCCTAAGGGCACCATATTCTAGGAGCCCAAACTATGTGATTGAATAAGTCCTCCTCTATCTATTGCAGCTCGAGGACTCCTTCTCCTTCCCCTTCTTCAAACTCCGATTCGTATTTTTCATAGAGAAATCTCTAATCAACGATAGAACAAGATCCATTTTGCATCATATCTAAGGGATTCCTTGGTTTGGGCCGAAGAAGCAATGTCACTCAATCATTATCAAACTGACTGCAATCTTTTTCTATCTGCAAGGAACAAGATATTGAGGAATTGCCCATACTTATAATCATAATTCTTGATATGGGCCCTTTCCACATAAAAGGGGAATCTTTTGTTACAATAGAAGCAGAAGTGGTGTGGATGATTCAAGAATCAAAGTCGATTTGCTTTATAAAAAGAAGACATCAATGAACTTCGATGAAATGGGTTCACGAGATTCAGCCAATTGTCTTGATCATAGGATATCATTGAGAAATAGGAATCCGTGTTATCAAAAGATTTCCTGCAATTATTTCTAGTATGGAATGAGTCGATCATCCACTTTGGTATCTTATTGAACATTGAAGTGATTCTTTCAGAAATTCATCAAAAGAGACTTCGAATTTGATTAATTGAAGTATCTGTAATAGAAACAAGATTTTTTTATTATTTCTTCATTCCAATTCAAACAAAGTAGGCTCTCATTCTATTTCTGTATTCTTTCGAGATTCAAAGCCTAACCACTGAATAAAAAAAAAAAATAAGGAATAGCTTCATAGGTTCAATTCCTTGTAATAGAACTTATTTATGGCTGATAGAAATATTCAATCCCATAGATTCAACGAATGAGGTTGACGAAATGCAAAGAGAAAGGAAAAAGAGAGATAGTGTAATTGGTAAAATGGGAGGAGAGAGGGTATGGAATACTGAAAGAAAATTTGAAAGGCATGGAGAATTTTAAAAGCTGTTATGTAGGGCACAATAAAGAAATGGAGGAAGGAAAGCAACCAAAAGGAATAAATGATTCAAGAATTGTATATAGGACAAAAGAGTATTCCAGAATCATGGAAAGAATACGTGAGAGAAATGAAAAGTAATAAAATTAAAATATTGTTAAAGTACCATAAATAATATTATACTATATTCACAACAAATAGAAATAAGCTATATTGATAACAAAAATGAAAATGTTGATGGTAGAAATTCTTAAATATTAGTATCACTATTTTCAATATATTGAGGTAAATTTTGGAAATCTTAAATTTCTATAGTAAACTTCAGCTTATTTTCTTAACTTGGTCACTTAAATCCACTTTTATTAAATTATCAATTCTCACTTTGATATGAAATGTTTCAAACTCCTTTAAAATACTAAAATATTTTCTCAATCACATGATCTATTAATATATAATTATTATGACTACATTAAAGCTTGGGAAATTATATTTTATAGAAAATATTATTCCTATTCATGGTTCATCCAACTCAACATTACTCAAAAAGATTTTCCAATATTGTTTACAAATTGGTTAAAATACTTTAGTCTAATAGAAAAGATTTTTCTAGTAGAAATACATCAAGGATTTCAATTATATTGTAAGAATGGAGATTAACTCAAATTCTTAAAATTTTTAAAGTTTGTAGTAAGATTCAATTTAGGATGGATAACAACGTAAACCTATGCTATCGAAAAAGACGAGCATGGTCAACTATATGTTTCAAGTGTATACAAAGTAAAATAGTGAGAAAAAAGGGTGTTACTCACACTATTGAATTTTTAAAAGAAAAAAAGTCAAATTCAAGTTAATCTAGCATAAATTTAAGATCCCTCTAAATATAAAGGAAAAATATTTAAAATAACTTCAAGATTATTAGAGGAAGATAGTTCTAATAGTAATTATCCAAATCAAAATAAGGATGTTGCTATAGAATTAATTTTTCTCAATATGATTAAATTGTTCAATAATTAATCTTGTTCAAAATGTAAAGAGAGGAGTGTTTTGTTCAATCAAAACATATTTGTTAAATATTAAAAATAGGAAATACTATTCAAAATGGATTTGTAAAAGCCCTCATCCATGAAAATTATTCATTTACATGCTAATAATTCAAGATAAGGCTTTCAAGATGCCAAATGACTCACATAACTTTTCATTCACTTATATCAACTATTCATCCAATTACAAAGCATTCTCAAAGTTAAAGGTACCAACCATCGAATAAAGGACTCAAATCAACTATTCATGCACTCATATAAACTATTTACCTATTATCAACTGTTTAAGATCAAACAAAGATAATTATTTAAGACAAAAAATACAATAATTTAAATAAAATCGTAAGTGCATACTTTAGCAAGCGCTTACGTGTTTGTATAAATAAAGATAGAAGCAATTAAGGGAAGACATCAATCAAAAATCATAAAAATTCTCTAATAATATTCTGAGTGGTTTTTTAGTGTGTATTTTAGCTTCCAATATAACCTCTCTTATCATCCTTCCTTATATCAAATAATTTTCTCAATAATATTGTAAGTTTTATTTATTTTATTTATCTTTATTTATTTCAATCTTATATTTCAATCCTGTCGTGTATAATTTGAAAAAATTTATAAAATATTATAAGAATCAAATTGTATGAAGTAAAACTGAAGTAACTATATTATAGTTTAAAATCGAATATTTACAAAGAATTATAAATAATTCACTTATCAAACTATCTAATAATTGTTTAGAATTACATCAAAAAGTAATTTCTCAAAAACAAAGAGCAAAAAACGCTTACAAACTTATAATAAAAGATTATTGCGAAAAAATATCAAGCATCTGTTGTTAAAAATAATGTCTCAAAGAATTAAACATAATGATGAAAATGATCTAATAGAATTTTTGTGTTATCTAGAAAATGTTATAGAATTTTTAGATTATATAATTTGGTTGTATCATATTTTAAGAGAAATTTTTTATTTATATGATGTTTATTTTAAGAAAACTAATCAAAGTGAATAGATTCATAGATTGTGTAGAAAATTTAGCATTAGAAGAAATAAGATTTGTTATTAGATATGTTCTTTGTTTAGAAAATGAACAATGGAGAAATATTAGTAACCTTAATAATCTAATTAGATAAGAAAGTTTAGAAAATGTGTTCATAGAAATAATTATAGTAAGAGATAGATTTTATTTATAATTAACAAATTTTTTTAGATAACATTTAAGGGAATTAGATAATGTTCATCCTAACTCATTAGGAGGTAGTTTTAGAAGATTAAATTAAAGTATAATCAACATAATCAAAACAACAGATAAAGACAAACACGATATAATCATCAATATAATAATTAAAGCCTTATGTTTAATTTATATCATATCTAAGATCCACAAATTGGTATTAGAGTTAGAACTCTAGGGATTTTTAAGGAGGGAGAAGAAGATACAATTAATAGATTTTATTATATTGATGATTACATCAATCGTGTTTTCTATTTTATGAAATTTCAAATACTTTGAAACTTTCCATATTTGTCACATCCAATTTTCATATTCCTTACATGTACAAGTCTAAGGGGAGGAATTAATTCATTTGATTTTTAGCTAACTCTTCACTTATTCCATTAATAATGAGTGGGACCAAATAATTTGATAAGTACATACTCGTTAAAATCCATTGCTAATTGCTAAAAAAAAAAAAACTTATTTTATTATATTATTTTCATATTTGTTTTGGAAAAAATAACTAAACTAAAAATGAAAAGATATTATTCATTTAATTTGATTATATCTATTTAAAATTTCCTCTTAATTGCATGTATAAATGTTAAGTTTGAATATTTAGTCTCTGTATAAACATAACTAAACATATAATGCCAATTGACATGATTTGAGTGTAGTTTGCATAAAACAAAATTATTCTAGATTTTATCAAATTATCTATCTTCTTTATCTATGTAAAAGAAAATTGTTACACCAAAATAATGATAAGCAATTCTATGTAATTTTGTTGAATGCAATCACAATTAGGAATGCGTTAAGAAATTAATGAAAGTAATTCAAGTTTTCATGAATAAATGACTTATAATGTCTCATTATTTGTTATGATTTATAAATAAAAAGATAATTTCATTTAGAAAATTATTAAATGGAAAGGGTTTATGAAAATGATAAAATACATTACTAATTCATTTATTAAGCAATTTAGGATCTTCAAAATGAATGATTCATTATTCTTTAGTTTATTAATGACATGATAGAATTACTCCAATATACTTAAAATAGAAGTAATCAAGATTGATAATAATAAAGATTATTTTTAATTAAATTTTTTGTTTTGTAAATCGAGACCTAAATTGAGATGTACTATTAATGACAAACTGTCATGCAATTTTACCAATATCAACTCATGGATTCATAATGTCTTATTAATTGGCTATTATTTATCATAATTTCTAAATAGTGACTATAGTTAAAGAGAATTGAAATTGAAAATATTTCACAAAAGGATTAAGTACTTGGCAAAATTATTAAAGCAATTTAAAGTATTTGATATAAATGACATATTATCATGATTTATAAATGATCAAAGTAAATGACTTATTATCATGATTTATTAACATTGATACCAATGGACAACTATTTTGACTTAAAATTTAAATTATTTATGAGAAATGAAATATATTATTATTAACAACAACATATACATATATAATAAACAAAGAAGCAATATATAAAAAAGTAAAAACTTTCAAAACTATATTTTATAATATAAAAATACATATTTATTGATATAATAGCTTGATTTGTTAAAATGTTACTATTAAGTCATGGTAATTATGAATATACTTATTGAACATACTCTTATATACATATGCCTTTAGTAAAAATTTTAATCATAATGCGGAAAATAGGAAAGTTATAAATTTTCCTTATTTTCGCATATTATTAGAATTTAGTCTCTTCATCTAAAGTAACTAACATATTGTAAGAAAAAAGTAAAAATTGACAAAGTAGAGAAAAATTAGTAATTTACTACAATTAACATTCAATAATTTGTTATATCAATAACATGTAATTTAAAGGGGTTATAAAGTGATATATCGATAAAACATTAATTTTTAGAGCGTCACAACCATTCCTTTGTACTTTAATATTATAAAAGATAACTAATAAGTTATATTGCAATGAGAGAACAACTTAATACTCTGATGTTATATTCAACAATTTATATATTCACTACTCTTATCTAGATATAAGATTGAGGTTAAAAACCTTCATAAGATCTATATTCCCTTTACTAATCATCATAACTTTAGTATTTTTTTTTTATATTTTATCTTTTATAAGTAAGAATTTTCTTTTTTAATTTTTTATGGTTTAAGAAATTATTTGTGCATCAAAGTAGAAGGGGTTTTAAAACCTTTTTTTTTTCAAAGTAAGAAGGGGCATCTAATAAGTTATTTAATTATGAAAAAAATATGAATAATAATTTATATCTTCTATCCTTTCATATTTTTAGCACACATGTTGTAGGCATAATATTCATCAATAAATTTTAATAGAAGATATGGATTTGACTAATATAAAAGGTTATTGAATTGGAAATATAACTTGACAAATAAAATAACATAAAATTATTGTTTAGTTCTTATAGTAGTTATTCAATTAGAAATAAATACTAACTATATAATATGCATACATTAAAAAGATATGAGGTGATAATTGTAGTATTAGCGAGAGAGGAAAAGAGACAAATTTAAGAGATTTATCTTCATTCTCCTTGAAAATTTTCATTATTATCCTCAGAATTTTAGGAAAGTTTTCTTTCTTTATTTAATAGGAAAGCAAATAATTGTACTAATTAACCTACATTCGAAAGAAATTGTCAATGTTAGTTTGTTATTTGAGTTTAAATATTTAACCTTAATGCATCATCCCTTTGAAGTCCTTTTTATTAGTAGACATCCTAGACCCACTAAGAAATGTTCATAGTAGCTTATATCCTTTATTAATAATTAGTAGATGTACACTAGTAATGCTATATAAAAATTAAATATAATAATATAGTATAGTTTAAATAAATTAGTCAAATAAACAAATTAAAAAGAAAATAAGAAACTTAGAGGGGAAAACAATTGTATGTGATTTGTGGAATAGAAAATAGTAGAAAGATAAAAGTAAAAAACTTGAGAGAGAAAACATAAAGAAGAGAGGCTATAGTTTTAAAATGAGTTTTTTTTAGGCAAATTGAATTGCATTTATAACTTAGAAGAGGGAAATTCCAACATAGTTTATACTTAAAAATATTAGTATTTATACCACTAAATTATAATAGTTTTTACAATTGTTTATCTATTTTTAAAATAGATAATTGCATAGAAAAAATCCAAAAATAAGAGTAGCGATGAAAATATCAATTTAAAGATTTTATTATATAAGATAACATAACTATATAAGATATCAAATGGCCTAAATATAAACAAGATAATATCTCTCTTTTCGGCTTAAAAAAGCTCATAAAAAAATTTTTCAATAGTTTTTTCCTAACATATAATATATATATTGTTAAAGGAATAAAAGATAACATTAAAGAGCCCATCTTATGTTTTAATAATATCGATTCTCTCTCTCTCTCTCTCTCTTTTTCTTTTTTGTTGGCCAATGATAGAAGATAGAGGATTTGAATTCTGGTCTATCTTAATGGAAGTAGATTGTTATATAATGTTTCATATATATACATATATACTCGGTTTAGTTTATTTACTTCGATCATTATTTATTTAGGAGCACCTTATTATTATTTTTTCATTCTTAATTATGTTTAGTTCTTTATTTTCTATCTAACATCGAGCATATTAACTAAGATTTACTATTTAAATACAAAATACTGAACTTAAGATGTGGATTCATAGAATTCCATGACAAAATATTATAGTGCAACAAAAATTTTATAAGAGTCTACATTATGAAAGTTTAACTATAGAATTAAGCTAAATAAAGTAACTAAATATCTACAAGTTATTATTACAAAATTTCCTTTTCTCTTCCTAAAGCTCATAATCCCATCTCAGCACAAGACTCACCTTAGGCATCCCTTGGCCTGAATGGATAAAGAGGTGGTCTTATAATAAAAGAAATCTATCAGGGAATAAGTTTACACTTAGTGAGCAAATAACCCAGTCATTTCATACAAACAATATAATTTAAATGCATAATATATGAATGAATGAATACTCAAGATGTCAACCAATACATGCAGCAACCTAAGAATTGCATGTAACCCAAAATTACGCCTTTCTATAGTCGGGGTTAGAGATAATTAATCGACATAAACCATCAGTCGAGTCTTAACACCTGAGCTTTTATTCTCATTTGCACTATCATGCTCAAATCAACTCCAACACATATGTAATATATACAAATATTTCCTTTTATACAAAAATATACTTTCCTTTTTCAAGAAATAAAATTTATGCTAGAACCCCAAGTCTAATGGTATGGTGGTCACTGTAGTCCACATCACATAACTTAAGCGAAAGTCACAAGACATGACCCTTTCACTAACGGTTAGCATTTCCTAGCGCTTAGTAGGCCTGATAGCAAAGACAGAGACTCAATAATATATAAATGGCATAATATTGCCTGATCCCTGTAGGAGACCCCTTTTCTATGAGCCCTTCTTATTTTCTGTATAAGGTGGCAATTAACATAATTATAATACAAATATGAGAAATGTATGACTCATTGAATCCCTTAATCAAATACTAAATTAATTCAACTTTATTATGATTAGACAATTATATTCCATATAACTATGCATAGTTATCGTCACAAATAATTCACATTATTATCTTATTAGCAAGTTATGATACTTAATCATAATATCATACATATGTATTTCCTGTATCCTAAAAGCGTTTTGGTTCATTACATAAATTTAAGTGCATTTACATTATAAGCAAAATTAAGCATGAAATCATCGAGAATCACTTACTCAACCATAGTGGATTAGTTTTAATAGTCTGGGGGTAGGTCTTCTCCAATAGTTGGGTCCCCTAGATATCGCAAATATGATATTATAAGAATTTAAAATGAAATTTAGAGGACTAAGCTAAAATCTTTTAAGCTCCATTTTTTACTTAGTTTCATATTTTTTTTTTCGGTTTTACTTAAAACTTCAATTGTATATAACTTTCTTGTTTTAAATCCGATTTTTATGATCTTATAGTCGATTTCATTGTTTTCTTTATTGTATTTTAACGTAGTGTGGTTAGATTTTCAAGATAGGGCAAGTAATTCTATTAACTGGTCAGAATAGTAGCGATTCTTATGTTTTAGTGCTCTTTTGGGCTTAGTTTGGTTCTTGAGCTTTTTATTATCTTAGGAAATGCTTTGGGCTTGGGCTTAGGAGTTTATTCTAAGCTTAAATCACTCTTCAAAGTCATATTTCTATCCTTATCTTATGGCATTGGTCCTATCAATACTTTCTTAGACTCTTACGTAGGCTTATGGGCTTGTTTTTAGTTTAAACGAAAGTTGGTGACTTTGTTAGACTTAGGGAGTTTTATGTAAGTTTCTTATTGGGTCTTAAAACAACTTTTCTTGATTGATTTAACTACTGGTTAGAGATTTAGTGAAGGTTTAACTTGGAGTTCTAAGCTTATTTTGAATGTTTTAGGTTTTATATACTTATTATACTCTCTTTGGTTGGTTTTTTCACTTTGTTTTATCATATTTTTAAGTAGGTTTCTTTATAGTTCCAGATCTGATTAGTTCGATTCAAGGGCTTCTAACTTAGTTTTTCAACTTGTTTTATCATTTCTTCAAGTTTAAGTGATAAATCAAGAACCTTTGCTACTTATATTCCAACTCTAACTTAATTTCTCTTTCATGAGGTAATTATTTAGCTTAAGTACTAAGTAAAAGTTATGAATTATGCACTTATTATAAGTTCTATACCTTAGTTTAAATCTCAAAAAGTTAATTTTCTCCTAAAAACATCATATAATGGATTTTCCTTTACCTAAGGCTAAATTCGAGCATATATAACCAAATGAAATTAAAAATAACATCTAAACACCCTACATATATTTTATGTCTAGCATGCCACTCTTTTGTCCATACACATATTTTATGATTTTTTCAACTTACAAACTTCTATTCTAAGTGTTAGACATGTATCATTCATGATACTAACTTAGTATACTCATTTTCCATCCTTTGTGTAAAAGATTTCTAAGCTTATTACTTAAAGTAGTCTAGTTATTTTATCACCTTATATTCATGCTAATATTTTCATGAAAATGCAGTCTCCAAAACATGGCATATTAGAATACTTAATAAGGAAATGAACTTATTTGTCCTAAATGCGTAAAAATTGGTAGTATTACACTAAGAGTCCTCTCCTTGTTTTCCTTCCCTTTTTTGCAAGTTATTTTAATAACAAAATCTTGATATTTAAGGTGGGTTTTAGGGATGTTCTAAGGTTTTCTAAAATGGCTTTTGAAGAGGACAAAATGAAGGCAACAAAACAAGCTTATATTGTGAGTGTGTAGATGTAAATATGTAGCGGTAGGTGTAAATATGTAGCGGATAGTGTAAATTTGTAGGACTTGGTTTCCTCTTTTGGTTTGTGAGTATAAAATGTAGATGAGGTGAAAGAGGAGAAAAAGAGAGAGAGAGAGTGCTGGTTAGAAATGTGTGGGTGGTATGTCCAATAAGCTCCTTTTTGATGTCTTCAAACAAGTACACAAGTTATACTTTAACATATTGGATGATGTAAGTAATAAGGGGTAAATAATGTTTGTGAAAGACAATTGATTTGATGTGAGATTGACAAGGCATGCCTCCCTAATGTTCTTCTTCTTATAATCAGCCATAGGGTGGACAAATAGCGCGTGACTCTTGTCTTATCATTTGTTTAAAAATTAAATTGATAAAATGAAAAGATAACTTATCCTTATGTAGTATAGGTCATGTTATGTAGTATAGGTCATGTTATGTAGTATATGTTATGTTAGGACAAAGAAATAGTCTTATTACTAGCTTTTGATATATTATTAAGTGTTAGTCGATTCCAACTTTTAATTGATAAGTTATTTAATACGATTGATTAGCTTATTTATTCATATGTAATATAGCTTATAAGTGAAGATAAGGGAATTATTTAATTCTTTTAGAATTTGGTTCTTATATTTACTCGTAAGTTATGATTTGCTTCTTATGGAATTTTGTAACTTTCTAGAATTGAATAAAATTGTTCAAATTATATTTTTAATTATTTAAGGTCATAAGCCTTTAATTATACTAAAGTTTAGGGTTTCGGATGACTTAAAGTTTTTTATTCTTGTGTTCAAGTTTTTATCAATAATAAACTTTTGAATTAGAAAATTGGGTTTGCTTTCCAAGTGTGAACTTTAGTTTTTAGTTTAGTTGATAATTAGGAATGATTGAAAAGTACTTTTAATTACATGTCCCTTATGTAGTAAGGTCTATTGTGGGTGTCATAATAATTAAAATTCCAAATGAGAAATAAAATCACCTTTTTATATATTTTTTTATTTTTATAAATATCTATATTATTAAAGTAAATGGAGCCTCAAGTATCGTCGAAATAAAATCTTAATTATTTTTATTTATTTAACCTTTTAAATAAAATTTTGATTGTTAATAAATGTTTTTTTAATATATTTGATTATAAATATAAGGCAATTTAAGGATTTTTAAAAAATATAATTCTCCTCTCAATCTTTCGCTTAATATTTTTATTTCTTCCGATTCTTCTCTTTAACTTTCTCATTAAATTCTCTCTTTTCATTTATTAATATTTTTTATATTAATATTATGATATATTTGATTGTATTTCACAACTTTATATAAATTGACATGTTTTGAAAAGTTGGTTAGGATATAAGATCATATATATATATATACTGACTGATAATACATTGGTATTGTATATGTATAAAATAAATAAAATTATACTGTACAATCGAATATATTATAATATTAATATAAGATATTAATAAAAATGAGAAAGACGGAGAGATGAAGGGTCATGGAGAGAGGAATAGAGTGATGAGAATGTTAGTATAAAGAAAAAAAGAGAGGAAATGATGTAAGATGTACTTAATAGCAGAAAGAAAGTAGAAAAAGAAAGAGAGTGAAAAAGTAGTTAAGAAATAGATAAAGAGAGAGAAAAAATAATAAGTGAACAAATTTACTTATTTTTTATAATTTTAATAATTTATTTTATTGTTATTTTTTATTAAATAATATTAAATAAAAATTAAATATATAATTTTAAGAATAACCGAGAATTTTAATAATATAAATATATAAAAAAACATGCCCCTACTCCACTCTTTTCATGCGGTTACTTTCTGTATAAAAAAAAAAAAATTCCCTCTATCTCTCTCTCTCTCCTTCTCTCCCCCACCGCTTGCTTGCTTATAAATAAGATCACCCTCAACCTTTAGCTGTCTGTTTCTTTCTCGTGAGTCAACCTATTTTCTATAGCTGTTCTTGGCGCTTAGGTAGGTGTGCAAGGTTTATTATGTTTTTGTCTTCTTACTCTAATTTGTATTAGTGATTATCCTGCGTGATGGTTACAGTGGTCATTGTCATCGCGCTTTGACGGACATTAGTACTGTTGCAGATGATATCATCTTTGTATTCCTGCATGTTGCTGTAATTTGTGTTTGAGCCATGTCACTGATATTTGTTATCATCGTGCGTGAGGATGGGTTTTGTTAAATTTCTCTAGGGTTTATCTGGAATATTATCGTTGAAACTGATGATCCGATGACGGTTTCTAGTTCGAAATTCGTGCATGTGTTTTGATAGGATTATGATTTGATGATTTTTTCTCGACGAATAGTAATGTTTCAGTAAAGAAATCGTTAAAACAATGAGGAATACAGTAGAAAGAAAGGAACTTTTTTCATATAACGATTTATTCGGTGTTGAAAACTTCTTTGTGTTTTTTCTCCTGAGAAATAATCTCATGTTAGGACAACACCATCGTTAGACCTTAACAAGCACTTTATAGGCGAGATATAAATTATCTGTCGGTGGTAGTTTCTATCCTGCGGTGGTTTTCTCCGTGCTTTGTCTTTTCCTGATGAATGTTAGTACTGTTGCAGATGAAATTGTGTTTTTGCTTGTTATGTCACCGTAAGTTTTGTTTCAACCTTGTTACAGAGATTTATCATGATCGTGGGTGCGAATTTGCTTTTAGAATTTTTCTGGGGTTTTTCTGGAATTTTATTGTTTAAACTGATGATCTGAAGACGTTTTCTGGGCTGAAATTCATAAATGTGTTTTTGATGAGGTTTTGATTTGATGATACTTTTTTAACAATGTTAATATTTCGTTAAAGAAATTAATAAACTACATTAGGAGTGTAAAAGGAAAAAAAGGCATTTATTCATTAAGAAAAATGAAATTTTTTAAGTTCCATTTGGAAATTTTATTTGTATTTTATTCTGAGAAATGTTCTGAGAAATAATCATTATATTAGGACATTTCCATTGATAGACCTAAACAGATGCTTTATGGATGACATATATCTTGCATGGTTGATCTTCATGTTATATAATTGTTGAGGTTTAGTATATTGGCTGGTGCTGAACTGGGAATAAATTAATCAAAATTGTTATTGAAAGAAGAGCTGAATTATGTGAGAAGAGATTTGTAGTTGGGCATATTCTCTGTGATCAGTTAGGGAGTAGCGGCTCTTCTAAGAATGTTATGATTCTGCGGAGTATTTTTATGGTCTAGATAATAATGTCTGGATTTAGATGGTTTGTGTGTTAACATGGCATGATGTTAGATAAGTATGGGTGTTGGAGCTAATTGATAAGGGGAAAAAATAAGAAAAGCAGTAGTATGGTGTTATTTTGTGTTTTAGTTTCAGGGGAAGTGCCTGTCTTGCTTTCTTGTGAATGTTTAGATAGCCTTCTTACAAGACATGCAGGTATTATATTCACTTTCTGTCAGGCTTGCTTAATTTGGCTTTTTTCATTTGTAGTTTGAGTTCTAATTTTTGCACATCTTATCTGCACAGCTTGGTACTTGATCAAGTTGAAATTTTGTTTTCATTATCTAATAGGCAAAGATATTAAGAGAGGTAATAAAATTGCAGTTTAAAAATGAGCTCATGATTTATTTTTGAAAATTGAATTGCTGGGTCAGCTCCTACAATGGTTGAAGCCATATAAATATAATCCAGGTTAAGTATGGTATCCTTTTTTGCTAATGATTCTAAAAGCTATTGATGCTAGCTGTAATTGACATGGACAATTGAGCCTTCTTTACATAAGTACATGATCTTGAAGGACATCTCAGAAGCAAATTTAGACATCATAGCTGATGATGTGAAAACAGACTGATCCCTGGCCTTAGGATACTTTTTGATGAGAAAAACATTAGATCATTATTAGAACGATTAATATACACCCCCTCCCCAAACAACGGCCACACACACAGAACAACCAAAAAAAAAAAAAGAAGAAGAAGAAGAGAAAAACGGTGGGGCATTAAAAGCATCCAAAAAAAAAAAAAAGGAACTTTAAGAAAGCTATCAGGCATTGAAAATTTCAAGTGACTGGTTTTTATCTGGTAAATATATAAAGAGCTCAACTTTGCCTTATTGTAAATTCAAATGAGGTTTGTGTCTCTTGTTTTTTGAGCTACGCAATAAAGTTTAGCATTATATATCTTTTTGTGGGTAAATTGACCCACCATCTATATTTCTAGAAAGAAATTAGGGTACCCTCTCAATTGAAAACATAGTTTTACTAATGATAGCTATCCCATAGGTCTCTAGAAAGAAATTAGAGTACCCTCTTAATTGGAAACATAGTTTTACTAACTATGGCTATCACATATTGTTTAAGCTTTTTATCTGTGTGAGATGCACTTTCTTTTTTAGGAATTTTTTTTTTTAATTGTATTCCATGAGAGTGATTTCTCTTGAAGCACTATTAAAGTATTTGTGGTATTTATTCAAACTGAAATTCTATTGGTATTGCTATCCACTCCATATTCTTTATATTGACACTGACAAGTATCATGATTTTCTTGAATTATCTTCTCATGTTTTCATATATTATAGTTTGAACAGTGATATCCTTGCATGTTTTGCTGAGCATTCCTTTTGACTCTCTTTGCCGTAAATCTTCTTGTGAAATTACTTCAAATGCTTGCTTTTATCCATTTTATATCTTACTACACTGGTAGCTTATTGCTAAATGAAGCGATGAAGTAACGTTTATCTTTCTCAGATGACTAGGACTAGTATTCTTTAATCTAGGGTAGATATTTTGTCAAAGGAATCTATGGAATTTGAAAAGGGGCAGCATCACGCCAATGGAGAAATTCCAGAGTTTGGTGCCATCTTCATGTCAAGCAGTGCAACAAAGAGAGAATGTCTGGTATGGGGAATTTTTGGTCTCCCATCTTCTCTAGCCTCATTTGTGGAGCAGGTCAAAGTGGGAATGCTTTTGTTTCTTTTTGATTTTGAAAAGAGACAACTTCATGGTGTTTTCCGAGCTTGCTCTGATGGAGCTATGAACATTGTACCCCATGCATTTAGTTCCTCAGGAAGGACTTTTCCAGCTCAGGTAGGCTCTTTTGTGTTTGTGTGTTTTCTGTAAGACCTAATTGAAGCCTGTTTGTTTCATATGATATCACTTACATCTGATTTGTGTTTTTTGTTTTCAATTAATCTATTTGTAATCTGCCTTTAGGTGTGGTGTATCTGTCTTTTGCATGATCTTTGTTGTCTTTCAACCTAAGGGTATTATGATCTAGTTGGCAAAAAGTCTGATCTCTTCCAAACAGTGTTTTTACTCTCTCCAGTTTACAATCTTATGCTAAGGAAACTTGAAGACACATCTACATGAGGGTTTTTTTGGTGATTTTCAGTTAAATGTTTCATTTTGGTACTGGGTATAAAGCACATTACTCATATGCAGATGGGTAGATTTTGGCCTTATAAACTTCAATATCCTTGCTATTAGCTCTGAATTTTAGGATGCAGATATTTTTATAGGAGTTTTTTGTGCCATGCATGACATTTACATGTGTGCTTCAGTCTGCATTGCTGAACATGGAAATGTATACCGTCAACTATTCATTGCTCTGAAGTGTGTTCTCAAATATGGAAACTGAATATTTGGGCAAATTATTTTTTGCTTGCTGTAAATTAGAAAATATTTGATTTTACTTACCCAAAATATTTTTTTAATCAGATGTTTAACAGCTAGTATATTTCATTTAAATGAACTACCCAAAAAACCTCTCTGCGCCTCGTTTATCTGTGTGTTTTGCCATATGCTTTTAGATGGGTAGACTGCACAAAATAAAAAAAATTCTCCAACTGTAGGAATCCAAACCAGTACATTTTATGCTAAAATGCTGCATGATTAAGCATATATTTTTTTGGCATATATCTTTCCTTGTCTATGTTACATGACTTTTTAAAGCCTTGTCGTTATACTTTTCTCTAGGTAAAGTTTACACTGCTTTGGCATTGTGCTCCGCTTTCTGAAAAAGAATTTCGACGAGTTATTCAAGATAATTACTTTACGGCCAAAAAGTTTAATTTTGGCTTGTCCGAAGAGCAGGTTTGAGCTATTCATAAATTGTGAAAGTGATAGAGCAAGAACTACTCTTGAATTCTTCTTCATTCTTTCTTCTCATATTTGTAGGTCCATGGGCTCCTGTACCTGTTCAGTAGGAAAAGACTAAAGGTGCCAATTCCCAAGAAACCGCTTAGTAGAAGTAGTGTGCATGGTCGTCTCATTTATGCCAATGGGGCTAAAGATGAACATTATCCTTATTATCGACAGTGCTCCAATAATGATGCAACTGGGGCTAGTGATAATTTTGGGAAGGTTGAAACACTTCCTGATTGTGAAAGATTCTCACCAAGTGAAAGGATACATAACAATCATGAAGGAAAGACTAGAGTAGGTTCTTCCAGTAGCAATTGGCGCCTCTGGGAAGCATCCAACAAGTTGAACCTAAATGGAGAAACTGAGGATTGTGGTGGAAGTCATGGAATACAAAATGAAAATAGGCCAGTAGACTCTTTAGGGAATGTTGGCCGCTCAGCTGAACTTAGAATAGCACCTGACTCTGGCAAGGGTTTATTGATTCGGTTGAAAGAAAACCGTGATAACTCTGGTGCACGTTGGCCTAATACAAACCACTATAATCATGATGCTTCTATCCATTTGATGAAAACCAATTTGGGAGCATGCATCCATAGAAATCAGAGTCAACCTGTGTTTTTTTCCACTTTATCGCATTCAAATGAACTGCCACAGTATATACCATGTCCTATGTCAACTGAGGATTCCTATTTGAACAGCACCCGTTGTAACTATCCTAAAGCTTCTTCTATGAAATATGGGAACTGTTCACCTTTTCAAGGTTATCATAGCTCTAAAGAGATGCATCATTTGCAGAAACAGAAACAGCCTCCATTACATCCTGTAGATGCTGATATTGCAAATGGTATTTTGAAATCCTCTTCTTTACTGCAAAACCAGGTTCCACCAAGGACTATCATTGACCATGAGAACCTTTTATCTACTACTAATGAGCAGTTTCTGGGTCCCTCATTTCATGAAAATGCAACCTTTCAGCCTTGTGCTACTGAAGTTTTTGGCAGCCCATCGTATTCTTCTCCAATGCCTGTGGACCAAATCCCTTCACCACATATACTCAGCCATAGGAAAAATCTCCAAGCTAATCACATGTATGATGATGCAGTACAAGGTACCTGCCTGCATAGTATACAATATGGTCAGGAGAACGTGGCATATGGATCTACTCTCTTAGAAGACAGTTCTGACCACTTGCTGCAAGATGAAAGAAATCTTGCTGCTCGGAGTGCAGCAGGATATCCGAGGTGTGCTGTTTTTGGTTATGATGAAGAGTGTTTTCAGTATTCTGAAACCATGAACTCTTTGTTTCCAAAGAAAGACAGTGTATTCACTCGCTTGACATTGCCTTCTGAAACTCGATTGCAAGAAAAAGATTTTACCAGCATTGAGGATGATATAGATGCATCACCAGATGAAATTATGTCAATGTTACAGTTATGCTGCCACAGGAGTCAATGGCCAAAAGGGAACAAATCAAGTATACATATAAAGAATAAACATCACGATAAAAGAGCTCCATCTACTTCAATCAAGTCAAAGAAGGGTGATACTAAAGCAAGTCCAGACAACATGGGCATCGGTAGCATAGAAGTAGGGGACCATCAAGTTGTGGATGGACCTTTTCTTAATTTCAAGCGCCGTAGTGAAACGAGGAAAGCTCAAAACCATATCATTGCTGAAGACACTCATGAGACCTTGTCTTCTAAAGATGGTAAAATGATTGAAGAAGAAAGACCTTTTCTAGATTCTAAAAGCTGGAGCCAAGTGCCGAATGCTCAAATTCAGTCTAATGCTGAAGGCTGTAATGTGACTTTGATAAGTGAGAGTCCATCTGTTGCCCAAGTTAAGAGGAGGAAGCTGATCAGGCCCAATTTCGGTTCTGATAAGAAAGGCACACCTGATGAAGGCTGTATTGAGACACTAACTAGTAAGAGTCCATCAGTTTCTCAGGTCAAGAAGAGGAGGTTGACTCGGTCAAATTTCAGTTTTGATAGGAAAGGTGCACTTGAGGAAGACTTCAATGAGACTTCTCCTAGTGTGAGTCCATCAGTTGCCCAAACTAAGAGAAAGAAGCTGATTAGACCAAATTTGAGTTATGGTAAGAAAGAAGCACCTGATGAGAAAGCCATTTGTGCCTTTGATTCTCAGCCATGTGAACTGAAATCGCATGATTGTTTGTTCAAGACAAAGGGAGATAACAATGAGATGTTACATATGAGTCAAAACACATGCAACCTATCAAGACCAGGTGATAATGATAAGCCTGGTCCAAACATTTCTGTAGAGAAAACCTCTAGCACTTGTGTGGACTTATATGTAGGTGGAGATGGAAGTTTAACAGAACCATTGCAAGATTTCCAAGTAAAAGCATCCCTGCCTGAATTTTTATGTAAAGATGAAATTGGTGGTTCTGAGGACACAACCCGTAGCAGTAGTTTGACTGATGGATCAGGTAAAGAGAGCAGTTTGTTCTCAGGTCAGCCCACCTCACCACTTCTACTGTTGAATGAAGTTAAGTCTGCTAATTCTGATGAAACCAAAAGCTGTAAGGATATTGGGCCAGTTGGATCAGGCGAAAAAAGCTTTATGCTCAAAGGTCAGCCTGCCATGCTCGATTCATCACCTGGAAAGTGTGGAGATGGAAAAATTGGACAGATGGTGCGTCAAAGGATCAACTCACCTGGACAGAGTCCAGCGGAGTTGATGTTTATACCACTTGGAGATCCAGTTCAGTCTGAAACGTTGTATGTGGGGGTCGATGACATTTCCAGCAAAAGCGATCATTTTTCTAATTTTGAATCAGTGTCAAAAGAGAAGGAATGTGAATTGAGTTTATGCTTGGAAAGACCATTATCTTTAGATACAATGCCCCGAAAAAAGACCACGCTCTTAGAGACTCCGAAGTGTTCACTCTAGGGATTAGCTGGCGATTTGGTCTTGGAGAAAATGAAAAGATTGCTTCACGGTGGAGGTCAGATGATGTGCAGATATGTACTTCACATAATCCGTGAGGAGGCCTCTTTTGTTCTTTTTCTGGTGTGGCTTACTGAGCTGTATGATCACTCACGCTAAGTTTTGGTTGCCCGGTATCCTTGGCAGCTTTATAAGTATCTCGCATGGACGATTGATATGTTAATGCGTGTACAGGCTTATGGGCGTTATTAGAAAATTGGTAAAACTAAGCACTTTTAGACCTGTTCTGGTTGCAAGTTACGTCATGTCAATTGTACTTTGACCAGATTAAGATTTGATCTTTAGATAATGTAATTTTTAAAACATGGTCCTGGTATGAACCTAAACTACTAGACCAAGTGGTTTCAGGCTTTGAAGATGGGTTAGTTACTCGTGGAAATTTGAATGAAAGTTTTGTTTTGCTTGCATGAATCGGATTAATTTCGTGAGGGAAATACTGTTTTGATGCTTGATGATTATTCTGGAAGTATTTTGGCCACCTAGAACTATTTGTGCACGTAGAGCTTGCCATTTGGAGAAAATGTCAATTTGGCAGAGAGTTCACATATGCACTATGCGGACCTGGCTAAAGCATGTGCTTTTATAAAATACAGTTTGCCACCCCAGTAAAGTTTGCAACTAATCCTGTTATTTTCGGGAAAATGGCGTTCTTTGATATTTTATTGACAATTTGTCAAATGAATTAAGGTGTAAAAATTATATTTGCAAGGAAATTGAAGGAGTTGAATGATTTATCGGTATTTTAGGAATCAATTGACATAAGCTTTAATATAAAATTATAAGGGCTGGTTAGAAATTTAAAAAATTTAAGTATTTGTTAGAACGGTAGCTACTCTATTATAAATAACTAATTGTATTCAAATTTCTAGTTCATGCTTTGATAATCCATGCATACTTTTGATCCATTGTTTGGCTTAGAAGGGGAAAAAGGAGGAGGGAGGGAAAATGAAAAGAATTGCTTCATGGATCTCACTAAATCTCCTTGCTCCCATGGGGAAAAAGTTGGGTGGGGGCGGTGGAGTGAGAGAGAGGAGGAAAATGATGATAATTATCAATTTGTCCCTCCTTTTAAGTTATATCGATGTTTTATTTTTGATTAAGATTCTTTTTGTTTTTCTTTTTTCTTTTGTTATCTAAATATATTGAAATGAATTAACTTACTACATAATTCTTTCCTACAATTTTTTCTCCCTTCCTATTTTTTCCTCTACAATTCCTACCCTCATGCTAAAGAAAGTGTTTAAGTTTGCACTCTTGAAATATCCAAATAGTTGGATGTATTTTGGTGGTTGCCAAGCTACCCTTTGTGTTAAAGAATCCTCATTTCCCACTAAAATTAAGACTTTTTAATTCTTTAAAAGTCCCAATTTTATATTGATATGATGTTTTGATACTCAAAATTAACTCATTATTTTAGTTGATGGATAAATCCATTAACCACTCAGCTTAGGTCTAATTTTGATCCTCATAACTAACTTGTTATCTTTCTTTGATTTAAGAAATGGTAATTAATAGCTATGGTAAGCTTGTCAGTCCTTATGCCTAGACTATATTGAATGGAGATTCATTCTCTTTTCAGGAGAATTTTGGTTCACATTGAAGCTAGGATCCTTATTGTCATGTGAAATGGAAGAAAAACTTGTAGAGGAAGTATATGATTTATGAATGAATAAAGGGAAGCAAAGAATGAAGAATGATTGTAACTAACTATTAACATAATAGGAAAGGTCTACATATACTAGTAATACAAGTGTATATTGTAACATGTTAAAACTAATAAATAAAAGTATGTGTTTCTACACCATTAACCCTCCTTCCTCCCTTCCCTTCAAGTTGGCCATGGTAAAAGGCCATATTTGGATAGGAAAAAAACTAAGTGAGGATTAGCTATTGTCTCGATCATAAGATCGACTAATTGTTGATTAGAAGGAACAAAGTCTATATGAAGGAAATCGGTGTTAATGTGATCTCGGATGAAGTCAACACCGATCTCAATGTACTTGGTTCGAGCATGGAAACATGAGTTCTTTGCAATTTTTTGTGTAGATTGACTATCAATAAAAAGATTAATAGGAAGTGAAGAAGAAATGCACAAATCACGTAGTAAAAATGAAGCCATAAGAGCTCTTTGGTTATAGTGGGAAGGCTACAATACTCTACCTTTGTCGATGAAGTAGATACAATTACTTTTTTTTTTTTGTTTTCCATGAAACTAAGGATGTGCCAAGAAAGATGCAAAATCCCGAAAGAGGCTTGCGATCTAAAGGACTTGAACCCCAATTAACATCACTAAAACCCAACAGCGTTAAGGAACTAGTCGATGAGTAAAACATACCTTTGTCAATAAAGCCTTTAATGTACTTTAGAACATGAATAGCAACCTTCAAATGTGATGTTCTTGGAGCAATCGCAAACTAACTTAGTTGTTGCACACAAAAGGAAAGATTAGGATAAGTTAAGGTTAATTGTCTTATAATTCTGCGAAAGACACTTATATCTGGAAGTAATTCTCCATTTTGATTATCAAAATTCATAATCTCGAAGGCAAAGGACTAGATTTTGGTTTAGCACTTGTAAGTCATCTATTTAATAACACATCCAAAGAAAACTTCCTTTGATTTAAGATAAAACCTGAAGATAATCGACATATCTCTACTCTAAGGAAAAACCGAACTTCCACAAGATCCTTAATAGTGAAAGCAGCATGTACAATAGCTTTAACATTTACAATTTCATCCAAAGAGTCCCTAGTAATAGGCACATCATCAACATAGACTAAGAGAGCAACAAAACCATTATCATTTTGCTGAGTGAACAAAGAATAATCTAACTTAGATTGGATAGAACTAAGCAATACTATAAATTTCAAAAATTCTTTGTTCCATTGTCTAGAAGCTTATTTCAATCCATAAAGGGACTTAATAAGCTTGCATACCTAACTCGTAATAGCTACTGTGTATTCATCCGGTGGTTTCATGTAAATTTCTTCAGCATGAACCCATGAAGAAATGTATTATTAACGTCTAACTAATGCACATGCCAACCTTTAACAGATGGGACAACGAGTAGAATATGAATTGATGTCAACTTAGCAATTAGAGAAAAAGTATATGTATAGTCAATGCCTTTTACTTGTTTATAACCCTTAGCCACTAATCGAGCTTTGTAACTTTAGATGGTTTCATTTGGTTTGTATTTAATTTTATAAACCCATTTAAGGCCTATAGGTTGTTCACCGGGTGGTAAAGTTGTAAGTTCTCAAGTATTGTTCGTAGCTAAAGCTAAGAGCTCTTGATTCATTGCCTTTATCAATGTAGGATCAACCTTTGCTTCATGATAATTTCTAAGCTCTTGAATTGAAAAAACACGAGCTAAGGACATCACATAATCATAGGAAGGATTAGAGAAATATGATGACAAAAAAATGGGTAACAAGAAGAAGAAGTGGTGAAGGCTGTTTTGGAAATAGGGGAATCAGAATGAATGGTATGTATAAAGTCTTGAAGCCATAGTGGTAGATGCCTCTTATGTATGGTCTACGCAAGAAAGGAGAAGAAGATGAAACTATGTTTGGAGCAACGTCTGAGCTAATGTTTAAGTTATTGGACAAAGCTATGTTTGGGACAGTGTTTGGGTTATTAGATGAATTACTAGGGAAATTAGAATCTCCATGAAGATTAGAAGTTGTAGAAAAAGGAAACATTAGATCAGGACTAGAGAATGAAGTATCAGTAGAAAGGAAGGGAATCTTATCAATGTTTTTGAAGGGAAATACATCCTTAAGGAAAAATACATCATGACTAACAAATAGCTTCTGAGAGGATAAATTGAATAGCATATACCCATTTAACCTAAAGGATATCTTACAAAAATACATTGTTTACTTCTGGTGTTAAATGTATCTGATGGTTTAGGTAAAATGGTTGTATAAAACAAGCAACCAAATACTCAAAGGTGATTATAAGATGGTGTCTTATGGAAAAGCAATTCATAAGGTGTTTTCCAAGCAAGAGAGTGTGTAGGCATGAGATTTATAAGATAAGTTACAGTAAGCAAAGACTCACCCCAAAATTGTTTTGGAAGGTTAGCATGAATTCGCAATGATCTTGAGGTATCTAACAAATGTCTATGTTTCCTCTTAACCAATCCATTTTGTTGTGATGTAAACACCACACTTCTTTAGTGTATGATCCTATGTTTATGAAGCAAGCTCTTGGTTTCACAAGATAAAAAATCTCCCCCATTATTTGATCTAATGTATTGTTGTGTAATATGAAATTATATCTGAATATAGGCTATAAAATTTGATAGCAAAGAGATAACTTGTGATTTATGAGTCATTAGGTAAGTCCATGTAGCTTTAGTTCTATCATTGACTATAGTAAGGAAAAATATGGCATTAGAAATAGAATAAGTATTATAGGGTCCTTATACATCAACATGCAATAGATCAAAGGCATTCAAAGAATTAGATTGACTAATAAGCAAACGATGAAATTTCACTTGTAAGCAAGTATCACAAAGAAATTTGGACAATCTAACGTGTTTAAAGTTTGACAAATGTTGAAGCTTTGAGGTAAACAGATGGCCTAACCTAATAGGAATTAGACCATTGGATCCTTGACCCGAGCCTAAGCTCGAGGGTTAGAAAGTATGGCTAAGTGAATTCTTTTCTTATAACCTATCATTGAGAAGTTTGAGTTGTTGTAATGTATCGACCTGATGCCTTGGTCGAGTTGGACGCTTTCGTATTCATTGAGCATTACTAGCGACCAACTCGAACCCTACTCGAACATCAGCTTGACTCATCTGACCATCAGGTTAGTAGACTTGAATCCAAGCCATATTAAAAGTGTTCGAGGTGAATTCACCTCGAAAGAATGATTCACTTGATAAGGTGCAACCGACCTACTATCACTACTCGGTACCTCGACTTAGCAGAAACCTAAAGTAATTGTACAGAATTATCTTTTTTTGTTAGAAAGCCATCCACCTACAATGAGCCACGTGTCCGAGCAACCTTGTGATAGAATCCTCTGTGCAATAAGCTCATTTTGTTGTATTTTCAATTGTACCCTTATTATTAATTGTACCCTTATTATTCCTTGTACATTACTTTTTTTAGATAATACCCTTTTAGTATTTTTCAATTTTGGAAAGCTGCCCCTAGTTTTTCAAGTATAAATACCCACTATACATATAGTTGCAATCATCTTATCATCATCAATATATTTAATATACTGCTCTGTAAGCATTGCTTTTGTTAGCTCGTTTACTTACCTCATTCTCATCTGACCCTTAAGTAAGGGTAAGTAGTAAGTAACATCGCCAGATCACCTTGTACATCATATCAAGTTGTGCCGTGAATCCTCGAAAGTTTCATTGGTGTATCATATCCTATAGAGCTATTTGTGGGTTTACTTATGTTTACTTTTCCTTTTGTTTTCACACCTTCCCATCAACTTTTTTGAGCTTTTCATAAGTTTGAACCTACCCCAACGATCGGCCTTATCTGTTTTCGACTATGATTTCTCAGCATAACCTTTGATGAAACAAATCAATTGAAACATAAGTACTAGAATTCTTAATACAAGAAGAGGTACCAGTAATAATAGAAAGTGAATCATAATAAACTAAAAATGGCTTTAAGTTTATCACATATAGTCCACAAGAGGTAACAATTGACGTTACAATGGCTTTAGTTTTAAGGTCCTAAAATTCACAACGATGTGAATTAAATACAGCAACAAGATTGGTTTGTTTAAGTAATTTGTTGATTGAAATTAAGTTATAACAAAATGTTGGAATAAAAAGTACATCAATTAAAGTGATTTGCTAAGTAAGCTTAATGTCTCCAATAGCTTGAATAGTGAAAGATTTGCCATTTGGTAGTTTGATAGAAATAGGTGTAGATAATGTGCGTTTGTGCAACAAATGATGTGAATATGGTGTTGTGTGATTTAAAGTCCTTGAATCAACAATCTACGATAACTGTCTAGCATCACTATAATCAAAAGAAGCAAAGATAAATCTATTACTTGCAACAATCATCATAGTAGCATGTTGTGATGAGCATTACCCAAATTCTGATACTTTAAGGCATGAAGAACCTCTTAACAAACCTTGGAAACAAGTTGTGACTCTCTTAAAGCTACATTGTCATTATACTGCATAAGATCCTTATCAATGCTCTCATTACCCCATGAGGTCTCTAAAGGAGTATCTCCTACAGATGAAACACCTTGATAAGCATGAGCTGTAAACCAATTTCCTCTTTTCTCTCTTACCCCTTTAAAGCACTTTAGGTAATCGAAAAGTTCAAAACAATGTTCCATTGTATGACTTGCTCTTTTACAGTGAATACAAGTAAGTCTACTATTTCCTTTACCTTTTTTTTCTATTCTATCTTCAGTAAGAAACTTCTTGAGTTTTTGTTATAAAAGTTGCTGAATCTTCAACCAAAATGTTACTATTAGTTACTTGCTTCTAGTTTTCAACTTGATATACTAAATAGTATGCCTTATTTACAGTTGGAAGAGGATCCATGGAAAGAATTTGACTCCTGATATTTTCATAGTCATCAGCTAGCCCTATTAAGAATTGAACTAATTTTGTTTTGTTATCTAAGTCTGCTAGTTTTGTTACCAAATCACAATGGCAATCAGAAATTGCATCGAACCCATCTTTGTTCATTAGCAATATTGCCTTCCGGCCTAAGAACAATTCCATCAATAAAACCTGTTTTTGCCTTAGTGCCTAGGGCTAATTTAGTAGATCTCCTTCAACTATTAAAATTCACTCCATTAAACATTATGTTTGTGATGATTGTTCCAAGATTATCGAATCTACTAAAAAAAATAGGATCATTATATGAATTTTCTAGATTTCCACTCATTTTAGTTCAATTGCATACAACAAGTAGTCGTAAAGTCAAATGAAAAAGATGTAACCAAAGTGGTAAGAAAGGAACGAATAGATGTACAATGGTGAAGAAATAATCTTCCTGCGCTTTGATACCATATTGAAGCTAGGATAGTTGTTGTCATGTGAAATGGAAGAAAAACTTGCGGAGGAAGCATATGATTTATGACTGAATAGAAGGAAGCAAAAAATGAAGAATGATTGTAACTAACTATTACTAGAATAGGAAAGGTCTATATATATAAGCAGTAAACATATGTAATGTCATGTGTCAAAACTAATAAAAAAAAGTATGTATTTCTACAGTTCATCCATAGGTAAGTGCTATAAATGAGAGTTTCTAAGTTAAAAGAGTATAATTTAATTTATATTTGAGAGCTTATGCAATTCCCATTAATGTTCCACTATGATGATCCTATTTAATTACTTTAATGTTTTCAAAATTGTTGGTTTAAATAATGGGGTGTTGTCTTGTAGTTTTAGTTAATAGAGTTAGTAGAATGGGCTTTCCCATTAAGGTAAAGGATCTAAGCGATGGAGATGGTCTTGCAAGTCTCACTAATATTGCTTTATTACCTTGCGAGAGTTGAGAATGGCCTATGCAGAGAGTAAAAGCGCTTGTAAGATAGATAGAGGTGAGCAAGGAGATTGTCTAGCATGTCCACTTTGATACTTAAGTTAGAAAAGGAAAAAGAAAAGAGGAATTCAAATAAGGTATTTATAAATGAAGGCTTGGGAAGCTATCAACTCACACTTTGTGATCTATGATGTCTTGTCTTAAACTTTGGGGCATAGAGTCGGTATGGCTTGCTTGTACAGTCAGAGTGATGATTGCTTAGGGCCTTGCACTTACCCTCTTGCACTTCATGCTTTGGGGACATTAACATGGGTTGTAAGCTCATCATTTTTGGTTTTTTTAGGGTGGAGGTGGTTGAATAGATCATATGTGCTATATGAACGCACATGTGGGTTCCCTTTAAGGGCTGTTGCCAAGGCATGTTAGGGGGATCCCAAGCTATAAACCATGGGTATTGCCTTTACTTTCTTAAGGGTATTTGTTAGTGATAGCTTAAAGACAACCAGCTCAGGGTTCAGGGAGCTTGGCTTGTAGACCAAAAGGGTCAGCTCAATTTCTTAAGGCTTGCTCTCAAGCTTGGGGGAGGGGGGTTAGTATAGGACTTCTAGGCCTTTGCTTTGTGGTTTGAAGAGGGAGGTTGGCTTAGTCTTATAAGGTTTGGCTTTTGAGTTAGAGGGGTTGGCTTAGGGTTTTAGGGGCTTTAGCCTTTGAACCAAAGAGGTCAACTTAGACTCATATAGGTTGACTTTTAAGTTGAAGGGTTTAGTTTAGGGCCTCAACTTATGAGTAGAAGAAGTTGGCCTAAGATCTTGTGGAGTTTGCTTTGTAAGCTAAGGAGATTGCCTTAGGCTTGAGGCTAATGTTTGAAATATGCAATAAGTGCATATGAAGGACAATACTAAAAAGAACTTAAAAGACTAGGTGAAACCACTAACTTTTGAGATGAGATGAGAGTTTGAGGGGTTATTTAAAAAGACTCATGAATTAGAGAACAACCAAAAAAACCATCTAGTAGTAGTGGTAGAGGAGAATGTAGTAGATGTTGAGTAGAAGAAGGTAGAAGTGAAACCTTATGTTCCACCATGTATCCTTCTCTACAAGGTTGATTTTAGGGAAAGTAAAGTGTTAATTCTCCAAATTCCTCGACGCACTTGAAAGTTGAATATTGACATCTCCTTTATGGATGTGTTGAAGCAAATGATATTTATGTTAAATTCATGAAGGAAATCTTAGGGAAAAAAAATGAGAACTCCTTATCATCATTTTAGTGGAGTTATTAAAAGAGAAGTAGAACATGCTAATTGAAATTATCAAGGAACATAATGAGGCCATTGGATAGACAATTACTTATGTCAAAGGGATCCTTTTGACATTTTGTATGCATGAAATTATTTTAGAAGTTGAATGTAAGCCATTGGTCTACCCACAATGTCAATATAGTTCTATTATAAAAGAAATGGTAAAGAACAATGTTTTAAACTCCCTATTGTGGCATCATTTTCCTAATCTTGGATAATAAGTAAGTATGGTAACGGATGGTAATTGACATTGTACTTTAGTAGGGATAAAAATTATTTTGAACTTAAATAGTATACATAACTGACTCGTGCGTTGGGACATATGTAGTAATAAAACTCATAAATAACTAAGTTGAATCTATGAGGAAGGTTGGACTAAGGGTTAGACTATAGCTTACTACTCTAATCTAAGTTGATTAAGATAGAGTTTGAATTTTTACCAACAAAGCTAATATGGATCACCAAAATTACTTTGGAGTTACTTAGGTGCATTAAAGTATGGGATTGTAATGCATTATCCTTTTAGAAGCCATGATATTCATGATTTACAAATATGTTGAATGTTAGTCGTATTTTTTTTTTTGCCATACTTACTAGAACTTGTCTTAGTTATGGATGACGAAATTCTCTCTACAGTGAAATCATCCATTCAATGTAGCTTTTATATAGGTCACACTCTTATTATAAATTAAGTATTCTAATCAGAATTGTGGATTTATGTACAATCAAGTGTCATCAACCACATTATTGTATAAAGTAAGTGAGTTCCCGTATTTTAACAAAAAACCCCATTGTCACATGTAAGTTTTGAAAACATCCTAACTTATCTAAACAAAATTTCAATTTAGTTAAGGGATTGAAACATTCTCTTTCATTAAAACTAAGGGTTAGCCATGAAGTAATGAATTTCATGAACATATTATAATAGACATCCATAAATTTAACATATACATATTAGCTCTACACCACTCAAATGAAAAATCCCATCAAAACATTATAAAACCCACTAACAACTAATTAACTCATAGCTAATGCATAAATAAAACATAAGGACACATTAATCATTAAAAAGAACATGGGTAAGAGATTAGAATTAACCTAATTGAGTTTTACACAATCTATAATCTCAAACCCATAAAACTTGCGTTTCATATGTGTTTTTGAGCTCAAAATACCATAAACCACTAAAACTAGGTAATGTTAAGTAAAAATAACCTAAATGTTCTAGAAAGATAATATCTTTGATAAGTATGAAACGGGACATCCCCCCAAAAGTAGAAAAAAGGTGCAACTTGCATAGTAATGAGGTTACCAATTGAATGATGGAGTAGTTGCTGTTCAGATTGTAAATACGTATTAGGATCTAATTGAGTAAGGTTTAAGCATTGTCTTTGTATTTTTCAACTCTCATCGGGATAGTATCTAGCCTACCATCTGAATGGTAAGAGAGAGAATTGGTAGGCATTTGAATGGGGAAGGAATGACTTCTAAGTGGTTATTGGTAATTTCCAACAACTATTTTGATGGTAGTCCTTCTACTTGACTTCTGCTCTAGCTATAGGCATTCAAATGGTATATAGATTGAAAGCAAGATACCAACTAAATGCTGATTGATTCCTAGAAATAAGACAAGTAGAAACTAAGACTTCTGAATCCAAAATTTGGTTCTTTAACATTTTATTGATTTTTGAGTTATTAGCCCATTTTATATGAAACTAAAATATTTTCAATGGTTTTCTCAATTTTTCCTCAATTAATTTTGCATGAATGTCTTTTTTAAAATAAAAATAGCACGAAATTTTATATGTTATTAGTAGCAAAGGAAAGGGGGTATGTGTTGAAAATGAGAAGAACTAGCTCAAACCTATTAGGGTTTGCATTGATTATTGGAAACTAAAGATGCAATCCAAAATGTTCTCCCTTCTTAACTTTCATAGATTAAATGCTCATAGATTAAATGCTTGAAATATTAGTAGGTTGTACTTATTATTATCTCTTGGGAGGTAATTTAGGGTATATATTTTGCCTTTGAGGACATGAAGAAAACTATCTTTGCTTATCTTTATGGAACTTTGCATTTAGATGAAAGCCAATTTCTTTATTTAATGCATCGACTACCTTTAGAGGTATATGGTGGCTATGTTTATATACAAGATTAAGAAATACATTGAAGATTTCATAACTGACTTCTTTATAAATGGTGCTTAATTTGAAGTTGTTTAGAGAATTTTTCCTCCTTACTATAAAGATGCAATGCCACTCACTTGACCTTAAATTGGAAGAGATATCACTTTATGGTGCAAGAAGGAATTATACTAAGTTATAAAATCTCCTATAGAGGGATAAAGGTAGATTAGGCTAAGGTAAAAGTGATTGTAAAGTCACTTCTGTTGAATAGTTACCCAATAAACAACATTTTAACCACCTACTTTCCCCTATGATTTGCACATGGCTAGATTCTAGAGACGCCACATGTCATAGGTAGTTCAACCACCAGTTGCTACAGTTATTAGACAAAGACTTATAAATATGGGAACATAACCATTGTAAGGACTCTTTATGCCACTCTATCCACTTAACCTTATATTCTTCCTAAACTCAAATACTTTCACTAACTTAGCTATGAAAGTGGTTACACTAAACTAACTTTAGTAACCCAAAAGCCTAACTCTTGTTCTTTTATAGATCACGAACACTAATTTGGATTATAGGGATAACATTTTGGTGTCGTCTATGCTCAAATTTAACTATGGTAGCCAAAGCATGGTTAACCAAAAGTATTGGTGGTAATGTTACCTCCCACCATCATTTGAGGGGGAGTAAGAGACACCATTTAGATGATGATTAGTTGGCTAAATTAGATCGACTCTATGCTACCTTAGCTAGGTAAAATTAGCACCTTTATGAAACAATGATGATATTTTGAACTTGGTGTACACAAATATGCTGCCAAATCAAAATGATGAACAAGATCACAACGGTGAGGAAAATTCGTATGACTTCATTTAGCCCCCTAAACAACAAGCCAAGCAGCCTAAAGTTCAGGAAATTCAAGCCCCTACTCTAAAAAGAGTTGAAAAAGGAAAGGCTTTATAGCAAGTACATCATGTAGGCCCATTGTGTATTCGTACTATTGCTTCTACAAGTAAATAGTTCATCTTTAAGAACTTATTTGTCCTAAAAATTCTAGAGGAAGTTATTCCTTGTTGTATGAAGCTCCCATAATCTAAGACATGATGGGATGGAAGATCTAAAAGACCATTTGGAACACTACTGTACTTTGGCCAAATTGTAAGGCCTTTGTGATGTTGTTGCTTGTTAGGCTTTCCTTTTAACACTAAAGAATGTTAGAAGCATGTGGTTCAGACACTTGAATCCTAACACTATTACTTGTTTTGATGATTTAGTAGAAGTGGTTTTGCAACACTTCCTTGCTAACAAGCTCTTAGTAAGGGACCCTTCTATCCGTAATACAATCAAGCAAAAACCTAATGAGAATATTTGAGAATACTTAGCCTGGTTCATGGATAAGATGATGCAAATCCTAGAGCTTAACATAAGTGTAGCACTTAATGAGGTAATAGACAGAGTAAAGTCGTGTGGAGTTTTTTTTCTCAAGTCCTTGGTGAAGAATAAACTTAAGACATTTGTGGAGTTTAAGGCTAAGGCAACATCTTATATCAGGTAGGGAGACAATATCAAAGCTCGGCATGAGGCCAAATAAAGTAGATCTAACCCAAAGAATGATGGGAACTGCCTAAGTGCGAAATATCAGCTTGGAGGTTGTGATGATTGATTCTTAATAGGGGGTAGTAGAGATAGGAAAATACCACGAATTTTGACCTTCTCTATCTACATCCCTTTAGATGTTTGATATTTGAGTTTTAGATGGAAGTTTGGAACTAAAGAATCCTCCAATGATCGGAGAGGATGAGGGGGAATCTCTTTAAGAAGAATTTAAACAAGTATTGTAACTTCTACCATTGTAGAAATCATAATACTAATGAATGTATATAGTTGAAGAATGTTATTGAAGATGCCATCCAGAGAGATTACTTGAGAAAATTTCTAGGCTATGATGCGGAGAACATTAAGAGACCAACTGTAGACATCTTATTTTTGCTCCTCTTTAGGATTCTTTTCTTGTTGGACTAAGTTTAAAACTTATTATTTTTGAAGAAACAAAAAAAAATAATAAAAAAAATACAAAGTGTCAAAAGTGTTGAATCGAGTCAAGTTAGTCAATCATTTAGGGTTAGATCAGACAATCGTAGAAGCTATACATTAAATTTAATGAATTTCGAGTCTCTAAATAGTTGGGCTTCATTAATTTTTTTTTCTAGTAAAACATAAAGCAAATTTTTATGTAATTTATATTGAGTTAAATAAACTTAAGATTTATTAAATGGGTTAGCGTGCATTTTGGGCTATATATTAAAAGTTGCGGCCAATTTAAAACAAGATGGACAAAGTTCGGCCCAATAAAGAAAGCCTAAATAAAATACGGGGTTTCTAGAAACTTGATCTTGAAAATGGATTAGATTAAATCTGAAATGAATTTAACAAATCTAAATCGAGGATTATCGTATCCTATGAATATTAGATTTGTTAAGATTGAATATTCACAATAAAAAAATCCAAAAGATTCAAGTTCATGGTTTATAAATAGTAGACTTTTGACTAAAAAACAATCCATGTTTCGCAATTACACAAAACGATATTCATAATTCATGCATACTTCCCTAGCTCATACATTTACAACATTTCCCCAAACAATATTCGCAATTCACAACACTCCTACACACACGCCATAGTACATACTCGCACGTCATATACACAGTCCACTCACTTACGCCATTGTCCTCTTTACACAATCAAACACGTCATTCACATACAAACCCACACATACATTCACACTTAGACCCACACATACATTCACACTTAGACCCACACTTACATTTACACATAGACCACATATACATTCACATATACAAACCACTCACATTCACATACATGTCACTCACTTACGTACATATACACCACTCAGCATATACAGACCATACGAATATTACACTAAGTCCAGGCGATTGAACTCCACACCAATTCTACTCTATACAATTTGATAGCAATTCACACCATGTCCAGTAGTACGTTCGAGTCTATGCGCATCCGAATCTACGTACGTCCAGTTTGAGTCTACGAATGACCAGTTCGAGTCTAGCACCTTAATTACGTCTAGTGTACGATTAGTTCTAGCACACTTTATGCACAAATCATCTATACGCTATAGCATACGGCTAACATCTACATGATCCAACTTGATTCACTTAATTATTCGCTTTGGATCTAACTATTTTAATAAGTTAGGTGAGTTAGTTTATTTTCTCTTCTACTTTTTAGTTAATATGTTTTTTTATTTGTTCTCTTTGTTTTTTTTTTTTACTTTCATTAGTTTATTTTCTCTTCTATTTTTATACTTATTAGTTATATGTTACTAATTTTGTTTTTCTTACTGCAGGTTATTGGTTTAATTTTTATTATATGCCATGTTTTTTTAGAAAAAAAAATTGCAATTTTTTTTAAGAAAATACAAATTTCATCCTTTTCATAAAACTAGCATCTTTTCACATAAATTACATCTTTAGAGAAGATACATATCTTTTTCTAGATTCATATCTTTGGTAAAGATATATATTTAAATTGCATATCTAAATCGAAAATCCACATAAATCTTGCATTTAAAAAAATAAATTTTTGATATGTAGTGTTTTTTTTTTTAAAAAATCTTAATTGGAGTTCTATTAAAAAATTTTAGTTAGTTAGGTTTTTTAAATAGATTTACGTAGGTAGATCTTTTTAGTTTTTTTTTTTAAATAATAAATTGTTAAATAAGGTAAATCTGGCTCGATTTTTAAATTAAAATGAATCAACTTACTAAATCTTTTCTAAAAAATAGAACTATGTTGGTTTGATTTTGACTAGTGAGTACGTAAGCATCTTTGGAGAAACCATATAAAAAAAAAAGTAATTTTTTAAAAATTCGAAATAAAAATTATAAAAAAATTATTTTAATTACATTTTCGCATCTCCTTATAGATTTTAGCATTCTTAGAAAAATTATAAAAAATAAAAGCCCATTAATTTTCTTATTTTTTCTATGACTTAATTTTAATATATTAGCTTTCGAGTTTAGGTTTTTTGATTTAATTTTCTAAAAAAGATTAATTTTATTAGAATATTTGTAGATTAATGGCTAAATTAGGGTTTTTAGGTGATTTTTACCGGTCTTACTGGTTGGAAACCTTAATTTATTTTTTAAAAATATTTTTTTAGAAAAAATATTTTTTCTTAATTTTATGTCAAGTAATTTGTATTAAATGGGTTAGGTTTAATATAGATTGAATTAAGAAAACTCAAAATATGGCTCGATAGAATTAACAACTTCACTAAGAATCTTAGTGGGCTAACCATATAAAAATTAAAAATTAATTAATGAGCTTTTGTTTTTATTTTCTTTTATTTAATGAATATACTATAATATAGTTGTATTAACTGAGTGTTAGTAACGTAGGCTTCTAGGAAAAGCTTGGCCTCTAAGAAAAGCCTGGCCTAATGAGCTCCTTATTGGAGATTTGGGGGTGAGGGGGTTTATTTTATTTTTTTAAAATCATTTGTATCTTAGACATGGTTAGACCTAGACCACCTTAAGGACCTAGGACGGACTGCCATTGTGAAACCCTCAAGTCATTAGGGTCTTTACTCTAGCCTGGCGGTGATAAGCAAGCCCACTCAGGGTTCAATATAACTTACTAGGTTTTTCTCCAAAAATCCCTAAGTCTACAATGCTTGAGACTCATGGACCCCATCCTTTTGCATCATTTTTTTTTTTTTTTTGAAAAAAGGGGTAATCATTTTTTTTAAATTATAGGAAAATTTAGATTATTATAATTTGCAATCTGTTTGGGCTTTTTTTAAAAAAAAAATAAAAGGGGAAATTAATAGAATCAATACCCTTATATATAAGTGTTCATGAGTTTCATTTTTTGAAAATCTTATCTTGATTCACTTATATATAAGTGTATTCTTAACCACGGGTTCATAATAATTCATGTAATTTATTAATTACTGGCTCCTATTGCATTACATGTATGTGTAGCATACTGCATTTAATTTTTTTATACTAATGCTTGTTTTCATGTGATTATTTGTGTTTCCTATATAATATGTGTTTTTTTAATATATTATTTCTTAGTGAATAAAAGACTGTGTAATTTAAAATGTTTGAAGGAGCTACATAATTATTAATATCATATACAACCTTATTGTAAAATTTAGTAGTTTCTTTGTAAATAATTGCATTATTTCATGTTTTATGTAATATAGATATGGAAAGCTAGGGTAGTGTCAATCCTTAGCTCGTTTATGAGGTCTAGCTTGATAAGTACTCTTTCCCCGAGAGTATATTGAAAAATTGGTTGAATCAGCTTCTGCTCATCAAGCAAGTTTACATTCGCAAGAAGATTAAGCTAATCATATTTCTCATGTTGATCCAACTTCATTGGCCACTGATTTGAGCCCTAATCCATTATTGGGATTTGGAATCCTCGGCTTTTAAGTTTGGCCCACATGTGTTAACACTTGCTTTAGAAGAGTACTCTTAACTACTTAGTGCTGAACCTCTTGAAGCAGGCATAATGGTTCTAGATCTCAGAGTTTAGCCTGAGAAAGCCTTCACAACTTTACTGGGAGTAAAAAAGGTAGCCTTAGCACCTTTCTTGTCTTCAAAGGGCAAGAAATATCTTAACATCTTAAGTTTAGTGGAGCATTTTTGAGCTTGGACGCTTATTAGAAACATCATCAGATCTTTTGTAGGAGATATGAATCATGGGTTGAGAAGAGAGTAAACGCCTTTATTGTGGTAATATTTGAGATAGTGTTATTCCCCTTCAAGTATCGTTAAGTCCATTATAAGGTAGCCGAGCTGGTAACCCAATTTTTAGCTGACAAATCTTATAAACCGGCATTATTGGCAGAGCAATTCAGGACACTCACCCATTTAAGGAAGCAATGGCATAGGTATTTCATGACCATTCCTACAATCCTTATTGTTTGTGATAAGGTTTGAGGTACTAACCTAACTTGATTACCAAGGCTGAGTTCATTTACTTGTCGACTCATTCTGCCTACCGAGTCGAATGACCTATTTTCTAATAGATAGAATGCCGAGAAGGAGAAAGTCGAGACAACAATTGATCCTTACCCATGCTTGACCAATTACTTACTTAGTATCATGCTTGTCGATAGGCCGAGATATCATGTTTCCGAGAGTTAGATTCACTCAGCTAAAGCCTATTATCGACTTAGTGGCCAGGAGATCACTTTACTAAGTGTTGGATCTACTTGGCATAGCCCAGAGAGACTATTGTCGATTGACTTTAGAACTCAGCAATTATGGGTTGACTTCTCTGATGTCTTGGCTAAGCATTACGAGACTACCTTCAAGGCATGTTGAATGACCAAATGCTACTTCTCCCTGTAAAACACATAGTTTTATATTTTTTTATACTTATTTGTCTTTATTTTATTTATGGGCCCAATTCTTTAGGGTTTAAGGCCTTATACATTATTTATAGTTTTGCTACTAGGGTTTAGGATGTACTATAAAAAGTAACTTTTGTAACAATGCAGATATAATAGAATTAATGAAAAGCCCGTTTTGAGTCTTTTCTCTCGGAAAGTTCTCTCCTTTACGAGCTCTTATCAATTCCTTTAGTAAGGATTGTGGTGGACAACCCTATCACTCGGACTGGTGCATTACATCCAATGAGTCTTAGGTCCGTGTGTGGTTCTATGGTGCATCATATTCGTAGAGTTAATGCATAGGATTTGCTAAACCATCAACTTCCATTTATTTTTCATTCCTTCAGTAGGATTGGACTTATACCCCTACGACCGGCCTTATCTGTCCTTGGTCTCGGTTCGTATTAGTATGGTTTCTCAGCTACATACTGGGATATGGAGGGAACCTTCTTAGAGCATCTTTAATTGATCATATGAATCTAATTGATGACTTTGCTCGTCACCTTAAGGTGCCAGAAGAAGCTCAATTTAAAGGATGGGTGACTATTATAAGTAAGATGTAGCTAGGGGATTTTATGTGGACAGTTAGGTGGAGCAACTACACTCAAGCTATCTTAAGGTGCACCAATTATGCAGGGGTCCCCCTCATTGGCATTACAGGTTGTATGGGATATTTCCCAACTTGTGTCACCAAGCAGCTGGGTTCGCTTCAAGAGACAGCATACAAGGATTCCCTATAAAATGTAACATTAAGTTATTAAGATCCTTGCCTACGCACAGCTATCTTAATTCAACGACTAGTAGAACTTGTGAAGTTGTGGGAATAAAGGGAGGTTAAGAAAATAGTGTACATAGGAGTTGTTGAGACTAATTTTTTCTAGTTTTTATAAATTAGTCTTTTTTAAACCGATTAATATTAAACCTTACTCGTTTAATAAAGACCTTTGACTAGAGTTTAAAGAAAATAGATTTTTTTAACTTTGAAAATATTTGGAGTCACCATCTGATCGTAGTCAGGAAAGAAAGTTAAGTTATAAACAATTGGGTGAATTAGTTATAACTTAGCTATTGATCTATTGATAAAAACAATTTTTAAAACGGTTTTTTAAAACTAGAGATCTAGATCCGGGGGCTATTCTATTACATCTTAAATGGGTACCACTGTTAACTTTCCTAATTTAATTTTTCTTTCTAAATACCCTTCCAATAATGTTTATTTACAAGCGATAAGTGAAATTATACCTATTTACAAAAAAATAAGAATTTAAAGAATTATCGATCAAAGGAGAAAAATAATTTTTTTTTCATATTTTAAGTCACCCCGTGTGTACGGATGCCTAGTACCTGCTATTTAAGATTAAACTTCTGTAGTTCGTTTGATAAAACTTTAGTAGGTTGGTTTAATTTAGAAAAGAGTCGGGTTTAAATTGCTTAACTCTTTCAATTTATTTTGAAAATCTTCTAAAGGATCCTAATTGTTTTTTTTTTTTTGGAAAACTTTTTAAAATGTCCTATTTTGGAAAAGAATTGATTCATTTTTTTTTAATTTTAAGAAATGTTGATTTTCTAAGTATTAAAATAGTTTTCCATTTTTTATTCATTTTATTTTCTCTATTTTATTATCAATATTTATTTATTTACATTTTTCATTTTCTTAATAAAGAATAAAAGCAAGACTACTCTCTTTTTTTCTTCTTTTGGCTTTTCTTTTTTCTTCTTTTTCTTCCTTTTTTCTTTTTTCTTTTTTTTTTTGAGTTATAGTTGCAATACAATAAATAAATAAAAGAAAACAAAGAAAAAAAAAAGACAATAACAACAATTCGAATTGAAGGAGGGTCGTGCTAAGGGAGAGGTGTACAGGTCAGATCCATTGTCTAGGTTGAACTCTTGTGTCGATTTGGGTTAACCTACCTGAGTCACGTGCAAAGTATGTAAGTAGCGAAGGAGGAGTAAGGGGTCGGTTTGATGCAATTGGAGGGCTCGAATTTGACGATTCTAGCAGCTAAATTAAAAGGGTGAAGGAAGATTTATGTGTTTTAGATTACGAATAGGGGGTTTGGGAGTGATGCCTTGGTGTACGGTGTTAGTTTTAGTGGTGTTTGGTGAGCAGTTGATGGTGGTGGTGGCGGCATATGATTTCAGTGGTGGTTACTGGGTATTAAAGGATGCTAGGGTTTTGGGTTTTTAGGGATGCTGAGCTTGGTCGTGGTAACTGTTTTAGTCGAAGAGGGTTGGAGATGGTGGTTTTGAAGGAGGAGATGCAGTAGCTTAGGTTTAGATGAGGTAGTGATGGGATCTCGCGTCGGGAAGTATGACTCTTCTCAAGAAGGGTTGGGTTTGATCACTCATGTTGTAAGGAAGCTGATGGGAGCAATGGTTTCATTTTAGAAAGCTTCAAGCTTCTCCATTTTGGAGAGGGAGAGAAATTGGCAAGTAAAGAGAGAAAGAGAGTGGTGTGTATACTCAAAATGACTCAATTAAGCTTGGATAGTAGAAAATCAAAACGAATGCCAATTCACTAAATTCTAGTTTTTTTTTTTTTTCAATTTGGCAATGTTGATTTGAATGCTTAATTGCATGAGTCTATACATATTCTTGGGTTTTATTTAAAGTAGGTTGTGTCTAGATTGTGATTCCATCATTAATTTAGAGAAAATGCAGCAATAAAAGGTTGAAAAATCAAGTTGAAGTTGATCGACTGGAGATGAAAATATGGGGAAAATGTAGGAAAGGGGGAGAAAGAGAAAGGGAAGGAGGCTGACATGGTGCCACGTTAGCCATGCCATCGAATAAGGGAATACTATGTATCTTATCGTAACACGTGGCAGCTCATCATGGTGTGTTGGGTGACACGTGTCATGCCACATGTACGCTACATGGCTGACATGTAGATCCATGCGGATGTAGGTGATATGTGTTGTGCCATGTGGTGATACATGCTGTGTGGTGTGTGTGGTAGTGCAGTATGTTTTGGATAAAAAAGTAAAAGGAAGTTTCTACCTTTAATGAGATTTGAAGCCTTGACCTTAACCTTAATGCAATGCCAAACCCAAGTGCTTATTTGTTAGGCCGTTGGCTTATGTCTTATTCATATATATGATTAAATTGTACATATAGATTAGGTTAGCCTAGGCTAAATTTAACTCTAAATTTAGGCTCAATGGTCCTCTCCTTATTTTTATTTAAATTAGAAATTCTGTTCTATTGAATTATCTAAAAAAATTTATTATTTTCTAAATTCTATGAATCCTTTATTTTTTTTTCAATTTTTTGTGACTTTTTCAATTTTATGTTTTTCTAAATTTTTATATATTTTTGTATTTTTTTCTAAATTTCTTTTTTTTTTTGTTTTTCCTAAATTAGGACCCTTTACCTTATCTTAGAAATTCTAAATAATAAAAAAAGGGGCAAAAAATGAGGTGTTTATAAGAACTTTGAGGGGCAAAGTCGAGGAATACTGGGCTATTAAGTAGTTTATCTATGATCAGTTAAAGAAAAATGAAAAGATTTGGTATGAAGCTCCAAAAGTATTCAGACATAATCTAGAGCCAGAACACTTTTCACTTACCAAGCAGGCTTACCGAGATACCATACAGGCCAGAGTTGAAGCCTAGTTCTAAGAATGCAAAAGCATCATTGAAGAATTAAAAATGGAGAATGAGAGGTTATTGGAAGAAAACCAGTTCTTGAGGGGTAAGATTTGAGAAAGAGACGTCATAGTTCGAAGACTTATGAGAGACATTGATGAACATCGTCCTAGCCAAATCCATCAGCTTTTATGGATATAAGATTTGATTTTTTTGGGAAGATTAGTTAGGATTTTTTTTAGCCTATTGTTTAGGCTTGATTTTATGATTATTAATAAATTTACAGTTTTACTAAATAAAAACCTTTATTGGTTACACAGTCTTTTCCTCCTTTTTTTTATTTTCACCTTTGATAGTTATCTTTTAAAATTAGAAAAAAAAAAACAAAAAAAACACATAAAAAAAGAAAAAGCAAAAATTTTAATTGACAAAAATGTTTAAACTTGGATCTTTGTAAGATTTTAAAGATTGCGCCCAACTAAGTAGACTCTGTTAGAAGTTAATTCACTTGTTCCAAAGCAAGATTGTCAACTTATGGCAGTGGAAACGTTAGTCAAACTGGGCTTGACTCGAGAGTTGCAACCTTGGAAGAAAACATGATCAAGATGGTTGAACAAATTTAGGCTCTTACTTGGGCTATTGGAATTCTCAATGATTGTCAAGCATCTCAAGTCAACCTAAATCGAAATGTAGAAGCGACCCCTCTCCCTGAACTAGAAGATGTAGAATTAATCCCTAATGTTGAGACGTATAGCAAGGAGATTGAGGAAAAACACAAGGAGATGGAAAGGAAGTTAATGCAGAAGTTGACTGAGAAGATGAAAACCTTGGAAATGGTTAATGGGGTTAAGCAGATGGGTATGGTCCATTTGCTGACGTATGAAGATGATAACTTCCTGGAAAAGTTTAAAGTTTTGTAGTTCGAGAAATATGATGGAGCTAATTGCCTAAAGCTCTACATCAGGCTGTACATTAAAAAGATGGGAAAGTATACGAAGTATGGTAAAGTGATGGTTAAACTTTCTAGGATAGCTTGACTGGGCCCGCCTCGACTTGGTATGCCCAATAGGACTTGAACAAGATTGATACATGGGTCAATTTGCCGTTGTTTGAAGATGATGACATCTTAGAAAAGTTTAAAGTTCTAAAGTTTGAGAAATATGATGGGATCGGTTGCCTGAAGCTCCATACTAAGCTGCACATTAAAAAGATGGGAAAGTACACAAAGTATGATAAAGTGATGGTTTAAACTTTCCAGGATAGGTTGATCAAGCCTGCCTGGACTTAGTATGCCCAATTGGACATGAACAAGATCGATACATGGGATAAGTTAGCCTGAGCTTTCTATAACCGGTAAAAGTTCCATATTGAGGTAGTCCCATCCATGTAGGATTTGAACAATTTGTGAAAGAAGACCAACAGGAGCTTTAAAAAGTATGCTAAAAAATGGAGGGGCATGGTGTCATGCCCCGAATAAGAAGAGTCATAACAGTCCCGCCATGTAAACTAATCTAAGATAGAAGCTGACCTCACAGCTGCTATCGTAGACGCAGTTTACACAAGGCGCACAACTCAACCAGCTTGAAACGTCTGTTCTGACACTTGTTAATATCCAAACCTGTGGTAGAGCTTTTACAAAATACTTGTTCTATACAACGTGCTGTTTAGTATTACAACAGTATTTAAACAAACATTTCACTTCCAAGGGTAAAATTTACAATCAGAGTTTATTAAAAACTACAGGTTTTGCGTTCTATATATAATAAGTTAGAAAACTAGTGGGCTCCCAAGGAATTCCCATTTAGTTTTCCTCAAAACATAAAGACAAAACCAAAAGCTCGGGTTCAGTTAAATTCCTCGATCCTCACTTTCCCACACAGCAGCACACTAACCTGGGAACGCTGGTATCTGAACATCTTGCCTTCACTCAACACCTGCAAAAGATTCTATAGGGATGTGAGCACAACTAGCTCAGCAAGTGGGACGGAGTCAAAAGAGTACTGTACAATCACGAATAAGGTTAATAATCATGATGAAATGCAATGCAATCACTCAAATGAAAACATCGCACAGTGTTAACCGGTCCTGTAAGGTTAGAGAAATTTCATTCGCTCCAACCTGGATTGAGGAGTTTCATCGCGACTCAAGTCAGACCAAACCCGGGCTTGTGCAATGGAGAACACACCCCTCCCATGACCGCCTTCGAACCACGGCCCCCAACCTTGCCGTGACCTCCTCGCCTGTCACTTAGTTCGACTAAGAATGGGGAAAGGACCATTTCAGCTATCCTCATCGAAGGAAGTCGGTGTTTGGCCTAACACTCTTAATCGTTTCCCCTAACGGGTGATTATGCATGTCCAATTACATTTTAGTCAAATAACTGTTAGTGTTAATCAAGGGTGACCAACAAGTTTACACAATACAGAATCCATGCAAATATGTAGAACAGCACACCAAGGAGTTAAACTCCTATCACAACAGAGTATCATTCACACACACAACATGTACATAATCATCTAATTACAAACACAACCAGATGTACTCTTGGGTCCCCAGATACTTTAAATAGTACCCAAACAGCGGTGAAGCTACAATCCCAACTTATATGTTTAGATGTTCGCTCTTGCTGACTTGAATTGTCAACCGTCTTTGGAAGGTCCTAATTACACAAAAGGTCCAAATTTAGTTTTCGTAATAATTACGAAAACATTAGGGTTTAATCTAAAATGGTTATATATATATATATATTATTTTCATAATATACAGTCGTGTTATTACTATATATTGAATTAAATTATTAATAATTATAATAAAAATTTCCATTAATCCCATTTGATCAGCAATCCTTTATATAGCTTTTGGTTAATTCGTTTTAGCCTATTAATATTACAAATACACCCCAACTTGTAATTTAAGCTATTTTACTTGATAAATTCATAATAAATAGTTCAGGTTACCAAATAATTTCCCAAAAATTTCTGTGGACTTCTAAAAATATAAGGAATTCAGTTATCACTTGGTTTCAAGTTTCCAACCTATTGCCTATATTTTCATATTAACGATTTTACCGCTAAATTTGATAAATTATCCAATTATGATTCTTTTAGCATCCAATTAATTTCAATCTGACTCATTACTATTATTATTCACAATAGATCAGTACATATCTATTTCATCAATTAATTTCATAATTTCCTATTAAATTCATAATTTCAGCCTATTTTCGAGCTAATTTCAGGCCTAAAAATTCAATAAATATTTAAATTATTCAAATAAAAATTTGGGCTATGTAGCAATTACCTATATATCATATACATCCTACACAAAAATTTTCAGCTAGAAACAATATGATATAGTACATTTATTTCATAAATATATATTCGGATGAATTATAGATTTCTTAATAAGTATATTAAATATTACGAATTTTTCAAAAATAAAAATATCACATGAAAGCATGTCTAAAATAACCTAAGTGTATTTTTTTTTTCATAATTTTCTGGGTGGATTTACTATTTTTTAGACATTATTGAAAAACAGAGCAAGAATTTGACCTTGCTGTTCTTGGGTGCTCCGGTGGCTGGCGGTGGTTGGGAGGTTGTCGGACGGTCTGCGCGGTGGGTGGACCATGTGGGGTTGGCTAGGTTTCACAACAGAACTACTCTAGGTTAGGGTTCTACACTTTCACTAAATTTCCCCTGTTTTTCTAAATTTCTTTTTATTTTCTATGATTTTTTTTCTAATTTCTCTTTCAGTTGTTTTTTGTTCCAAACTGCTAAATGTTTTCAATCTGAAGGTGTTGGCTTTTTATAGAGTCTCCAAGTCGGTTAAGGGATTTTTTTTAATTATTTTAGATTTTTCTTTCTAGTTTCTTTTTGTTTTTCCTAAGCATGAGGTGGCCTAATGTTGTGAATTTGCTTTTAAGTCGGCATTCCTATCCTATTTTCCTGCCATGCTTCATCGTCCAGCAAATCTCCAATGTATTTCATCAATTTTTCTTTTTTTTTTTTATTAAATAATTACTTAAATATAGATATTATATGTTAGAATTAGTTATTTAATTAATATACAAGTTTATACCCTATGTAAATAACATGTGAAATATATAACTTTACTCATATAATTAAGTTTCTAGCATATCTTTTATTTTTAGGATACGTTCTAAAGTTAATTTCATGAATTCAACACAATAAATATATAATTACACTATTTAGGGTTAATTTATGGGTATAATTATTATTTATATCGGGTATACTTGAAAAATTACGTGTATTTTTATATAGTAAATTATTCTACATTATCTCATTTTATAGCTCAATTAACTTATCTCTAAGTTCTCATTGCAATCTAAGTTCAATTTTAGGAGTTCCGAACATTTCAGTGCTTTATTAAATATTCCAATTTCTAAGGGCAAAATTGGGGTTTCGGGTCATATTACTAAAATCTAACGTCACTGTAATATCTCGACTAACTTTTTCATTATAGTCGCAAAGTTTGGGCTCAATTGGATAAGTTACCTTAAAAGCCCTAAATCTGAGCTCGATTGTCCTAAACTTAATTTTGGGAGCTTACACATGGCAGTTGGGGTAATTCCTTCCTTAATAGAAAAGGATTAGACCTTTGCTTTTTATTAATACTCTTGGAAGCCCATATTACCAACACTTGGTAGGTCATCCTGCCTTTAACTTTGCAGAGATTGTAGCTTCGAGGTGTTGAATTGAGGAAGCTGTCTTTACCGAAAAGCTTCCTAATCCCGAAGTAGTTGAGAAGAAGATGTCTCCCGTGAGATTCTCCAATAAAGCTAGAGAAGCAACAATAAGTGTTGTCAATATTAGCAACCTAGTTAAACCTTAAATACCAGTAGCCATGTGGAGAGATTCCAATCCATTACCAAATCTAGATTAGAATAATTACCCATAAAGGAGATAGTTGACCAGGATCCCCATTCCTTTAAGCCAGGTTCTTGCACGATTAAAGAAAGAGAATCTCTTGACATTTGAAATATTGAAGGAGGGATAGAGACTGATGGACTACAACCCAGACCTTTGTTGTGATTATCATTTGGGGCAAGTGGGACATTCTATAAACCAGTGCTGGAGACTTAAACACAAGATCCGGGATCTTATTGATGCTAAGTTGGTGCAATTGGACTTCATTGAAACTTTTACTCCTAATGTAGGTAATAATCCTCTATTAGATCATGCATGCTTAATCAATATGATCATTGCTAAAGTACCTGAACCAGAAGTTGATCTAAATGGTCTCCCTATCACTATTGAAGAGATAGTTGGGAATTTGAGGTAACTCGAATACTTATAGAATATGAATCTTAGAGATAGAACTTAAACTAGACCAACAATATATCAATTGTTGAAGGATGAGAAGATTAAAAAGGCTGACATTATGGCTATAAGGGTTCCACAACCATGAAAGAAATGTACTCAAAAGGAGCTCAGAAAAAGTTATGAAGCCGAAGATCCAATGGTTGATACCTTAGGAGAGTTGTCAGGGAAATTTAAGTACTTAATTAATTATGCTAGTTCACCCACGAACGACCCATTAGATGGGTTTTCGAATTTGAGGAAGAAGATAAGCTTATTGCAAAAGCTAAGAAGACAGTTGAGATGGTTGGAATGATTAGAGATAGGTGTAAACCTTTGGTTTTTGAGTGCCACAGGAAGTATAAGAAGGTTGAAGAATTGGGTAAACTTAAGAAAATTGCTTTTAATGTCCTAATAGCCTAAAAAAATTACAAAGCAGTCTATTTGGATTATCAAATGGTGAATTAAACAACTAGGTCCTTACTACCTATGGTTGGAGGGCTTACTTGCTTAGGATGGGTTTATAACCAAAACGAGGAAGCCAAGAGAAAGATTATCGTGGAATAGGCTTCTTAAAGGATCTTTGAGGATACAAATGAGAAAGATTAGAGAGTTGCCAAGAAGATAATGAAAGCTAGTGACTATAAGATTATAGATCAGCTAACTAAGGTACCAGCCCAAATCTCCCTAATGGGCTTACTATTGTCATATGATACTCACCAAGAAGCTTTAATCAATATTTTGAAAGATGTCAAAGTACCTAAAGGGATTTCCATTGAAAAGTTTGGATTAGTAGTTAATTTGGTGTTCACAATAGATTAGATTTCATTCTCACCAGTTGAGTTAGGTGAAGAAGGGAACCGACATACAAAGCCCCTCTTCATAGTGGTTAAGTGTATAGGTAGAATTGTTGCTTAGGTACTGACTAATAATGGTTCTTCATTGAAAGTGTGTCTATTGGCGACACTAAGTTTGCTAAGAGTAGATTTGACTGAGATAAAGCCTAGCTCAATTTCATTAAGGGCTTTAGACAAATCAAAGAGGGAGATACTTAGAGAAATTGGGTTGTAGGTCGAGGTTAGTCCACAAATGTTCACTATTCTATTTCAACTTCTGGATATACCATGAACCTTTAATCTTTTATTAGGAAGGCTGTGGATTCACTTAATAGGGGAAATTCCATCTAGTTTACATTAAAAGGTGAAATTCATAGCCAATGGGCAATTGGTCACTATTCTTGGGGAGTAAGACTATGGGATTTACAAAGAGACAGCCATTCCATATATTAAGAGTGAGGAATTGGAGGACCATTCCATATATTAAGAGTGAGGAATTGGAGGAACCAAGGTTATAGATTTTTTATGAGGTCAGCATGATTGGGGTACTAAGATAGGGGGCATAGGGTTGCTTGAAACAACTTAAGCAACAAATTGGAACATTCAGGCTTGGATACGAGTCCATTAAGGAAGAAATCTAAGAAATGAAGGCCAAAGCTAAAGAGAAGAGAGGAGATTAGTTGTACGATGCTCATATGGATTTTCCAGACATTCGCCATACATTCTTAATACCGACTTATATTCAAGAATCCGAAGTAGTTGTTTTATCCAAAGCTTTAGCTCAGCAATGTAGCATCAGTCCAAATGAAGAGAAAGATATTGGCGTCCCAGTTTCTTTATGCAATTGGTTTTCTATTCCTATTAATAGGTCTCTTTAGAAAAGCAACATTAGATTAATTAGGAGCATTCGATTTCATAATTAGTTCGATTAGTTAGGCTCTTTCTTTCAGACAATTTGAATTCATTCAATAAAGTTAGTTCCTTTCTTTCTTTTGATTATTCTTCTTTATTATTTACTTGTTACCCTTTTGCCCTTTTCATTACTTTTCAGATACGATAAAAATGATGAACATAATGGATATCTTGTGTTTGTAAATGATGAAAGTACCAATATCACCTTCAGCCTTATTGGGTTAGACGTTGAAAATGATATTGAGACATCAAGTGAAATATAAGAGAGTTAGCATCGATTTGAATAAGGGAAAGTGATTATTGATGAACCAATTGTTGTGATTAATTTGGGGACAGAAGAGAATCTGCAAAACTTGAAAATTGGGGGTAATCTAGTAGATGATCATAAGTAAGAGTTGTCACATTTATTATCATAATACTTGGATATATTCATTTGGTCTTATGAGGACATGCCCGATTTGGATTCATCAATCATAATTCAAGAGTTGCTTATAAGAGATGATATTAAGCTGAAAAGGCAAAAGCTTAGGTATTTTAGGCCAGGCATACTCCTTAAAACAAAAAGAAGAAATTAGTAAAAGTTAGGTTTATAGAAGTGTCGGACTACTTCAAATGGGTAGCCAGTATGGTGCCAGTGTTGAAGAAAAATGGGAATTTTAGGTTATGTGTAGACTTTTATGATTTAAATCAGGTGACACCTAAGGATAATTTCCCTTTACCACACATTGATGTATTGGTGGATAACATGGCCAGAAATCATCTTTTCTCATTTATGGATGGTTTCTTGGGATATAATCAAATCAAGATGGCAGAAGAAGATAAAATCAAAACCACTTTCGTTACCACTTGGGGAACATTCTGTTACTGCTATTGGGCCTAGTTTTCTTTTTCTCCTTGATTTTTATAAATTAGGTTTGATTTTTATAAATTAGGTCTTCTTTAAATTGATTAGTATTAAACCCAACTCATTTAATACTGACTCTTGACTAGAGTTTAAAGAAAATTGATTTTTTTTTTTTTATATTTTGAAAAATGCCTTGGAGTCACTACCCAACTAGAGTTGGGAAAAAAAGTAAAGTTATTGGTTACAACTTAACTATTGGTCTATTGATAAAACTGATTTTTAAAACAGTTTTCTAAAATGCAAGATCTTGAACCGAAGGCTATCCTATTAAACCCTAAACGAGTATCACTTTTTTTTTACTTTTTGAATTTAAATTTGCTTTTCAAATAATACCCTTTTTTAGTTTGTAAATGGCTAATCATATTACATGTAACTAATTTGATTAATTTACATAAATATCTATAAAGATGGAAAAATAAAAATTTTCATATTTTAAGTCACTCCGTACTTATGTACGAGTGCCTACGTACCTGTAATTCGGGATCAAATTTTTTTAGCTCATTTCTTTGAAAAACTTTAGTGGGTTTGATTGATTTTAATTTTTGAAAAAAAAAACTTAGGTTTACATTTTTACTCATTTCAATTTATTTAAGGAAATTTCCTAAAGGGTCCTAAATCGAGGTATATTTATGGAAAGTCTAAAGTAATCCTAATTTTGGAAAAAAGTCCATTTATTTCTATTCATTTTTGGAAAGTTGATTGTCTAAGTGATAAAGTAACTTCATTATCTTTTATTATTATTATTTTTAATTCCTTTACTTTTTATTGTTATTTTTTTTGGGTTAAAATGTAAAAATAAAAACAAAATCAAATACTTCTTCTTCTTTTCTCTTTTCCTTTTCCTCTATTCCTTTTTCTTTTTCTTCCTTTTATTTCATATTTTTCTTTTTTCTTTAATTCATGATTACATATTACACTAGTATATATAAATAATAATAATAAAAAAAGACAATAACAGAACTACAAAACAATGAACAAAGCTGGATTGAGCTTGGACCGAAGTTGGGCATGCGGGTTGAACTTTGGTCAATTAAGTTAGATCTTGGGTCGGATGCAGGTTCGAGTCAGGTTATGCACAAAAAGTCAGAGGAGGTGTTTCAGAGGTCATTTTAGTGGCCAAAACGATTGGGAAAGACTACTTTTGTGGCTACTCTATTAGAAATTAAGGTATTGGTTCAAGTGCAGCGGTGTTTGGATGACTTTTGATGGTAAGCCATCGGTGTTGGTGGGGTATGAGTCACGTGAAGGTAGCTGAGTGAACGTGGTTTGGTGTATGTGTGGTGCTCTTTATGTGCTATTCGATGGGGCTTCGATTGGGTCGTGGCAATAGAAGACAGTGGTTGTATGTGGGTGTTTGATTGAGTGAAAGAGAAGGTTGTGTGAAGGGTTGTCAAGGTATGTTTGGTAGGTCAGTCTTGGCTGCTGTTGCAACCCTAGCATTAATATAGTGGTGGTTGTATGGATGAATGGAGGACGTTGGTTGAGTGTTTGGAGGATGACAGTCGAGAGTGTGGCTATGTTTGTGTGCGAGAGGGAGAGGGTTCAGTTGAGAGAGTGAAGTTAGTTCTATATGTGCTCGATGGTGGTGTGTGTGGAGTTGTGGTTGTATGTACGGTTGGCTATGTGTTTGTGAGTCTGTGTTTGGGCTCGGTATGTGTGGGTTTTTTGGTCGTGGTAGCAATTGTGGGTTCATATAAGAGGGGATGCAGTCGTGAGGGGATGTATAGTGTTTTGGTGAGAGAAAGAGAGAGGGAGTAGGGGCCGAGTGCATGTATGGCTTTGGTGAGAGAAAGAGAGGGAGTCGAGAGAGTGGAGTTAGTTTGATGAGAGAAAGAGAGAGGGTGAATTTGTGTGTGTTTGTAGGTGATGTGAGCGAGCCACCCCTTGCCCCCTTTTCCATGTGTGTCTATTTTTTTTTTTAACGAGAAAGTGAAGGAAAGAAAAAGGAAAGGGGAGAACAAAATTTGTTATCATAGCAAATCACAAAACACCACATGTCACAATTAGACACGTGGCCCGATAATGCCTTAACATGTGGCAACACATGAAGTATGGCAAAAGAAAAAGATAAAAGGCATTTTTATACCTTTTCTAAGATTTGAACCCCTGCCCTCCAAGCCTAACCTAATTCTAATCTAAGCACTTATCTATTAAGCTGTTAACATGTGCCTTGTCTATATATGCAAGGCAGCCTAGGTTATATTTAAATATAAACTTAGATCCAATGGCCTTTCCTTAAGTTTATTTAAATTAATAAATCTATTCCTATTAAACTACTTAAAAATTTTATTATTTTCTAAAATCCCTATTTTTTTCAATTTTTTGTGACTTTTCAATTTTTTAATATTTTTTCTAAAATTTTCCTTTCTTTTTATTTTTTCTAAATTTCTTTTTTTTTTTAGCTTTTTCCAATTTTTTTATTTTCTTGGATTTCTTATTTTTTCTAAATTTCTTAAAATTTTTCTTGATTTTCTTATTTTTGGCTTTTCTTTAATTTTCTATTTTTCTTGTATTTTTTCCTAATTTAGGACCCTTTACCTTATTGAAAAAAATTAAAGGGAGAAAAAAGTAGGTATCTACGATTGACCCTTTTTATGATGAAGTTTGAATAAAATTTTGCTACAAAGACAAAAGAAATATTATTTTTACCCTAAGGGTGGATTTTATCCTAAGGAATGCCTTAGCCCTAACTTTAGCTAGCTATACTAGGCTCAATCCACTAGGGATTTAGTAAAGAGAGGGATGGTGCTCTAAGAGTTGGCTGAAAAACTAAAAGAAGAATAGAAGTTTGGTCATGCTCTTATGAGCTGACGAACCAATGTGAAATGGGCAAAGTGCTCCTTGAGTTGGTTAAGGCTTTAAAAAGAATGAGAAAACTTGGTTGTGCCCCAATGAGTTAATTAGCTAAGGTAGGTAAATCGCTCCTCAAGCTAAGACCCTAAAGAGATGTAAAAACTTGGTCGTACCTTAATGAGTTGACTAACCAAGGCGGGCAAAGCTCTCCTTGAGATGGCTAAGATCTTAGACTAAATGAGAAAACTTGGTTGTATCCTAATGAGCTTAGAGTTGGCTAAGACCCTAGATTGAATGAGAAAACTTATTCGTACCTCAATGAGTTGACTAACCAAGGTGGATAAAACGCTCCTAAAGCTATCTAAAACCCTAAACTGAATGAGAAAACTTGATCGTGCTCTAATGAATTAACTAACTAAGGTAGGTAAAGCGCTCCTAGAGATGGCTAAGACCTTAAAAAGATTGAGAAAACTTGGTTGTACTCCAATGAGTTGACTAACCAAGCCGAGCAGAATGCTCCTTGAGCTAAGACCCTAAAGAGATGCGAAAACTTGGTTGTACCCTAATTAGCTGACTAACCAAGGCGGGCGAAGCTCTGCTTGAAATGGCTAAGACCCTAGACTGAATGAGAAAACTTGGCTGTATCCCAATAAGCTGACTAATCAAGGTAGGTAAAGCTCTCCTAGAGCTAGCTAAAACTCTAGACTGAATGAAAAAATTTGGTTATGCCCCAATGAGCTAACTAACCAAGGTGGACAAAGTGCTCCTTGAGCTAGCTAAGACTCCAAAACTGAATGAGAAAACTTGGTTGTGCCCCAATGAGCTGACTAACTAAGGTGAGCAAAGAGCTAACTTAAAGAGAAAACTTGGTCGTATCCTAATAAGCTGACAAACAAAAGTAGGCAAATTGCTCTTAGAGTTAGCTAAGACCTTAAATTAAATGAGAAAACTTAGTCGTACTCTAATGAGTTGACTAACCAAGGTGGGCAAAGCGCTCCTAAAGTTGGGTCAAACCTTTAATTGAAACCTGGTAGTGCTCTTTTGAGTTGACTAACTTAGACGAAAGCGTCTTTCAGGGACTAGCAATCCTAAATTTTGGAATAGATTCGAGATAAACCTAGTAATGCTCTTTTAAGCTGACTAACCTAGGTGGAAGCATCTCTTAGGGACTAGTAACCTTAATTTTTGGAATTGATTCGAAATAAACTTGGTAGTGCTCCTTTAAGCTGATTAACCTAGGAAGGAGCGTCTCTTGGGGACTAATAACCCTAACTTTTGAATTGATTTGAGATAAACTTAGGATTGCTCCTTTAAGTTGACTAACCTAGGTGGGAGCGTCTTTCAGGGATAAGTAACCTTAACTTTTGGAATCGATGATGAGAGGAAGCACCCTTTTGGGCTCACTTGAGAAGAATTAGTAAAAGAAAATGCCCTATGGGCTTGCTAAAAGGGATTGATGATGAAAAGGAAGTGCCCTATGAGTTCGCTTGAGAGAAATTGCTAAAAGAAAGCTCCCAATAGGCTCGTTGAGAGAATTAATGAAGGAAAGTGCCCTACAGGCTCACTGAGAAGAATTGTTGACGGGCTTGCTAAGAAGAATTGTTGAAGGGAAGCACCCTATGGGTTTGCTACAAACAAGTTGGTGAAGAGGAGTACTTAACGGGTTTGCTAAAAAAAAAAATGGGTGAAAGGGAAGTACCTTATGTGCTCGCTAAGAGGAATCGATAAGGTGAGCGCCCTATGGGCTTGTTAAAGACCCAAAATATTAATGATGAAGAGGGGTTGAAAGTTGGTTAGTAGCCTAGAAAGAAAGATGAGATGGTACTGTAAAGGCTAGTGGGATCTCTAAAATGAAAGACGGGATAGCATCCTAAAGGCGAACTAAATCCCTAGAAAGAATAAAAGAGGGGTCAATGTTTTAAGAGCTACCTGAAACCTTGAAAATAATAGAAAAGAGGATAGCGCTCAAAGAGCTAGTTGGGATCCCAAAAATGAAAGATGGGATAGCGCCCTAAAGGTTGGTTGGAACCTTGAAAAGAATAGAAAAGGGGATAGCGCTCTAAGAGCTAGCTGGGATCCTAAAAGCAAAAGATGGGACAACGTCCTAAAGACTAGTTGGAACCCTGAAAAGATTAGAAAAGGGGACAATGCTTTAAGAGCTGGCTTGAACTCTTAGAGGAATTCGATGAAAGTAAGGGTAGTGCTTTGAAAGTTAGCTAGCACCTTAGAAAGAAAGAGTAGACGGTGCCTTAAAGGTAGGTTAGAATCCTAAAAAGGATATAAGAGGGGACAGCACTCCAAGAGCTACCTAACATCCTAGAAAGATTGGACAATGCCTTAAAGATTGGTTAGAACCCTAAAAAGAATAAAAAAGTAAGTTTGCGCTCTAAGAGTTGGTTGGAACCCTAAGTAGAAGAAGGGGTAGCGTTCTAAGAGCTTGCTAGAATCTTAAGGAAAGTTAATGAAGGACTGAAGAAGTAGAGTAAGGAAAGTAACCAATTTTAAAAGATTACTTAACTTGAAAAAGTATTTACAGAGAGATTGTTGAAAAACCATTTGTGAAAAATGCATTAGGGATAGGCTCCTTGATTTAGAAAAGAGTTAAAGGATATTAAAGCTGCAATAGGGAAGAATGATCTAGACCTAAGGTTAAATTAAAAAAAAAGTGACCAACTTAAAAGGTAAATAGATGATGTGAATTAAAAGCTTGGCTACTCGAGTTGACATGAATTGGACAAAAATCTTATGATAAGCCTTTACTTTCTCTCTCATCTTTTTATGAACGGGTATAAATTCTTATTTAAGAAACAAGATTATAACTACCCCTATCCTTGGTAATGATGTGGAGTTTCTTAATGCCCTTGACCATAGGGCTTGCTCATGGGGCTTTTGTGATTTCAAGACATTCCTTTCTTAAGGAAAAGATAACCCATGATTAGTTTAGTCGAAGAGGACTTCCTTGCTAACTCTCGGTTTAGATTTCGCTCTCGACTTTAGTTCCAAAAATTACAATTCATTTTGTAAGTGACAAGTTTTGATCAATCCATTAGGTCTTTTTGGGTTTAACATTATGAATTTAGGCTTTTGGTCCAAGGATTTCAGAAAAGGGACTAATGAGGAGGCCTATTTTGAAAGATATACTTTTATTAATCCTGAACGTACAAGTTAAGAATGTTAGGGAAAAATTAGAAGTATGCTTGCCTTAGTTTCAAAAATAGCTTTTATTAAAGATAGATCATCTTTCAAGATTGAAAGAGCTTTTACTGTGTAAAGGTAGTATTGTGAGTGGGAAGGCCTTGTATAACTCAGCATAAGTAAGAGAAGCTTTAGAATAGATATAGAGATTTTGGGTTTCTAGGCCTTAGAATGTGATTCAGGGCCTTGTGTCTTTGGGACTATTTCGATTCTTAACCTTTTGATATGGTTTGGCGGCCCTTGCTTGGATGTGAAATATTTCTTAGGGCTTTCATCTTACACTTAGGCCTAATTTTTTTTTTTTGACCTCTTATCTTCTACTCTTTTTTTTCTTTTTTCTTTTTAATTGCTTTGCCCCATTATCTCTTATTATTCTCTCGCTTCTTCTAGCCTTAAGAGCGATTGTCTCCATTACTGAGTTTTTTCCATTTAAACGATTCAAGCCCTAAATTCATGGATTTCTAGTGTATGGGCTTGAGGTGCTTTAAAAGGAAATTGACTCTTCTTCATTTGAAAGAAAAATAATTTATCAAAAATAAAAGTCGTTTTTGAATTAATGTTACTTAAATAAGCATAAACCAATCTTACCATTATCTTCTAATTAATGACCCTAACCTCTGAATTCCCCATTATAGGGTGATTCTTGATAGGTTTTAAATTTGAAAATTCTTTAAATAGGTCCAACGGGGTGAACAACAGATGATTGTGTTTAGGATTTAGAAATGAATGCCTAACTTCATTTTAATCTATGTATCACATCTAAAGTAAACCTCCTTTAATGAATGAGTCCAAAGTATGCTTACTCTTATGTCGCTCAACTCTCAAAGTATTTCAGGTTAGTGTATGGAAAATACTTTGTCTCTTTTCGTTCTAAACCTTTAGAAAGTGAGTTTTCGGTTTCTTAAGGAGGAACCCATATTATTTGCCCAAGGTGAAGATTGGCTTTGCCCTCCAGTTTCTCAAATCATGCCCTATTATTTGACTTTGCATTTTGGCTTAGTTTATGATTAGGCTTGGCTCTGTTACCTTTATAAGTTGAGGATTGTGTTTGGGCCAGCTACCTTAATAGGTTGTGGGTTGTGTTCGGATTTGTTGCTTGGCTAAGTGGCTTATGTTTAGGTAAGTTGCCTAAATAAGCCCAAGGTTGGTGTTTAGATTAAATGCCTGGCCAAGTGGTTTGTGTTTAGGTTGAATGGCTGAATGGGCTTGAGGTTGGTGTTTAAATTGAATGGGATAAGGGATTAATGTTTGGGTTGAATAGGCCAGGGGGCTCGTATTGGCTTCCTTAATAGGTTGCAGGGCCTTGTGTAGTTTGGGAACTAAGTATTTGGGATGGCTGCTTGAGTGGGTCAAAAGCTTGAGCGGGTCAGAAGCTTAAGCTTATGTTGGCTCCTTGTGCCTATAAGGATTTATAGCTGTTGGCAATTTTTTTATTTTTTTGTTTCTTTTTCTTTTTCTATCTTTTTTTAGAGAGAGAGAAAGATAAAGCTTTATTGTATAGAAAACAAGAAAATTATTTACAGATAAGGATAGTGATTTTTTAAGGTGCTATTTACAAGTCTATGAGATTTTATTTACGTTTCTCTAAATGAGAAGGAATAGTGGTTAGATAAATGTTTATTGAAAGACCATTTAAAGAGACAGGAAAGAATGAAGAACAATGACTAAAGAGAGCTTTATAATTTTGAAAAAAGATCGAAATACAAAAACAAAGGCAGAGAACTTAACATTTATTCGAGAATTTGATGTTTATTCTAGGCTCTTTAGATCTGAATTGGAAAAACCTTACATTAAGTCTCGTATATGAGCTTTAAGGTCCTCTATCATCTCCTAAGTTTCCCCAATGACCTGTGCTAGAAGGGATCTTAAGGCTTGGTTGTAAGCTTCAGAACACTCGAGCTTTTCCTTCAAGTAGGCAATCTCATCTCTCAGTATTTGTTCATGAATCCTAGAGATGTTCAGTAGCCTATCATCCCCCTTGATCATTTGCTTGGTTGTCTGTTATCTTAGGTTTACACATTTTATGGACAAGAATTGGTCATCAATGCAGTAAAAGTAAGCATGTGGAAATATGCAAATGTTAGGCTCGTTTGGGTTAATACATTTACTTCCTTAAGTTGCAACTGTAGCGTCATTTTCAGAAACTTAATTGCATTAAAACTCTTAAGCAACTAGTAGGGTTACAATTCTTAAAGGTAGTGGATTAACTGAAGCTTAAAGGGGAGTATACGCAATTAGGGTGGGTTCTAAAAGATCCATAAGTTCTGTGACCTCACTTGTGTTTTAGAAAACACTTTCATTGGTTATAATGAGCTTAAGTAGGGCGGCCTAATTAGCCTCGAATAGTGGTTACCCTACTATACCCAAAACTTACACAATGCCCCCCCAGGGTCCTCAGATGGCTTAGGTTTGAGTGCATCTACCCTGCATCTTTGATGCAACAAATGAACCCCCCATGTCCTGATGTATATGATATACAAAATAGATACGATAATTAAAACAAAATATTCACATGAAGTTAATAACAAATATGCAAATAAATATACAATTAAATAAATAAACAAAGAAACAACTAAAGAATATGGGTATTTTGAAAAGCAATTTTAATTTCGGAAAGTTTTTACGAGGTTAGCTCTCTTAAATTTCCTAGTAAAGTTGCCAAGCTGTCGAGCCTGGTTTTTTTTTTTTTCCTTTCGGTTTTTACAAATTAGGTTTTTTTTAAATCGATTAGTACTAAACCGTACTCGTTTAATACTGAACCTCAATTAGGGTTTAAAGAAAACTGATTTTTTTTTTTTGTATTTTGAAAAATGCCTTGGAGTCGTTACCCAACCGGAGTTGGGAAAAAGAGTTAAGTTATAACCAATTGGGTAAATTAGTTATAATTTAGCCACTGGTCTATCGATAAAACCGATTTCAAAACAGTTATAAAAAACGAAGGATCTGGATTTGGGAACTATCCTATTAAACCCTAAACAGACACAACTTTTTTTTTTTACTTTTCGAATTTAACTTTGCTTTTCAAATAATACCCTTTTCCAGTTTTTAAATGGCTAATCATATTACATGCAACTAATTTGATTAATTTACACAAATATCTACAAAGATGGAAAAAATAAAACTTTTCATATTTTAAGTCGTCTCATACTTATGTATAAGTGTCTACGTACCCGTTATTTAGGATCAGACTTCTGTATTTCCTCTCTTTGAAAAACTTTAGCTAGTTTGATTGATTTTAATTTTTTAAAAAAACAAACTCCGGTTTATGTTTTTAGTCATTCAATTTATTTAAGGAAATTTCCTAAAGGGTCCTAAATCAATGTTTATTTATGGAAAGTCTGAAGTAGTTCTAATTTTGGAAAAAAGTTCATTTATTTTTATTCATTTTTGGAAAGTTGATTTTCTAAGTGATAAAGTAACTTTATTATCTTTTATTATTATTATTATTACTCCTTTAGTTTTTATTGTTATTTATTTTTGTTAAATTGTAAAAATAAAATTAAATACTTCTTCTTCTTTTCTTCTTTTCTTTTTTCTTTTTTCCTTTCTTTCCCCCTCCACCCCTGCTTTTTCTTTTTCTCTTTTCGTTTTGCTTTTTCTCCCTTTTTTTTTCAAATTTTTCTTTTTTCTTTAATTCACTATTACACATAAATAATAATAATAATAAAAAAAATACAATAACCGAACTACAAAACATAAAACAAAGTTGGATCAAGCTTGGACCAAAGCTGGGCATGGGGTTGAACCTAGGTCAATCGGGTTAGATCTTAGGTCAAATGGGGGGTTTGGGTTAGGTCATGCATAGTAAGTTAGAGGAGATGTTTCAAAGGCCATTTCAACGGTTAAAACGATCGGTAAAAGGTACTTTCATGGCTATTCTATTGGAGATTGGGGGGTTGGTTGGATGACTTTTGATGGTAGGCCATCGATGTTGGTGGGGTACGAGTCACATGAAGGTAGCGAGTGAACGTGGTTCGGTGTATGTGTGGTGCTCTTTGTGTGCTGTTTAGTGGGGCTTCAATTGGATCATGGCAATAAAAGACAATGGTTATGTGTGGGTGTTTGATTGAGTGAAAGAGAGGGTCGTATGAGGGGTTGTCATGGTATGTTTGGTAGGTTAGTCATGGCTGTTGTTGCAGTCATAGCATCAGTGCAATGGTGGTTATGTAGACAAACAGAGGATGTTGGTTAGGTGTTTGGAGGACAATAGTTAAGAGTGTGGTCGTATTTGTGTGCAAGAGGGAAAGAGTCTAGTTGAGAGAGTAAAGTTGGTTCGGTATGTGCTTGATGGTTTGTGTGTACGGTTGGCTGTGTGTTTGTGAGTTTGTTTTTGGGGTCAGTGTGTGTGTAGGTAGTTTGGTTGGTAGTAGCAGTTGTGGGTTTGTGTAAGAAGGGATGCGGTCGTGAGGGGATGTGTGGTGTTTTGATGAGAGAAAGAAAGAGGGAGCAGAAAGAGAGAAAGGGTGAATTCATGTGTGTTTGTATGTGATGGTGGTCGAAGATAAAGTGAAGACTGAATGTGTATGTAGCTTTGGTATGAGAAAGAGAGAAGTAATCGAGAGAGTGAGAGAGAGGGTGAATTTGTGTATGTTTGTGTGTGATGTGAGAGAGCCCCTTCCCCCACCCACCTTTTGCATATGTTTGTTTATTTTTTTTAATGAGAAAGTAAAGGAAAGAAAAAGGCAAGGGGAGAAGAAAAAGGAGGAAAGAAAATTTGTTGCCATGACAAATCACAAAGTGCCATGTGTCACAATCAGACACGTGGCCCAATGATGCCTTGACATGTGGTAACACGTGGAGTGTGGTAAAAGAAAAAAGATAAAAGACATTTTTATGCCTTTACTAAGATTTGAACCCTTACCTTCTAAGCCAAACCCCATTTTAATCAAAGCGTTTATCCATTAGGTTATTGGCCTATGCCTTATTTATATATGCAATTAAATTACATATATAAGCTAGGTTAGCTTGGATTAGATTTAAATCTAATCTTAGATTCAACGGTTTTTTTTCTTAAATTTATTTAAATTAAGAAATCTATTTTTATTAAACTATTTAAGATTTTATTATTTTCTAAAATCCCTATTTTTTTTCAAAATTTTCAATTTTTTGTGAATTTTCAATTTTTATATATTTTTCTAAATTTTTCTTTTTTTTCTTATTTTTTTTTCTAAATTTCTTATTTTTTTGTGCTTTTTCCTATTTTCTTTTTTTTTTTTGTATTTTCCTCTAAATTTCTTAAAATTTTTCTTGATTTTCTTATTTTTAGGTTTTCTTTAATTTTCTATTTTTTTTTTGTATTTTTTCCTAATTTAGGATTCTTCACCTTATTGAAAAAAATAAAATGGGACAAAAATTGGGTGTTTACAATTGTATAATGCCTTTTGAGTTAAAGAATGATAGGTAACCTATCAGCGCGTTATGGTTACATTATTTCATAGCATGATATATTAAGAAATCAAAGTTTATGCAGATAATATGATTACCAAATTCAAGGAGGATGAGAATCATGTTAATGTTTTGCAAAAGTTGTTTGAGTGGTTCGAAAAGTTTCAACTGAAGTTAAATTCAAAAAAGTACACCTTTGGAGTAACATTGGCTATATTATTGGGTTTTTTAGTCAATAGAAAATGAATCGAAATAGACCCAAAAAAAGTCAAGACAATCGTAAGTATGCCTGCACCAAAGACTGCAAAAGAAGTTTGAGAACTGTTGGGGAAGTTGAATTACATTACCTGGTTTATATCACAACTAACTGATAAATACAAGACGTTGTCCAAACTCTTAAGGAAGAACACATACCAATAGAATAGGGTGGAGAATGTGAGCAAGCATTTGTCGAAATCTTAAAAAGTGTTTGGGTGATAATCCCAAGGTGTTTAAGGGTGAAATGAATTTCTCTCTCTAATTTTTAGTTTAAATAACCTAAATCCTAAGCATTCTCTATGTCATTTGAAGTTTGTTTCTCAACTAACATTTGTCTAGCAATTTGCCACACTCAAGATCCATGCAATCCAAGTTGTTTAAGATATTTTTATCAATTTTTAATACTTTTCTTAGTAATCTTTAATTAATTACACATATTTTAGGGTATTTAAAGCATTTTTGGGTATATAATTATACATAATAATCACACTCGAGGTATACGTACTATTTTTATATGTTATTTTATGTCACTTTATAATTTTAATATCTACATAATTTACTTTAAAGTTTGGTTAATTTCCATTATTTAATTTACGCATTTACGGCAAATAAATTACAATATAAAACAATTTAGTAAAATTGACTATTTTTAGTTATATTATTATTATTTTATTATGTTTCTATAATCCGGACCTACATAGTATCTTCATCTAACTCCTGGGACTTACTTATGAAATATTGTTCTCATTTGCCCACTTTTGCGTATGCTTTAAATTATTAGTTCAGATGCTTTAAATTATTATGTTTCTATCTACTCTTCCCTATTATTTGTACATGGCTAAATTTAGGAGATGTCTCATGTTACTGGCAATTCAACTATCGGCCACTAAATTTGTTAGACAAAAGCCTATAAATATGGTGAACACAACTACTATAAGGACTCTCTAAGGACTCTATCCACTTGACTCTATATTCTTCCTAAAATCAAACATTTTTACTAACTTAAGTATTGGAGTGGTTGCTTTAGATAAACCTCGGCGCCCCTTAAAGTATAACTTTTGTTCTTTTATAGATCACAAACACTAATCTAGATTTTGATGACAATAGCTTCCATAGTGAATATAAATGAGGTATGGAGCTTCCTTATACATGTCACCGTTTTTTTATTATAGGAAGGAGAAGAGAAGGGAGGAATTTGGAATGCAAATAGTATTATTCCCTTACTAAAAAGAAGTCTCTCCAAGAGGGAATAATAATAAAATTACAAATTTACCTTTAAAACAAAAATATATTTTAAAATATAGGGACTTTTATAGTATCTTAACAAAATAAAACATCATATTGTGAACTTTTCTTTTACTTTTTTTCCCCTCCTTATCTAGGCAAGAGAATTTATATTTCTTCTTTCACTTTCTTTTCTTTGTGATTCTTTCTCCCTTCTTAATTCCTCCGCTCTTTTCAAACATACTGATGGGGTTTTATAGTAGATTTATTGTTAACTTTTCGAGTTATAAAACCTTTGTTGAATTTATTAATAATGCAACTATACTATATTTGTCTTTAATGAGAAGTATCTTAGGGATTTCAAGCTATTGAAAGAGAATTTAATAATTGCAACAAGTCATCATGGCATCCGATTGGAAATCTTTATTTGAGCTCATATACGATGCGGTGATGGAGCAGTGGATGCTGTATTAGGTTGAAGGAGTGATAAAATGTTTAAGGCAATATACTGTGTCGATAGGATGATTAATGTCCAGAGGAATAATGCTATGATGGAAAGGGAGCAGATTGTCATCGTGTTTACTAGCAATAAATTAATATCTTATTTCATAGGTTTATAAAATTATTGTGCCTACAACTCATCATTAAATACATATTGATCAAGACACATGTAAAAGTTTTCAAAGATGTTTAGCCACCATATTTTTTTAGTGCGCTTCTTATGTCAAATCCAATTCTTAAGAATTTCTTTAAATCTACTTTTTAACATTATTATAAATTTTTGAATCGAAGTAATTGAAAGATGCAAGTCAACTCCACGTTTTTATTTGTTTCTGTGATAATTCCCCCCCCCCCCCCCCCCCCCCCCCCTTTTAGGTTTCGTTAATGTGGCATTGGTAAGATGTTAAAAAAGAAGCTTTTCATGCTAACCTATATTGAAAATCGAATACGTAAAATGCGTAAAAAGTTCCTTCTATGAACTTTTCTCGTCTAAAATTCCGCCCCCTTTGTTTCTATTGGCGGAGGAGGACTAAGCACGAAGGTTTATCTTTTCGGTCCCACACAAACTAACTACAGAGTAATTTATTGACTAACTTCTGAACGAGTTTTATACGAATATGGATTTTTTTTTTCAAAAAATATTACAAAAAATACTTTATTTTAAAAAATATTACTAATATAGTATAATAAAGTATATACACCTTTACTTAGTTGCGTTTTGTGAATATATAATTAACTAAAGGCATATCTATTACATGCGTCTTTAATAAACTATTTATATATACCTTAATCTGTGTGGCTAAACTTTATTCTTACCTTTATAAAATTTTGAAAATTTTAAAACACAGAGAAAATGCGAGGAAACCCGTAATTGAAGTATCAGATAATTTTTAAACGTAAGTGTACGTCTAAAATAGGTAATAATTTATAATTTTGCGGCCACAACTTTTTTTTAGAAAAAAAATTATTTATTATGTATATTTCGTAGTTATTAATATACCATAAGTTGTGTAAATTATTGATATTTTATGAAAATTTATTATATCTTATATAAATTAAGGTATCTTTTGTATGTCCGTAGATAAGTTATACGAATGTAGGTATGAAAAATCTTAGAATGTAGGTGGAAATCGTTATGTATATAATTTTTTTTTTTTTGGTATTTGTAATGTGTTAGGTCGAATTAATAAGTTAAATTTAGTTAGTATGCAACATAGCTTAACGAGATGATTTAGTACATTTTGTAAAGTTGTTATTCAGTGTATAGATGAAGTTTTTAATGTCATTTAAATATTCAGTTTATCATAGCATTTTTAGGGTGGAAATAGCAGATTATGTGAAAGTTATTATCTATGCAAACAGAAATATTATGATGGGTAGTTAGGGGTTGGAGTATGATAGAGAGCTCCTTAAGAAGTTGAATATTAGAAAGGATTCGAACTTCTCTCATTTTAGTTGGAGAATTTGTAGATATGTTGGAGTTAACTTAAGTAGTGTTTAACTTGTGCACAAGTATCTCTGTTTCCATGATGTTGGAGTTATCTATAAGTTGATGGCCATTAGAGACGATGGGGATATTAAAAATTTCATTGAGATGGTCGAGTCTTTTGGGGAATTAAGTATTCAAGAAGTATACATAAGGTACATTGAAGAATCGAGTGCTTGGAACGAGCATAAAATACATAAGCTCGATAATTCAACCCTTCTGGATCTTAATGTGCATTCAACAATGATTAGCGCGAAGCAAACAAATATGGATCAGTCAAATGATCCGTACATGGATTTCTCTAAGTATAAGCATGTGAATATTACAAAAGAGCAGCTTAAGGAAGTATTGGGTCCCATTATTAAACATAAATAGTTTAATAATTTGTATGTAGAGAGAATGTACATGGACATAAATGTCGATGATGATGGGGAGGATGGAGCGGATATAGATGGTGATGAGGATGATGTTGGCCTCGAAGATGACCATGTTGAGGATTTGGGAGAGGCTCAAGTGAGACCATATGTTGTTGGGAATAGTATGCCAGTCCGATCATTTCGCGAAGACGGCTTGAGCAGGCTCCATCATTGTATTGGTGAAGTATTGTCTAGTAGGTAGTTTCAAGATTTTCTGCAAATAAATGAACCAGTAGGCAAACATGTGAGAGATCCTACCCCATTTTACAATAGCCAGTATGATGGCAGCGACTACATAACATTTGAAAGAGATGTTGATGAAATATGCAGCAATATCAACAATTTCGATGACTTCAGTGTCGGTATGAGTTTCAATACGAAGAAGGATCTCATAGATGCGATGAAGTCATTGCATTTAAGGAACCGTCGTAATTTTCATGTGGACATTTCGAAATTGATTGTATACATGGTCTGTTATAACAAGAAAGAATGGGGTTATAAGTGAAGGTTACGAGCTTGTTTGAAGAAAGTAGAGGGTCTTTTTAAAATAACAATTCTAGACAGTTCGTACACTTGTGTGAACTCGATGATGAACCAGGGTCATCTTCAGCTCCATAACAACATAATGGCTACACTATTCATCAATAGTATATGAAAAAACTCTTATGTTGAGATACCTAATCTTCTAGTTAATGTGCAAATTATGTATCGATACACGGTAAGCAATAGAAGGGTTTTCAAGGCTAAGTGGAAGGTTGTTGAGATAATATACAGTAATTGGGAGAAGTTGTGTAATGAGTTGTCGAGACTATTAAATGCAAAGAAGTTGAGTAATCTGAAGACATAAGTGGGTTGGGGTTGGAGTAGTTTGCTAAAGTAAGGTCAGTCTTAGTTCAAGTGGGTTTTCTAGATATTTAGGCCATGTGTAGAAGCCTTTAAATACTATCGATCCATTATATGTATCGATAGCATATTCTTATACGGAAAATACAGGCATAAGTTGTTAGTGGCTTGTAGCATGGATAGGGACAATTTAATAGTTCCATTGGCATTTGCTCTTATTGATACATAATCAGCAGAAACCTGAGGGTGTTTCTTATAGAAGCTTAAAGTGTGTATAGTAGGCCAAAAGGGGGAAACCTTATGTCTTATATTTGACAGGGCATTTGGTATTGATTTTGTGTACAAGGAGCCATTAGTAGGTTAGTAGCTACTATTTGCAGTTTGGAGTTACTGTTTGAGTTTCGAGATATCGTTTGCAAAGCATGTTGCTAGTAACTTCAATACGGTCCACAAAAACCAATTATGTAAGAAACTTGTATGATTTGCAGGTGTTCAAGCATATGAAAGGAAATTCAAACGTTTTGATAGAGAAGTTGGCATATGCTAAGGAGGATGCTTCTGCATAGTTCGACAATGTTGATTTGGACAAATGGATGCTTATAGATGATGGATATTACCGTTTTGGATATATAACATCAAACATTGTCAAGATTTATAATTCCGTTTTGAAATCAGCACGTGGATTATTAGTCACTACATTAGTGAAGAAGATATTTTACAATTATGTTGTGTATTAAGTAGAGAAGCATAAGGACGTGAAGAGGTAATCGATTTTGGCAAGATCTAAACTGATTACACTTTAAAGATGTATGAAACTGGAGGGGGAAGGCAAGCGCACATAAAGTCATTTCATTCAGCTTCTAGAACGGCCTTTTCGAGATTTTAATTAGTAGTCGAATGACGAGGATAAGCTTAAAGGGAGGAGGAAGGATACATACAGTTGACTTCAAGGTTTACACATGCACTTGTCAGAAGTGGCAAATATATAGGATCCCCTGATCCCATATATGTACTGCTGTAGCAAGCATGAGGGTATATAGTAAATCGGTAATAAGGCTATGGTATAAGTGGACAAAACTAGATAAACTGTTACCGAGCTCATTTCTACCCGATTGGTGACTAGTTGAACTAGCCGCAAGTTAGCTTCCCTTATCTCCATCCGAACATTGACTTACTACGAAAGAAAGGTAAAATTAGGCATAAGCGATATCACATAGAGATGGATGTTCGAGAGCAGTTGGACAAAACTAGATGCAGTGCATGTAGGTGGGAAGGACATAATAAAAGGAGGTATCCAAAGATTAATAGGGTTAATACATATTCATTTTCTATCTAGGCATTACATTATAATGCGTGCATAAGTATAATGAAATGTACATTTTTTTCTTTTTGTCTATTAAACATGTTTGTATGTGTTTGCAGGATAGATGGAGCCAGGACATACTAATTCACACGTACTTATGAAAGCAGGCTAGTCACCGTTCACAAGTTGTTTGAGAGGGCAGTGTGAGTAATGTCATTATCATTTATAGTCATATTTTTCATTAAAGATGTGTTACTTACTAACTTCATTGAATGTTTGTGTAGGAGGTTGTCTATGCACTATGAGTACGACACAGCAAGATGTCATTTCATAAGAATGAGCAGGATATTCCTATATATTCTAGGGTAGAGCCTTACGTATGGGAGTTTAGATTTTAGGGAGTTGCACAGCTTCCATTTATTATGTTGAACTAGCATCTGATTATAGCTCTAGTTAAGAGATGGAGGCCCAAGACACACATGTTCTACTTACCCACTGAAGAGGTAACCATCACACTACAAGATGTTTAAGTCCAACTTGGACTTTTAGTTGAAGGCTCTGTGGTAACAGGTTGGACAGAGATGAATGATGAGGAGAGTTGGGTAGATGTAGGCGAGAGACTACCGGGAATGAGGCTTGCTTAGATGAGGGGTGCTTGTTTATTTTTGACATGGTTATTGGAGCACTTCCTAGTACTTTCTTATGGGGGTAGATACGGTTCGACAGTACATACATGCATACATTCTTAGCTTGATGGGAGGATTCATATTTGCGAATAAATCCTCCAGTCTTATTCAGTTGATATTCTTGTTGTTGCTGGAGGACTTTTCTATAGCTGAGTAGTTTAGTCGAGGTGACACTTGCTTGGTATGATTGTATTGATAGTTGTGCTTTGCCTCACCATCTAACGCTCATGAGCTTAGAGGGGCCGCGATTCTACTTTAAGTCTAGGCTTGAGATAGATTCTTACATGTCCCCTCCCCCCCCTGATTGATACGAGTTTGTTATCAACAAGGATAGGTTATTAGTGGCTAGATGGAGGGTAGTGTGGGATATCATTCAGCATCCAATGCATGTAGTAGATGCATGCAAATGAGGTAGCAGGTATTATATGATAAGTTATCCTCTCTATTGTCATTTCTATCGAAAGTAAGTGCTAACCCTTATTGTTTCGTTGATTATTTCTTTAAATTTGTACCTGTTAGGTTGTTTGGCAGCTTTATACAGAGGAGTTGTTACCTCACTTCTACATTGCTGGGCGATACTTTTGGATTGCCTAAGTACTACCCATATGTTTCCACATTATTGAGTGGTGCTTTCTGGACCGTGTTGTTCGGTAGTTTGGTGGATATCAGTATATTCTACAGGACATCGACACCTCTGAGTAGCTCCACTAATTGGACCTCTGCGATAGGACAGATGTTGACTGGATCAACACGTACTCTATATACATCCAGACTTAAGGATAGGGACATGGATTCTTAGTACATATTTAGGGTCCCTTAAGGGTTGATGAGAGTTATTGGTTGTGGTACAAAAAAATCACCCAACGTTATATTACACACCAGGGAGTTATCATCGGTTGGCTGGTAAGTACGTCTAAAATCGTTCATTAGTTTCTTACACTTGTACATACTTTCTATTATATATACTAACAATTGTTTTTCTACTTATTTTAGGTGAACTTGCTTAGGAGTATGCGACTAGTACTTGACTATCCTACAACATTAGGTATTGCAGATAAGGCACTTTATTTTGTTGGGCCGCATGGTGGCGTCATCTTCTACTAATAGTAGGAGGGCATACATGAGCCACTTTATGTAGACTACGGTAAGGAGTAGAGACTACTTGTAAGACGATGATGTACTGGCTCCTCGTACACTATATAGGGGCATAGTTAGAGTTCGAGGAGTCAGGGCTTGATCAAGACGTCATCAGGCAAATCTTGGCGACAATATCCCACCATATGAACATCATTCCATTGACCTAAGGCAAATCAACGAAGGATATAATATAATCCCTAGGTTAGGATTTGTCTCCACTTTGGGTATTGAATCCAACTCTAAGGCTGGATCTAACTTTTACATAATTTTCGAGTTCCAGCAACATCTTGATTTTGCTACTCTACCAATACCTCAAAAGCGACGTTCCATCCCTATATAGTTGTTTATAGGTGAGGGCATCACTTAGTTGCATCTGGTTTCTCTAATCGACCTAGTTCTTCATAGAAAACTTGATCTCGATGATTCAATACCTCAGCCTATACAGTCATAGATGAGGGTGTTCACTTCTTTTTTGTACTGTACGGACCTTCACACAGTATAAGTGACATAAAATATGTTTTGCTTATATTTTTCTTTTCCTCTTTTTTGGCTATTGTATTAATGTTTTGTGTATATACTGATTATTCGAAGTATAATTTACTTTTTATTAGTAATTGCAGTTTAATGCATTTTTTATTTACTAAGTCATTACAATTTTCAATTACTTTTTTCTGTAACTGACTCGTATGATTATTTTATGTGCCAATTTCTTTTCTACTTACTATTTTATTGAGATATTTCACCAACTATAATTTTATATAATTAATTTCTATATCAAACTTTTCATTTAATTTACAATTTATGATTGAATATCCATTACTTTAAATGTGGCCTATTAAAAGTCTATATTAAATGCACCTTCATTTATAAATAATCGTACTTTCAGTTATTTTGAAATATGCATGCACATTTAGTTTAATTTTTTATAATTAAAAATGCATACATTGGATGCACATGTATTGATAATATTTAAAAAAAAAAACTTATCTACTAACAACTTCAAAGCCCGGTGGGGATCCGAACCCGAAAAAGGAAAAACACGGTCCGAAATGCTCCGAACCCTGAGATCGCGTCGGCGGCCCCGTTACGGCGTCCAAATCTGTGCCCTTATCTCCGCTCTCCTCCTCCTCATCTCCGTTTCCCTCCTCCACACTCGTCTATCCACCACTACCTATCCGCAAAACGACATTGTCTCGGAACGTATTCTCTCAGATTCTACTAGCACCGACACAATCGCCAAAGAGGATGACGACAGGATCGACGAGCTCGACATCGTCGAGGAGGAAGATTTGTCCGACAGAAAGCTAACGGATGATAACGACGATGATGAGGATGTATTTGTAGACTCTTCTCTTTCTTCTACGCGGACTTACTTCTTTGATCACGTGGGTGGAGCGATACGGAGATCGTATAATAAGAAATCGATTGAAGAATGGGATGATGAGGCATCAGGGTTAGGGTTAGGGTTAGGGTTTGGCGCAGGGGAGGATAGGGGCAAGGCCTCGTTCGGTTCTGATGATTTTCCGATTGAGGAGAATTTGAGGAGGAAATTGAGCGGAGTGAAGAGCGTGGAGGATGTGTTATTACTGAAGAAGGGTACAGGTTCCTTAAGAGAAGGTTGGGGTGATTGGTTCGATAAGAAGAGTGATTTTTTAAGGAAAGATAAGATGTTTAGGTTAAGTATGGAGGTTTTGAATCCTGCGAATAATCCCATGTTGCAGGATCCTGATGGAGTTGGTGTCACAGGTTTGACTAGAGGGGATAAGTTGATGCAGAAGGGCATTCTTAATGAGTTTAAAAAAGTCCCCTTTTTGACTCGGAAGGTTTCAGGAGACGAGAAAAGGAAGAGTTCTAGGGAGAATGATGGCGTGGACCTTGGAGATGGTGGAATGGAAATGAGAAATGGGATTAGGAGTGTAGAGCGGAAGACATTGGATAATAATGGAAGTGATGCTGCAGAGGGTGGAGTTGGAAATGAAGGGATAGGTGGAAGAATATTTGAGGAGAGTTTGGTGAATAAGGGTGGTAGTAGGAGTTCGGAGAGTTTGATGCTTGATTTGGAAACCAATAGAAAATCTGAGCTTGAGAGTCATGTTTATGCTGATGGAAAAAGATGGGGTTATTTTCCTGGTTTAAATCCTCAGTTATCCTTTTCAGAATTTATGAATGCCTTTTTCAGGAAGGGTAAGTGTTATATGCGGGTTTTTATGGTGTGGAATTCACCTTCTTGGATGTTTAGTGTTAGGCACAAAAGGGGGATCGAAAGCCTATTTTTGCAACATCCAGATGCCTGTGTTGTTGTCTTCAGTGAGACAATTGAGCTTGACTTTTTCAAGGATAGCTTTCTAAAGGATGGGTAATTGCACAAATATCATCAAATGTTACTTTTTTCTTTTTCTTTTTTATCCTTCTGATGACTGTTATCCAAGATAAATATAAATATGAATAGGTAGCTTCTTATGTAAATAAAATTCTATTTCTTTTAAGAGCTGGTCCTTTCTCCTCACTTCTGCTATCAATTCTGGTTACATTCTTTTTTAAGAACTATTGCTAACTTCCTTCTTGATATGACAGTTATAAAATTGCTGTGGCTATGCCCAATCTTGAAGAGTTGCTGGCTGAAACACCTACGTCGATATTTGCTTCTGTTTGGTTTGAATGGAGAAAGACGAAGTTTTATCCTGTTCACTTTAGTGAACTTGTTCGGCTTGCAGCTTTGTACAAGTAGGTTTTCTTTCATCTATCTATTTACCTTTGACCATAATTGCACTTTCACTGTCATCCTATATTAGCTTTTTAATGGACACTAGTTCAAGTGTTAAGAGGACACCATCGAAGTCATGTAAAAATGATCATGTAGGAAATTTGAAAGAAAATGGTAAATTTGTGAGATAAGCTATGAAATAAGGTTTTAGAAATTATGTTCCAAACAAAAATACTAAGCTTAACTTTCAAACCTACTTGTTTCTGTTATGGCAATAAGAGAATTCAAATGAGATACTTGTGCCATCTAGAGGTTCATTGATGGCTGGATGAAGGGTATATGTTTATTTTACTGAGGAACACAAGTAGGGTATGATTGTTTATTTTACTGATGAAAACAGCCTTCTATTGATTGTCTAATTGTATATGTTTGAATACGAAATGAAACCCTCTCCAGGACTATTTTTCATGATGTTATCTTTTGCCATTATTTTTGCAACATCGAGCTCCCCTTTATAGAATAACTGGAAGAATTTCTGATCAGAGATAGAAGGGCATTTTTGTTGGCCCTTCTTCATGGATTTGTGTAAATAGGCTGCACATTTATCACAAACAGACAACCACTTTTCTGCTTAAAGAAACTCTCCTTAGCCTCCTGAGCACGTAGCAATCTTTGAAAGCCTCTTCCCCTACCAAAATTAGAAAAGTATCACCATGATTCAAGATATGGTTTTGAAGATCGTGGAGTTTCTCTTTTGCTGGGTCAACTTTAGAAAAATTCATGCAAATCTCAAGTTCAATTTCGTAAGCTAAGCCTTAAGCAGCTTCAATTTGGAAAACACCCTAAATGCGCTAGAACTAGACAATTTAATGCGCCAAAGCTGGCCAAGTATAGGAGGAAGTCCTTGCTATCTGCCCAAACGTCAAAGAACTTCAAAGACACTGTCTTGAAGGAGATGAAAAAATCCATATGCACCAGACCAACAACATGGCACAAAAGGGAGGAAGGGGAAGGGAAGTCAGTCTCACTTCTCAGAAAATAGTCAAGCCAAAAATGATTCATCAGGATCCTATGCAACCTTCTTTGGACAGAATTGCGATTTTTGTTAGATCAAGTGAAGAAATCTCCTCCAAATTGAAGATCCTCCAACTTACAAGCGTCCAAAAAGAGATTTAGATCCTTCATAGCTGAGCTAACACTTAAATTTCCTCCCCCCCACCCCCTCTTCTTCTTTTTCTTTTTTTTTTTTTTTTCCTGAAAGTGGATCTTGTGATGTTGAGATCTCCAAAGGAGTTGTTGCACAGTTGTCAGATGCTGCCAGAGAAAATTTCTCAGAGAATTACATCTGGAAGCAAAGAAAACTGGCGACAAATAAGATTTATTGGCCTGTAGGTTCTTACACAATAACAGTGTGTCTGTTGATCAGATTCCTGTAAGATGCTAACATCCCAAATTGAAGGATCCCAAGCAAGCCAGACAAGTTTGTTGCAAATGGTTTAAAAGGAAAACTGCCAATTTGGACTTGCACCACCCTTTATAACATCCTCATTAGATGGTTTGCACAAGCTTCAAGCATCCTGAGGAACAAAATTTTAATTTCAAGAGAAAATTACCTCACATCACCAGCCTTAGTAAGGTAGTTAAGACCCTTTAAATTTGATGCAGCGAATCACTGCTGCTTAAAATACTGCTTCCTGTGACCACTTGAAGCCTACTCTTAACTCCTCTAAATACTGGAGCTACTGCTTTTTTCTCGTTGGTGGATCCATTTCGTAACCCTTGGCTGGACAGGAGTGTTTCACATCTCTACCTTCCTTTTCCCCTTGATCTATTGCATCATTGGCTCTGTGGTTTGCCACTTGTTTTATGAGTAATTTTGGTGTCTTTAGTGGAGGGAACAGAAGGAGGCTCTTGCAACTGGATTTCAGGACCGACTTCCTCAACTTTGGTGCTTGCAGGCTTTGGGCATGCTATGTCACTAGCTTTTTTTCTATCGGTATTCACGGCCTTGTAGGAGGTCTCTGGGACCAAATGTTGTCATATTTGCTTACCAACACCATAAGCTTCAGCTGCCATTAGAGCAATAGGTGAGAAAGTTGCATAGAGCACATGGAGGAATGATCCACTCTGGCACCTCTGAAGGATGACTCTTTAAGGTGGACCCTCCATTTTCGCAGGACAAGATAGCACTGGTGGAATACCGGGGTGTTTCCAACATTTGTTTATGACAGATTTATAGTCAAATTGAAAGTAGAAGAAACCACCTTTGTTTCCCTATTCCTATAGCAGACCTTCACTACTACAAAACCTTGTAATTATTGTCTGAACCTGGATAAAAGGCATTTTGCGTTTTAAAAATACCTCACAAGAGTGTGTTGCCAGAGGCAAGCTCCTTTCTTTGCCACATCCACTGGAGGGCAGACCCTTCTACAACCCCTGACAGGTGGCAAAAAATAGAAGCATGAACTCCTTGCTAACTCGGTCTTATTGGGGCCCACAACATTTGCATAATAGGATTGGTAATTTGGATCCAGACATGATGGATCCAGACACGACATGATACGATTTAAATGGATTACAGTATGGAAAAACTTGACATGAGATACAAATTAGTCAAATTCATTTAAATATAGTTAAATTTGTGATTGGGTACAAGTTAAGCATTCAGACCTGTACACGAGATACAAGATGTTATATATTCTTTTATATTTATATTTTGTTGCATAAATAATTTCTTTTCAAGTGAGAGATCTCAATTAAAAATACTAGATAATTTTAGCTATGTATTTTTCTTATTGCATTATTGCATAAATGGGCAAAAATATGAATTCATACATAGATTATTTGACTCTTCTTTAAAAATCTAACAAATAATATTTAAGGGCAAATCCTGCTACAACCCTTGGTGGATGGTAAAAAAATAGATGGTTGAACTCCTTGCCAATTGGCTCTGATTGGGGCTTGCAACATCTAGATATTAGGGTTGGTAATTTGGGGTTTAGACACGATGAATTTAGACATAACATGATATGATTTAAACATGTTAGTATATGAAAAAAACTTGATATGAGACACAAATTAGTTAAATTTGTTTAAATACAATTAAGTTTGTGATTGGATAAAGGTTAAGCAATCAGACTTGGACATGAGGCATGAAATATATTATATATTCTTTTGTATTGATATTTTCTTGTATAAATCATTTTTTTTCTAAGTGAGAGATCTCAATAAAAGGTATGAGATATTTTTAGCTATATATATATTTTTTATTTACATTATAGCATAAACAGGAAAAAATATGAATTCTATGTAGATTATTTGACTGTCTTTCTTAAAAATCCGATAGATAATGTGGTAAATTTCAAAACTAATATCAGTAGTAATACTAATATCTATATAAGTCATGATTTTATTTAATTTAATAATGTTATGTAATTTAAATTTAATAATATTATATACTTTTGTTGCTATATTATAGTTTAAATGGGCAAAAATTTATAAGCTTATGTGTAAATTCTTTAACCATTTCTTTTCAAAATCTGAGAAATATTGTGATAAATTTGGAAATTAATATTAATAGTAATACTAATATCTATTTAATTCATGGTTCCACTTAATTTAGTTATGTTGTATAGCTCAAATTTTTTGATATTTTATATTTGGTAAGATTTTGTTTTATAAAAAATTATTTTTTGGGTTGTATTTTTTTTATTAAGTATGAATATACTATGTCATTTATCTTTGTAAAATTTAAATATTTTTATCATTGTTTTCCCTTTGTATCTATAAATGTTTTATAAATTTAATTATAACTTTTTAATAGATAAACGGTAATAAACCTATGATAAACGAGATATGATATGATAGCATAATATCAGTCCTAATATAAATGGGTTTAATCTAGACATGAACAACGCTAAGTCAAGGGTTTAGGTTCTCATATATAATTATTAAATGGGTCTTGTCATGGGTTTAGGTTTTTTTAGACATGAACTCGTTTAAATACGAAAATGAGATAAGATATAATAATATGAATTGCCAAATCTGCTGTATATTGCTTTTTCTGAAGATTTGGTGAGGAAGAGAGCAGGTTGAGGATTATTCTGAGTTTCAACTTAATCTAAAAAACTCTCCCAATGCCTCGAGAGTGTTATTACTGAAAGAAGAATTGGAGGAAGTCTGGTTTTGATCAGGCTACTTAGCCTTTCCCTTGGTGAAACTTCAATATTGGGCTGAACAGCTTTCTCAGAGGTTTTATTAGTTAGAGGGCCAGAGCAGACATTTTGGTTGTCTTCACCAACTATATCTGAGAGAGCAGCATCTGTTTTGCACATTTTCATTCTCAGAGGCCCCACTGGGTTTTGCTGGCCTTCTGGAAGTTTACCTCTCACCACTCTGGTTTTTACTAGGAAGAAAACAAGGAGAAAACCTGGAAGCAAGGGTCTGATGAAAGTAAAACGACCTCTTATTTTCCTGGTAAAGTGATGAAAAGAAAGGAAACAAGAAGGGGAAAGGAGAACAAAGAGAGGAGGTGGTATGGTAAGTTCTGAAGAAAAGGATTGAAAGGGCTGACAGAAGATGGGATAGGAGAGAAAAGCCTTGGAGAAGTGGTTTCCAGGGGAAAATTCTAGACAGGATAGAGTATCTTCGCTATCTAGATCCACCAAATTACGTAGAAAAACAATAATGGAAGAATGTTTTAGGACATGAGGCTATGGCATTGGAAACTGCTGTAGCAAGAGTTGTCTAACAAAAATTAGTTTTAGGGAGTAATACAATTTTGGTGGCCTTTTGGCATTCTTCTATTCCTATTGATGGAGAGGGATGGAAATGGATCACACTACTTCACAAGATGCTTGCTTATCAACACCGCATCTCCAGATTGTATTGATCTTGATAGAGATGACTTTTGACAAGTTTCTCTTTCTTGTTGTCTGCAAATATACCATGTATCTGGAGCGTTCTGTTTGCATAAATGTCATTTCCTTGTTGCTCCTTGCTAGATAATCATTTTGTTTTAGGATTAATTGAAAAAAAAAATTCCCAAGTGTTTGCACTTTTATTCCTTGCTAACCCTGTGTTTGTTTTCCTCTTCAGTTAAGTTATACTTTTTTAGCTTTGCTAAGATATGTTATTGTATTTTATTTATCTATTTTTTTTTCCAGTTACATAATATTACATATATCAATGTTAAAAAACAAAAGCTTTATCATACATACCTTGTCTTCATGTTTTCTTTTAGGCTTTTAATTTTATACTATTAGGTAATGTTTTCATGACAAAAGGCTTATGTCACTGAAAACAAATAATAACATAGATTAACAACGTTAAGAAGCACATAAATTTAACTTATGTAACTAAAAAGAATATAACATAGGTTAGGATAATGAAAAAGTGCAGAACATAGGCTATGTAATTAAGGGGATAGTGTTAAACTCACTAATTGAACTTTGCGTGTTTCTTCAATTTCACATCTAAAACTTGAAATTTGTGATTGCTATATCTAATTGAACTTTTGCTCGTCAAATTTTACGTATAAGATTTGAAGTTGCTAAATATTATATCCAATTAAACTTCTACTCATTAAAATAATTACTTTTGTCATAATTAGAAAGATGACGTGGTAAACACTTATTAGTTTAGGAGTACAAGTATAACCAATTGTAGGTAAGATTGTAATTTTGATAAGTGAAAGTTTGATTGAGTATATTGATGTTTAGCAACTTCAATCGTAGGTGTAAAGTTGAAAAAACACTTAAAGTTCAGGAAGTGATATAGATATTGGTTCGAAATAGTGAATCAAGTAGGCAAAGTGAAAATTGCGGAAGCTCTGGTATACTCTTGTAATTAACCTTTATGTTTGTGTAATATTTTTGTTCACTGTTTGTCTTTAATTGTGGATGCTGTTCCGGTGAAATGTGGCAAGTGTTATTATAGAAACTTAGAGATAGCATTATAATTGTTCAAATTATTCATGTGCATAATCGATTTCCTCCCTTTCTCTCCAGGCATGGTGGGATATACCTTGACTCAGATATCATTGTGTTGAAATCTTTGTCTTCACTCAATAATACAGTTGGTCAGGAGAATCAATTGGATTGGCAATCACTTAATGGTGCTGTAATGGCATTCCAAAAGCATAGGTAAATACATGGTTCCTTCTTTCACTTTCTACTTGAGTTCTTGCTGCCAAATTAACTGGTAAATCATGATGATCGCCATGTAATATTTTTGTTTGAAAGCTGTTAGCCTGCTTCAATCTTTGACACTTTTCGATTTGCTAATCATTTTCTGAATGCTTGCTGCTAATCTATTGCTAGAAGAGTCTTGGAAGTTTAATGCAATTTCCTTTTGAATCTAATAATTTTTGTGCTATCAGATTTCAAATCCCAAAAAAATTATTAGAATTGTGCGAAAAATTGCTGTTGCATAAAATGTACATCATTGCTATAGGAAGTATGCTGCACATTTTGTAAGCAATGGTTTTTGGATAACAATGTTATTATTATTAGTTAATGAGGCATGCCTTCGAGGCAGTTAATGTGCCAATATTTGGTAAATGCTTCTCTTTTGAGGTTGTCATTAGAATTTCTATTGCAGTCAATTTTTGATGGAATGCTTGAAAGAGTATTTTGCAACTTATGATGATACTGCATTGAGATGGAATGGAGCTGATCTTTTGGCACGAGTAGCAAGGAAGTTTTCAAGCAAGGGGAGAGAAGACTTGAAAATACAACCCTTCTTCAGATTCTTTCCTATAAGTAGTCAGAATATAATAAGGTTTGGCTTTGAATTCCCCTCTTTTATTCACATACCAACAAGAATCTTCATAATCAACATGGCTCTGAACTGACATCATTATTATATACTCTGTTTTCTTTTTGGATAATTGCATCTTGGGTTAATTGCACAAAACATATCTGAGTTATCACGCTTTTTCATCTTGCATAACCGTTTCATTTATTTTTTCAATTACATAATTAGAGTTTTCATGTTTTTTTGTCTTGCATACCCTTGTTATTTCTTTTTTCAGTTGTATATAACTGAATTTTCATATTTTTTCACCATTTGTTAATATAATGAGTATATAAAGTAGAAAAAGTGTAAAAATTTAGGTTATATGGTGGAAAAATCATAACATGAGTATGTAAAATGAAAAGATGCAAATACTTAGGTTTTATAACTGAAAAAAGAATTGAGAGAGGTATGCTTAGTGAAAAAGCATAATAGCTCAAGTATATTTTTTGGATAATCCTTGTATCTTTTGTTTTCAGTTTCATGATATGCCAAAAAGTTTGTGACATCCCTGCAGTGCCAGAGGATTATTGGTGAATGGTTATTGCAATCGTCAATGTTATGCTTTCTGCAACATTTCAGCTTAACTTTTGGAAAATCTATCCACCCTTTAAGCGCTTGTTCATGATATTCATCAGGTACTTTGTTGCACCTTCAACTGACGTTGAGAAGACTCATCAAGATGCTCTATTCAAAAAGATTATAGACAATTCATCGACCTTTCATTTTTGGAACAGTGTCACCAGTGCTATCATCCCTGAGCCTGATAGTCTTGCAAGTAGGCTCATTAATCATGCTTGTATCCATTGTTCTGATGTCCTGTAAATTTGTCATGAGTTGACAGTAGAGGAAAACGATGCATATTCAACGATCCGGAAAGTTGAGGCTTTTGCTAATTTAGGTCCGATTTTTCCGTCCAGACTTCAGCAAGCCGCTTGTTGTACACTGTACAGTATACTTACCCAATTTTCATTCCCTTTTCTCACCGAAATGCTAGTTTAGAGAAGATATGGATTCATATTCTGCATATATAGCAGAGACATAGCTAGGATTTTTTTACCCCACTCTCATTTGTCGGATATGTGGCATCTCTCATCCAAAGATACAGCATACTTCTGTGGTATGTGAAATTGTCATTGATTCTACTGAAACTTCTCTCTCTCTCAAGCTGACTGATGCACATTGATGAGATGTAAAAGTCTGCAGATAGTGTTATTTTTAGTTAGGGTTGTCGATTCATATTAACCGATTATGTTTTGTATCCACATCTAAAAGGATTTGTATTTAAAAACTTCAGCTCATAACATGATTTATTTGTTAATCATATTTGGAAACCTAAACTCATAACCTAACACATTTGATATGTATGTTGGATATTCAGAATCTCCTAGGAAAGGTATATCATAGCCATGGAGCCCCTGTATGAAAATATCTTTCAAATACTGTCTTCACTTTAACAAGCGCTCAGGAAACTATAAATATGCTTGCAAAGATTTATTCCTATTTCTTGTCTACAAGTCCGATGAAAACATCATCGATAAAAATTCAACTAGTGTTTCAGTGTTACATGACTTGACTTAAATAAAAGCTTATGAAACGGTTATTATGGGGGTTTAATGGATGTGTCTCGTGATTAAATCAAACAAAAACTTGAGGTTTGAATACACTATACGATGCGTCTAAAATCTCAAGAAAATCCTTCTTGTACAGCTATTTGAGTGCTTAAAACTTTTAATGTTTTGAGGGTTTAAATAGTGAAAAGGAATTATTTTTATGTGCTTTTGTGTGTTCATGAATTAATAAAATAAAGGATATGATCAATTGCTAGGTAGAATCAATTGTAATAATCTAATACTGATATGATATAATGTTTAATAATTTGGTAGGGTTGCTATAATTTATTGCCAATTGATAGATTGATAAGATTAAAAAAATTACAAGAGAAATCCACTCTTGATAATTACTCTCAAAGAGTCTCTCTTAAAATAAAAGACAAAACAACTATGAATTGTCTTTATCGTGGAGTAAAGAGAGTGTGCATGTGTGTGTATAAATGTATATATTACCCTAAAACCTTGGATTATGGCATGAAATAAATTAACAAGGAAAAGAAACTATGAGGCATGGTCCATATCATTTAGGCTACATGGCGTATAGAACTCAAATAGCTATGTGTTTGCTTCACTGAATACATGGAGTGTGTTCCCTTCATAAGGCCTTATATTGATATTGAGAGAAGTACACAAGGTGTACTTTCCACCACTAGGCAATGTATTTGGCTTTGTAGGAACATGGTTTATGGCTTGAATTTGGAACCATGTATTCTATCATTGCTTCTAGACACGATTGTAACGGCTTTTGTCTTGTTCAATTCCTCCATTTCTCCTTGTCTAATCTTGATTTATTCACTATCTTGGACTCCATTCATAATTCCTCGTTCTCCTAAAATTCTGATAAGGTCGAATTGGGCCTCGAGTCAAGTTATCATCTCTAGGGTGGTGAAGATTTGCCTTTAAATCTTGCTTTGGGTTATTCCTTATACCTACACAAAATTTCTTCCTATCACCTGCAAAAGAATTGTTGGAATTTTTATATTGCTTCACTAATGGCCTTTGCTTCTTCTTTGGCTCTATAGTATCCACACAATTATTTCCATTCCAAAAATGATATGTAAACAAACTAAGCTTGTGTTTCCCCACTCGTGCCATCACTTTTCGTCCTTTTTGAATTCAACTTGCCTTCCTTAAAGAAGGTACAAGTATTGGCCTTTACATTGAATATGACATTCCTATCATATTGCTAAGGTTGTCCCATAAAATATGTGTTGCTTCCATAGGCATAATATAAAAAACCACCTTGTCTACATATTTACCAATGATAAAAAATATATCGGCTTATCTAGTGACATGAACAGCTTTCTTACCAAACTAGTGTAGATTATAAGGTTTAAATAAGCTACATACTTCAATCTCCACCTAAGAATAAAGGTATTGGAAACCAAATTGGCGTTGCAACCACCATCAATTACTAAGGAACAAATCCTTCCACCAATCGAGCATTGAGTACAAAATAGGTTATCTCTCTATCTAGAACCTACCTAATTCACAAATCGTATAATTAGTGAATGTACCTCACATGGGTCATTACTTTATACTTCATTCTTCTCAACAAAACTTAGAAATTTATATGTAACTTTGTTGTTTTCAATTGCAACTTTGCCAAACATTTCTCCAACCCTTTCTACTCCTTGATCCTCATCCTTCATAGTAGTATCAATAGGAGCTTCAACCAATTCTTCTTTCTTCTAGTTTCCTAACCTTTAGTGCTATATTTTCAATAACACATCGTTTTACTTTAACTTCTTTTTGAGGTTCAATAATTTGTTCTGCTCTCCTATTTTATCTTTCCTTACTTCTACAACCTTTTCTATAGCAGTCTTTTCAATTTCTTTTTCATAATTGCACTACAATATAGCTAGAGTCTTCGAATCTTTTTGCCTCGATTTCCTCTCCTTATCCTCCTTTGCAAATCTATCTACTTTGTCATGCTATTCTTTAAGTCTCTTCATTAAGATTTCACAGGTAATAGATAAACTTGGTTAAAAATGTAAATTTCTATTGAGTGGGACTTGTAAAATTAGCTAAAAGTGTAAATTTTTATAAGAAAATGATTTTATATATAAGTTAACTTAGAAGAGCCTCCTAAAATTGAAAACTCGTAGGTAGAACCGCGATTTTTACAACTATCTTAGGTATTTCGTTGACTCATTTAATACACGCATCTATTCTTTTAGGACATTTCATCTCCTTACATTAACATGTAATCTCTTAGAAGAACTATTAGTAGTATGATCCCTAGATCTCCTTCCATCATAACTACAACTATAATCTCTAGACATAGTGGTTTATTAGGATTATCAACAAGTATAGATAAAAATTAGACTTTCACCATAATCTCACTACACCCTTCACAAACCCTAATATTACCACACTTGGCTTCATTAACAATTCAAAAGATTAGGGTTTTCAACAACTTACCAAAAGATGAAGCATGCGAACCATGAGCTTTGATACCCAATATGATATGACCATGGGTTGAATGATAATTCGTACAACTAATCTTGTATCCAATATGGGATCTTGTCTTGCAACTTGATTTAAACTTCAATGAAAATCTCAATGATTGATCACAAATATATATATCACAACAACAAAATATTAGTAAGAATAGAATTAATATGACATATAATTTCAAATAGATTATCAAATACTGATATGATACATAATGTTTAATAATTTAATAAGGTCGCTACAATTTGTTGCTAATTGATCGATTGATAAGACTGGTTTGATACACTTATTACCAATCTACATAAGGTGCACTTGACTCAACCGCTTTAAAGCATCCAATTCATAACTTGTTTGATATAAAACCTATGGTATAACTTTCTAAATAATTTTTATAGCAAAATTGTAGTACATTTTATAGTGAAAATATATGAACAAGTTTACATTTGAGATAAAAGTTTACAAATGCACAAGCATTACTGCATACATTTTAACTTAATAGTTGAAAACTACTACACTGCCAATGAGGCCTAATTAGTTTTCCAAAAGGCAAAAATTACAAAAGAAATAATTCTATCTATGTCTTCATTAATCTCACTCCCCAGCTCATATGCTGTTAATCATAAATTAGGTAAATTGCTAACTTCGGTTCTAAACCTATACAAGTAAGTATAGAGGATTGAGCGATAACTTGGTAACTTGCTCAGTAAATGGGATGGAGATAGAAGTATGTATCTAACATAAAACAATCAGAGTTTTCAACCAAGTTAATTAGATGTAATGCATGTACAAGCAAATAACATCATATGACATTGTACAGTCTGTAATGAGATTAGCGAAGTTGTGCTCTCTTTAATCTAGATTAGGGCATTTGTGGTCATGTACTCACGAATCAAAGCAAAACTGGGGCTTGTGTAATGTAAGACACCCTTTGCCAAAGAATACCTTCAAGTCATTATCCCTAACTTTACTACGACCTTCTCTCTTATCACCTAGTTCAACTAAGGGTAGAAAAATGACTATTTCAACTATGCTTATTGAAGGGTTCGTCTTTGGCTCAATAACCCTAGTTGTTTCTCTCAGTAGGTTATGATACATGTTAAATTATATGTTAGGCTAAGTTCAAGTTAGTTCATTTTTGGGATGATAAACTAATATTAAACAATCGAAGTAGAAATGATGTGCCTAGGAACTTAGTTTTCACTAGGACTTATTGTAGGAGATGAGAACCAAATGGGTCCTTTGAAATAATGAAGAAAATAGAATGGAAAGGTTGGCAAACTGAATGCAGTAGTTGATGTGAAGCTACTTAGAGGATATGACTCATCTATAAACACAATACAACTTGGTACCTTACTTGATGTAATATATAAGCTAATGCCAAGGTCAACCTACTACTAATTTTGAGCTACTCAGAAAGACTAAAAAAGAGTATATGGAAATGGATTTGGAGAAGAATGTCTCTCAAGGACTAAGTGTATTCAAATTGTCTATTAGGAATGTAAGATGATTCTAGCTACAAGGAGAAGGGACTATTTATAGTAAGTTTCGAGGGCAATATTACAAATAAATAAAATTACAAAAGTGATTCATGAAAAGTGATTCCAAGTACATATGAAAAAGAGTAAATAGAAAAAATGACAAAAAAGGAAAAATAGTGCAGTATTAGGTCAAAAGGACATGTAGCAGCTCATTAATAGTCCCATACCAAGGAATCTTTGCGTTTAGTAGTTGAGTTGGATCATGATGTAGTGGCCTAAGAGTTACCGAGATGAGTAAGGGATGCCATAAGTATGAATAGGAGGTTGAAAGAGAAATACTTGCCTAACAGGAGCTTATGCCTCGACACTCGACATGAAGCTCCAAGTAGCTAAAGGTTTGAGTAGGATTTGATGTGTAGGGCCTTGGTTCACATTACTCGGCAAAGAAGCCTATTGAGTAGTTAGTGTTAGCACAAGGATGGAGTAGAGCAGGGTGTTCCTACTCGAAGCTTTCAAAGAGTTTAGCCACCATTTTTCTGTGTACTATTTCTCATCTTCGGTAAGTTGACGAGAGAGAATTCTCCTAGTGACGGACTGGAGGCTTTTGAGGTGTATGGGAGTAATAAGGCTAAAGGTTGATAACCCATAAGCTTCTTAGGGTTGTTGAAGATTTTCCCTCAAATCATGATCTTCCTCAACATAAGGCACATAGGGCGTTAGGTCAGCAATATTAAATGTGGTAGATACACTATATCCTTCAAGTAACTTAACCTTATAGGCGTTGTCATTAATATGCTTAAGGATCCTGTAAGGCCCATCCACTTTGGGGGATAGTTTGCTTATCCTCTTAGAAGGGAAGCATTCTTTGTTAAGGTAGATCTAGACAAGGTCTCTAGGATTATAAATGACTTGCCTCCTTCTTTAGCTTCCTTGCTCTTTTTATCAAGCCACAGTCTTAGCTTGTTGTTCGGCAACCTTTTAATGTATCTTCTAAAACTCCACAGTATGCTGTAAGTTGAATTAGCTTTCCCCTTGTGTTGTCGGGTTGATAATTAGATCTAAGGGTAAGTTCGGGTTAAGTCCATAAACGACCTCAAACAACCATCTTCCTATCGAGTTGTGAGCTGAGCAGATGTAAGTGAACTCAATGACAGGTAGGTATAAATCCTAATCACGTGAATTCTTCCTAACAGTTGCTTATAGGAGGTTACCGATTGTCCTGTTCACAACTTTAGTTTAGCCGTCTGTTTGGGGGTGGCAAGAAGTACTGAACACGAGCTTAGTGCCGAGCTTCTTTCATAAGGTCTTCTAGAAGAAACTCATAAACTTCAAGTCACGATTGGACACAATACTTCTTGGCACTCTATGCAATTACACAATTTCCTACAGAAAGAGGTTAGGGATAAATAAAGCATCATTAGTTTTGTGGTAGGGGATGAAGTGGCTCATCTTGTTGAACCGATCGAACACTATCATAGTTGAGTCATGTCTTCTTAGCGTTTGGGGAAGGCCAAGTATTAAATCCATTCTTAGGTTAGCCTACTCAGGTATAGACAGGGGTGTGTACTCTCCATGCGGCTCTCTCCTTTTTTTTTTGCATGTTTATATACATCACACTTCTTAAGAACTTGGTGCACATCCTTCATTATCCTAGGCCAGTAAAAATGTTCTTTCAATATTTTAGCCATCTTCTTTTCTCTGAAATGGCTAGCTAAGCCTCCAGCATGAGCCTCTCGAATGAGTAGCTCTCTAGCTAAACTACTCAGCACATAAACTTGCTTGCCCTTCATTAGGAACCCATGACTTAAGTAGAACCCATCTACAACCACTCTAATGTTACACTTGGTCACTAAGGGCCTAAAATATGGGTCGTACTCATATTGATCGGGTAGGGCACTAAACCCAAGAACCTTAGCTTGCATTGTTGCAATGAGGGTATGATGATGAGAAAGGGTGTTAGCCACAATGTTGGTACTCTCTTTCTTATACCGGTTGACGTAGCAGAAGGACTCTAAGAATTCAACTCATATGGCATGATGTCGAGAAAGTTATTATTGCCATCGGAGATGTTTGAAAGATTTATGATTTGAGTAGATGATAAATTCTCTTGGTAACAAGTAATGTTGCTAGTTTTGCAGTATCTAAATAAGGGCATAGAACTCCTTTTCATATGCCAAGTAATGTAGGGTGGTTCCTTTGAGTTTCTCGCTAAAATAAGCGATAGGTCAGTGCTCTTGCATAAGGAAAGCACCGATGCCAACTCCATATGTGTCACATTTTACCTAAAAAACTTTCTTGAAATCTAATAGAGTGGGTACTGGAGCAGACGTCAATTTAGATTTTACATCTTCAAAACTCTTCTAAGCTTTCCTTGACTACTTAAACTCAGAGTTCTTCCTGGTCAGTTTGGTTAATGGCATCATTATGGAACCGAAGTTCCAAATGAATCTCCAATAGAATGAAGCTAGAACATGGAAGCTCTTAACTTTGGCAGCATTAGTTAGAGCAAGCCACTCAAGAATAGCTTTGACTTTCTTGCCATCAACTTGGACTCCTCCCTTAGATATAACATATCTAAGGAATATGACTTCGCTTTGGTAGAACACACATTCCTTTAAGTTGTCAAATAACTTCTCGATACGAAGACTGCCGAACACTAATCTTAAATGCTCGATATGGGATGTGAGGTCGGCATTGTAGACTAGAATGCCATTGAAGTAAACAACAACACATTTGCCCATTAGTGCCCTCAATATATGATTCATGAGCTACATAAAAGTACTCGGTGCATTTGTTAGACCAAATGACATTACCAACTACTTGAAATAGGCCATCTTTTGTTTTGAAGGCAGTCTTCCATTCATTGCTAGGCCTCATTCGTATCTGATGATAGCTACTTTTCAGGTCAGTTTTTGAAAAGATGTGAGCACCATGTAACTCATTAAGTATGTCATTAAGTCATAGGATTGGATGTCAGTGCTTAATGGTAATTTTATTGATGGCTCGGCTGTCAATGCACATTCTCCACAATTCATGCTTTTTCAATACTAGCACAACTGGTGCAGCATAGGGGCTCATGCTTTCACGGAGATATCCTTTATCCACTAACTCGTCTACTTGCTTCCTTAGCTTAGTTGCTTGCTCAAGATTGAGTCTATAGGTAGGTTGGTTCGACAGTACAACTCTAAGCTAAAGGTCGATGCAATGTTTAATGCCTCTCAAGGGTGGTAATCCTTTCAGCATGATGGTAGGAAATAGGTCGGCATACTTCTATAGTAGTGTTTGCACCTTAGCAGGTAAGCTCTCAGCACTTCTTAATCTTAGAAGTTTCTTGACTAAAAGGAGCACATATTCCTCTACCTTAACTTCATGGGAAAATTGAGCATAAGAAATCACTAAGACTTCTACTGTAGTGATTTAGCAACCTTCTCTTGTGACTTTTGCACTTCTTTGGAAATCATGGGGGTTAATATAACCTTCTTCCTATCCTTCTAGAACATGTAGGTGTTCTTATAACCATCATGTAATATTCTTAAGTCAAACAGCCTGGGTCGGCCGAATAAGATGTACGAAGTGCACATAGGAAGGACGTCATAGAACACCTTATCCTTTTACCTATCACCAATGGTAATCGATACTCTAACTTGCTCGACAATGGGTAAACCTCCCTTCTCGTTCAACTAGTAAATCTTATATGGCTTAGGGTCGGTAACTTCATGGCCTTAACTACACCTTACACTATAACATTAGTACAACTTCCTCCGTCAATGATCAAGTTGCATAGCTTGCCATTCATTCAGCAAATTGTGTGGAAGATATTCTCCCTTTATGCATTCTTGTTGGCTACAAAAGTATTGAGAGATCTTCGAACAACAAAATAGTACTCAGCATCACTCTCAAGTGGTCTTATGACATCGGGGTCTTCTTGAAACTCTTTTAGCATTTGTTCAACTTCCATTCTCTTCCTCTCCTTCGCTCGCACTCTTTACTTCAAACTGGGGCTTGTCTCCCTTTATGGACATGACTCGTTAGTTCGGATATTGACTAGCTTTGTGCCTATAATTGAGATATTTAAAGCACTTGATGTCTTAGGTCTTCCTTCCTAAGCCCTAATCTTGGTCCCTTCGGTCCTTAGTCTCCTCGGCTTTACCTTTACCTTGGTTCTCTTCAGGCTGGCTTAACACTTGTCTTCAGTAGTTTGCCTTAAAGCTATTGGTTGCTCAGTCATTTACTGTTCAGCTCAGCATGCTGGATCTGTTTTGTAACACTGGTCGACTATTTGTCATTTGGTTAATCTGGTTTTGCATTTACCTCTCGACCCTCTATGCCACTCTAACGATTTCATTTAGAGTCCTAAGACTTTGTAGCTCCACTACGTTACCAATTTGAGTTCTTAGCCTTGAAATGAATTGTGCTATAGTTTGTGTTTCGGGCTCATCAACATTACACCAAATCATGAGCAATCGAAACTCTTGGACATAGTTGTCAACTAATCCGTTACCTTATCTCAAGCCTTGGAGACATCGGAAAGTGTCTTGCTGGTAGTATTTTGGAACAAACCTACTTCTTAGGACTCTTTTCTTCTCATTCCATGCTCGGACTTCACGTCAAGCTTTCAGGCGAACATTCAGTAGCTTCTTCGATTACAGGCTGCATATCTAGAAAATTCCAATATAGCCACTCGAATACGAACAACATCTTTATAGTCATAAAAGTCAAAGATCTTTTCAATCTTCTCTTTCCAAACTAAGTAGTCATCAGCACTATTATACCCATTAAAGCTCAGAATCTGCACTTTGGGATGCTCAGCTCCCCTAGGAGCTTTAAGCTCACGTTCGTCTATCCTAATATATTGCTTTTCCTCCTCATACTCCTTGGCTTCATCCAACTCGAGTTTCCTTCTCGTAACTATATCGGTACTATAGGGTGGTGCTTGTTGCTTATTCATTTGTCATCTTGGCCTATCTCTCATTTCTTGACCCTATTCAATAGAAACTCTCTCTCTTAGCCTAGTCTCTCAGACTCTTTGTATTGAGACAGCTAGATTGGCTACGATAGCGGTAAGGTCTTGTATTTGCTCATTAGTAGGATGTGGTGTTTATTAGGTAACATGACCATGACTATGAGCATCACTCTTGGCATCATTAATCTCTCTTTGAACACTAGGATTCGGCATTCTCAAGACAAATCTTCAGAAAATACTCTTCACATAAGAAACTCTTACACCCATAGAAAATACCAAATGAATAGTGAACTGTGAACTATCTCTATTCTTCCAAATGAAAACAAAGTATATCAAACATCAAACTAGTAGAAACTATCACAACATAGCTCTCGAACATAACTACAAGCTTTGATACCAGGATTATATGATGTACCTAGGAGCTCAGTTATCACCAGGACTTACCATAGGAGATAAGAACCAAATGGGTCCTTCGAAGTAATGAAAAAAATAAAATGGCAAGGTCAACAAACTGAATGCTGTAGCTGACGTGAAGCTTTTTAGAGGATATGACTCACCTATGAATACAACACGACTTGGCACCTCACTTGATGTAACGTATAAGTTGATGCTAAGGTTCACTTGTCACTAATCTTAAGTTACTTGGCAATACTAGATAAGAGTGTATGGAAATGGACTTGGAGAGGAATGTCTCGCAAGGACCAAGTATATTCAAATTGTTTGTAAGGAATGTAAGATAATTCTAGCTACAAGGAGAAAAAACTATTTATGGTAAATCCCTAGGGTAACATTACAAATAAATAAATTAGAAGAAGTGATTCATGAAAAGTAATTTCTAGTACATATGAAAAAGGGTAAATAGGAAAAATGAAAAAAAAGAAGGAAAAATATTATAGTAGTAGGTGAAAAGGATAGGTGGCAGTTCATTAATGGTCCTGTATTAAGGAATCTTTGGGCATAGTAGTTAAGTTGGATCATGATGTGGCAGCCTTAGGGTTTGCAAAGACGAGTAAAAGATACCGTAAGTATGAATAAGAGGTTGAAAGAGAAATACTTGGTTAGCAAGAGCCTATGCTTTAGCACTCGGCAAGAAACTATTGGCAGTTGAAGGTTGTAGCAGGATTTGATGTGTGGGGCCTTAGTTTACATCACTCGGTAAAGAGGCCTTAGTAGGAGAGTAGTTAGCGTCGGTACAAGAGATAGTGCAGAGTAGGGTACACTTACTCGAAGCTCTCAAGAAGTTCAACCACTATTCTTCTGTATACGATTTCTCCTCCTTGATAGGTTGATGAAAGAGAATTTTTCTAGTGAAGGACTATAGACCTCTGAGGCGTATGTGAATAAGTGGGCCAGAGGTCGGTAACCTATAAAAAACAATATACATAGAACAAATATAACATAGAGCCCAACTCCCAACATAGCAAAACAAATTTCAACCGTATGCATGTGCACGTTCAAATAGCTAAATACAATCACAAGTAGAAACATATCAAAATATCCAAGTATTTTGAAATAATACTCTAAAATACCGTGAAGTATTGATCCTACTTATCTGGAATTTGCTTAATCGCTAAACTTGGTTGTTGAACTTGTCCCTAATAGACAAATCCTATATATTTATCTAATTAATCACTTTAGTTTCCATACAAGTCAAGAAATACCATTGATTTATTCATCTTCATAAGAATTATGTTGATTAGGAATTTGATTCATAGGTTATGTATACTAAAGTGTAGGGAGAGAGTTGTTTCATAAGTGAAATTTACCTTTAGCACTCTCTGAGCTAAGTTTTGAGTTTGATAAGTACTTAAGATATCTGATCGAATACCCTTTGAGGTAGCTTTTGAGTGCTTACATTCATATATTTTCATTCCAAATACCCTATGAGTTACCTTTTGAGTTAGTTACTGAGTTTACTTAATTTTAAGTCTCTTAATAGAATAGATTATGAGCGATCCTCAAAGTCTAACTAACATCAAAGTCCTTAAGAATATACCTTTAAACTCAGTTTTTGAGATTCACTTGTTTACAATTCTCATGAAAATCCCCTCTAGTTTAACTCTAAATTTGTGTCTATTAGGATATTTGCTTAGTAAAACCACTTATTTATCCTCTAACTTAGCTTAAATCCCTTATAATCAATAGATTTGTCGACTCTTCCCTTCAATTTCAATTACAAGAAGCACGCTAATAGTACATATAACACCAAAATACTCCCTTACTCTACAAGAATTCCATGGAACTTCTCATTCACTTAAATCCATAAGATCACATATTATTAAATTATACCATAAAAGGAACATATTTATGAAGTTTATGACTTCCACCTAAGAAATTCAATCTGACATCATCACTTCACAGCAATTTACTTCCCATATTAGTTTTACTTAGAATCTAAGTAAGGTCATTGAAGAGAAATTTATTAATTTTCCCAAAAATACTAATTTAGCTATAATTTATGAACTCAAAAATTAAGAAAAATAGTTTTAATGAAAAAAGTTACATAGCATTATATTGTTAATAATCAATAACTTGTCATTAAGGTGTTTTAAAACAATGTTGAAATCTAATCGGGTTTAGTAATTTCTTAAGGACATAGTATATAGCTACTAAATTTCAATAAAATAATATTTTTCTTAGATTCCACATGAAATATTACTTCAAAATAATTTTTCCCATAATTTTTCAATTAAATTAAGTACTTTTAGTAATTAAATGAAAATTAAACTATTCTTGGGCATTCGCTAAAAGTCATTGTATCAATTTTTCGTCGACGGAAGAGGGGATGTCGGAACCACTAGGTGGGTGGTTCTCCTTCAGGCCAAAGTGATGGCTCACTTCCATAAGCTCCTTGTACCTACGGACCCACACTAGCTTAGATTGTATTGGTTTTTCTTAATATTTCCTTAAGCAATTTCTTGACTCTATTAATCTTCCAAGATTTTTCCTTAAATCCTAAAATGACTAAACTTTGCTATTGTAGGAGGTTAAGGATTTTTTATAAAGGATAGGTTTGGTTGTTAGTTTTCCTTTACTCGACATGTGTTAAATTTTGCCTCATTAGGAGTCCTCAACATGCTTTGCCACTTCCAAAACCATGCTTTCCTTAAATTCACAACTTGCCATGCCTCCTAGGACCGTTTCCCTATTGCCACAATATTTTCCCATTATTTATTTATTATTTTCTTGGTTAATTTAGCATATTTTGTGTATATTTAGGCATTTTAAGTAATTTCGGTGTATATTTGTACACAATGATTATATATTCCTACATATTATTTCATTTCATTTAATAATTTTATTACCAATATAATTTATCGCCAAGAGTCTGTTAACTATCGACGTCCATTTCGTGTGTTTTTGATATTTATATAGTAGTATATTAAATTCACTATTTTAACTATATTTATTTTAGGGAAAACTATTTTTTTAGGGAAAACTATACTTTTAGTATTTAAACTTTGCTATTTTTTCTAATTGAGTTCTTTAACTTTTATTTTTTGCTATTTTCGTCCTCAAATTATTCAAAAGTTTGCAAAAGAGTTTTTCGTTAGTCTTTTTGTTAAGAAATTACTCTTGTAAAGTTTTAAAAAGTTAGGGGATTGAAATAGAAAAAATTAAAGTTTGAGGACTCAATTAGAAAAAAAGTGATAAAGTTCGAGGACTAAAAGTGTAAAATATAAATTTCATCTTTTTTCCTTTTAAGATCTATATATTTATTTGTGTTTTAATTTACAACTTATGCTTATATATATACATATATATATTTGTTCTTTTAGGATCTAATTTTTAGTGATATTTATAATGTAAAAAAATAAAAATGCTAGTTTTGTTCATTTTTAAGAATTTAGATCTTCAAATGGAGGAAAAATAAAAATATAAAATCCAAAATGAAAAGATGGGAAAAAAATTTGGTCCTTTTGATGTACTTTTTCTATTTTAATTAACAAATAATTTAAATAATCAATGATCCGATTTGACATTCTTAATAGAATCAAATCACATTTAATTTTATAATTTTTTAATTTAAATATAACAATAATTTTCTTTTTTTCTCGCTAGCCACACTACATATTACAGCAATTTAGGAAGGTGTAATTTAAACTAAGTCTATTTCTTTGGGAGATTAGTATTAACAAAGTAACTATATAAATTTTTTGATACTTACTCTAATTGTTAAATTATATAAACAATAAAGATCACAAATAATTATCATATTTAATTTAATGATATTATGTAAAGTTAGTTAGAATATCATTATACATTTGTAAATAGAAAAATATAAAAATGATTATATTTATGACAAGATAAATAATTTTTCATCAATATTTTATTTAACAACACAATTAACAATTTTAATTCATTAAGTTGTAATTCCTTTTTTTTTGGTAGAAAATTAATAAGGGATGAAAAAGAAAAAAATAATAAAAAATTACATTTTAGTCCTCGAACTTTACCACTTTTTCTAATTGAGTCCTTGACCTTCTATTTTTTCTATTTCGGCCTTCAAACTTTCCAAAAGTTTACAAAAGAGTCCTCTATTAACTGGAAAAATTAATGATTCACTAATGGAGGATTCTTTTGTATTCTTTTGGAAAGGTTGAGAACCGAAATAGAAAAAAATAAAAGTTTGAGGACTCAATTAGAAAAGGTGATAAAGTTTAAGGATTAGAATTATAGTTTTCCCTTTTACAATATATTTCACACTTTAGCTTTTGTAATTCTTGGAGACTTATGATTACTTAAAACTTATTCTACACTTTCTCATAAGATTGTTCAATTCTCTATTTCATTTTATTCTTTCTCTTATTCTCTTTACTTCTTTCAATAGATGTTGTTCCAATGTTTAAATACTCTAGTCTTGGTAATAGTTATTGGTGTAGCCATTATCTTCAAATCTTTGTTACCTTCTCTTCATTCTATTGTTTGAATATGCTTGGTTATTTAGGATATGTATGATGGTTCTTTCGTTCTTTTGTTCATTTTAGAAAGTGTATCTTTTTTCTTTCCAACACTTGAAGTTTTCTACGTCTCATTTGTTCTTATATATTGATAAATAAAGAATTCTATGGTTTCATTCAATATATTATCCAAATACATCTTTTCTTTGGTGTTGTGTCTTGACTTGTAAAATGTTTCTTTTATTGTTCAATCTTTTGATATATCTTCTACATCTATATAGCTTCTAAACATTATTTGTCTTTCATCTTTGCTTTTGATTTGCCTTCTAATCTTGATTATTCTGCTTTTGATTTATCTTGTAAGATTTTGATTATGCTCTTGTCTCTTCTTGTTAGAAGTTTTGTTTAATTTTAGACTTTTCTTTGTCTTCCTTCATCCTTTAATATAACTCTACTTCATCATCTTCACTTTCGATAAATCTTTCTTTTAGGTTCTAAGTGACTAATTGTTATGTTTTGATTAACATTTGTTCTTGTTATTCTTTATTAGTTTTAATCTTTAGTTACATAATCATATCTTAATCTTTGTTTCAATTCAAATCTTGTTTCTTTTTAGATCCATTCTTTCCACCTTTTATCTCTTTCTCAATTGTAGTCATCTTTAAGTTTTACTCAAAATTTAAAAGTTTTTTGCATATTAAATAACTTGATTAGTAATTTTAACATATATTTTGTTATCATCAAAATGCCCTTCACATGGGTTCTAACAACAAGGATTCCAATGTAACTTATAGTTTTTGATTTGGATTGAAAATGAAGAAGATATGAAGGATTGAAGTTGTAGGGAACTTTGAGTTATGTAAAGAGAGTTACAATAGAGAGTGTAAAAGTCTAAGGACTTTAATTTGAAAGGTAAGTTGTAAGTAAGGGATAAAATTAGTGGGGTTTCTATGAGGAGTTCTACTAAGCATTGAAGGAATTGCGAAGGCAATATGAAATTATACAAAAACTTATCCAAATGTAGGCTTGGTTAACATACCTAGAATCCAACATTATTAATTATTTAAAGTATATTATTTTATATGAATTTTTATGTATAAGCTAAATTAAACATTCTTCAACTAATATGTAATCAAAATATACAATTTATTATTTAATCTATGTTTCATTTTTCTTATCTTGGTTACTCTTATTATATCTATAGGCTTAGTATCTAGTAGTTAAAAGATGGAATATCATGGATGTCTTAGTAAGATTTTTAGATACACTTTTGATCCATGTCTATTTGTCTAATCTACCCTCTAAAGAAGTTTTTAAACACATTTTCGGTCTTTATTTGTTGATGAATCTAACCTTTGAACATTTTTCTAAATTTTATAATCTTCTGCTATAAGGCTTTTATCATCACTATGTGATTGATCTTAGTTTATTAGTTAGTTAAACTTATGGGTGAAAGGGATCATGCTCATGAACTCATCACCTAAAGCCGAGTTAAGGGTTTTCAATGCTTAACCTGATATGTCTTAACTTATGAACCTTAGGGGGATGAAGATTCTTACCTTATCTAAGGCTAGTTACACTTTAACCAACCTAAGTATAAGACTATGATCACAGCTAGGAGTGTTTTCAACTTAACCCAGGAAGGTTAATAGACTTGGGAATGTTCGATGTCTTGACCTTATTATAGCCTACCTTAATGCCTAACCAACTAAGTATAAAGTTGAGTTGCTTGTCCGCTTGACTTGATTTAGATTAGGTCAGTTGATCCGACATTTGACATGTTCTTTCCATACCCAAGCTAGTCATCTTAGCCATTGAGCTACTTGGAGAACTGAGCTTCCACTTCCTAAGAGATTAACTGAATATGCTTTCCCTCACCTTTTGTCAAAGCTTCTAACTTATGCACTACATGTGTCTATAATGCACGATCCCACGATGATTCTCTCATACCTTCCTTTTACCATTTGTCCATTTTTCCCCTTTCACACATGTCCTAAGACTTTTATTTGTGTTTACCCTTTTGTCTTTTCCATTTTTGTTGTAACCCTACTTAGCCAGGTATATAAGGCTTCTATTTGTAATTTGTAGACATCACCCTTGAATATTTGAATATGTTACAGCTATAGGAGTATTTCTCTCTAACTTCCCCTAATTGTTATCTACTTTTTTAGTAAGAGTGATGATGAGTGGACCTAATATTGGTTTGTATATAATATCAAATAAGTACAAGGTTGTATGGGTTGTTGGTGCATCATATCTAGTAGTTATGCTTAGATTTTGCTAACCCCTTTTCTTCTTTATTCAATTGTTGCTTAGTGTACCTCATGTGTTTAACCCCAAGACATATTAGCTTATTGGTATTAGAGCATAGGTTCTGATAAGGGAGTAAATGAGGTTTAATGAAGTTCTTGTGTGTGTTTTACTATTAGCAGTTATCTTGTCTTGTTTAGTTGCTGTTATAGTGGATTATTTTTAGTTTATGTTAGTGTGTGTGTATGCATCGAGGGTGTTCAAAGCTATTGTCATTGAAGCTAGTAGAGTACGTATTGGGTTGTGGAAGTATCGAGTAGTAGTTTCAAAGTTACTAAGCGATAGGTAGTGTTGAGCTTGTGGTTGGATTTAAAGCTCTAAGCACTTGTTTGCTTACTTTATTTTCCTTTATTTTTTGTACTTGGAACAAAGTTTGTGGTTCAATTGTTGTATGTGAGCATAATTGTTAGGATTAGTGGAGTATTAAAGTAACTGCCATGAATTGTAGTAAGAGTAGGTTATTGAGTATACTAAGTGGTGGTGATGGCTATGATTGGTGGTTGTGATGGTAAGTTTGATACTGTTGTGGTGTATCTATTGTATTGCGGTAAGTGTCAGCTACTATAAAAGATGATCGACTCCAATATTCAAGTAGTTGTAGGTGATAATGAGAATAGAGTGCCAGGTTGAGCTTAGTAAGAAAGTTAGACCTTGAGAATAGTTAATGAACAAATTAACCGACTAATGACCATGTAGAAAAATGCTAACTTGGTAGAGTTGCTCAAGATGATGTTCGAGCTAATATAGCGCACGATTGGGATAATGCCCAAGTAGAGAAACTTAATCACCCGGCTCGAAATGCTCGCACTGGAGGGGTAGAGAGTTATGATAGATGAAGGCTTGTTTTTGATGAGTTGGAGGATGCAGACGATGACATGGATGATGACTAAGATTACTTTAAGGTGGAGGAGCGATCGCTTAGCAAGTGCACTTGTCAAGTTATAATATAGTGGATTAGTAAAATCCAAGTTGATCCTTCGAAGACTATATAACTGCTCACTCTCACTCAACTATTCTACTTACAAGGAAATATTGACACCATTTGCAAAATGAAATAATCAAACTTTGACAACTAAAAGAGAAATAAAATTTAAATTACAATTGATTAAGAATGCAATGATAAAACAAGAAACCTTAAATAATCATATGGATATCTATACTTTGTTTCACTAAGGAATTAGCATGTAATAATTCAAACGATTCCTAATTCATTCCCTATTCTCATTAACTAAGAGAATTCATTTATTGAGTTAATAGGAATTGCTTCACTTATTAACTTCTAACCTTAACTATACTCTGTTTGAATTGCTTCTACAATTAAGTGAGTTAAAAGAGCATTAAGAATAGGAATTCTCTTTACAAATATTATAATAAAATCCGAAAGAATCTTATAATTTATTGCTAAGATTATATAAATTCTCTTCAATCATGGTAGATCTAATTATGGATGGGGTCTTGCAACCTCAATGTACAATGTCAAATAATTAGATTGAGAAGAAGGAATAACAACTTAATCAATGGAAAACACACAATTCAATAAATAAGAAATAGGGAATTTCATTATAATAAAACAAAGTAAGCACGTTATATGTCAATTCAAAGATTTATAGTTCTAAGTATCTAACACTTATGCTACAATCATATTAAAAAGATAATTTTGTAATAAAATCATAAGAATAAAATGAAAATTCTGTGGTTTTTTATGAACAACAACATCTCTTCTCCTTTTCTCTCTCTTCCCACTCTTATTCAATGAGTATTTGACTTCCAATTTATAAGGATATGTAAAAATAACTCAAATATGAAGTTTTTAAATGAAATGACACGACCATGCCTTAGGACACGGGCATTAACATGGGCATGTTTCTCTTTGTAATGATTCTTTAAGAATTTTGTAAAATTTCATGTTGATGGGATTACAAATAGGGAACACATCCATATTCTCAATCGTGATCAGCTCTAGACATTGGTCATCAACAAAATTTTCTTTTGAAGCTCGCTATCTCTTATTGGTTATTCAAAATGAGTTAAACTCTTCTCAAAGCTTGGACAATCTTCATTCTTTTCACTTTAGTAACTCTTGCAAGTCCTGAAATTAACAAGTTACTCATCTAAATATCAAAACTACTAAAATTCACATCAAAATAGAAGAAAATCACTATAAAATACAACAATAAACATATATAAATTCATACTCATAAAGGAGTATGGTGTCTTAGTTCCCCATAGTCTTGACAACATTATAGTCCAAATCTTGACTTTCTCTAGGATTAGAGACGAGGATAAGTATCTGGAGTGAGAGGAGAAAGTTGAAAAGGTCTGACTCATCATCCGAGAATTCTTTAAGTATGTAGCAATGTGGTGGACTTAGTAGTTGCAAGGAAAAGGGTTGGTCAATGTGGTGGGAGGAAATGGGAAGACATGAAGAGGCTCTTCAGAAGATGGTTTACCCTCAAGTCCTATCTACAAGACACAGTTGAGATATTACAGGATCTCGGGTAGGGTAGTTGGTTAGTTGACGAATACAACAAAGAGTTTGAAATGCTGATGATTCGATGTGATGTCAACAAACTCGAGCCTAGAACTATGTCTAGATTCATTTTTGGACTATGATATGAGATCTAAAATATGGTGCAAGTACATTGGATCTACATATTAGAGGAAGCTATAAGATTTCCTTGAGGGTAGAGAAGTAGAAATGGAATAACCGTATCAACCTAAGTTCGGTTCGAGTTGACTTAATCTATTTAGCCAAGTTATGCAACCAGAGTATAGACGACTAGAAAGAGCTAAGTCTACAAGGAAGGAAAAGCTTGTAGTCTAACTTGCTAAATGGAGGATCCTCCTAAAAGGCTAACCTCTTGAAAGACCCATTGAGAGGAAGTTTGAGAAAGGCCAATCTTCTTGTCGAACGACTAGTGAAATTAAATGCTTCAAGTGTAGATAATGCAGATGGGGATGAGTTGGTTGTAGATGCGACAGTTGAAAAGGAATCGAAGTAAAGCTTGAAGAGGAGACTTGCCTTTATGCCTACTAAGGTGAATTCATGAGTGTATTGCTTGTAAAGGTGCTAAGTTCTATACCGAATTCTGGGAGGAATGGCATGAGAATCTATTCATATCAAGTGCAAGATCAAGGGCCAGTTGTATACTATCATTATGGATGGAGGTAGCTATACTGGTTTTTTCATGATATCCTTAGTGCAAAGATTGAGCTTGCTAACTTCCAAGCACCCTTGACCTCATAAGTTGCATTGCATTATCATTGTGGATGGAGGTAGCTATAACAATTTTTTTCGCAATATCCTTAGTGTAGAGATTGAGCTTACTGACTTCTAAGCATCTTCGACCTCATAAGTTACATTAGCTCCATAACAAGGGTACATTGCACATGACTAAGCAAGTGAAGGTATTGTTCTTAATTGGTGGCCTATATAAGGACAAGGTGACCTATGATGTCATCCTCATTGGTGCTTCACACTTTCTATTAGGCAGACCTTAATTATTTAACTAATGTATCATATACGGCGGTAACAAGAACACTTATGCCTTTACTAAGGATGGGAGGAAAATTGTGTTACAACCTATGATTCATAGCTAAGTGAGTGAAACACACAATCAACTTACTCAAACTATTAAGAAGAAAGTAATAATACTCTTTGATAGTGAGTTGAGGGAAGTTAAGAAAATTGATAAGCTGATTTTCTTATTGATTTGGAGGTTATTGGCGTTGCAAGACGTAGAATCTATCGTAAAAGAGGTTCAAAGGTTGATTGAAGAGTTCTTTGACATGTTCCCTAAAGAGTTACCTAAGGGATAGCCTCCATTTAGGGGTATAAACATCATATTGATCTTTAGCCCGGTGTCGCCTTATTGAATAAGCTTATGTACATGATGAACCTAGAGTAGGTTATCGAGCTAAAGAGATAGGTGGATATCGTACCCATGAAAGATGGTATGGTGCATGTACATTGATAATCAAGCTATAAACTAGATCAATATCAAGTATAGATACCTATACTGAGGCTCAATAACTAGTTGAACAAGCTCTATAGTACCTTAAATATTTTCAAAGATTATCCTTAGGAGCAGCTACCATCAAATTGAATGAGGCCTAGAGACGAATAGAAGATTACCTTTAAGACTAGATACAGCCTCTATGACTAGCTTATCATGTTTTTTGGTTTAACGAATGTACTAAGCACGTTCATGAGAGCCCTAATTAGGAAGTGTGAGGTCATGTACTTTGACAATATTTTGGTATATAATGTTGACCTAATCAACCACATCAAATACTCTGATTCTTTTATATATATACATACATATATATATATATATATATATACAATATATATGTATTATATACTCCATGTTGAGAAGATATTTAGGAATTTAAAGAAGTGTACTTTTTGCTAGCACAATGTTGTCTTTCTAGGGTTTGTAATATCTAGAGATAGAATTTAAGCTAAAGAGAGGAGAATATTTGAGCTATCTTGTAATAGTTGATTGGAGGAATGTTAATGAGGTGAGAAGCTTCTGTGGACTTGCCTCATTTTACAAGTGGTTCATTTGATTTATTTAGCACAACAGTATACCCTTTGATTGAATGGACTAAAAAGGGAGACAGATTTTAGTAGACTAAGCGAACTAAGAAAAATTTCTACGTGATCAAGGAGAAATTAACCGAAGCCATAGTATTGGAATTGCCCAGCTTCGAGAAACCCATAGAGCTAGAGTATTATGCCTCAAGCTTTAGCATTGGCATTGTGCTGATGTGAGAATGTCGCCATGTAGCTTATCACAATGAGAACTTAAGTGGTGCCACCTTGAACTACTTTGTGTATGAGAAAGAGCTTTATTCTTTATTCTAAGATTTGACCATATGGCAATACTACTTTTTGCCAAGGGAGTTTATCATATACATGGACATTGAGTCCCTGACACACCTTAAAAGTAAAACAAACTCTTGAGGAGGTAAGCAAAATGAGTCAAATTCATGGAAGGGTTCTTCTTATAATCAAGCTTTACTCATTACACTTTAGATGAAGTTACTTAGTTTCTCCCCTATTACCAAGAAATACGCTTAGGACCCTTAGTTCAGTCCTATTGTTGAGAAACGTATGGATGGACTTTCTATGGGAGGATACCATCTGAAGGATAGATAATTGTATAGAGGTCGACAACTATGCATATTGAGTTGTTCCACTATATAGTTGTTAGTTTGGGAAGCTCACATTGGAGGCTTATTTAGGCACTTCAAAGAATCAAAGACAGTCAGGCTTCTTAAGGAAAACTTTTATTGGCCTAGGATGGCATTGGATGTTCATAAGGTAGTTGGTAGCTATGAGACTTGCAAAAGGGTGAAGGGAAAAAGAGAGCCTAATGGAAAGTACATGCCCTTGCCTACTTCAACCTCAGCATGGAATTTGTCCTAAGGTTACCCTAAACACCTCGAGAATGGGATTTAGTCCTTGTAATCGTAGACTACTTTAGCAAAATGACATGCTTTGTATCGTACCATTGAACTAACAATGCTATATATATTACTAATCTATTTTTCCAAGAAGTAATCCAACTGCACGGAGTCTTGAGGTCTAGTGTTTTAGATCAGGATACAAAGTTCCCAAGTTACTTTTTGAAGACATTATGGAAGAGCCTTGGCATAAAGCTTTTGTTTAGCTCTAATAGCCTCCCCTAAATAGATGGACAGATCGAGGTGGTGAATAGGACCCTTAGAACATTGCTTTGAGTTGTTGTAGGCATAAAATTATGGGATTGGGATCTATGCTTATCAATTATGGAGCTTGTACACAATTGAATTATCTACATCACCACAAGTAAGACCCACTTTGAGGTTGTTTGCAACTTCAACCTGACCATTCCCTTGGACTTGGTGAGGGCCTTAGGCCCCTAGTTGCATCCAAAGAGTGGTATTTAGGGTAAATTGAACTCAAGGGATATATAAGTTTACATCAGAAGGTAACTGTATAGATTGCTAAGTTCAACTAGTGGTAGTAACAAATCGATAGTGGAAGCTGATGAGTTGTAAACTTTAGTCTAGGCGATTGATAAGTGTGTGAAACCACATACTTATCTAAATGATTTCTCTAATAATTATTTATGATTTAACAGTTTTTGAGAAAAAATGTATGAATTTTCATTAAAATCACACATAATTTCTCAATACAAGTGTAATTCATATTTGTGTTTTGATGCTCAAAAGTAGTATATATTTAAAGAATTTAAGCTCTTTATATTTGATCTTATAGGTCTTGAGGCTATCATAACATGGTAGCCCCAATTCAAGAAGTTGGAAATGAATAAAAAAGTAAAAGAAGAAAACTTGGAGTTAGAACTACCGACATAATAATGAGCCTATTTACCATCAAGATGGTACCTTGAATAGAATCGAATTAAGTTGCAAAACTAGAAGGGTATACTGGCATTACGGTACCCAGCTACTATCATGACGGTATACTTGACTCCTGAAACAAAAACACATCGTTTCATTAAAAGGAAAGAGGAGAAGCACCTGACATGTGTCTACCCTCATGATGGTACCCTTGCTTATCGTCATGTCGATACCTACTTGATATAAAAACTTCTTCTTCCTCATTTTCTGTAGATTTAGCCCAGCATTTTCTAGGGTTTAGGGTTCTAGTTTCTGCCATTCTCTCTTCTTTAGGCTATCTTAGGTTGCTTTTAGTATAATTTTATGATTTTCATAAAGTTTTGTATTTTCATGATCGTAGCATAAACTTTTAGTAGATTTTAGCTCTTTTTAAGGTTTGAATTTGTGGATTTCCATTACATTCATGGAGATTGTTGGAAAAATCATGAAGAACTTGATTGTTAAGGTCGAGGAGATCAGTTTTGTAATGTTTCTCATACTTATTTCATGTTTAATGCAATGTTTATTTTCATGTTTATGTATATTATGTGTTGAATGTTTATTCTTCATTAATGTGATAAATAGAGCTTATTATGCTTATGGGTAGCGTATGAATATGATGAAGTAGTTGTAGCTATTAATGTTTTTGTATTGTAATAGTATAAATTTGGAATTTTACTTAATTCTATGGTGTAATTAGGTATAAATTGAGTGTTTGGTTAATATTGAGTTAGATAGCATTTCTTGCACATTGGGCTTCCCCCCTTACTATTTTAATAGGGCCTAGATACCGTAATAAGATTCAAAAACCCTAAATAGAACCTAAGATTCCTAATTTGAATGGGTAATTTTTGAGAATTATGACTTATATCCTTGTACTCACCTTGAGCTAAAAATTAGTTAGAATTAGAAATCAATTCTAGTATAGTTATCTGAGTATTGACGGGACTTGAATAGTTAGTTGATGGTATAGATGATATATTGATAATAAAATGCTCTTGCCACATGATAGAATTTATGAAATGAAAGTTAGATAAATTCTATAAGTGTGTTTAGATTATGGTAAATACTCTAATAGCATGGCCATAATGATCTTAGATGATTGTTTATTCGTTACTCATGCATCTTTTGCAAAGAAATTCACATCCTAATACTAAGAAATTACTAAAATCTATGCTTAATTCAATCATAGTTTTTACTTTTATTTAGATAACTTGCATGTTCTTTCCCTTAAAATTGCTCAATTGGTTGCCTATATTAGAGTAGAAATTGTAGAATCTAGTACTTAGTTATCTTTCTAAACTCTATTCTTTCTTTCACTGCAAAACATGACCTTAGTGCTTACTATATACTATAAATGGATTGGTAAGCTTGTTGTTAGCTTGCGATTTCCATAAATATTTTTCAAAAGATTGCAAGCGAGTTCAACTTATTGTATAATGTTTCCATTATCTTTAAAAGGGGCAAATTTTGTATTTGTGAGTGACATTATGGGAGGTGATTGCAACATGAGCAACCTACTTTGGATCTACCTCAATAAGGAGAGGTTTCCACACCTAAAAAAGAATAAGCTATTACCCCAAGCTAATGGTCCATTCATTATGCTAAAGAGGGTTAACTGCAATACCTACTAGATTGAATTGCTAAATGGGTATAGTGTCTTCTTAACATTCATTGTGTCTGATTTGATACTCTATAAAGTCATAGAAGAGACTAAAGAGTGTAGAAGAGAGGTCGTAGATAGGGCCCTATAGATTTGAGGTTAAATCTTTCTTACTTTAGGGAAAATGACAAGAATCATGCCTACAGACTCATCACCTGAAGCTGAGTTAAGGGACTTCAAGGCCCAACTTGACATGTCCTAGCCTACGAACCTTTAGGGATGAAGATTCTTATCTTATCTAAGGCTAGTTGCACTTTAATTGACTAAGGTATAGGATTATGATCATAGTCACGATAGTTTTTGACTTGACCTTAGGAAGCTCAGTAGATCTAGGAATATTGGATGACTTGACCTCATTAGGGCTTAGCTTGATGCCGAACGAATCAAATATACAATCAAACTACTCATCCACTTAACCTAATCTAGATTAGGTTGAATGATCCAACTTACACATTGTTCTTTCCATAACTAAGCCGGTCATCTTGGTTACCGAGCTACTTGGAGAGCACCAATATCTACTTTGCTAGAGATTAGTCGAATATGCTTTCCTTACCTTTTGTTAAAGCTTCTAACCCAACATGACATGTGTCCATAGTATACGATCCCATGATGATTTTTGACACCTTCCTCGTACCATTTGTGCATTTTAACCCTTTTCCATATATCTTAGGATCTCTATTTGTATTTACCCTTTGTCTTTTCTATTTTTGTTGTAACCTTACTTGGTCAGGTATATAATGCCTCCATTTGTAATTTGCAAACATCACCTTTGACTATTTGAATACACTACAACTTTGAGAGCATTTCTCTTTAACTTTCCTTAACTCTTATCTACTACTTTAGCAAGAATAATAGCAACTCACCTTAATATCTGTTTGTGCATAATATCAAATGAATGCTATGTAGCATGGTTTGCTGGTACATCGCATCTAGTGGCTGCGCTTGGATTTTGCTAACCCTTTTTCTTCCTTGTTTAGTTATTCCTTGGTGCACCTTATGTGTTTAACCCCAAGACATATCAATGGGCTTAACATCCTGCCCCTTTCTTCTTTTAGAAAAGTTTGTCCTCAAAATTGATGAAGTGTGAGGCTACTTTTCCTTCATTTCACTTTCTAACTCTTGCGTGGCTTCTCACTTTAAGTATCTATTCCACTATACCTTCACATACTGAATGCTCTTATTTGATGCTCTTAAGTCTGGCAATTTAAGATTTTAACAAGATGCTTGTGGTATGTTAGGTGAGGTTATAGTTCAAAAAAATCCATTCCCACTGCTTAGATAGGATTAGGAATGTACTTCCTTAGTAAAGACATATGGAACATATTGCAAACTCTAAATAATTGCAATGGTAACGTAAGTCTGTATGCTACTACCAACTCCTTCTAAGGTTTCATATGGTCCTACATCTCTAAAGAGCTTCCCTTTTGTCCCAAATTGTCTATTTCCCTTCATTGGAGTTTGTTTTAAATATACATGAACTCTTGGTTGGAGTTCTACTTCTCGTCCTTTCAAGTTGGTCTAACTTTTCCATTGATCTTTGGCTTCCTTCATTCTCTATCTAATTATTGCCACCTTATTTATAGTTTCTTATAACATGATAGGTCTAATTACTTTAATATGTAAGTTATCTAATATGATGGGGATGTACATTTTCTTCCATATAGTGCTTCATATGGTGGTATTTTAATTAGGAAGGATAGCTCTTATTGTAGGTAAATTTAATCAGTGGTTAATGCTTATATAAGCCATCCAATGTCTGGATTCTCTTATAAGACTGCCCTTCCATCTAAGGATGATAGGCCATATTGAACTCTAGTTTCTTTCCTAAGGCTTGGTGTAAACTTTTCCAATATTTTAATACAAAATGAGTTTTATGGATCTGATGTGATGTTGAATGGAATTCTATGCAATCTTACAATTTCCTTAATGTCTATATTAGTGAACTTATCCAATAGATATGTCATACTGATTAGAAGAAGGTGACTAAATGTAGTTGATTTTCCCATGATTAACCAAGTGGCTTCATATCCTACTTTTGTTTGAGGTAGAGATGTGACAAAGTCCATTGTAATTCTTTCCTATATTCATTCTAGAATCGAGAGTGGTTGCAACGGTTTACTTAACATTCGATGCTTAGCTTTTACTTTGTTGGTAGATCGAGCATTGTGCCACAAATCAAACTATATCTTTCTTCAATCCCTTCCACAAATACTCCTTCTCTTATCTCCTAATACATTTTGGTTTCTCTAGAGTGAATATTATAACCTTAATTGTATGCCCTATCTGTTATCTTATTCCTTAAATCCTTGTCTTTACGTACATATATTTGTTCCTTAATTTTCAAAGTTTCATACGATTCCATGTTGAGATCTGTAAAAGCTTCCTTATTAACCTTTTCTTTGATATAGATTAACCTCATATCTTTTCCTTGCATTTTATTTTATTTTATTGAAAAGAGTAGGTCAAACTACCAAACTTACCAATAATGCCTCTTTGTCTTGCCATTTAAACTCAATCTGTAGCATTTCACATTCACATATTAACTCTTGGTGTTTTGTTAACAAGGTGGCAACTTGTTCATAATTCTTATCACTCAATGCATTTGTGATTGCGTTTACCTTCTCAAGATGATAAATGAAGTTCAAATCATAGTCTTTAATGAACTCAAGCCATCTTCATTGTGTCATGTTTAATTACTTTTAGGTCAATAAGTACTTCAAACTCTTATAATTTGATTTGTGTATATCACGTACTCTCATTCATGGAAATAGTGCTGCCAAATTGTAAATGAAAAAACTAATGTGGCCAATTCTAAACCATTTCAAGATGCATCATTATACATGTAGAAGGGCACTTCATCATTTGGCAAAGTTAAGACAAGTGCAATTACTAACCTTTTTTTTTTTTCAATTCCTAAAAACATCTCTCTGTATCTTCAACCCAATGTTGGAGAAATACTTCACAAATCTCCTATAATATCTAGCAAAATCTAGGAAACTTCTAACCTAAATCACCAATATTGGCTAATTCTAATTTATGATAGCTTTTTCCTCTTTTAGGTCTACTGAGATTCCTTCTTCCATTATAATATGTCTAAGGAACATTACTTGGGTCATCTAGAATTCATACTTGGACAATTTATCACATAATTTATTTTCTTTCAATATTTACTAAACAGTCCTCAAATGTTGCTCATGTTTTTGATTATTTTGGGAATACATTGAGATATCGTTGATGAATATCACTACAAACCTTTTTTAAATGGCTCAAAGATATGATTCATGAGATCTATAAATGCCCCTTGTGCATTTGTTAAACCAAATGGTAGAAATAAAATCTTATAGTATCCATATCGAGTTTCGAATGTTGTCTTTTGTACATTCTCAAACACAATCCTTAGTTGATAGTACCCTTGCTGCATATCAATTCAAGAGAATACATTAGCTTCTTGCAACTAATAAAAAGTTCATCTATCCTTGATAATAGTATTTATTTTTTTCTTGTTACCTTATTTAGATCTCTATAATTGATGCATAACCTCATTAATCCATCCTTCTTTTTAACAAAAAGCATTGGTGCTCTCAAAGTGATATAATTAGGCATATAAAACCTTTGTCAATAAGTTCTTGTAATTAGGTTGCTACCTCCTTCAAGTTTGTAGGCACCATTTGATATGGAGCTTTTGAAATCGACTCCATACCAAGGATAAATTCAATAGTAAAGTTTGCTTCTTGCTATGGAGGTGACCTGACGGTTCTTCTAGAAATACTTTAGGAAATTCATTAACAACTATTTCCTCTAATCGGAGTAGCTTCTTATTAACTTCCATTGCACATGCCTAGCATGTAATCTAACCTATTGATTCTACTTTATCTATGTCCATATAATGTAAATGCTTATCAATTCTTTTGCTAGATTGGCCATGACATATCGTTACTCTTTCTCCTAGTCTTTGAAAATGCACCTCTTTCTCCTTATAATTCATAGTGGCACTATACTCTGATAGCTTATCCATTCCATAAATTACCTCATATCTACTCATGGTTAGAATAATTAAATCTATTGGCATCACTTTGCCATGGATATCTTATCATTTACCATCTCTTTAGCTATGGTCATTCAATCGATTGAAGTGCTTATTCTTAATGTTATAGGAGATGGTTAAATTGATAAATTCTACCTTTATACTACCATTGAATTAATAAAAGAGTGTATTGCTCCCATGTTGGACGAAACAAAAACAAGATAGGTGGTAAGCAAGAAAGATCTTAAGGAATATTTCATCTTATTAGTGCTTAGGCACTAAACTAGATTCTTATGTGATAGGCTTTGGGGTATTGACTTAACTAAATGCTATAGCCCAGCTTATATATTCCTTATCCAGATATATCATTTGATTACTTATTTTTGCTCATATTATTTAAAATTCTTATTTTTTGTATTTTTTTCCAAATTACCTTCATGTTTATTTTGTATTTACGAGAATGTTCTTAGAGCATCCTTTTTTTCTTTTTATTTACAAGTTTACCACTATGTATAAATAGAAAATATATATAGTGTTTTAGACAGATTTTCGTATATTATTGAAAAATTCCTAAGACTTTTTTCTTGAAAAACTCTTCTTTACTCACTCTTATCAATTATTTTAGTAAAAATTGTAGCGAACAATCCTATCACTTGGATTGGTGAGTTACGTTTGGCAAGTCGTAAACCATGTAGGATCTCATTAATATGTCATATCCAGTTAGATAGTTTATAGATTTATTAAATCACTTGCCTTTTCTTTTTATTTTTTATTTTTTTTTTGTTTTTGTTCATTATGGTCCCTTCTTATGTGTATGACCTTGGAGACATATTAATTTCATTGGTATTAGAGTACGATTTTAACTAGGGAGCATGTTAGGGTGTAGTGAAGTTTTGTTTCTTGTGAACTGTTGGTAGCTACTATAGTGAGGGTAAGTGGTTTATGTTAAAGATGTGAGGGAGTTAGTAGTATTGGCGAACGGTGTTCAAATTGAAGCTCGAACGAGGTCCCAGTTCTTTGCTTACTTCCACATTCTCAGTGTGTTTGTGTGGAGTTAGTAAAGAATATTATGTTCTACTGCTGAAACGCAATATAGCCTTAAAAAATTCACTGAGTGGAGAGTAACCGCAATAAGCTTTAGGGTTTCTCAAAAGGGGAAGTGAGAACCAAGGGGAATGAGATTTGCGGTTGCAGGAACCAAAGCCTTGCACTAATTGCTCGATTATGAGTCGCTAACGATTGCAAAACTGTAGTATTACGGTTGTAGGTATCCCAATTGAAGTGGGAAGTGCGTTACTTGGGGCTCTCCTCTTACTCGTTGGTGGTTATTACTTGTGCTTGTGTGATTATTGAAGTGGAGTCTACTAGTCCAAGATAGTCTCAAGCGGTGTTTGTGAGTTGAGTGGAATTTACTGTGACTATAAAAGCTATAGAAGTGCAGGGTGTTTTGAACTGGAAGCGACTCTGTCTCTTTTGGTGTAATCGTGATTTCGAAAGCTATAATGGAGTTTGGTATAGTTAGTCCCGAAGGTACGATAGCAATTTGCGAATGCGAGTGCGTATTATAACAATAGTAGAATATCAGTTTTATTTGTGAAGGTACAGTAATTTAGTTGTGGAAGGCTCCCGTGTTGTTGCAGCAATCGAAAGTAGTGGTGTAGGGTTAGTATTGAGCATTGAAGGTCGATTACCGTGGGTATTGCATATGTCGATCTGTCCAAGTGGTTGTGTCTGTGTATTGTATAATTGATGCCAAACTTGATGGTGCAATTATTCTTGTGCCATACTAGATTACAACGTGCGGTTGAGTTTCAGTGTGTATTGAACTTTCAAGAAGTTGTGCTGAACTGTACCTGATTTTGTGTTTGTGATCGAGCTATTAAACTACCTTTTTGGATCTATTGTGTATTGTGCATGGGTTACGGAGTGGACGAAGAGGGTGGAGCTTGTATAGGAAACTACAAATTGAAGAGGAAATTTGCATTTGTGGTAGTGTCGAATGTAGGTTTGTCTGTTTCATGAATCGTGCAGCAGTGCGCATGCTACAAGTTGTTGTGTTTGCGTGTATGTTAGCTGTGTGTATGGAGTTGTGTTTGAGAAATTAGGTCAGTAGTGAGTTGGTGTTGAGGTGTTTGTGCATGTTTCCGAGCTTGTCAAACTCAACTAGCTTCTCCAAGCTGTGGCCTCATGATCTGCACTGTTGAAGTGTGAACCAAACTACAAATTGCCGAGCTACTTTCCTGTACGTCAAGCTATAGAGTTGATCAAATTCCTGCTTGTCGAGCTTATTTTGTTAGAGGACAGTGCTGAACAATTCATAATTCCAACCGCTGCTGTCCATTCTCCACGAAGTATGGAATCGAATTGGGTATCCGAGCTGCTGTAACTAAGTGGTGAACTGAGTTGTCCTATTTTAGAAATACCGAGCTGTCTCTTTTCCCAACTAATTGCTGAATAGTGGGTTGCACCGCACTGCTTATTCCTTATCTATCCAAGTGGCAAACCTAAGTCTACCCGAGTTGTTGTGACTAAGTTTTTCCGAACCGAACTGAAGTAGTGATCCGAGCTCTAAGGTGTTGTAATTGAAGGAGCTATTGAGTTGCAAGTAATTCCCATTCAAGCTGTTAAACTTCCATAGTTATTGAGCTACCTTAGCTTAATCGATCCATACTGTTCTAATCATTAATTATCGAGCTTATTGCTATTGTGCTGAGTTGACGTGTGTGTGCTCAATTGCCGAGCTGAAGTGCTAGGAGTGCTATCACACGTAACCTGAAAAATTGCCAAGGTGAACTAAGTGAGTTGTGTAGCAGTTTCATTACCAAACTATTAGTTTGAAGTATCAGTGAAAACATTGCCGAACTGTTCGATTCTGTATGTGCTGTCCTGTATGTGAACCAAAGGTACTGAGCTACTATCTGTGATAGAGTTATTCATCGTTTGCCGAGCTGTTTGAAACTCACGCATCTGTGCTATTATGTCCCAAGTGTGAAATCGAGCTGAATTGAAGATTTAATAAGTGCAACTGTGCCGATTAGTAGTAAATGCTTTACGACTGTATGCATTTAGAACCAAGGTCAAAAAGTGCGTCTTGAAAATCGAAGTAGAAGACAAGCTGAGCTAAAGTTTTTGGTGAAAGTGTGAAGTAAGGGTGAGCTGTCACGTGCATTTGTACTGTCTTTCTGAATTACTTATTTGAATTTTACAATATCGAAAACGAGCTCAGTTTATGCAATGGAGCATCAAATAAATTTTACATTAAGGGAAGATTTGAAAAGGGTATTGTACAAATTTGGGTTAATTACCAACCCGTGAACTTTATCTCTGAAATTGTTGTTAGAAGATTGGAATGTGAAACTACCAATCACTTAAACCCATATGACTTTATTTATAAAGATGAAGTGATTCGAATAACGAAGCAAGCAGAAGTAGCCTTTTTCATTGGCAAATTTCAAGATGAAATTTTATTTAACATTGTTAACATTGAAGATTGTTATATGTACTTAGATTCGTCATGGAAGACTAGTCATAACATAAGTCACGTACCCTTAAAGCATACTTATTCCTTCTAGGCAAAGAACGAGTTGTGCTTCATCCTATCTCCCAAACTATTCTTGAAGATGATTTAAAGATTGTTAGAACTTTAGTAGAGAGATGGAGGAATGGAAGAAAAGCTTGTGAAGAGGCCATCTAAGAGGAAGTTGATGAAGGAGTTGTTGCACCCTCTATAGTGACCAAAGAAGAGACAAGTTATGAGGAAGTGGATGAGGTGATAATTGTTGAAAATGAAGCTCTAAGAGTACTTGAGGTTGAGTAGGAAATTGAGGTCTTACAAGTTCAGATCCCCTAAACTCATGTCATGTTTGACCCTGAAATTATGTTATACCTTATGATTAATAGTTGTAGGAACTACTTGGGGGTAATGGATAGGATACATAATGATTGGAAGGAAGGGTATTTGATGAAGAGCTTAGTTAATTGTGCTCATGATGAGTGAAAAGAGTGTTGGATTATATATGCTTTGATCATTGAGCTGAGTTGTTGTAGTTTATTTTTGTTTTACCCTTGTAGATTTATTTTTTATCTAAGTAGAAGTGGGAGTAGTCAATTATCAAGTTTTAGGTTGAAACTTTTTTAAGAGGGAGATGGTGATAGGTTTTGAGGTATTGACCTAACCAAATGCTAGAGCTTAGACTCTTTATCGGATATCTCATTTGATTACTTATTTTTACTTATGTTATTTAGACTTCCTATTTTTTGTTTTTTTCCTAAGTTACTTTCATGTTTATTTTGTATTTACAAGAATGCCATTAGGGAATCCTTTTAGTCCTTTTATTTACAAGTTTACCTCTATGTATAAATAGAAAACATGTATAGCACTTTAGACAAATTTGAGCATATTAATGAAAAACTCTTAAGATTTTTTTGTTGGAAAACTCTCTTGTACCTGCTCTTGTCAAGTTGTATCTAGTAATTGTGCTTCATTGAACCATTGCACATAAGTACTCCTTCTTTACATACCTTATCCATTGCTTTTCCATCTCTCGATAAATTTTAGTCCATCTAATGCTTTGTATTTCTTTTATTTGTTTTAGACTAAAAGCAATGCATCTTTCGTGATCATCTCTCTCTCTCTCTTTTCTTTTTTTTTTTTTTTAGTAACAAAGCCCATAGTATAGATAAATTTAAAAACTCATCCACCTATACATCACATGCATGTAGCTTCTATGGCAGCAGAAATAAATCCCTAAAATGTTATGTAGTATAAAACTAGTCTCTCATTGTAAATTTATTTAACTATTCTACATCTCCATAATGTATCTCTTTTTTTTTTTTCCTAGTCATATCAAATCTCTAGACATATTGCAAACATATTTCACTCCATAATCTACCCCATCCATTAATCTTTAAATCAAATTTAGATCTTCTCATTGCTATCTTTTTCATCTCTTCTTATAGGCTATATAGCCAAAACCATTCTTTTACTTTGCCTTTTCGTATAGTGCTCCATTATCTCCCTTTTTTATGTTATTATTATTTCATTGCTTCATTTTCACGATTATTGCCACTCTTTCACAAATTTGATTTGTCAACACTCGGAGCGGTAACCAAGCATAACGAGACACTAGCAAGCATTTAATTGTGCGAGTCATGCTCTTGATAGTTCCTTGAGAACAATTCATGGCGATTATACTTCAAGCCATGTTGACTCTTCTTCTTCTCAATTTGCCTTGTCATGTTTCTTTTGTATATGATATATCGTATATACATAAATTGTGTCATAACTTACTCTAACCTTTTCTCAACTACTCTTCGATAGGTCAATGAGCATCATTGCTTAATAGTTCACTTAGGGGCCAATAACCATCGCCCCATCGCCTTCGACTTTCTTGAGGGCGATAGTCGCTCTATCCTTTTTATGTTGTAACTTCATATCATGAAAGAGCTCCAATTTCAATTAAACTAGGAAATAATCCCATGAGAATTGCTACCCATTCTTAAATTACACATTGTCTTGACTTTAGCATGTAATACCACATTTCTGTTGGCATCTTACATATGGTGTTGCTTAAAATAGCTTTCAACATCTCATGTTGATGCTTTTATTCTGTGTGAACATGATATGTTAGATTTTGGTAGCTGATTATCTTGAATATATATGCATATATTCTAGCTTGATTATTATGGTTCTCTGATCTTCTCCCTTAAAAAATAAAAAGCTTTGCCACAACTTATCAATTAAATACATAAGCATATAGTCCAGCTTAATTACCAGAATTCCCTTAAAAGAAACCATGGCTTTAAACTTAATTTCTCTAACATGCGCCTTGATTTCATATAGTTGCTTCGTGTTTCGTTGGGCTTGGTCATTCAACTAACTCTCTAATTTGATGGCCACTTGAATTTTCTATAAATAGAGGCTTGTCTTATACTTCGAATAGACTCATCATATCTTTTGGTTCCACATTGCTTTAATTTTATTAAATCTCAAATGCTTTGCTTCAAATCAAATGTTTTATTTCTCTCTCTATTCCTTTCTTTTTCCTTTTCTTTTAATTTTATAGGGTGTAGAAGACAGTGGTACCATCATTGAAATAGTAGCTCTTTGAATTGTATAAAGTCCTGCTATCACTTAATAGTGATTTTCACTCGTATTGACCATAGTGATGCACCTTTTGCAATTTGTGAGCTCAGATTATCCACTTATAAAATATAGTGATATTGCACTTTGTTAGAAAAAGAGATGAAGATGAATCTAAGTCGAAGTACAAAAGCAATCAGATAGAGTGACTTGTTGGTACATTTAGATGGATGTCCTCTACCGTCCCACATCCTTCGAATATTGATTGGATGTGTCCATCCTTGAAGACCTATTTTGGGATATGATCAACTGCTGAGAAGTTTGTACAACTCCCTGTACTGATGGTGAGCTCTAATTTATCAAGCATGTACCTTGTACTAATTCTAGAGATACCACCATTGGAGGTTTAGTATTATACTTCAATGAAAGGAGAGAGTTGCCACTCTCTTTGACACCCAATTTACATTTTTAAAGGAGTTAGCCTCTGGATGAGATGATTGGGTGAAGTACATTATAGAGAAGTTAGAATATGCAATTCTTTTGAAGAAGATTAAAGTCCTCCATACTATTACCACTTCCACTCGATTGTGTTTCCCACATATGAGTGGAATGGAAGTATGTTGGACCATTATTTTGCAGTGGAGTATCTAAAGTTTCCAAAGATATCATTAAAAGATATTGAATATTCAACACCATTATAAGCATGGTGGGCCTTCTCCCATTATCTAGATTTCCACTTCAATTATTCGTTTTTGTTTTAATTATTATTGTCTTGCTAACTTCTTTAGTTATTCTTTTAGGTGCAGTATCATAATTAATTTCTCCTAGTCAATCTCAATATCCACTTCAAGACGCAAAGTAGGCTAAGCAGTTCCTCAATAGGGAACTAACTTCTAGCGAGCAAGCTTTAAGCATGGTAAGTTTTAGCAGGCTTTAAGCACAATAGGCCTTGAGTGAGTAAGCCTTAGGCATAACAAACTTTACATGAAGAAGCCTCAAGAGAGAAAGCCTAAAGTGTAGTAATCCCCAGTAGGCCTCAAGTGTAGTAAGCATCTTATATACCAAGCTCTGAATGTAGACAACCCTAAAAGGCCTCGAGCGGGTTAGGGCTCGCTTATAGCGATCCCCTCTCACAATGAGACTTAAAGGGACTCTAGGATTGCTATTAAAGAAGACTAGGTAGGCCTCAACCATTATAGGCCTTAAATGTAGTAGGCCTTGGCAAGCTTCAAGTGCAGTAAGAAGCTCGTATAGCAAGCTCTGAATGTAAAAGACCAACATGCCTTGAGTGAGGTAGGGCTTGTATGCAGTGATCCTCTCCCGTAATGAGACTTGAGGGAACTTTAGGATCACCATCAAAGAAGACTTGGTATGCCTCAAGTGCTACAGGCCTGAAGTAAGTAAGCTTAGAGAGTAGTGAAGCCCTAATAGTAGCATGATTTGCGCATAATGAGCCTCGTGAGCAATAGGTCCTAGTAGGCCTTGCACATTGAGAGCTTTGTTTATGGAGAGCTTTGTTTAATGACTTGTTTCATCATTGAAGCAAACTTATTCCATTCCAAGAATGAGAAGAGGGAGTTACCTCTCGAACATACTCAATTTTCTTTTCTCAAGAAATTGCTTTCATCAAGATGAAGCTATTAGGTAGAGTATATTACTATGAAGCTTAAGTACGTGACTCTTCTAAAGAAGGCTGGGATCCTTCATGCCATTATTACTTTTGCTTAATTGCAATTCCTGTAATAAGTAAGATGAAAGTGTGGTGGGTATAAATAAAGTTCCTTTGTAGTATATTCCAGGGAGCTTGCTTTCCCTATTTGTTACAGAAGACAGCTTGAATGGCTCTTGAGGCTTAAGTGCATATGGAGGTAAGCAATGCGTTGCACCTATTAATATCCCTCCTCCCCCAATTGCTAACAATGAGACTAGGTAGTAACTTGAGTGATTGTTCCTTCATCAAAGGGAACTTTGTGCTTTGATGAACTTTTTACACCATCTTGTTTCATGATGCCACTCGAATTGCTCTTGGAAGCAGAATTCATTGAGCATCTACAAATCATCATATGCTTCAGAGGCGATGCCTTTACTTAGCAGCAACAACAAAAGTCATTATAATTGGCATTCTCGTGGGTCATTGAGCTTATAGCATTTAAGGTTGGTTAGACTTTGTATCTAAGGAGCCACTTGGAGGGTTGTCATGAGCATAAGACTACTTAGATTATTATGATCTAAGGAGCTTTTAGAGTTGTCTCGTGCATCATAGCAAAAGCTCTCACTTGTAATGATAATATTTAAGTGATCCCTTTCTAAAAGGTATTTGATCATACTAAAGTAGCAATAATAGCATTCATTGTCTGAGATTGATAATTCTCTTTTATTAGTTAAGGGGGTGTTTCCCACTACTTGACTACTTAGACTTGTCTTACTTAGTTGCGATAACTTGTAATGCGCTTGGGAGGCATTGCTTTTACTAGTCTACATTATACAAGCTTTTCTTTTCATTGCATACCTAGGAATCCATGCTTTTACCAATCAATAACAATGTTTAGTTAAGTATTGCTTAGCTACAGAAGTCACTTAATTGAAGACATCCCGCACTTTAAAGAAATAGTGATGTAAGATGTGGATGTTAGGGTATTGCCTAGTCTTGGGGTATGGAAGCCAATATACCAAGGCATTGCTTGGGTTTAAGGGGTGAAAGCTGAGATGTTAGGGCATTACTTGAGCTTGAGGCATTATAAGTCGAGATGCTAGGGTGTTGCTTGGGCTTAAGGTATGGAAGCCGAGATATTAGGGTATTACCTAAGCTTGATGCGTAAAAATTGATGTGTTAAGGCAATGCCTAGGCTTAAGGCGTAGAAGCTGATGTGTTAGGGCATTGCATAGGCTTGGGGCATGGAAGCTAAGATGCCAAGGCGTTGCCTGGGCTTGAGGTATAGAAGTCGATGTGCCAAGGTGTGCCTAGGCTTAAGGCGTTGAAGCTGACGTGCTAGGGCGTTGTCTAGGCTTGAAACTTAAGAGTTGAGTTGCTATAGCATTGATGATATGGGAGCTTTAGCTTTGATACTTTCGTAGATGACTTAGCTTGTATTTCCTTCATATAAAAGTCTGAGTCTTCTCTTGTTATAATGGAAGTCCTTAGAGTAGAGGCTGTAAACGCAGGCAATGGAGCAAAAGCAGCATTGGGGTAGGAAGTAGGTTTACCTAAGATTAGGATAATGGGATTAGATGTAAGAGTAAGCACACATGAGGATGAAGAGTGACTAATTTAGATCCTCATGTTCTTTATTTCAAATACTAGATTTTGTCTAAGCTGCAACCTATGGTAAGTAGGTTCACTTATGCCCTCCTTAGGGTATATCTTGTTTAGTAATGGGAGGGTAAATCGGTTGAGTAGAAGGGGTAGCATTTGTTTGTGTAACAATAGTAGAGTCTGGTGGAGCCACTCCAAGTTGTGCAAACATAGCCATGAAATGATCTAAGGCTTTTATTGCCTCTTGCATAGCTTACATTACCTCCATAGTGCCTTAAGGTGGGTCTTGCTTAACTTGTTTAATATTAATTAACTCTTGAGAGATAGCTTCACTTGTTATAGCCATTCTCTTCCTAGGAGGTGCCATCACTCTAATATCACACTCCTTCCCTTGTAGAGTTGCCAAAATGTAGATGAGGGGTTATGATTGGAGCGGTCCCATGTGAGTCACACGAGTATCGCATTATATGTAGCCTCGGAGTAGTGATGTAGAGATGACACTTTATGGGATGATTAGGAAGAGAATGGCAAGGAGGAAGAACAAGAAATCCTAGAGTCTCAAATACACAAGTGACAACTAAGGGAGCCTAGGGAACCCAAGACATCAACCTTATGGTTCTTGTATAGTTGAGATTGTTCCTTTGCCTGAATGCTGTTTAATCTTAGAAAGTAGAGATTTATAGTAGAATACTATTTCTCTGATCTCTAGAGTTGTGTCAAATGAGGACGAATGGTTGAGTATTTATAGGCTCTTAGGCTTGATGACATCTGTTGGATTGTCTTGATGATTGATGAATGAAATGGAGTTTCACTCATTCCATGGTTATCTAAAATAAGTTTGCAAAGGCCTAAGGCTAATCACCTTCCTCATGGTGCATGAGCCTACCTAGAAAAGGTTGAATGTGGTTAGATTGGTCTAACGATCCTTGTTTCAAGCCCACCAAGCCAAATCTCCTTGAATTATCCAAATATAAACTAAACTCCTTAGGCTTTGTTACTTAACCCAAGGAGTTAAGCCAAATAAATAGTGAATTTGGCCCAATATAATAATATAATAAATTTTTAGCCCTCTACATATGCTAATTTATCTAAAACCCTATACATGTGCCCTTTTTATGCATAGTGGAAAAGTTGTAAATAAAATGACTAAAATGATACTCTAGTGACATTCTTGTAAATACAAAATAAAGAATGAGGGTAATTTAGGAAAAATACAATAAATAAGAACTAAAAATAACATAAGCAAAAATAAGTAATCAAATGAGATATCCAAGTGAAGAGCTGATGAGCTAGGATGATGAGCTATTGGAGACCCTAAAGACCTAATTTAGATAGTCTTGAGATTCTGTCTAACCTGATGGAATAGACCAACCGAGGGGACCTGATAAGGTTGAGCAAACCTAGCATGCTAAATAGACTTAACATGGTTAAGCGGACCAGACTTGATAGAGCAAAGTAGACCCGACATAGTATAGTAGACCTGACATAACAAAGCAAGAAGACTTGGTAAAGTAAAGCAGACCTGGCTGAGTAGATAGGACCTAGCAGAGTAGAGTAGACATGGCAAACCAAAGTAGACCTGGTTGAGCAAAGAAGGTTTTCCAACATGGTAGAGCTCATAAACAAGTCTTCTGTACATGAGGAACTCACGAACAGGTCTCTAATATAGCCTAAAACTTGGTAATTAGTTTGCTTGGTCCCTTGTACTAAATCATCCCCTCTCCCTTGAAGAAGTTTTAGCCTAAAACTTAGTAATTGGGGGCTTCAAATTTGATGGGTTATTGTCCACTGGCTCATTCGCTCATGCATGCCTCAGAGGCCTCTAATCTCTCACCCGAAGAATTCTCTCTTGCTAACTTATTGATGGCTGAATTCCCTAAAGGCTTTGTGTAAACTCTTAAATTTTTCGACCTAACATCTAAAGTAGACTTAAGTGTGTTAGATATTTCTAAGAGTTGATAAGGCCAGTGAAAGTGAAAATCCTAAAATAACTAATCAATCGCGTATAAAATTTTTACACCTGAAACATCTGTAAACACTAAAAATTTCATCTAAAAGTGATAAAAATCCTAAAATTATAACTTTAAGGGTATAAAAGCACTAATTCACTATAATTTACCCTCAAACCTTGATTCATAATATAGCCTTAGTATTATACGAAATTATTGGTAAACGATTAAAGATAACTTTCAATCATTTATAAATACATATGATACTAAAGTAATCCTTTAGAAACTAAGATATTGCATCATAGATCCCATTCATCTTTTAAGTATATAAATAGGTTAGTATTATATAGAGTTAAGAGTTTAGTTGATGCTTATGTCACATGTAGTAAATATTAATACCTTAAATGAAGCTTTTCATGATAATTACATTAAGTGACCTACCAAATGATGTATATAGGATATAAATACGTAAAGGATATAAATACCTAAAGGAAGATCTCATTACCTATTTTTATTAATCAATTCACTAAACTTCTTATTTCCTTAATCTTCTTCTTAATTTTTCTTAATCACTTCATTATGTACACTAAATGGCATGTAATTTTGGAAAGTTGACCAAGTCAACACATATTGACCAAAGTCAAAAGGTTGACTAAGTCGACATATGGAAAAGTCAACAAAATATCATTTTCACACTAGAATCGTCTCTTTCTTTCTATTGATTTATTTTCTTTTCTTTAGATTTTTTCCCTTTTCTCTTCCTTCTTGCCGTCTACTACTTTCCCAACTTAGGACCCCACTTGTTTTCATTTTCAAAGCACAAAAACGACACAAAACCTAGTCCTTTTCTTCCTCCTAAAATAATGATTCCCTTTCCCTTTCACCCTTTCTCAATTTTCAAACTTTACATCCATATTTCAAGGAGAAAAAAGGTATGTTATTATATATTGTTCCATCTTATTTAACAGTTGGATGTATGGGTTAGGTTAGTATAGAAAATTTATGTGTTATGTACATATATGTTGTTAAAGGAATAAAGTTCCAATCTTTATGCTTAGAAGTGTAGGATAGCTTTAGTAAATGGAAAAAGAGCATGTGTACATATATCTAAGTATTTGTATATAAGAGTATACTTGATAAATACATGTATAAAGACCTTTTTACATAAGTATCCATTATTTACATAACCTAAAATAAGGCATATACTAATTATACATACATATACCATGCTAAATATACCCTTAAAGTATAAAAATATGAAAATTGTGAAGCTTTCTTAAGAAAGGACTTTAGGCATACGAAAACACGTATAAAAATACGTATGTCAACTTATGTGTATATGGGTACATGTACTAATATATATATAAGTACATAAGTATACATACTAGTATATTAGAAATATAAGTATAAGTATATATATAACATATGTATAAAGTGTATGAATACATAAAGATAAAAATGGATAATGATGTAAGCAATGATATAATTGAATACTGATGTAAGCAATGATGTAATTAAATGATAACATAAGCGATGACATAAGCGAAGGATGACATAAGCCTCTAAAATAATAAACCATAAAATCACTTAAGTATAAGAATTAATGGCTAATGAAACTACTAACTACTAAAATAGAACATGAAACTAACCAGTAAGAATAATTAAGCTTCAATAATTTGAATTTCAATAAATTTAGTCTATATTATAAAACATGAGTTTTAACATCCAAAACGAATATCACCATGTGAATGTATGTTCAAAAACGATGAAAAACGATTATAAATTTGTAAATATCAGAAATAGAATGAAAAAGTTACATATGATTAGTCATAAAGTATAAATCGGATAAAAATTGATGGTAATCTAGGTAGAAATTAGGTAAATTAGATAACTAGAATTATTAATTAATTCAATTGCTTACTATCGTTATTATATCGTAATGATCAGGTGATCCCGACGCAGGCGAGGATCTCCCGATTGATTACTACGACTAGAACAAATCATCATGGTCGAGTGAGTATTTACCCTATCACTCCATGTTTGCATGTGATTGTAGATAGTGGACTTAATTGATACTGTTAATTGATTGTTATATGGGATCAGGAAGTGCTTGTGTATGTTATAATGTGTTGAATTATGAATTTACCTTATGTATGAATAATACTTTGTTTGTTGCATGGTAGTATAGACAATGGTTGTGTTTATTTTTGGATGGTCACATCATAATTGGACGTAACTATACTTAGCTCATAAAAATAAACTGGTACATGCATCAACATGCATTACACAGATATAATTCCGGTCATCACATTACATGGAGGTAGAGAGAGACTATTCAGGGGTTGTTATTATAAATTTATTGGTTATATACAGTGCACTCGTACAAAATGATCTTACCTTAGCCTATAAGAATACTAGGCATTGGAGGCTCTAACTGCTTGACTAAGAGTTGAGTTCAGGGGCCTCTATTTAGGGGTGAGTGTAGACTGTGGAGGCCCATATGAAAATAAAAGACTTGTTTGATTTAAGTACGGAACGTAGAGTTCCATAGTAAAGTAAGTTCTAGTATAATACCCAAATCTGATTGGTGCCATGTATACTCTAACTCTGACTTTGAAGGGCGTTATATCTGAGTTGCATATACTGATTAATTAACTATACGTATTGTCTTGCATTTTACTTGTCCATTCATTTATATGCATGAATATAATATAACTGGCTTTTGGTGTGGTTGAAGGTTTTGCTCACTAAGTTTAGGCTTACAACCCCTTAGACTTTTGTTGCAGAATGGTTTATTCGTTGAGACTAGTCGGGGGATACCACAGGTTAGCTTGGGGACTTGTGCAAGAGTGAGCCATCCAGTGTGTTGAGAGAATTGATTATGTAGACTTTTACTTATGTGCTTTTGTTTTATCAGTAATATAGACTTAGATGTACTAAATTACTGCTTATTGTAAACTTTATGGTTTAAAATTTATATAAATATGTTTGTGTGATGATATCATATGGATTTGTATGTTCTTGGGAAGCTAGTGATTGTAGAACCTTGTATATTGTGTGAAGAGTTCATGATTGGAAGGGTAACCAATCAGGGGTTCTTTGTATAGTATACAACGTTTGCTATAAGTAGACTGTCCTCAGTTCGTGACACCTTGGGTTGTCATATTGTGCTTTGCTGTCTCTCTTGTGTTGATGTTGACTATCTTTTGGCCGAGTGCTCTGTACCGAGTGATTTGACCTTTAGCTGCCGAGAGTTCCTATTGAGTAATGAGAGCTAGCCTCTTGCCTGCCAAGTACTTCTCTTTCGGCCTCCCTCCAACTCTCATGACATTCCTTCTTGTCTCGGCCTCTTTATTGCTGCAACATCTTGATTCCTTTTGCCTGTTGTGATTAAAGAATCTTTGTATGGAACCAATATTACATTGCCACTTATCCATTTCATCTGACATTGCACTATTTTTCCCTTTTTATCGTTTGTCCTTTTTGCCCTTTTTCGTAAGTACTAGGAATTTCCCTTTTTGTATGCCTTTTTGCAATTTCTTTATTTGTATTATTGCCTTGAGGACTTACTATAAATAGTCCCTTCTCCTTATACGCTAGAATGATCCTTACCTTATAGATAGACATTGAATATACCAGCCCAATCACTCACACACGCCTTAGAGGCCTCCAATCCCTTGCTTGAAGGATTCTTTCTTGTCAACCCGCTGATGATAAGAAATAGTATGCTGAAGGAGGATGGCTAAATTCCTTCGGCGCTCCAGCTAGTTATACTATGCTTGTTTATTATCCTAAGCCAATGTCGACTTTCCTCTAGCTAAGAGCTCTGTGTCGAGTGACCAGAATTTCAACTGCCGAAAGGCTTCTATCAAGTAAATTGAGCTAGTTCTTGGCTGGATACTTCTCTTTTGGCCTCCCTCCAACTCTCATGGCATCTTTTCACTTCTCATCTTCCTTGTTGTTATAACACCTCAGTTCCTCCCACCTGCTGTGCTCAGATAACCCTTGTACGGATCCAATGTCGCACTGCCACCTGTCCTCTTCATTTGACATTGTATTATTTTTTCCTTTTTGTCTTTTGTCCTATTTACTCCTTTTTCGTATGTATAAGGAACCCCCTTTTTATATATACTTTCTTGTAATTTCTTTATTTGTAATGTTTCCTTAAAGACTTACTATAAATAGTCGCTTTCCCTTGTAAGCCGGGATCATTTGACTTTATACATAAGCATTAAATATACTATTCTTATGAGCTAACCCTCTCTAAGTGCACTTCTATACATCTTATCTAATTTTGCTGAGTAACTCAGGATTAGTGGCAGGTGAACCTTAGCATTAACTTGTGCATTGTATCAAATGAAGTGTCAAGTCGTGTTATGTTTGTTGGTGTGTCATATCCTCCGAGCAGCTCTACATTAGCTACCTTACTCAATTCTAGACCTATTCCTTTTGTTTTCTTCAATATCTCGAAGGACCCACTAGTTCAGATTTGCAATGGTAAATCCTAGTGATAATTGAGCTCTTAGGTACATTATATAATCTTGGTATTAGAGATTCAGGTTGACATCGAGAGCTGTATGGTATTTATGTGTGTGTAAGGATTTCTTGTACTGAGAGTACTTTCAAATCCTTGTTGTAAGAATGTCAAATCCTAGTGTTCAAGAAGAATTAATGATGTTGAGAGTGATGCTCATGGATGCAGTTGTGTGACCCAATAAACACTGTATACTATTGATGAGCAGATATAAGACTTATTACTATTGTGGCTAATTTGGCTACTTCAGCACAGAGAGTTCTAGAGACTAGGCTACATGAGAGAGTTATTGAATAGGGCCGAGAGATGAGAGATAGGCTGAGAAGGCAGATGAATAAATGAGCACCGGAAGCTTTTCTTGTGGACCAAGCATTACCTTGTCGTATCGATAGAGCTACGAGAAGAAGATTAGAGTGAGATGAAGTGGAAGAGTATGAAGAAGAAGAGGAGTAGTATGTTAAAGTTGACGAGCGTGAGCTTAGAGCTCCTAGGGGAGCCGAACACCTTAAGGTACAGATTTTGAGCTTTAACGGGTCTAGTAGCGTTAACGACTACTTATACTGGGAGGAGAAGATAAAAAAGATATTCGATTTTTATGATTACGAAGACACTATTCGCATTCGAATGGTTGCATTAGAATTTTCTAAATATGTAGCAATATAGTGGAAGAAGTTGCAAAATGTGTGTATGAAAGCCAAACGAGAAGTTCGGATATGGAATGAAATGAAGAGAGTCTTGAGACGTAGGTTCGTTCCCGAACGGATAAGGATTGAAGTAGCAGATCTCAAAAAACCTAAAATGGGTCGAATGGGTTTGATGGACAGGAAGTGAGATAGTTGGTTTTGACAGTGAATGTGAATGGATATCATATACCAAGTTACAAACACAATCAGGGGTTTGAGCTCAAAATAGGTTTCGATATAACTCATGAACACTAAATATTGCTCAGGATTCAAATGAAGGTTAGATGTAACTCACTAACAGGTAGAAATGAAAGGGTTCACTACAATCTTAAGGTCAAGATCAATAAGAACGTAGGAAAGATTAAGGAGCTTAATTTATACTCAATAATTCAACAAATTCTAGCTCAAGAATAGCTTTGCTCAAAAAGGGAAAAGATTCCAATCACAGGAATATACTTTTCTGTCTAATTTCGTATATATTGTCGTATGTCTTCGTATCTCTAATGTTTGCAAAAGTTGCTATTTATAACAAGTCTTAAAACTTAGTGGTAAAATTGTAAATAATGTACAAGGCCTTAAACCCTAAAGAATTGGGTCCATAAATGAAATAAAGGAAAACATACATAAGAATACAAAACTGTACGTTTAATAGAAGTTGGCATTCAGTCACTCGACCTATCCTAGAAAGAGCAGGATTCGAACTAGATAGGGTTGACAATTGGTTGTACTGGTTCAGGAAGGAGTCCCTAAAGTCTTGCAGTGTTTGGTCGAGACATCCAAAAGTTTGGCCCATAATTGCTGAGTACTGGAATTAATGGGCCCTAGTCTCTCGAGGTTGTGCTGAGTGGTTCTTTGGTCCCAAGTGCTCAACTGTTTGATTTCTTGGCTTTTCAGTAGATGATAAACTTGATACTGAGTGTTTTCTTTTCTTCCCCTCGGTATTCTATCACTTGCTCAGCCTCGGCAAAATTTGTTCGGCTTCGACCTTGAATTGGTCGACCTCAGCTTAGATGTAGTCGGAAGCTAATTCCCATCATGAATACAACGACCAAGATACTTTCAGAAGGCTCCAAGACCTGAGGTAAGGTAACAGATTAGTAGATGACTATGTTCGAGAGTTTCAGTTGCTCATGATCCGATGTGATGTCAACGAACCTGAGATATGAACTATAGCGCGATTCATTTCTAGGCTACAGATTGAGATTGGTAACATCATGGAGCTGTAGAACCTTACAACTTTGGATGAAACCATTTGAGTGGCCTAGAAAGTTGAAAGGTAAAGGCGAAACTAGACTAGTCGTGTGCTGAGTGGTTGACCAATGCTATTGAATAGGGGTAGCATGTCAAGTCGACCAGGGAATGATCGGACATCAAATAGTTTCGAGGTGCAACATCGAGGGCATATGCCAAGTCGACTCGAAGAAGGCCGAGGTAAAGGCAAGACCGAGGAACCTAATATCTGAAGGAACTAAGGTTAGAGCTTAGGAAGGAAAACCCGAGAAATCAAATGTTTTAAATGCCTTAGCTATGAACATGTCACTAGTTAATGTTTGAACTGCCAAGTCATGACTATAAAAGGAGACAAACCCCAGTTTGAAGTAGAGAGTATGAGTGAAGGAGAGGAAGTAGTGGGAGTTGATTAGATGCTGGAAGAATTTTAGGAAGACCCCGATGTTGAGACACCTCCTGAGGATGATGCCGAGTATTGCTTTATTGTTTGACGATCTCTCAATACTTTTGTGGCTAACAAGAATGAGTAAAGAGAGAACCTCTTCCATACAAATTGCTGAGCAAATGGCAAGCTACGTACCAACGTCATAGTGTAAGGGGTAGTCAAGGCCATGAATTTGCTGACCCTTGCATACCTTAAGCCATATAAGATTCACTGGCTAAACGAGAAAGGCAAATTACATGTTGCCGAGTAAGTTAGGGTATTGATTACCATTGGTGATAGATACAGGGATGAGGTGTTGTATGATGTCCTCCCCATGTGTGCTTTTCACATATTACTTAGTCGACCATGGCTGTTTGACCTAAGAGTATTACATGATGGATATAAGAACACCTACATGTTTCAGAAGGATAGGAAAAAAATTATATTGATCCCCATGAGTCCTAGGGAAGTGTAAGAAGCCCAAAAGAAGGATGCTAGATCACTGTAGCGGAAGTCCTTAGTGATTTATTGAGCTCAATTTGCCCAAGAAGCCTAGATTGAGGACTTCATGCTCTTTTTAGCCAAAAGACTCTTAGAGGTTAGAGAAGCTGAGAACTTACCTACCGAAGTGCAGTAGCTATTTCAAGACTTTGCCAACCTATTCCTAACTGAGATGCCGAATGGTTTACTTCCCTTGAGATGTATTGAATATTGCATCAACCTACAACCAGAAGCTACCTTACCAAAACGACCCACTTACAAGTTTAATCTTGAATAGGCAATTGAACTGAAGAAATAGGTAAAGGAGTTAGTAGATTGTGGATATGTTCATGAGAGCATGAGGCCTTGTTCCGTACTAGCTTCGCTTGTATCGAAAAAGGATGAAACGTGGTGAATGTGTATTGATAGCCGCATTATCAATAAGATCACTATTAAATACATGGCACCTACATCTTTTCTACGATTAACCTAAAGAGTGGCTACCACTAGATACGAATGAGACCTAGGGGATGAATGGAAGAAGACCTTTAAGATAAGGGATGGTCTGTTGGAATGGTTGATGATGCCATTTGGTTTGACTAATGTACCGAGTACATTTATGTGGCTAATGAATCATGTGCTTAGAACATTGGTAAAAAATTGCATTGTGGTTTATTTTGATAATATTCTAGTCTATAGTACCGACCTCATAACTCATGTTGAGCATTTAAGATTGGTGTTCAATATACTTTACGCTGAGAGATTTTTCGGCCACCTGAAGAAATGTGTGTTTTGTTAAAGTGAGATTATATTCTTTGGATATGTTGTTTCAGGAAAGGGAGTTTAAGTTGATGACAAAAAAGTTAGAGCTATTATTGAGTGGCCTACGCTGATTAGTGCTACCGAAGTCAGGAACTTCCATTGTCTAACCTTGTTCTATCGGAGATTTATTTGGAATTTCAGTTCCATAACTACATCATTGACTGAATTAACCAGGAAGAACATTGAGTTTAGATGGACAGAGAAAGCATAGAAGAGTTTTGAAGATAGGAAGTCTAAGCTAACGTCTATTCCTGATGGGAATCAGCCTCTGACTATGTCCAAGCCGAGGCCAACTAGTCTAAGGTCGAGGTCGAACAAATTTTGCCAACGCTAAGCAAATGATAGAAGATTAAGGGGAAGAAGAGAAGACACTTGGCATCAAGTTTGTCGTCTGTTGAAATGCCGAGAAATCAAATAGTCAAGCACTCAAGACCAAAGAACCACTCGATACAGCCTCAAGAAATTAGTGCCAACTAATCTTTGCACTTGGCAATTATGGTCCGACCTTTCTGGTGTCTCGACCAAACACTGTAAGACTTCGAGGACTCCTTCCCGAACCCATACAACCAACTACTGACCACATCCAGTTTAGATCCTGCTCCTTTTAAGATAACCTGAGTGACTGAATGCCGACTTCATTTGTGGACCCAATTCTTTAGTGTTTAAGGCTTTGTACATTATTTACAATTTTGCTACTCGGTTTTAGGACTTGCTATAAATAACAAATTTTATAAACATTATAGATACGAAGACATGCGACAATATATATGAAATTAGACAGAAAAGTATATTCCTGCAATTGGAATCTTTTCCCTTTTTGAGCAAGGCTGCTCTTGAGCTAACACTTGTCGAATTATCGAGTATAGATTAAGCTCTTTAATCTCTCTCGCATTCTTATCGATCTTGATCTTAAGATTGTAGTGAACCCCTTCATTTGTATCGATTAGCGAGTTACATCTAACATTCATTTGAATCTCGAGAAACATTTAGTATTCGTGAGTTGTATCAAACCCCATTTCGAGCTCAAACCCCTGATTGTGTTTGTGTCTTGGTGCGTAATATCCATTTACATTCACTGTTGAAACCAACTATCTCACTTCCTGTCTATCAAACCCATTCAACCCATTTTAGGTTTTTCGAGATCTGCTGCTTCAATCCTTATCAACTCCAGTACTCACCCTACTAGATTTTGAGAAGGTTTTTGAGGTTAAATGTGATGTGTTTGGTATTGGCATTGGTGCTATCCTTACGTAGGAGTGTTGACTCATTGCTTACTTTAGTGAAAAACTTTGAGGTACTACCTTAAATTACTCAGCCTACAATAAGGAGTTCTATACATTTGTCTGAACACTGCTGAGTTGGTAACATTATCTATTGTTGAGATAATTCACAATTTATTTGGATCATGAATCTCTCAAGCATCTTTGTAGGCAACAAAAGCCTTCTCGGCTTCATGCCAAATGGGTTAAGTTCTTGGAGACCTTTTGCTATGTCATTAGATATAAGAAAGTGAGCACCAACACAGTAGCTAATGCACTTTCTCACCATCATACCCTCATCACAACATTGCAAACTAAGGTGCTTAGATTTAGGACTTTATCTGATCAATATGAGCATGACCTACATTTTGGACCCATAGTGGCTAGCTGTAGTATTGGAGGAGCTGTGGAAGGGTTTTACTTGAGTTGGGGGTTCTTGATGAAAGGTAAGGAGGTTTGTGTGCCAAGAGGTTTAATAAGGGGGCTACTCGTTTGAGAAGCTCATGCCGGGGGTTTATCCGGCCATTTTGGGGAAAAGAGGATGATTAAGATATTGAAGGAGCATTTTTACTGGCTTCGGATGATGATGGATGTGAATCGTGCACTTGAGAGGTGTGAGGTATGTATATATGCAAAAGGGAGGAGAGAGCTCTATAGAGAATATACACCCCTACCAATTCTAGAGCGGCTGTGGATCGATTTAAGCATAGATTTCATGCTCAGTCTCCCCTAAACGTCGAGAAGACATGACTCAATCATGGTAGTGCTCGATTAGTTCAGCAAGATGGGCCACTTCATTTGACATTGTGCTATTTTTTCCTTTTTGTCTTTTATCCTTTTTATCCCTTTTTGTATCTACAAGGAATTCCCTTTTTGTATATACCTTCTTGTAATTTCTTTATTTGTAATGTTGTCCTAAGGACTTACTATAAATAGTCCCTTCCCCTTGTAAGCCGGGATCATTTGACTTTACACATAAGCATTGAATATACTGTTCTTGTGAAACAATCCTCTTCAAGTCCACTTTTATATACCCTTATCTAATCTTGCTGAGTAACTCAAGATTAGTGACGGGTGAACCTTGGCATTAACTTATGCGTTGTATCAAGTGAAGTGTTAAGTTATGTTGTATTTGTTGGTGTATCATATCCTCTGAGTAGCTCCACGTTAGCTACCCTACCCAGTTCTAGACCTATTCATTCTGTTTTCTTCGATATCTCCAAGGACCTATTGGTTCAGATTTGTAATGATAAGTCCTAGTGATAACTGAGCTCCTAGGTGCATCATTTTTTATACACTCTTATCTAATCTTTCCAAGTAGCTTAGAATTAGTAGTAGGTGGATCTTGACATCAACTTGTACATTATATCAAGTAAAGTGTCAAGTCATGTTATATTCGTTGGTGTATTATATCCTCTGAGTAGCTTTGCATCAACTACTATAATCAATTCGTAGATCTACTCACTCTACTTTCTTCGATATTTCGAAAGACTCATTGGTTCAAATTTACTACAGTAATTCCTAGTGATAACTGAGCTCCTAGGCACATCAAAATCCTGTTAGGATCAAATACCAATTGACAAAAATGAAATATAAATATAAAAAAGTGCTCAAGCTCCTCCACTAATGTCATCATTAACAAATGCTTCTTCCATTTGTCATGACCTTTATCAATCAAACTTTTTACCATGGATCTATCAATTGCACCTTATTAGTTCCAGTAACTATTAATTAAAGGAAGTAACATGATCTCGAGGTCATATACAAGATCATAGGCATGTAGATCTTGTATAAGTAAGATGTCAAATTTCTCTTCAATCTTAAGTGCTTCCATCTCTTCATACTTAACTAACTTGAATCTCACGACCTCCTCATTTGTTGTAATTAGCATCCTATCTACTTCCTCATAATCTAATTCTTCTTCCTTCCATCAACACTTCTAAAATCTTTCCAACACAAGAGTACCGAGAGTTAACATAACTCATCCCCAATACATATATCCATCACCATGACCTCGGTAAACACCATTGAACAATCTATAATTACTCATAGGCATGGTACTACTATAGCTCATTTCAAGACTGAATAAGCTCATCATAGGACTAAGACAAAAGAGCTTGATATGAGGAAAGCAAATATAGTGGTACCTAGAGTCATCACCCATAGCATTTATGGTGGGTAATGGAACCACATCTGGAGCATGGGAGTCTAATTGCAACTCAACTTGGTTGTCTTCCTCTCTACTGCTCTCCTCTCCAGCAACCTCCATCTCCTTAAATCCTCTTTCAATACCTTCTAATTCGGCATTCCTCTATTGTCTTATTTCATCCTTAAATACTTCAAGCCGTTTTTCAATTGTCTTCAGTTGATCGAGTATATCAGAAACTCTAGAAATGTTAGCTTGATAAGAAAATTCTACCCTTAAAGCTATTTGGATAGCCTCACTTAATGCCCCAATTTTGTAAGGGTTAAGACTTCTAATAATTTTTGGATACAACCTTCTTACAAATTGATATATAATAGAAGAACAAGGCTCATACAACTTGCACAATCTCAAGAGTGTCTTGTACTCATATGCATATTCTTTAACATTCATAGGTCCTTGCCTCAACATTAACAATTGTTCAGATAACTCGTCTTGATAATGTTGAGGGATAAGTTTTCTCCTCATTAAGTGCCTTATTGATCTTCACATAATTTCTCCTTCATTCAAAATTCTTTCTCTTTTCAAATTCTTCCACCAAAATCTAGCACAACCCTTAAGTTGTGTATTGACTCTATGTTCCTTCTCAAGCTCAAAATATGGATAATCTCGTAAAATTCTTTCTACTTGAAATTCTCAATCCAAATATTCATCTAGAAAACCATATTTGTCAAACTCCAAAATTCATAATATCACGTCCTTATAGTAATATTCATAACTGTATCTAGCTTCATATGCTATGTTGAATAGAACTTTACACTTCACTTCACAAGCTTAGATGAAACACTATACCTTAGAATGCCCAAAGTCAGTGATGGGAGTTGACTTTTGTTAGATACAATAGCACAGCGCTCCAAGAGCAGCTTGGAAGTATTGGTTTACTACGGCTAAGTTCACTTCTCCACGCAGAGCACAACAAGCTTGACGCAAGCAAATAGTTGTCCATAATGGACGGTTCGGCAACTAAGTTTGATTATGCCAACCAAGTTCACGGGACAGTAAGCTCGGGAAATCTTGGATTATAGCAGTTCAGACATAACAACGCGGCACACGCATGCTCAACTTAGTCCGAAAATATCTTGAAGAATGGACAGCACAGCTCACGGTAGCGAATGAACAAACCAACACGGCCTTGTGTTAGTAGCTCGGCGCATACATAAGCAGCTCGAACTTCAACTTAATCAGCTCGGACACGCAAGTTTTCAACAGTATATATGTTCGAGATAGGATGGCACGGTCAACACTATATAGCAGTTCGGACTAATCGAGCTTAGCATACACTCATAACAGTCCAACATGCCTAGGGCTCAGCGAAAGTCAGCCAACAAGCTCTGTACATTCACGAATTCAAATCTAAATTTTCCGACATTTTAGCTTGGTTACGCGAACACAACTCGATATCTTGGCTTCTCAATAACACAGATCAGCTCAGCTACTAGATTCACTCAGCTCGGCGCTTTGGATTGAAACAGCTCGAAGCTCAGACAACTCCTTAATTTAGCTCGGCAAGCTCGGATAACATTCTACGACAAAGCTTGGTAATTTGAAATAGTTCAGTCTGAGAATTTTAACAATATGGTAGCTTGAATGTTGTACGACACACGATTGCACGTCACGATGGAAGGGCAGTTCTGTTCTCCTTCTATTGATAGCTCGGGAACATACTTCAGTTCGGCATTTTCTTTAGGAACACTGCTGCTTAATTTTTTACTGGTAACACTTGGCACTTCAACAAACAGTTCGGCAGTTTAATTCACACAATGGATACCATCTGCACTTTGGACCAAAGACAACTTGGCAATTTCTTGAAAAGAACAGCAATTATCACAACACTTGCTCGGCACCATCTCCATAGAGTCAACAACAATTAAGCCTGTAAATCTCGTAATTTAGGCTTTTGAATATAAAATCAAATTCATGTAATGTAGATGATTTTTTAAAGTTAATCCAGTCTATAAGTTTAAAACCAATTAAAATTTTAAATTTAAAACTTAAAACAAGTAAGAAAAACCCTAACTTATTGATTGAAACTTTAATCACGTACGAAAACTTTAAATCTTAACTATGTATAACGGGTAGAAATTAACTCTAAACCTAATGAAAACCTTAATCGCATATGAAAATTCTAAATTTCATATGTGTATATATTCTAAAGATCGAACTTGACTATGATAAAAACCTTAAGAGTCAAACTTTTGGCATATAAATGTATTAATTTGACATAAGAGTGATAAAATCTTAATTGAGCCTAATAATTAAACGGAATGCCAAATCATATGAAATTGCTAGCAAACAATTAGAGATAACTTCTAAATGTTTATAAACATAAAAATATTAAATTAATTCATTAAAAATTATAATATTATTTTATAATTAATATTAACCTTATATTTGTATAGATAAGTTAGTATTATGTTAATTTAGATATTATTGGTTATTTACATAATGTATACTAAATATTAATAATATGTGTAGACACTTAATTTTTGCCCCTTTTATTTTATTTTATTTTCTCAATAGGTCATAAATTAGGAAAAACACAAAAAAATAGGAAATTAAAGAAAATCCAAAAAAATAAAGAAATTTAGAAGAAATGAGAATTTTAGAAAAATACAAAAATAAGAAAAAACAAAAAAATAATAAATTTTGAACAAATATAAAAAATAGGAAATCTAATAAGAAGTTTAGAAAATAATTAAAATTTGAAAACAATTTAGAAAATAAAAAAATTTGAAAAAAAAATAGAAGATTTTATGGTAGATTTTTTAGTTTTGAAATAGGTTTAGAAGTTAGGTTATTGAACTTGGGTTTAAATTTAAATCTAGCTGAGACTGATCTAGTCCATATGTGCACATATGGATAAGATATAGGCCAATGGCCAAACGGATAAGCACTCGGACATATGTATTGAGTTTGGTTAAAGGTGAGGGGTTCGAATTTGGGTGGGAGTATACAAAGTTTTTTCATTTTTTTCATCACATTAGGAACTGCAATATGTTAGGATCTTATTATGCCACGTGTCCTAACACGTGGCAGCACCGAGTTAGACGACCCGTGTTGATGTGGTGCTACGTAGCATCCACGTCAACTACCAAATGTCACTATTGATACATGGCATGTTATGATCTGTCTGCACAGGTGACATGGTGCTACGTCAACCCCTTTTTCCTTCCCTTTCCTTCTCTTTCCCCTCCTTCCTTGATTTTCTCCAAATTTTTTGCACTTTCCTCCTTAGGTAGCCACTTTTGACTTGATTTTTGAACCACTTTTTGTTGCAATTTTGCCAAATCAATGGCGAAATTACAAACTAGACATGGCCTTCTTTGAATTAAACACAAAAGCAAGACCAGATTCATCCCTTTTGATACTCAAATCAGGCTCTAGAATTGGAAAAAAAAAAAAAACTTAAATTTTGTCATTTGCATTTAACTCCAATTCGAGCTTTCCATGTTTCTGAGTAAATTACAAGTATAAAATGGGTGTTGAGGGAGTTCATTGGACATTGACAACAAACATACGAACACTTACAAGCTCTCTCTCTCTCTTCTTTCTCTCATTTTCTCTCTCTAACCATAGCTCTATCTCTCTTTTTATTTGAGTCTCTCTCTCTCTAGCTCAACACTACGGCCTACTACCCTTACTAGCTTCCTTACCTTAAAAGCGTCCGAAACTAACCATCGCAACGCCTTGTCGTAGCCCCTAGCAATCACCATCGAACCATTGTCGCCAAACCCTAACTATTGAACCTTCACTTTCAAAACCACCACCTTCGACCCTCTCCGATCCAAACTAACCCCACCACGCACTTCGCCACATCCCTAAACCCTCGAACCAATACCCCTTGCGTACCCACTAACTCTAAAAACTGACCACCTAAGAACACTGCTGGCTACCATACCCAAACACCTACCAAACTACCATCCCAAGCTGCGGCGTAAAGCTTACCCCTCCAAAACACATAAATCCATCCTCACCGATAAGAAATTTGGTTCGATTTGCCTTGAACCATACTTGGCCATTGTTGCTGAAGTGGAGTTGGAGACGACTCGACCAGATTTGTGACTTAACTTGCGATCTGACCTGAACCTGGCCACCCGACTTGAAGTTCGCTCTAAGTTTGACTCGCGTGCCTATTGCACCCAAAGCTTTTTATTTTTATTTATTTCTTATTTATTTATTCCCTTTTTTAGTTGTTGTTATTGTTGTTGTTTGATTTTGTTTCTTTATTTTTATTTTTATTTTCCTTTCTTTATAATTGTAAATGTAGATAAAAAAAAGAAAAAAAAAAGAAAGAAAGAAAAGAGAAGAAAAAAAGGGTCGTTTATTTGTTTACTTTTTAGTTTTATAGATAAATAATAAATAAATAGGATAGTATAAATAAATGAATAAAGTTATTTTGTCACTTAGAAAATTGATTTTTCAAAAACAAATAAAAATAAATGGATTCTTTTTAAAGTTAGGATATTTTAGAATTTTCTAAAAAAAATAAAGAGTCCCAATTTAGGACCCTTTTTTTAGAACTTTCCTTAAATAAACCAAATTGAACTAAAAACATAAACTCGATCGTTTGTTCAAAATTAAAATCAACTTAACCCGCTAAAGTTTTACAAAAAGAACTATGTATATCGAATCCCAAATAATGGATACGTAGACACCTTTGGGGCGACAATAAAAATAAAAAAAATCTAGTTTTACTTTTTTTAGTTAGATTAATTAATAGCTTGAGTTTTATAAAATTAAAAAAGGTGATTTTTAAAATTAAGGTTAAAATTAGAAAGTCAATGGTACCCGTAAGAGTTTAAAATTTCTAATCTCTAGATCTAGATCTTTTGTTTCAAAACCATTGTACAAAATCGATTTTTATTAAAAAACTAATGGCTAAGTCATAACCAATTTACCCAATTGATTATAACTTAACTTTTTTTCTTAACTCTGGTTTGGTGGCGACTTCAAAACATTTTTAAAAGTATAAAAACTGGTTTTCTTTAAACCCTAGTCGAGGATTGGTATTAAACGAGTAAGGTTTAATATTGATCGATTTAAAGAAGACTTAATTTTTAAAAACCAAGAGGTAAAAAACAATGGTCAATAACATGATTTATAATTTACCTCAAAATTATATTATTCACTATTCTAAATATTATTTATAGGATTAGAAATGTGTAAGGAAATTCTACTATATGTTTATTGATTTATTGTATTTAATTTTCTATTTTCTCTGCTATTTTCTCTTTTTCTCTATTTTCTTTTTATTTCCAAATTATTTATATATAATACATAAAATATTTATAGAGTTGACCAATTCAACTTTTGACTAAGTCAAATCTCGACTAAGTCAAATCTCCTCATCTAATGCATTTAATTTTCCTTATCTTTTTTCTTCTTTTTTTTTTTTCCTTTAGCCATGAGTCATAAATCCTACAAGATTCTACAATTTTCTACCACCTTCTAACTTAATGCATAAATCAAATTGGAGTTTGAAAACCCCATTTCCAAACCATCAAACCTCCTCCCTTATTTTATGTCTTCTTCCTCTTGTTTTCTCTCAGTCATTCTATTAAACTTTCTACCATCACACAAACTTTGTATACCTATTTTATCTATACTTAAAGTAGGATTTTACTTCACAAAGCTTTAAGACTAAGAGGTAATTGAATTAATATTTATATAGTATTGTAATATTATTTTATATCTATGTTCTTTTGTTGTATATGCAATGTTATATAGGGTCTTGTATATTAGGATAGGTGACAAGATTTTTATGTATTCTAGCATCTTGGAACTAAAACTATACATATACATATGTATATAAATGTAATAGAATTTTGTGTATATATTCTTAGCCTTTTAGAAATTATGTGTATATGTATATATGTGCTATTAAACATATGAGGTTATATATATATACTTAATTGTAGAATTATACTATAAGCTTAGTTAGAGTATGTACATATATATGAATTATATTTAGATATATATATATATATATATAAATACCTAATAAGTATATGTACATGAAAGAACAAGGAAATAAGATAAGGAATATATATATAAATACTTACTTATATACCCTTAAGTAGTATAAAATATATACATACATAAGCTTATACATTGCAAAATGTTAAGTATATATATATATATATACATAAATGTAAACTGAAAATATGTATGTATGTGTATAGGTATCATATTGAAATTCTTTTAAAATAATACTTAGAAAAAATAGAAATACATATAATATACATGTAAAAAAGTATGTATAAATTTATGTATAAATATTTACAATAAAAAGTATAGTGTATGTATAAATACGTGTACATATGTATGCTTACACGTATAGATATACATATGTAAACATGTATATACGTATAGGTATATATAATAAAATATCAAACATAATAAAATAATTGAGGATATAAGTATGTACATAAACACATAAGTACACAAGTATAATTGTACATATACAAAAAAAATTTATTTAATGTAATATAATATAATATACAACACCTATATTACAAGCCAAAACTATAATATATAATTAAGGCCCATGATCCAGTAATTAATTAAAAATGATAGATATAAATATATTTAATAATAATATAAAATTTAAACCCTACTTTTAGTGGGCCCATGATTGAATTAAAAGTATTGTCTGAACGTTCTCAAGGATCAACAAAATGAGAACTTAAGTTTACATTTAGAAACAAATTAAAATTTTCCAATTCAAAAACCAATTATTGATAAAACCTGAGTTTGAAGAACTACGAGCTCTAAAGTCACTTAAAACCCTAAATCTTAAAATAAATAAGGAATTTTAACCCTAAGTAATTAATCAATAATTTAATTTGAATAATTTCATTCAACTTTAGAAAATTTCACAATTTTATGGGAATCGAATCATAAATTACAAAATAATGCAAGATGAAAACCCTAAAACAATTTCCTATAAGACTATGCCCTTATCTTCATGTCTAAGCCTTACACATTAATAAGTAGACCAACCAATCACTTTAGATAACTTATCAATTAAGAGTTGGAATTATTTATCAATTGATAACTTATCAAAATCTAGTGATAGGACATTTTCCTTATCACCCTTTCACTTATACTACATATGGACACTTTTTCACAAGATTTCACATATTTAACTTTATTAAATGAGATAAGACCATTCCATGACCCCAAAGTACATTAAATGGCAGATTTGAACAAGGAGAAAATGGGGGCCATCCTCTTGTCTTTCAACCATCAATCACTTTCTCTTACACACTACCATTTACTCCTTAATGCTTACATCATCAATAGTTGCAATTATTGACTTTTGTGTAAGCTACAAGACAATCAATTAAAGCTTCTTGCATACACTTCTTTTTTCATTCAAAAATCTGCCACTCTCTCCCTCTTTCACTCCCATTTTCACTTCCTTTTCTCTCACTTTAAACACAAATCAAAAGAAGAAATCCAACTCCACAAAATCCCAACATTGCTGCCACCATTTTTGCTTCCATATTCACGGCACCAAGCTTTATTTTGTGCCCTCTATTTGTTAATTTCAAAAACCACTTTTAGGAACTTTAAAATATTCTCAAAGCCTACTTCAAAGATCAAGACTCTAGTTCCAAAGGAGCTTAGAAGAAGGAGGAAAAACAAGGAACATAAGAGGGTACTTAATTGCACAACCATTGTTTCCACGCTTTTAGGATAAGTAAGTTGTTTCTTTGTGTTAGTGATTTAGTGTTACATGTTAGGGGATCATGTTTTCATGAAAATATTAGCATAATCATAAGATGATAAAATAGCTAGACCACCTTAAGAAGTAAGCTTGTGAACCCCTTTACATGAAAGTTGAATTATGAGCATGCTAAGTTGGTGTTATGTAAAGATATATGTTTAACACTTAGAATGGAAAATTTTAAGTTAAGAAAATCATGAAATGTATACATGAATGAGGAGACATTATGTCGGACGTAGAGTACATGTAAGTCATTTAGATGTTATTTCCATTTCTATTAAGTTAAAGATGCTTAAACCTAACCTTAAGTAAAAGAAAATCCATTACATGAAGCTTTTATAAAGAAACCAACCTTGTAAGATATAGATGATAACTCTTATTTTAAATACATTTCACATAGTGATTTTATAGTATTTCCCTTATATCTTTGTTTTCTTTTTTAAATAAATTGATACTTAATTGAGTAAAATTTCGATTTCAAGGTTTGAACGCGTTTTCAGATTGAAAACAAAGAAAAGAAATCAAGTTTCACTCAATTTGGAGTTTAAATGAATGAGTTATAAAGTTTTGAAGTTATATAGATAATAGGAATTTTGGTCAGAAAGTTACACAGTCTGGGACACAACTGTGTCCTAGGTTGTGTTTGGTGACGAAAAAAGAAACCTTACAATACATTATGAAAGGACATACTAGGGTTTCGCACATAAGTTTGGACATTCAAAAGAGAAGAGACTTGAAGAGAAGGAGAAGAAAAAGGCGAAAGAAACACCCAACTTCAAGATTGAAGAGATTTGTCATCAACAAAAGGGGTTTTTCATGTTTTATTTATTGATTTTGTTGCAATTCGTTTTTAGTTTCATTATGATAGCTTAAGATTTTTGTATTTAGGATTGTGGAACGTAGGGTTTCATGTGATTATTAGATTTATTTATAATTTTAAAAAAAAGTTTCTATTTTTTCTTGATTCAGTTATGTTATTTTATTGTTAACTGATATTTTTAGGGTATCAATCTATGATATTATGCATGATGATTGAGAAATCACATATGTAATGAGATCTTGACATAATTAGAGAGAATTACATGTATACTTAGAGATAAGATACATGTTTTTTCCAGAAAGTTGTTCTTTTGTGTGGGAATTCATTAAACATTAATGCAATTTTGAATTATATTACTAAGTGAAGAGATTCCGGTAAATAATTTAGAATTAGGTTTAATATGCTTGAGAAAGGTGTTAACTTTAATTGTGAATCCCTTCGATCAAGAATAATAGAGATTGAATTGGATACATTTTAAGTGGTCACATGTTAAATATTAGGGGAAATAATTCCTCAATACGTTATTACCTTCTTGAAGTTGTTCTTAATTTTATCGCTTTCTAAATTGCTTAATTAAGTCTCATAATTAGGTTAGTTTGTTAATTTTAGTATTTTTAATTCATTCAACTCATCACAATTTTTCGGTTAGATAATAAAGATAAGGTTAATATTAGTACTCGAGGTCTCTGAGGGATCGACTCAGACTCACATCCGCTATATTAAAACTGATAGGTGCACTTGCCTTGTATCAATAGACTATGATATGGAAGTTGTGATAAGTATGAGATCTACTATTTTCATGTAAAGTATAAGCTAAGTAATCATCTCATGGAAGAGAAGTTGAGTTAAGATTTGAATATAAGTAACCTAGGTTTATGATCAGCCCTTAAACTTAAGGAAATGATGAAACAAGTTGAAAAACCAAGTGAGAACCCCTTGGATTCATCATGACCAGATCTGAAACATAACTAAAAGCCACTGAAAAATATGATAAAACCAAGTGAACAAAGTAAAAATATCAACCAAGGTAAGTATAGCAGTATACAAAGCCTAAAACTCAAAATCGAGCCTAAAACTCTCAAGACAAGCTTAGAACTCTAAGTTAGCCTTTCATTAAAATTCTGACTAGCACTTTAAAATATTAAGAAATGTTGTTTTGAAGCCCATAAAAAATCTACTAAGACTCCATAAGCCCAACAAAGTCACTAACTTTAGTTTGAACAAAAAACAAGCCCATTTGACAACTTAAGCCCACTAAAGGGGCCATGAAGTAGTTGTTAGCTTTATGAATATATATCAAAGTTGTAGATCTGATCTCAAGGAGTATTTTAAGCTTAGGATAAAATCTTAAGACCAAGCTTAAAGAATTTTCCAAGTTACCAAAAAGCTTGTTAACTAAACAAAGCTTAAAAGCACTCCAAATAGTGAGGATCGCTACTGTTCTGACCTATGGGAAGTTTTCCGTGCCTTATTTCAAAAATCTAACCTCACCACATTAAAGAACACTTGAAAACAATGAAAATTGACTATAAGATTATAAAAATCATATTTAAAATGAGAAAGTTATACGTGATTGAACTTTTAAGTAAAATTAGGAAAAATTATGAAACCAAGTCAAAAGTATAACTTAAAGGGTTTTAGCTTAGTTTTCTAAGTTTTATTTCAAATCCTTATGGTATCGTATTTGTGATGTCCAGGGGACCCGGCTTTGGGGAGATGATCTATCCCATATTATTTTGATTGATCCATATAGCTGAGTAAGTAAATTCTCGATGACTCTTTATTTGATTTTACTTGTAAAATAGATGCACCTAAACGTATATATATAAATTTAGATGCTTGTAGGATATGGGAAATGTATATGTATGAATTCGTGGATGAATGCGATGACTTGTTAATTATATATAATAATGGGAATTGTTTGTACTAATTTATACATGCAAATTGTATGGAATGAAATTATTTGATCACCTTAAAAATCGAGTTAATCACTTATATAATTAGGAAATAAAAATGAATCATGCATTCCCCATATTGCATACGGATAAAATCGACTACCACTTCACGCAGAAGATGGGAAGGGATTCACAGGAAGACGTACCTCTTACAGGATTGGGCACTAGCTATGTCATCACATATATAGAGTCTTTATCCTAAGCTAATGGGCTTACTAGGCATCGGGAGATGCCAATTGTCGGTGAGGGGCCGAGTCTTGTGGCTTCTGCTTAGGGCGTATGTTTGTGGATTACGGAGGCCACCACACCGCTGACTTGGGATTTTGAAAATATGATTTATTATTCAGTAATGAAAGTATATATATGTATATATATACATAGTATTGTTTTGACTTAAGCACAATAGTGCTAATTAATTAAAACCTAAGGTCTAAAACCTGGATTTTGGTTTGGGTCGGTTAATTATCTCCAAACCCCAACCATAGGGAGCATAATTTTGAGTCGTATGCAGTTCCTAAGCCATTGCATGCATTGTTTAGCATACTGATTGTTCATGCATTCATATGATTGTGTATTTAATAAATTTCTATCATGCGGTATTGATGAGGGTAATTATCTCACTAAGCGTAAGCTTACACCCCAACGGTTCTTTTCCTTGCAGGTTGATCGATAGTTGGGAATGGGATAGGAATTGAGTGCAGAGTGCTACCATTGAATCAATATGATGAAAAGCTTGTATAGTTAATTCGGAATGCTCTGAAAAATGACTAATGTCTTAATTAAGTTTAGTATCTTTAGTAAGTTTAGAATTTTTTGGAATTGTCTCTCTTATTTCACTATTTTGGTAGGGGATACCGATTCTCTACGGTTTTGAGGAACTGTGGAAAAATGGATATCCATAATTATTTATATTATATAATGAGTCAATGAATTAAAATTGAAGACTCTAATAAATAACTATTTAAAGTCTTACAATCTCTGACTTGCAAGGCGATTTTCTTATCATGAGTGCACACGTGATATGGAAATTTTAGGCAGTACTACTAGGCCCCTCCTAAGGTTGCTATAGGTGCACTTTTTGGGATTTAGCTTCAATTGAAATTTCCTTAATCGTTCAAATAGCTTATGTAAAATATCCACATGATTTTCATCCTCCTTGGATTTGGTGATCATGTCATCTACGTAAACCTCGATTTCTCGATGCATCATATCATGAATCAAGGCAACCATAGTACACTGATCAGTTGCCCCAGCATTCTTCAACGCGAAAGGCATTAAACGATAAGAAAATGTTCCCTAAGTGGTAATGAAAGTTATTTTAATTTGCGAGAAACCATCCATAAACAAGAAAAGATGGCTCCCAACTGTGTTATCCACTAATACGTTAATATGCGGCAAAGGAAAGTTAACTTTCTCATTTTTCTTCAAAATTGGCATCACATTGGCTACCCATTTAAGGTAATCCAACACTTTTATGAACCTAACTTCTAGCAACTTCTTCACTTCTTCTTTTATTTTGAGGAGTATGTCCAGCCTAAATTGTCTAAGCTTTTGTCTTTTCGGTTTTATTTTCTCCCTGGTTGGCCATTTGTGAACTACAATAGATTAATCTAAACCAGGCACATCTTCATAAGACCAAGCAAAAAATGTCCAAGTATTCTGATAGCAATCGTGACAACTCCTATTTCTCATTATCTATTAAATTACCATTAGTTTTCAAGTTTTGTAGACTTTCCTCTATCCCCAGATTAATAATAATCACTTTATCCTGTTTATGTCGACGCCAACTCTCTTGAATTTCAATTGAAGTCTCAATATCATCTTCGACATTTGACCCAGTAGGGCCGAAGGTGATATTGCTACTTTCATTGTTTACATACGCGAGATATCCATTACATTCATTCTTTTTATCGGATCAAAAGAATAAAGGAAAAAAGAAAAAGGACAACAAATAAATAATAAAGAAGAATTGATAGAAAGAAAGGAATAAATTTTTTTGAATGAATGAATTCAAATTGTGTGAAAGGAAAAGTCTAACTAATTGGACTAATTATCGAAATTGAATGTTCCTAATTAATATAATTTTATGTCTCTAAAGAAACCTATTAACGGGAATGGAAAACTAGTTGCCCAATGAAATTGGTACGCCAATATCTTCCTTCTTGTCTAGACCGATGCTACATTGCTGAGTCAAGGCCTTAGATAGACTAGCTACTTTGGGTTCTTGAACACCAGTTGGTACTGGGAATGTTTGGCGGATGCCCGGAAAGTCCATGTGAGCATGGTACAATTAATCTCCTATCTTGCTTTTGGTTTTAGCCTTTGTTTCTTGAATCTCCTCCTTAGTGAGCTCCTACATAAGCCTAAATGTTCCAATCTGCTGCTTAGGCTGTTTCAAACAACCCCGTGTCCTCTGTCTTGCTTCTTTGATCACACTAACTTCATCGAAAATTTACAACTCTGGCTCTTCTAATTCTTCATCCCCGACATAAGGAATAGTCGTTTCTTTATAAATCTCATAGTCGTACTCCTTGAGGATAGTAACCAACTACCTGTTGGCTATGAATTTCACTTTTTGATGTAGACTGGATGAAATTGCCCCTGTTGAATGAATCCACAGTCTTCCTAACAGAAGGTTGAAAGTTCGCAGTAAATCTATAACTTGAAAGGGAATAGTAAGCACCCGTGGGCCTATCTAGACTTATAACCCAATTTCTCTTATTATCTCCCTTTTTGCTCCATTAAAAGCTCATACTAAAATCGAGCTGGGCTTTATCTCAGTTGCATCGACTCTGAGTAAATTTAGTGTCACTAAAGGAAATATATTGAGTGATGACTCATTGTCTATTAGAACTCGAGCAACCATTTTCTCTGTACTCTTAACTACTATGAAGAGGGGTTTCGTATGCTGGTCTCCTTCTTTACTTAGCTCATCTGGCGAGAATGAAATCTGATATATTGCAAATATTAAGTTTACTACCAACTTTAGTTTTTCTATAGAAATCCCTTCAGGTACTTTGACACCCTTTAGAATTTTGATTAATGCATCTTAATGAGTATCTGATGACAACAGCAGGCCTATTAAGGAGACTTAGGTCGATACTTTAGCTAACTGATCCATTATCTTATACTCATTGGCTTTCACTATCTTCTTGGTAACATTTTGATCTTTATTTTTCGTGTCATGAAAGATCTTTCGAGAAGCCTCTTTTACAGCAGTCTTCCTTTTGGATTCCTCGTTTTGGTCATAAACTTGTCTCAAGCGCGTAAGCCCACTAACTAAGGGTGATGGGGCCTTGGTTGTTTGATCCACCGCTTGGTAATCCGAGGTACTGCTTTGTAATTCTTCGGGGCTATTAGGACATTGAAAGCAATCTTCTTGGGCTTTCCCAATCCCTTAGCCTTCTCAGTCTTTCCATCATACTAAAAAACCAATGGCTTGGGCCCCATCTCTGATCATTCTAACCATCTTAGCCGCCTTCTTAGCTTCTACAATAAGTCTATCTTCTTCCTCAAATTCTGGACCCCATCCAATGGGTAAGGCATTAGTGTGTATGGTGGGCAAACTGGCGTAATCTACTAAATACTCAAACTTCCCTAACGATTCTCCTAGGGTATCAACCGTCGAATCTCTGACTTCATATCTTTTTCTAAGCTCCTTCTGGCTTGCCTTATATTCCAAGCTATTTCCTTAATAGTGGTGGGGAGACTATCTAGATCAATCTCTAGTTTATAAACTTCAACAATGATCATATTGATTGAATTTCTCCATGATTCGGTAGAGGGTTGTTAACCACATTGGGAGTGGGAGTCTGGATGAAATCCAATTGAACCAATTTGGCATTAATAAGATCCTAGATCTTATGTCTGAGTCTCTAACACTGATTTGTAGAGTGCCTCACTTACCCTAGATGATAATCACATTGAAGCTCCAGGTCATTATCCCTCGGTCTTTGTCCTTTCTTCGGTATTTCAAACGTTAAGAGATTCTCCTTCCTTAATCATGCGAGAACCTAGCTTAGAGTAATGGGAATATGTGTAAACTATCTTCTTTGTGGGCGGTTGTTCAGATTTATACTCAATGAGGGATTAGATCCTCTAGTTATGGCTATTGAGGTTGTAGGTTTGACAAGGTTGCCAATATTGACAACGCTTATAGTAGTTTCTTCAGTTTTGTTGGAAAATCTTAGGGGAGGTGTCTTCTTCTTAGCTGGTTCAAGATTAGGAAGCCTTTTAGTAGCAATAGCTTCCTCAATTTGGTATCTTGAGGGTACAATTTCTACAAAGTTGGCGGCAGGGTGCTCAATAAGATGTTGGTAATAAAGGCTTCTAAGAGTGTTAATGAAGGCGAAAGTCAGATCCTTTGCAGTTAAGGGTGTAGTCACCCTAGTTACCATACCCCTCCATCATTGGCCTTATTTCATAGATTATTTAGATCCCACATAGATGGGGCTACTTCGATGTTGACCTTATCTTGGTTATAGAAAGCTTGTGCTAACTTATCTTAAGTATCGATCTCATTTAAATCCAAATGGGCATACCAAGTAAAGGCAGGCCCAATCAAGCTATCCTAAAAAGTTTGGGCCATCACCTTGTCGTATTTTGTGTATTTTCCCATTTTCCTGATGAAAAATAGAGTGTGGAGTTTCGGACAACTAGTCCAGTCATATTTATCAAATTTCAGCACTTTAAATCCATCTGGGAAGTCATCGTCCTCATATGTCGGCAAATTAATTATCCCAATCTATTCAAACCCATTAACTATTTTTAGGGTTTTCATTTTCTCAATTAGCTTTTGCATGAACTTTCTTTCTATCTCGCGGTGTTTCTCTTCGATCTCCTTCCTTTATACCTCAATATTAAGGGCTAATTCTTCATCTTCTAGTTTGGAGGGAAGGGTCGTTTCTGCAGGATTCACTTGAGATCCTTATCTATCGTTAAGAATCCTAATAGCTTGAGTGAGAGCTTGAATCTGTTCGGCCATCTTGTTCATGGTTTCCTCCAGAGTTACTACTCTTGGGTTGGGCCTAGTTTGATTGACATTTCCAGTACCTTGAGTTGACATCCTGGCTTTGGAACGAGTGAATATCAGGCTTCTAGTTAAGTCTATTCATTTGGACGCTATCTTTAAAATCTTATGTGAAAACCCAAGTTTTAGACTTTTTGGTGAATTAAATACTTTTTTTTTTTGGCTTTTTGTTGTTCTGTTGTTTGCTTCATTTTTGTTTTTTTTTCAAAATTTATCTTTTTTTTTTCTTTTAAAAAGTCAACTAAACAAATAAATGAATAATAATAATAATAATGAGTAAGAGATTATACAATTAGTGAAAATTTTATTTACTAAAACTACAAATTCATTAATCATAGGATCTAACTTATACAACGGACTAAAAGAAAAGAAAAGAAAAACTCCTAACTGATCTTTCTAAAAACTTAAATCTTATATTTATAAGAGCCGACGGATCTGGCTGGGATGGGCTTCATCAACTTCCCTCATAAGTCTTCATACCGTAACATCCCTTTCTCTGATTTTGCTCGTCAAGAATTGATTTTCCTCTAACAGTCTCTCATTTTCCAGCTTTAACTCTTCAATGATTCTCTTCCTTTCTTGGAACTGGGCTTTAACTTTAGCTCGTATGGTGTCTTGATAGGCCTACTTACTAGGTGAAAGACAAGCTAGTTCTAGCCTGTGTTTGAATACGTTTAAAGCTCTATACTGTATCTTTCTAGTCTTATCTAATTGATCATAAATGAACTGGTCGGTGGCTTGGTATTCTTTGACTTTGTTTGTCAAAGTTCCCACATTGACTATCTTCTTAACTTCTCTCTGTTCCCACAGCTTTACGAGTTCTGCTAGTTGTTAAATTAGAGTAGCAGTAAGTAGACAAGGATCTTGATAATTCATCGTGACAACGTCCAAGGAGTCTTTGTAGGCTATCTCTTTAAATGGACTTAGTTGTTTGGTAACACAAGTTGAGAAATATCTTATACAACCCGTAATACTGATAAGGGGGACTCCTGTATAGTCGGCGTACCCCAAGACGGCTTGAGTGTAGTGGCTTCATCTAGCTATCCACATAAAGTTTACTGACTGCATTTTGCTGATAACCGAAACTCATCCATTAAACTAAGCTTCATCCGGTACCTTAAGGTGGTGGACAAAGTCATCAATTAGATTTATATTTTCAGTTAAGGACTTTTTGAGAAGATTCCCTCCATACCCTTGTACGTGACTAAGAAACTACACGGTAAGGATTGTACAGTTAGCCGTCAAATAACCGAGCCCCTGCTTCTTTAAGTGGGTGAGTATCCTAAACTTATTTGCCAGTAACGCCAGTATATAGGATTTGTTGGCTAGGAATTGAGTCACTAGCTTGGTAACTCTATAATGGACTTGACAGTATCTAAAAGGAAATAGCACTGTTCCAAACATTGCTACAATAAATGCGTTGACCCTCTTTTTAGCCTACGATTCATATCCTTCATAGAAGATCTAACGATATCTTTGATAGGCATTTGGGCTTCAAAACCACTCCACTAATCTTAAGATGCTGAGACATTTCTGGCCTTCTAAAGACATGAATGGTGCTAAGGTTGACTTCTTGACTCTCAACAATGTCATGAAAGCTTTCTTGAGCTAGACTCTAAGATTAAGGATAGTTATGCCTACTTCGAGGGGCGGGGTACGAAGTAGCTGTGAGCACTCTTCAATAGTAGGTGTCAATACATGTCAGCCGAAGTTGAAAGTTGTAGATTCTGGATCTTACTAATGGATAAGGGGCTGAATTAGAGGCCAGTGGAGCTGGACCCACATAAGGGATAGGACTAGCCTGATTTTCTTACGAATGTAGTCTTGCTTGGTAGGTGGAAGCTAGTTCAACCAATCTCTCCGGATAGCCTCGAGGAAGGAGTATTTATCCAACTGGACTTCATGGATGAATTCTGAACTGACACTTCCCTAACTCTCCATATCTATATTATAAAAATATATATATAAACAAAATAAAAGGCAACGGTTATTTACAATAAGGCCACTAAATTTAGAATAAAGTTGGATATGATGTTAATAATTTCGCAGTTTTTTCAAAAATTTTCTTAAAAATTGCACAGCCTTTCACTGACTAAGGAGCAATAAAATAAAAAAAAATAAAACACATATAACATAAGGAAATAAAATATTCACAAAAAAAACAAGCATAATCTAACATATAAAAAATGCAATATGTTACATATAGATGTAATGCAGTAATGTTAGTAATTAATAAATTATAGGAAGCATGATGAATCCGTAGTCAAGGAGCACCCTTATATATAAGTATCCGTAAGCTTCATTTTTTAAAAAATCCTATGTCATATATTTGTTCCTTGCTTCTCCTTGAATGCTACCACCTTCATGCCCTATAATCTAATATACAAACTTCCATTTTTAGCAATTTGCTTACATCATCAACTTCTCTACATATGATTTTGGTGCCATTTTTCTTATCTTGAGGTTCTATATCTGTATATGCTCAAAATTTCGAATTCAAAGTAGTCGTCCTCCAAGATTAGGTAAGAATCTTGATCTAATGTGTTGATGTTTTATATTAGTTAATTTTAATAGGATATGCTATAAATAATCTAGATTTAGTATTACAATCCATTAACTAGTATTTAGGGTAAGACAACTTGAAATTTATTTTCTTATCCTTCCATTGAATTTTAGCATACATAGATGACTATAGGAGGTGATATTTTTCTTTTAATGCAATTGCAAGATTTGAATTAAATCTTTATAGTTGAAACAATTATCATTCCTCTAAAATTATTGTTGAACATGACATAGGTAGTAGGAATTTTAAGGTTTTATACTTATTTGTCAAATTGGATAAAAAATGAAATGGAAAGAAAATCAATAAATTAAAAATGAATTTGGCGTGCTTAAAGTATCATGATTTGTACGGTACATAAAGGATTCATTAAAATCATTTAGAATGGAATTGATAAGAATCATGACACTTAGATATATAAACTTATCTATTATGAAATTAACAAAATGATGATTGGATAAGTAGGTTAAGGATCCCTTGATTCATAGAATCATTAAAAGAGCAAATATGGTTTAAAGATGAGATATAAGATAAAATTGAAGTGAATTATTGTGATTAGGCATATTTGATATTCAGTAATTAAGACTTAGGAAATTAAGATTATAAGAATAGATAAAAATCAAGGAACAAGTGAAATTATGAAACCATAATCTACCTATTGTATGCACAAGAGTATAGGGATTTAGGTAAGTGGAACTTACACATAATTTAATTGAATTTGGTAAATCAATCTATCACTAATTGTAGAAAACAATAGAAGTTAAGAAAATTAAGAATCCTTAAGCTTATTGATGCATCATGCCTAAGGAAGAAAAATAGGGAAACTCAAAGTGTATAATCTTTTAGGATCTCAATTACCCTAATTAGGAAAAGTAGTATTGGGGTAGAAATAGTTAACTATATACTTGTATTATTGATAATGTCTTCTAGGTTATTTAGATTATACTTTAGACTATCTTGAACACTACTTTGACTAGTTTCGATAGATAGGTAAGTATCTATGATGACTATCATCTTTTGTTGTATTTGTAGTATTAGTTGCACTTAAATGATAGTCTAAACTGGTTATGCATAGGGGTTTGGGAAGTTCTTGTGTTTGTTTAGTTAATTTGATTGATAAGCTACTTAAGTAGAAGTGAAAAGTGTAACACCTTGAAGATATGAAGTCACAATAGTTTTACCGTGCAAGCCATTCTAAAATAGAAGCTAATTTCATAGCCGCTATTGTAGACTTAGTTTACACAAGGCAAACCTAACTCAACCACTTTGAAGTATCCAATTCTTTATCTTCTTGTTATTAACCTATGGTGTAATCTTTAAGAATGATTATAGAAAAATGAATTTGTAACTAAATCTTTCCAAAATAATTGAGTTTTTGTTGGTGATACTGCATAAAATATTTCAAAACTAGCAAGTATTACGAAATTATATTTGCATAGAAAAAATAATAAGTCAAATACAAAAAGTGTAAAAGTCTGCAAGTTTCTATACTCAAAATACACATCAATAGTAGAAAACTAGAGGGCTACTTAAGGAGACCCCAGTAAGTTTCCTAAAGGTTGGTGAAATTGATATTTAGAACATAAGTTTAGCTAGTTCTTCTTGATCCTCACATCCGACCTCATTTTCTAAACTTCCAGAATTAGGTGAGCTTGTAAATCTACTAAGAACTTGGAAAACAACTATACAGAATGAGTGAGAACTTATTTAGTAAGTAGGACAAAGACATATGTATGTATTTAGAACATCATAACCAAGGTTTCCATTAAGTTAGTTAGATGCAATGCATGTACAAGTAACATTGAATGATGTTATCCGGTCCGTTGTGAAATTAGAGAAATTATATTCATCCTAACCTAGGTTGAGGGGTTTGATGTCATTCACTTGCAAATTGAATTCAAACTAGGGCTTGTTTAATGGAGAACACTCTTCGCCTAAAACCACCTTTAAATTATGGCCTTGTCTCTTGTTAGTTAGTTTGATTAAGGGTGAGGTAAAAATCATTTCAGTTATCCTCATTAAAGGAATCCATCTTTGGCCTTAGAATCCTAGTTGTTACCCTTAGTGAATTGTGATACATGTCAAGTTAGAAGTTAGGCCAAGTTGGAGTTAATTCATTTTTGGAGTGATAAACCAATTCAAACAATCAGAATAAAACAAAGAACACAAAACAACCATAGCATAGAGCTTAGCTCCCATAGTAGTAATAAGGTAAGACTTAAGCAGATGCATGACACATGTACAACCAACTAAATTACAACTACAAGCTAAAGACATACCTAAGCTTCTAAGTATTATAAAATAATACTCCAAAATGTTGCAAAACATTGATCTCACTTACCTTGATGTAGTGTCATTTTATCCTTGGTTGTAGTATACGTCTTCATTAACAGTTCCCTGAAATTTAATACATAATTTAATTCTTATCACCATATGGAATAAGAATTTATTTTCAATACTAGATAAGTTTTTAATTCAAGTTAAGTGAGTTTTTTAGTTGTTTCTTAAGTTTTTATTTAAGTGAAATAAGTTCAGATTCAGTTTCTGACAATGGTTTTAACCGACTATCCTAAAATAGGATCTTATTTAAAGAATTCCTGTCTTATGTTCTGACTTTGGAAATGGTGTAAAAGTCCAAATATAACTCACTTTCTAACTTAGGCCAATTTTTAGTATACTCAAAATTTTCAACACTGTGTTACATTTTCACCTAGTTTTTAACAGAATTTTTAACTCGCTACTACTTTTACATTTTACTATTTACATATAATCTAACTTACCTGAGTTTCAAACCCTTAATAAGCCTACGAATGCAATAATTAACAACTCAGTCCTATAATCATTTATATACTTTCCCACAACACCTTCCACTTAGTATAAATTCATTAGAACTTTTAGAATTGAGCTCCTAAACTACCAAATACCCACTTAAACTTGAAAATCATTACCTTAAAGCTTCAATTTACTTGCTTTTAGCTATTGCATGTTGAAAAATATAGATTGAAACATGGTTTAATGAAAATACAACATAGCTCCTTTAGGAAAACCCACTTTTAGCTCATTATTTTGTGGAAAACAATTTTTCCCCAAAATCTAACCACCAAAATTTTAAAATCCAATCACATAACATTAAAATATAACCTTTTAAGAGTATACTCATCAAATTTTAGGTCGAAACAACAAAATTTGAAAAATCTGGTTCAAGATTTGAATTCCATATGCAAAAATATTTAGGAAAACCAAGTTTTATTTTTAAGCTTGTTTGATATTTTTCTCAAATTTTAGTTAAAAATGAGGTAAAGTAATTACTCATTGGAACACCACACTCCGATTGCTGTTAAGGGATGAGGTTTGTCTACGAAGCTAGACGTAGGATTTCCCTTCTAACCATGGTTCTCATTTACTTCTAGAAACTCTCTTAGTATGGAAACTCTAAAATGCCCTAAAATTGCACTATTTTCTAAAAATTTCCCAAAATTCATTTCTCCCCCACTCTACCTCTCACAATTTTTCCTTAATATCACAAGTGACCAAAGTTAGGAATGAAGGTCAGGTTATGTTTTTATAACAAGGGTTAAGGTGTTTTGTTGAATTTTTTTCTTGCCAAAATGTGTTACAATTGCATGTTTAGGTGCCCTCTTCTTAAGTTTTGAGTCCACTAATTCCCTCAAGGTAATCTCCTGATCATGCCACACTTACCATAGGTTTTCTCATGATGCCACATTTTTTTTTATAAATTTTTACTATTTTCCTTAATAATTTTATATATTTTTGCATATATTCAAGTATTTTAAATAATTATGGGTACATATATTTACATAATAATTATATTCTATGTGTATATATGTTTCTACATTTTATTTTATATCATTTAATAATTTTATAACTCATATAATTCACCTCTAAAGATTCATTAACTAACGATGTTAATTTTGCACGTTTCCAATACATATATAATAATATAGTAAAATTTACTATTTTTAGCTATATTTTTATTACTTTATTATATTTTCAAAATTCAAGCCTACAGGGTGTCCTTGACTAATGTTTTCAATCCAATTCTAGGTTTTTAACTTAATTGAGTAACCTTCCTAAATGCCCTAAATCAATTACTCGAAACTTAGTTGTGCAACTACGAGGCTTACAAAAAGTAATCTTATTTGGTGCTTGTAAATTATTGTTGTTATTGATTGTATATGGAAATCGGTTTATCACCAAATGAATGAAGCCTAAGCATATCAAAACCTAACTAAAATAAGTCATGCATTGCATCCTTACATATTCTATCTTTATTCCCATCGTTATTACACAGATAACGAAAAGAATGTCTTAAGTTGAGGTTCTTCTCAAGCAATTACAAAGTAAGTGATTCTAAGGATTGTCATGTAATTGTATGAGCTGTGATCATTATTTTGTTGAGAGTTGCATGCATTTGTAGGTGTCAATAGCCAAAAGGAACAATTCCTTTCCATTCCCTAGGGTGGTAGCTTAAGAGATTCTCTCTTGAGTGAGTAGTTGAGAGATCCTTCTCCTATGGTCTCTTTATTTGAATAGGATTATGAGTAGCTAAGGATGTATGCAAAGTAAAACAACGTGATTTAGAATGCCAGGACAATGATGGAATTACAAATTCCTCAACATCTTTGCTTAGTTGCATGAGATATTGCATTCATATGTTTGATAACTTGCATGTTTTTGCTTACCCATGATACGGGTAGATATCTCACTAAGTTAGAGGTAGCTTACACCCTAATAATTCCTTTTGTAGGTTTTTTGATACAAGATTTGGGTTAGGATTAGAGCACAAAGTGATTTTAACTCAACCTTTAGAAGTTACACTTAGTTATGTAGGGTTGAAGAGCTAGATGAGGTTGCCAGGCGAATGTTCATAAAACTTATATATATATATATATATATATATACATACACACATACACATATATTTGTTTGAAATCAAATTTTCTGATCTTTTCTAGCTTCATCTTGAATTTTCAAGTTTTAAAGTCTTGTTTGCCTTATCTTATTATTTGGTAAGAGATACTGGTTTTTTACGGTTCTTATTGATTACAAAATATTGGTATCCATAGTTATTTTTATATTTAATCAATATTATGTATTAATGTTGAATATCATGAGTGATTAATTAAATAAAGTTTTGCAATATTTGACTTACAAGGCGATCTTTACGTTGGGGGTCCACACATAATATCTTACATTCACATCTTAGCATAGTTTCCCTTGGTAGGTTTGTAGAAACACTTATGCACTCAGCATCCTAACCCGTCCAATGCTTTAACTTCAATAACCTACAAAAAAACTATATGGGAATAAGCCAAAGAACCACGAATTCAGTAAAGGGCAAGAGACAAAAAGTAAATACAATTGAGCAAAACAAACAAGTTATCAATCGTTTATTACGTGCAATGCATGAAAAGTAATGGGTCATTTGGTATATCATGAAGTTAAAGAAATTACATCCGCCTTAGCCCTAACTCGGGTTGAGGAGTTACGATATGAAGGCTACAATATCAATCATAAAGGCTAAAATGCACTCACAACAAATTCCAAACTTGTGTAATAGAGACTTTACTTTTCTTACAACTATCTTTGAACTGATGTCTCCAATCTTGCTGGGACCTTTTCTCTTGCCACTCAGTTCGACTAAAGCATATCTCATCTCGTCAATGGGTTCATAATTTAGTAAGAGAAAAACCTAACCATCCAAAAGTGAGATGTAATGCATGTCCTTTTAAAGCTTTAATTTGTATTTATACTAATCCAATTAAAGGTGATCAATCAATTCCTAACACACTAAATAGAGACAAGCAACACAGCATAACATGTAGCTCTGCTACTAGCCAGTACTTCAGTAACTAAGTATATGCATAGTATGTACACAAACAACTACTAATAACTACAAGCGAGCATATATTCTGGTCTCCACAAATACCACTTATCTATACTTGAACAAGTAGGCTATCTTGCGATCTTATCCCTATCGAAGTCCTAAACAGTATAACAAAGATGTAGATTTTGTTGAGCTTAAAAAATTGTTATAGTTTATACAATTTACATAGTTTATAGTTTCGCAACATATTTATGTTGTTCTAATATAAATAAACTTGGTGCTTAGATTTATATATAAAAATATCTCTATATATCATATAGTATATTTTAAGAAAAATAATACCAACGTAAAATATGAACATATATAATAAAGTATATAAGAAGATATGTACATGTATACATATCGCATAGTTATAATATTTTTATAAAATGGATGCGACATCATTACAGTTATATTACACATAATAAACTATATAATTGTAGATACATGTGAATTGCATAAAGGTAATTCATATATGTGATACTTATTACATTTATGTCGACAGCAAGATAGTAAGTGGAAATCGTACTTCTTTTGATATTTTGGAAATTTTTTACAATATCTTAATTACATCGTGAACTTTGTCGGTCAATTAGCAAGTCAAGCTGTTGAAGATTAAAATTCCAAGTCTTTGATGTCATATTGTTAACTTGGGTTGGTGTGGTGCCCTAGTGATTTGCCATCAATCAACTTTCACACGTGCGATCTTTAGATGATAAGTGATAGTTAATCGTGTTTTAAATTAATATATATATATATTTATAGTATTAAAGGTACACTTTAATTATTTAGTTATTGTAAAACTATATATATATATATGTATATGTATATATATATACACTCCTATGTATATTCATGACTAAGTCTTTTTCAAGGAGTTCCTATCTCATTAGGTATTTTTATTTATTTAATTATTGTAATTCCAAAATATTAATTTCCTAAACCAAACAGTTTATGGCTAACATTATTAATAGAAGCATGTTATTCTAATCTTGCTATTTTTATGGAATGTCAAGCTTGGCTACTAAGACAAATATATATATAAATGCAGGTATATATTTGTTAATGTGCGTGTGATTATAACAAAAAAAATGGATGCAAATTCTGTAGGTGTATGTGAGTAAATCATCATGACTTCTCCTTATTTGCAACGTTGGTTTACTATTCCTAATATATGCTTTAAGAAATGTTACTTGATATGAAGCATCCTGTATCTACATTCAGCCACTATAATTATTTTAACAAGTACTTATCATTTGTATTTAATTGTTAATATGACGGTTAGAATAATTTTGTGGGGTCTAATAGTAACATATTAGCATATATGAACATATCACCAAGCTTTGTAGGCATGATATTATGTGTATTATATACATATATTTAGACCTAATCATTGGGCTAAATTAGTCCAAAACCACTGGTTTAAGGGTTGACTCAAGGCTAAATCGGGCTCTACCCTTGAGGCCATGGGCTCGAGCTAGTTTGGTATAATTAGCGGTTGAAGGGCTGGTTTGAACTATTCTCTTTTTTTTTTTTTTATAATTAATTCCCTTCATATTTTTTTCCCTCGTTTCTATAAATAATTTTTTGTCTTATCTTACACTTCTATTTTTTTCTCAAATTATGGTAACATTTTATGCATACATATTTATTATATGTATTAACATATAAATGATTTTTCGTTATCTTCGGTTTGAGTTTTATTTCCTTCTGAAATAATTGATTTGAACCGCATGAGTTTGATCATAGTTTAATAAAAAAAATTTGAGTAATGCTAAGTAAAACGAGAGAAGTTACAAATGATAAGAATTGTCGTTTGAATATAAAAAATGAGAATGTATATTGTATGGAAAAGATGTGATAATGATTGATAAAAAAAATATGTATTTAATAATTTAAAATAGAAAATATGTTGGGAAAGGAAAATTTAGAAGAAGGTGTGGAGAAAGGGAGATTTTTTTTTTCTTTTTTTTTTTTTATAGTGTTGGGTTGGAACTGGCCTAAACAGGTAGACTAATCTGCTAGGTCGATTGAAATATTTAGGCTCTTAAGACTCGGCAATTCTTAGGTTAGTTTGGGTCTACCATACTTCTAGCCTGATCGATTCACAATTCGAGACTGACCATAAGTCTATATATATTCATATATTGAAAAGATGAGTGTTGCCATTATATATTTATGACTTAGCCTTGGCATGTGAATAAATCAAGAAATAAATAGGATATTAAGAATTAAGAACAAAAGAAATAAACACTATTAAAGTATCTTTATTATAAAAATAATACAATTACTAATGATTTTTCTATAATACTACTAGATACTACAAGAAAAACATATATAATTATAAAAGCAAAATACCTGAAATAATTTAATACTTAAACTTTAAAAATTTACCTAATCTTCAACTTTTTACTTAATCTATTCAGCTCCTTTGATTCTTCTTGAGCTAAGCCAATATAATAATTTATTTATTTTTTTTCCCCTGCTTTTAAGCATGGATAAACTTCAAGCACTCTTCCTCTCTGTCACTTTCGGTTATATTGATGTACAATAGCTTAATAGCCATACTTATAGCCTCCTCTTGACGCGCCAAACTTAAGGTGGTTTGTATATGTTTTATTTATTGTTTTTTAACTTTTCCTTTTTCTTTGGTTGAATAGGTTTTTATTCCCGTTGGATAATTATGAATATGATTTTTACGTTTATCCGTTAGCTTTGCTCGCAGGAAGGGCCTTCGAGGGCTTATTTTATTAGCTTATTTGAGATTTTTTTTTTAAACTATTGGCAGTTATTGTATTCTCCTTATGTTAGCAATATTATATCAATTTTTCTATATGGTGTTATCTTCATCAGCCGAAATCTAATTCCTCAGCTGTAAGGATTATAGCTTTTCAGGTAAGCTTTTTTGAGTTTTCTATTATTTATTCATATCAATATCATTAAACAATATCTAATAAAATATTATACTGATGGCGGTGATGATATGACAAATTTATTTGAAGCGCTTTTAGTAATTCATTTTCACGGTTTACATGCCAACTTAAATTTCTTAATACAATTTCGTGTATTTCTTCATGTGTACATTTACCGCAATTCGTTACAGGTGTTTTCCTACAAACAACTTCAAGTCTAATGATTAATTCTAATATAGCTCAAATCACAAATTTACAATGCTAGAGTAACTAAGCTTTGACCCAATAAACTTTAATTTATAGTCAAAACCTTTGCATTTCTATTCGTTTTTAAATTTCACATGGCTATCTCTTCCAATTTCAAAACTTTATAGCAAAATTTGGTGTGAGAAAAATTTTATGTAGTCCTAAGTTCTAAAGTAAGCCCCTAAAATGGAACTTTACCAACTTATTCTAGTGATAAAATTTAAAAAGTTACTTTATCTAATTTGTAGTATGTCATTATAAGATTTAGTTAATTTAGAGTTTTTTTTTTTCCTTTTCGTTGACTCTAATTACTAAACTTTTTAATGTAAACACAGTTGCTAAATATACTTATTATACCTAAACTAGCATCTTAAAATTTGGGAGATTTCAAACTATTTTTGGGGCTTTATGATACCATTTGGGTGTTATCGAAATTAACTTTTCGTTAGTCCTATATTCTGATACAAAGGCCCTAAGAATACACTATTAGTGTTCTTTCTTAATAGAATGTATGTAACATAACATACTTGATATGCTAAAACTTACAGGGTTACTTTATTTTACTTTTGTTGTATCTTAAAATTACTAGCCCATACTAAAGGGTATTACACTCAGCATGTACTGTGGCATCCTCATCATTATGGAATTCCTCTATTACTTCCTCCATATTTGCACTCTCAGTTTGTGTTTGTCTTAGTAAACAATCAAGAAGTTTCTAAAGTTAATGAATTTTTACTTCTTGATGTTTAAATATTAATAATTATACTAAACTTGTTTTTAATTCCTAACTTATCTAAAATATTAACAAGTTTAGATAAGAGATATTTTAAGCCAAAAGCAATCACTAGTAAGCAATTTCAACTCTTAAGTAGATAAATACTTGATTCGTACTCCTTATCCTAAGCTTAATTATATGCAGATGGCTCTTATAAATCTTATGATGTGTAATTGATTAAGCCATCAAGCAATATATCACAAAAAACAATAAATAGGGTACTAATAAAATAGAGTATAGGGATAAAAAAAATTAAACAAGCATATATAATGTTCCGCCTTGTATGTTAGTCCACTTTTCGAGGCCACAGCTTGAGATATGGTTGTTCATATTGTAGCTGCACTATTTGAAGAAAACTCTTACAAAGAGGTCAACAGTTCTTGTAATTCCACCTTACCCATAAATCACAAGTCTATAAAATCTCCCTTCTAAGTTCTCTCAAATGGTATTTTAGTAATTTTTAAAGAGATGAGTAGCTCCTTTGATGATTACAATATCTTTTTCGGCACTTTTGCATAATGCTTAATAAAAAGATATTTCTCAAACTTTCAAGCTCTATCTCTCAAATCACATAAACTTTTTGAGCTTAGCTAAACCGACATATCATGAAAACTTTATAGCTCTTTCTCTTGCTTTCTATATATTTTCCTCTAATCTCAGTGTCTTATATGCTTCTCATTTCATCAATCACCTAACCTTTAAATATTTGTAGTTTTCGATGTTTAATTGTTCTCAATATGGTAGTCGTCGTTGATAGCCATTGCATCTTAAATCTTTGTGATCTTATTGATTTACTGTCTTTGAGATATGTTTATCTGTCATGCAATACCATCCATGTATCTTCTTCATTTATGTGAAAACTTGTATTAGTATGTTGTATCACATGTTTCTAAAAATCTTCAAGAGTATTGGATACACATTTCTTAGCTAGTTTAAATATATTATCCAAATATATCTCCACGGTACTAGGTCTTGACCTATACTTGTAGTAATAGGATTTTGATATGTTATTTGCTTCTAAAATATCTTTTGCACTTACGGTAAATCTATTTTTGATAACATTGTTAAGTCTTAAGCTTCTGATAAGATTTGTTTTCTAATAAATTCTTTTTCTTTTCTTCTTTTATCTAAAAATAATGTAGTTAGGTTTTTCTCTTTGTTTGATTAGCTTCTGATAAATGTAGGTTCTAAATCAACATCCACTATTGATGCTTATCTTTTGGTTTTTGATTCTTTAAGTAGCACCTGATCTTTTCATTTTTTTATTATTTTGACTTAAAGTACCATTAAGAATATATTTCTATATTTGCACACTATAACTTGATTAATAATAACAAAATACCTTTTATACATTTTTCACACATATTTTGTTATCATTTAATTATATTTAACTTGCGATTTTATCATAAAAAAATCCTTTGATTCAGGTTCTTCTACTAACAATCTTGCCTATTTTGATTATGAAAATATATTTGTTCTCTTTATCGAAAAATGATGAAGTTAATATAGATAAATTTAATGTTGATGAGCAATCTCGCATTTTGTCAAAAATATGTTCTATTCGTGAAATATGTTACTATTTAATGTTATCTCTTGTTTGAGTACTAGCTTTTGATTCCATAGTTCTTTCATGAACTCAAAAAATATCTTTCTTTTTTTTTCCCCTTTATATTTCATTTCCATTATTTTGTACTATTCTTTTTCTTTTTATTATACTTTTCTGTTTTTCTCTTCCTTTTTGTTTTATTCATTTGTATTATACTATTCTCCCCCTTCTAATTATCATGAAAAAATAATAGGTTTTACTTAGGGTTAAGAATATATATCACCTACTTTTTTTTCTCATATTTCTCCCTTTTTGTGTTCTAATTTTGTATATGTTCCCCTAAATCTATGAAGGTTCTAATATCATTCATTTTCTGATTCTTACTTCTATATATTGCTATGTTTATCAGTAAAGATCAATATATCACACCTTATCTAACTAAAGCATCAGATATACTATTGTAGATATTTATCAAATCTTCACCCATGTACTCATATTTATTCATATCAGATGTGTCCATGTAATTTTGCTATCTTTATGTCTTGTTTATCAAACTCATTAGATTTTTCAGATCATTCATAAGATATATCATTTGAGAATCAATCATAAAAAAATCATCCAATCTGAACTTTTTATAATGGATTTTGATATATATCCTATAGAGAATTCATTAAATATTTTCTCAATTGAGAAAGCATAGACATTTTTAGCTCTATTTTCAAAATCATTATTTTGATGTGTTCCTATATAAAATTGATTAGTTATTCGAATCATAAAACAAGTCTCCTTGAGACTTTTTCCCTACATTTTAGATAAAGCAATATAAATATATATATTTATATATATATTCAAGAAAATCCTATAAATCAATGTAATAATAATCATTTCAAGCATATTAGAATCATATATTCTAGAAACTTGTTCTTACATTGAAATGTTAGATTGCAATATGAACTTTCATTTGGAATGAAATTATGTCTAGCTCTCATATTACCTTGTCCTTTTCAGAGTTTAAAAGAATGTTTTAGTTCTTGTAAGTTTGTTTCAATATTCCTTAAAGGTTTTCTAATCTTGAATTTTCCACTAATTGGTTCTGTTCATCCTTAGATCATCTTATATGTCATGTACTTTTCTTATTATGATATTCATCTTCTTTGTTGTCTTCTTCAGTTCTTTTATGTGCATCTTTTCAATACTTCTAAGCAATTGTTTTCAATATATTTCTTTAGGGTACAAATATATCAACATTATTAGATCTTGTTCCTTCTCTATTGCTTTATCATGAGAACTTTGTTGTCTGTCTTTGTTCTATATTGTCAAAACTTCCATAGATTCCTTATCATTGACGATAACAACATTTATTATCACTCCTTTATCTGTGTTTTGTTTAGATGGTTCTAGATTAGGGTAAGCTAGAAAGGTCTGAAAATTTTCGATTCCTTTTCTAACTTCTAGAAATTCTCTTCGGAAGATGGATTTGAAGATTATCAACGTTCATGTTTTCTTTTGAGTTGTTCTAATACTTCCTCATCAAAATAAGACAATATAGAACTTCTTTACTCATCGCTTATTGGTGATCCTCCACCATACATAAAAGCTGGGGGGAATTTTTCCTTTTTTAGTTCCTTGAGATAGTCAATGACTTCTTTTGATCTTCCATTTCATATTTCATGCTTTCTCCTTTCTTCTTCTTTAATGAATTTGTTCTTTTGATCACTTAATTCTCTTTGTTTTCCAACTATCATCTTCATTATTATTATTTTTTTATTTAGCTTTCCAAAATCAAATCCCTCCCATTCTTTAATTGGATGTTCTACCCATCAAGAGCTTCTCTCTTTTGCATTGTTTTATTCATAAATGATTATATAGTTTATTCTATTCTTGACTTGTTAGACTTTTGTTATGTACTAAAGTAGCGAAGCTGTAATAGTTTTGCTGTGTAAACCAACCTATGATAGTAATTAACCTCACAATACTAATCGTACATACGATTTACACAAGGCATATATGACTCCTCTCTTTGAAGTAAATAATCACTCATAATTAAAGATTAATTTATATATATAACTATAACTTTAAGTCATATTTACATAAGGATACTCATATTATCCTACATTCTTAGGATTTTTCACATGTTAAGGTAGTCTAATAAGTGCATATTACATATTACATATTACATAATCGGTCCAAAAACTTAAGAGCTAGTAAAGAACTCTAAAAGACTCGAACATTTCAACCAACTTGATCCTCACTCCCCCATAGCTTAACACTTGAAAAAGATACTGACCGCAGGATAGTTATAGCGTGGCAAATTAGTCAGTACTTGTAAGAAAATTTATAAAGGTATGAGCAACCAACAGCTTAGTAAGTTAGGATGAAGATTTAAGAATGCATAACAAACATAAAAAAGGTTTTCAAACAATTAATTATATGTAATGCAACAAGCAAATGTTATCACATAACGTAGTCCGGTCCATTATGAAATTAGAGTAATTTTACTCACTTTAATCCGAGTTGAGGAGTTTTCATGTTTATGCAACAGCTCACAATCAAACCTGGACTTGTGCAATGGAGACACTACTCGCCCATCCCATGACTATTCTTCTAACCATTACCCTAATCCTTACTGTGACCTCCTCTTTTGTCGCTTAGTTCAGCTAAAAATGAAAAAAAAAAAAAAAGAAGAAGAAGACCATTATGCTATCCTATGCTATCTTTTTCAAAGGTATTGGTATTTGGTTGGAGAATCCTAAATATCCCTTAAAGAGTTATAATACCCGTTTAATTAAGGTATTTAGGTCAGTTATAATTAAGTTTGATTTAGGGTGATCAAACAATCTCACACCACTCAATTCATAACAATCACCAAAACATAACATAGATTTTTAGTACAAAATTAGATACACATAAGCATATACACATATAACTTCCTACAAGCACAATCACATGCAATCCTAAGCCTCTCAGTACTTTAATATGGTACTACAAAATACAATGAAGTATTGAACCCTGCTTACTTGAAGTGTCGATTAGCTTACTCAACTTCTCGCAGGTTACTTATTTTCGCATGTCCTATAATATAAATACTCTTTTAGTAATTATATCGTTAGAATATATATAAACTTTATGTTATGATTTGACTCAATTTTCCATATATATATATTATTTATTTCTAATCTATTTTAGGATAGTTTTGGAATTGGTTTCCAAATCTCTTTCTAATTTAAGTTCTAATTCAATTTCAACTACTGATATTATATGTAAAACATAAGATCTCATTTCGAACCATAATGTAAAATTAATTACATTATGCTCAAGTATCCTAAATATCACTTTTAGCCCTTTACTAGTGTTCTAGTCCATATGGTACATCATACTCCTAATTTAATTGCCAAATTTACTTTTGATGTGAGAAAATTTTATATTTTTTATATGATTACCCTAATTTAAGTTTGCTACCAGATTTATTATATATTACTATTATTATATTATCAAATTTAATATAACATTTTCTATTTATTATATTTCCAATTTCACATGTTATTAATTTACATATATTTACTAGACAATATATATATATATAATAATTATATCTAACACCTTAAATGCCATAAGTATCATATTACATCAAATATTAACATACTTAAATACTTAATTACAAACTAAATAAGTAATTATTCATTTAATTACCTAATTAACCCAAAATCACCTATTTTATCTATCATTTTAAGGCCTAAAAATCATTCAAAATTTTCAGAAATTCAATTTTAAAAAATCTCTTTGTAGCACTATTATATATCCTCTAAATATTCTATACAAAAAATTAAGCTCAAAACTACACTTGTAAGGCTATTTATTTGTAAATTGTAGTAAACTCAAGTTTATGGGATTTCTTAAGCACTATACATTTCAAACATAATTTCATCAAACCAATATTTTTCCTAAATTTACACACATAAAAACCTTAGAATACTAAATTTCATAATTTTCTAAATACATTTAATATTTTTACAAAATTAAACAAAATTGAGTTATGAATCGGACTCACTTGTCCTAGGGGTATTGGAAAGGCTAAGCGGTAGGGATAAGGTGTGGTGATAGTGGTGGTGGTGATGGTTTAGTTCCAAGTAGCGGTTGATTGTAGGTTCCCTCTTAAGGCCCTAATTACATACTAAATTTGTTAATTTTTGTAGAAAACCCTAACTCTACCTTTTTTTGTTTCTCTCAATTTTTCTTTGATTAATAACTGATCAAATAAGCTCTAGTTGAAGGTTGGGCTATTTATAGAGCTTCCTTGATTTTTTTCTTTCACTTTTTGATTGACAATTGGCTTTATCATTTTCCAATTTGTTTTCTATTTGCCCTATTTTGATTAGTTAATTATTTGTTCTTCTAACCTCAGTATGCCACGACCTGATTCTAGATAAATCCACACTTTTTCCTATCTTTTGGGATTTTTCCTTGGTTTTTTTTTTCTACTTTTCTTTAATTATTTAGCATTATTTTAGTATATTTCGGATATTTTAAGTAATTTTGGGTATTTTTACTTACATGTAAATACATATGGAGTACAAGTAAATACTTCTGAATATTATTTACATTATTCTATGATTTTTATATGCATATAATTTATTTTTATCAACTTATTAGCTATCAAAACTTGTTTTATGTATTTCCAATAAATAATGAGTAATATGCTTATAATTTGATATTATAATATTCTATTATTTTATTACTTATTTTCCTAAATTTAAACTTACGAGGTTACTTTTACTAATATTCTTAGTTTTGTCATATAATTTAGGCTCTATCAGATAATTTATCCAATTGCCCTAAATTTTACATATTGAATCCAAACTTTTAGTTGCAGGGCTTACATTTCCACCCCCGTTCAAAAAACTTTTGTCCTAAAAATTCTATATATCTAGATTGCACTTAAATAACTAAAAATAATCATCACATACTTTTACTAACCTGGGAGTTAGAAAAGCCTTAGGTAATGCTTCATCATTTGGCTCCCAAGTAATTTCTAAGTCTAGACCTTCATTCCATTGTATCTTCACATATTTTATGTCTCAATTCATTAACTTCAGAACCTAATTATCCAATATTTTTATGGGCTACTTCTCTACTTGAAAATTCCTCTTTAACTCTACTGGCTTTATTTCCACGATTGCATTTAGGTTCTTAAAGAACTTTCTCAACATAGAAACATGGAATACATCATGGTAGCCTAACAAACTTAGAGGTAAGGCTATTCTATAAGATACATTACCAACATTCTCGAGTACTTCAAATGGAACAATATATCATAAGCTCAACTTCTCTTTTGTGCCAAGCCATCTAAGCCCTTTGAGTGAGCTTATCTTGACATAAACATGATTTCCAATTTCAAATTCTAATGGCCTTCTCTTCAAATTTGTCAAACTCTTATAATGGTCCTAAGCTTCCTTCATTCATTGTCATATAATCTTAACCTACTCACTCATTTGGTTGATCATGTCAAGTCCAATCATTGCATATTCCTCATGATCCCAATACAGTGCTAATTTATATTTTCTCCCATATAATGCTTCATAAGGTGTCATTTGTATAATTGTGTGGTAGCTACTATTGTAAACAAACTCTATTAATAGCAAATATGTATCCCAATCACCTTTAAAATCTAGTACACAAGCTTACAACATATCTTCTAGGGTTTAAATGGTTCGTTCAAATTGTCCATCTATTTATGGGTGATAAGCTGCATTAAATTGTAACTTTGTAGCCAAAGCTCTATGTAAACTCTCCCAAAATTTGGATACAAATCAACTATCCCGATCAGAAACGATACTTTCAGGCACACCATGTAATCTTACTATCTCTCAAATATATAACCTAGCCATTTTTTCCATTAAATCGCCCATCTGATAAGGTAAGAAGTGTGCATTATTTGATAATCTATCTATGACTACTCAAATTGAGTCATAACCAGCTTAAATCTTAGGTAGTGCTACTACAAAATCCATAGTAATATTATCCAATTCCATTTGGGTACCTCCAAAGGTTGCAATGGTCCACCTGATCTTTGATGTTCTACTTTAAATTGTTGGTACGTAATGCATTCTACCACATACTATGCTACATCTCTTTTCATTCCATTCCACCAAAACATCAATTTTAAATCCTAGTACATTTTATTTTCTCTCGAGTGCACTATTTAACCTATAATGTGTGCTTCATCCAAAATTTCCTTCCTTATGTTGGGATCTTGTAGCATACATATTCTTATTTTAAATCTTAGTATGCCTCTTTCATCCATTTTGAAATCAAAATCATTTCTTTTGCTTAATTTCTCTTTTATTTCCATCAGATCTTTATCTTCCTCTTACTTTTGTTTAATCCTATCTAATGAAGCAAGTTAGAGCTTTAAATTCATTATCTAACTATCAGGCTTACACCAATCAAACCTAATTCTCAACTTTTCAAATTCATACACTAACTCACATTGGAAAGTTAACAGTAATGCAACTTGTTCATAATTCTTCCAACTCAAAGCATCTATTACTATATTGGCTTTTCCAAGATGATACTTTATATTCAAATTATAATTCTTAATCAACTCCAACCGTTACCTCTATCTTTAGTTTAACTCCTTTTGAGTAAAGAAATACTTTAAATTCTTGTGATTAGTATATATTTCATACTATTGTCCATAAAGATAATGTCTCCATATTTTTAAAGTAAACACTATATCTGCTAACTCCAAATCATGGGTTGGATAATTCCTTTCATGTGGCCTTAATTGTCTTGATGCATATGCAACAACTTTTCTATCCTACATCAATATACAATCCAATTCATTCTAAAAAGCATCACTATATACGCTATATAAGGTTTATCTAGATCAAGTAATGTTAATACAACTAAGTTTAATTTGCTTTCAACAACTTTTCCTTTAAATACCATTTCTTCATCATTTAGAGTAATAGTTTTACTTCTACATTCTACAATTGCTTTATGCTTAAATAACCAATATATTGCCACTATTTAATCATAACCCTATATAGGTAATATTACAAAACTTATAGAATACTCCTTCTCCTAAATCTTAATTCTACCATTGTTTACTACTTCTCGAGAGTAAGAGTTCTAACATTATAAGTTGTGTTAATCTTAACCACACTAATCTCCTTTTCATTTACAAATTTCTAACTTGCAAAGGAATGAGATGCACTAGTATCAAATAATGCAAAAGCAGGTTTTTCATTTATAAGCACATTTCCTATAATGTACTAATACTATGATTACTAACTAAACTTACATTCATAAATCTCAAAATTTAAGTACTTCAATTTAACTTACACTTAAATTATCATCAAAAGAAGTAGTATGTATACGTACCTGTCACAAGTCCTTCATTGTTTTCTTCTTCAGCTCCCATAATCTCCTCAACATCGTCATGGTAGTACTCCTTCATCTAATCTATAAAATCTTCATCCTCCTCATTTCCCATATCCTCCATGGCAAAGACATGCACGGGTGCAATTGTATTATTAAAACCTCCAATCTTCTTAGCTCTTTGTCCAAACTATGGACAATATCTAGATAAATGCCCATTTCTACCACATTTGTTACACTTCACAAGTTTCATTCTAGGGTATGCTCGTAGCATATGGTTTTGATCTCCATATATAAAAGATTTTCCCTTAAGTTGAGCATAGTTTCTCAAAAAATGATTTGCATCACATTTCCAACCTATAAATCCAACGTGGGGTGTAGAAGGTTTGAAAGAAATAAATGAATTCCAAAGATCTTGGGAAAATCCAAAGAAATTTTAACAAACATTTGGAATGGTTTGTAGATTACGAATAGCTATACTAGTGGAATCAAGAGGTTTGGTATAGATTAGAAATTGTTGAAGTAAAATGTTTCTATACTTTTTGGATAGAGGAATACATAGAGTTGAACATACGAACGAGATATGCAACAATAAGAAGAAGGAAAAGGATTGAAAGGGGGCTCATAGGAAGAGGATTCTATCATCAGAGAAGTAAGGAGAGCGATCGGTTGTTAACTGATTAGTCATAGGTTGGGAGAGTTAGAGTCAAAAAGAGGATTAGAACTTTAAAGGAAATTATTTTGATTCACAACTTACAAGTAACTTAGCTATAGAGATGGCAATTAGGGTTTCGCTTTCTTCGTATCTAAGAATCCACAAATTTAACTTCGCATTGTTTACAAAATTTTGAGCCACTAGAAATATTTTGTGATGAATGTACAGGAAAACCTTAGGCCCTGACTCACCCTTTGTAGATGAACCAAAAGATCACTTGTTCTTATTATAAGATCATGATTGGATCCATAGCTCAATCTCTCCCCTAGATGAACTATATAGCCAAGAGACTAGATTTGTTATCTCATGTTTTCTTTTCGTGAAAAGATACCAATTGAAGTGCACTCTACAACTTTGCCTTGTAGTATGATGCTTGTATTTCATGTTCTTCCTTTCAAGAAGGGAGGATTAGGAAAAATCCTTTTGATTGTAGCTTTCTCCAAACCGCCCTTTAACTTGGTAGTAGAGTAACGCTATGGTAAGGTGTAAGTCATCGCTTATGATTTGGCTTTTGAAGTAGTAAGTATGGGCAAACAACATCTTTCACAATCCTTGGAGAGATAGTTCACTAATAGACCGATGGAATAGCATATAAGTTATCATGCTTGCAGATTTACCATAAAATCCAATATAGCACCTATGGGTACATAAGAAATGTATTAAATTGATTTAAGTGTCTATAGGTGGCTTTTTAAGTCCACCGTCAAATCCTAAGGCTTAACCTTGGACAAGTTAATAAAATCCTCCCTAATGGAGGCTCTTTTCACTTGTCCCTTACAATAATACTTCGCTATTAGTCATACAAATTCCATCATTGCTAGATTGATCCTATAAAGGATCGAACTAATGATGTATACAATACTTGAATTCTCAGTGTAGAGGCACGTAAAGGTTTCCTTGAATATTTGGCGATATTAGAATATTTGACTAGCCATTTCCATTTATGATACTAGAATCATATTGAATATTTGATGATATATTCCAGTGAATCCTCTTGAAAGAGAGGTTTACCTTCGAGAATGTGGACATAGGTGGTGTATGGTTGTCATCAGCTTGTGCCGTAAGGTGTTGCTGGGTATTTTAGTGATAGGTTCTATAGGTATCGCTATTCTTAAAAAAAGAAATAGAGAAATCAAAACCAAGTCATGATGATATATCATATCAATCACTTTGATTCCTTTCATTAAACCACCCGTAGCACTCATAGCTACCAATGATTCATTATTGGAGTAAATAGCAACAACCAGCACTTAACGTTACCATCCTTATCATAAAAGCTCAAACTGGGCACTAATTGCATTAGGTTATTAGCTAAAGTTATTGGTTTCCTTCTCTTCTGTCCAGAACTACTAGTTGCTCCAGGATATAATCTTTTAAATGATGAACTAGGTTGATAACCTTTGTTAATCTTTTGACTCCATATTGCCTACATCCTTATGTGATTATTCTCCGATTGCTTTTCCTTATCTAGCATATTATTGTAAGTAGAGAAACCATAGTCTTGTAACTTACAACACATTGTAGGGTTAAATCCAATAAGGAACAAATCCTTCTTTAATTCAGCATTATCTCAATATGAGTCAGGTGTATATTGCAACAGTCTATTAAACTCAGTTTCATACTGAGTCACACTCATACCTCCTTTCTTTAGTTCAAACAAATTTGTCACCATCTTGTTTTGAATACTATGAGGGAAGTATTCTTTCTTAAATTCCTCTTTAAACCTTTACCAAGTAAATTTATTCCCCAATTGTCCTGCTTTCGAATCCTACCAAACTCAAGTAGTTAACTTTAACGTAAAGGTGCCATATGCTAACTCTTGGGATTTAAGGACTCTAAAAGCCTCAAAACTCCATTCAATTTAGGCCATTCAATCGTTAACTAAAGCTGGCTTAACCATTGCTCCCTCAAAGTAACAATTTGCTTTTATAAACTCGAGAAGCTTCTTTATCTCTTATGGTTGTTCCATTCTTTGTTCAGCTACTTGTAGCCTTCTATTTCTCATATTACCGCCAGTCATAAGATGTTAAATCAACATTCCTTGCTGTCTCATCATCGTATGTATACTGGCAAGTAGTTACCTAATTGGTATACCCTCTTGTGGTGGTGAGGGTATATTCTGTCTATTTTGTTCCTTTAGGAGTGATGGCACTTATGATGGAGGGTTTTGATTTCCCTTGTTTCTTCCATTACAATTCTCATTTCCAACTTTAACCACATTCACTTAGTATTTATAACTTATAAAACTGCATACATATCTATTTATAAGTTACCCCGTTCCTTAGTTTTATAAACTTTTTAGAAATTAATAAATTCTTATAATTTGTACTTATATAAAATAGCAATAACAATATCTTTCCAATCAGTATGCATAATGAATATAATTTTCACTATTAACTTGGTTCTTACTTTACATCATTGTAGTTGATTAGAACTTTAGAAACAAAAAGTTACAACTCGATAGACCTTAAATACAAATTTAGGATTTACAACTTGATTACATCATTACTTACATTATCTAATACAAACTCGATATTTACAACTGTATAATACAAAAGATTATATCAGACACTCAATTACATAATCTCTTTTACAACATCTAAACTTAATCCAGAAGCTACTAATTCTATTAAAAGTCAAATATAGATCAAATGATCAAAAGATATATCAATTTTAGCCAAAATTACAACCGGACCATACCTATAGATCTAATTAAACAAATCAGCTAACTATATCTAATCCTTGTTGGAGCTATCCATAGCAGCTACTTGATCAAAGGGAACCCACTCTATGTGTGCACCTACAATGTCACCTTCCTCCTTACTTGAAGATTCAGAACTTATTTGTCACGCCCCGAAGCGGTAGAGTCATAACAGCCCCGCCGTGTAAACCATCTTAAGATAGAAGTTAGCCTTACAACCGCTATCTTAGACCTAATCTATACAAGACGTCCATGACTAACCCACTTTGACGTAAACAGTTTGTAATTTAAATAAATCATTTACCTAAGAAAGTGAGAAAATTTATATATATACACTATAATTCAGTTATTACATTCTTCAAAAGTAAAAAAAAATTCTAAATAAAACAAAACTTAGACCTTAAGAATACATGTTCGTTCTTTAAATATTTTTCCTCACTCCCCAGGATCCAGCAGTTGCTAGCTTCAGATTAGTTGTTTGCCGCTTCTTAGCCAGTACCTGCACGACGTCTATAGTGATGTGAGCAACCACAGCTCAATAAGTTAGGATGGAGGACTTAAAACTATAACATAAATATAACAAAGTTTTCAATCAACTTATTAGGTACAATGCATGTGTAAGCAAATGCCATCACACGATGTTGTTCTGCCTGTCGTGAGATTAGAGAAATTGCACTCGCTCTAATCCAAGTTGAGGAGTTACCATTAATGCAACAACTCACGACCAAACCCAGGCTTATGCAATGGAGACTTCGCTCCTCCCGCGACTACCTTTGAACCATTGACTTCACCCTCACCGTGACCTCCTCTCCTGTTACTTATTTTGACGAAGGATGAAGAAGGGACCATTATGCAATCCTGCACTATCCCTTTCGAAGGGGTCGGTATTTGGCCGGAGAGTCCTAAGTTCTCCTAATGGGTTGCCATGCATGTCTAATTATGATTACTGGTCATATATTTGATTAAGTCCAGTTTAGGGTGATCAATCATTTTATACAAATCATACAATACATGCTAGAACAACAAATAAAATCATAGCATCACCCATAATCAAGCACATACACATAATCAACTATCTAACAAGCACAACCAAGCATAATCTCAAGCCTCCAAAATACAGCAACGTATTAATCCCAATTTACCTCGACTCCTTGCTCACTCACTCGAGACCCGATTTGCTCAGGTCATCGCCGATCATCCCTATAACACAAACGTGGTTTCAATTTTCATATAACTATTATAGGTTCATTTTATCTTATAACGCTTATTGTTATGTTTTGTTTAGGGTTTAATATGCCTAATTATCTAGGTTTTAAGTCTTTTACAATTATTCTAGGTTTGGGGTTAGGTTCGGGTTTGGTTTCCGCATCGATTTCTAAATTAGGTTCTAGTTCGATTTCTAAGTATTGTTTTATACTCGAATCCTAGAAATTCGTTTCAACCCATAATGTGAAATTAATCACATTACTTTCCGATCTCCTAAATATCATCATTACCCCTAGTCAGTATTTTATTTCACCAGGTACACTTAAATCCGTATTAGTGTACCGAATTTACTCCTGATGTGAGAAATTTTTTACATTTTTCATATAATTACAGAAATTCAAGTCTTCCATTAGTTTTATTATATATCCCTATTATTTATATAATATCAATTTTTATCCTAGTATTTTCTATTTATTATATTTCTAATAATTACATATATGCATTATCACCTATTATGTATATAATACACTTCTAATATTTCTATCACTTTAATTACCATCTCTAAATATCAATTATCATTTCAAAATGTTTACATTCATCATAAATCACGTTTTATATCTAATTATCCTAATTTACAAAATTAACTTACAATTTACTATTTTTCCTTATTACTCATTTACTACATAATTAACCTAATAATTACATCTAACACCCTAAATGCTAGAAGTATCATACTCCATCATATTTCAACATCCTAAAACATATACTTATTCACTAAATCAGTAATTAACCATTTAATTACTTAATTAACCCTAAATTACCCATTTTATGCCTCATTTTAGGGCCTAAAAATTATCTAAAATTTTTGAAAATTAATTTTTGAAAATGGGCTTCATAGCACTATTCTATATCATCTAAGTAATCTACACAAAAATTTTGAGTTCAAAACTACACTCCTAAGGTCATTTATTTCTAAACCAAAACATGCTCGGTTTTGCACGATTTGTTAAGGACCCTATATCATGAAGCATATTTTCATCAAAATAATATTTTTCATAAAAACTAAATACAAAAATATTCTAGAATAACAAAATTCAAAATTTTATAATAATATTTACTATTTTTAAAAAATTACACAAAATCAGGCTGGAAATCGAACTCACCGATTTGGGTGGCTCCGGCCACCTCCAGTGGCCATGGGTGTATCAGCCCACCCAGGTGCTGCCACTACCATGTGGTGGTGGTGACCGTCGACTCCTAGCTGCTCGTCAAGTCTAGGTTCTCCTTTGTGGCCCTAACTGCATAATTTTCCTTTTCTTTTTTTTTTTCTTTGGTTTTTCTCTCAATTTTCGCCTCTCCCTAATTTTCTTTGATTTCTAACTATCCAAATAAACTTATAAATTTTTCTTGCTATTTATAGGACTTTGTGGTAATTAATATGCATTAATTAGACATGATATTGCCTCATTTCCTTGATTTTTGGTTTTTGTGTTGCTTAATTCTAATTGGTTAATTTTTCTTTTTCGGATTCTGACCTACTACGACCATATTTGCATTAATCTACACCCTTCTGATTTTTCTTAATTAATTTAATAATTTTATTTAATGATTTCTTATTATTTTAGTACATTTCGCATATTTTAAGTAATTGCGCGTATCTCTACATACATGTAAATTCATATATAGTACAAATAAATATTCCTAAATATTCTTTAGATCATTTTATGATTTTTAGTATACATATAATTTATCTCTAGCGATTTATTAATTATCGGAATGCATTTTACGCATTTTCGATAAATAACAAGTTATATACTTAAAATTTGGAATTTTATATTCTTTTTTTTTATTGCTTATTTTCTTAAATTCAAACTTACGGGATCATTTTACTAATATTTCTAGCTTTACTTTATAATTTAGGCTCGATTGGGTCTTTCAACCAATTGAAACCTTGAATAGTTGGTTGTGGAGCTTACATTATTGATATTACCTCTGGCCTCTTAGGAATTACAATCACTTCCCGTACCTCATCATCCTCAAACTCAATAGCATCACCATTTCCTATTCCCTCATTTTGTACAAGTTTAACCTCTACCTATCCTCCCAATCCATTTCTTATCCCTACTATCTCAACATTAAGTATAGCTTACATAACTATGGCATGCATATCCACATCAAGTTCATTATCACTTTCCATCTCTTGTTCCTCTTCTTTAGGTTTTTCTTCCTCAGGTTCTTCCTCCATAGGATCTTCTTCAATATTAGCCCTATTCTCTTGATGTCTATTCTCCGTATCTAAATGGGTTACCTCTTGTGGTTCTATAGGTGGTAGATTCTCTTATAGTGTTCCTTGCATTATAGGTTTTAGACTAAGTTCATTTGGCTCCAAGTCCCACTTTAGTTGGTTTAGGATAACAAGGGAACTAGTCAATAATCTCTTGTGGACAACGTTTAAGAATATGTCAAACTCCAGTAAGAATATGGGTAATGGTAGCTAGATAAGGTCTCCCCTCTTCTAACCTAGTTAGAAAGTATCTCAAAAGTATCATCAAAGATATAATTCCTTATTTGTCCAACCACCTTTGCTCAAAGGCTGCTATAGCAATATACCTATTGTATTATGACCCTAAACTTATCTCCATTCATGCCTACTGATCCTGCTAACTATAGCACCTTTCATCATGAAATTTATCAATGATCTCATCAACAGTCTTAAATATATTCTAATCAACCAGCTCTAATAGCAACCATTGTATCTTAACTTTATAATCAATGGGGGACTCTTCACTATCCTAACCAAAACATACCCAACTAAGTATCATCTCTCCCCTTTGACCTTGTAATTAAACTTAGGATCAATTAACATTCAATATACTAAATATTATATTTACTTCTACTTTCGTATACTCAATATAATCTTTATTGCCCACTTAATGCTACCCACTCTCACTTTGTTCCTATGATATCTATTTCTTTTAAGTTATGACACTTCAAAGCGAGTTCACTAAAACTACGCTCTGATACCAACCAAAAATTATTACACCCCGAAATGGTGAAGTTCCAACAATCCCATCGTGTAAACCAACCTATGATAGTAACTGACCTTACAATCCCTGTCATAGGTACAATTTACACAAGGTGTTTACGACTCCTCACTTTGAAGTAAACAGTCACACATAATTAAAGATAAAATATACATATATATATAACTAAAAATTTAAGTCATATTTACATAAAGATACTCATAATGTCCCATATTCCTAGGAATGTCCACATGCTAAGTATTTATAGTCGAATTTCATTCACTTGGCTACTCAGCTACTGACATGCCAAGTAACTTACTTCTCGGCTAATGCCAATTAACATACATCTATATCTAATTTGACTTTAAGGAAAGTGGCGTGAACTGTTATCACTTGGTACGGCTATATTATATAACTGCCCACTATTCTTACATTTGAGGAATGTACCTAGTCTAGAGGTCTCTACGTATCCCCAATAATCATATGATTAATTGTTGTTTCAAATACTCAACATTCGCCTATAAATACAAAACTATAAGAATGATCTGAGACCCCATAACTACTTACTTTATTTTCTCACTAAATTCATTTACTAACTTAAGCATCAGTGTAGCTGTACTGAACTGACCTTGGTACCCTTTAGTACTTTGTACTTTGCAAAAAAAAAAAAATTATCCAAAAACCACTCAACAACATTTGGCACTGCTGATTTTTTCTTACCCATCTACATGGCTAAGATAAGATTAATTAAAAATATAGGTGCTAGTACTTCGTCCCACCGCTTAAAGGGGGAAGTAGGTACAATGATGAGCAATGTTTGACTAAGTTAGAGCAACTTTACCTTAACTTGGCCAAAGAAAACCAATAGTTAAGCAAAAAAATGAAGAGATCCTTAATATCCTCTACGGTAATGCCTACCTAAGTCCAAACAAAGAATACGGTGATCACGATGCCTAGAACAGCAATGACTCAATCTATTCCCTTGAATTGCTAAAAAAGTAAGCTGAAGTTACAATAGGACCTTCGACCCCTGCATTAAACAAAATGACAAGGGTAAGCAACTGTAGTAGGTGCACCATGATGGACCCTCATATGTTAGTACCCCTACTGCAACAAGTAAACAATTTCAAATTAAAAGAACACTTTCATTTTAGAGATTTTAGAGGAGGTTATACCATAGCACATTAAGTTATCGTAATTTGAAACCTATGATGGGACAAGAGATCCTAAAGATCAATTAGAGTACTACTACACTTTGGCCAGGTTGTATAGCTTGAGTGATGCCATGGCCTGCCAAGCTTTCCCTTGGACACTGAGGAATGTGGTAAGTACATAGTTCAAATACCTAAAGTCCAATACTATTTTGTTTTTTGAGGACCTACCAAAAGTGTTCCTTTCACACTTCCTTGCAAGTAAGCTTCCTTTAACACCAGTCAATTATCCAATTTCATACATATTAATGGAAGTGTACGGATAGAGAGGTATATTATAGTGGCCAAAGAGGATGAGAGGAAACCCATTAAGGCAAAATTCCAACAAATACTACAATTTCTATCACAATAAAGTCCATAACATTGATGAATGCATCCAACTTAAGAATGTTATTGAGCATGCAATTTAGTAATGGCACTTGCACAAGTTTTTGGTGTATGATGTCGAGAACATTGAGTAACCATCTCAAAGGAGATGAGAAGACCAGGAGAATGTTATTTGACTAGCTATTGTTGAGAAAGATGCAAGACAAGAATACCGGTAGAGTACTTAATAGAATAATCAACACTATTGTTAGTGGACCTTTTACTATAAGCTGGTCAAGCTCTTTGAGTTTGACTAATGCCATTAATTATGCTTGAAATATCCAGGGTAAGAAGGTCAAAATCGACAATACGATTTGTTTTACATAAGAAGATTTTGAAGGCATTTAAAGGCTGCATGATGATGCACTTGTGATTAGTGCGAGAATCGCTAACTTCAAGGTGAAAAAAATTCTCGTTGACACTAGAAGTTCAATAGACATTATTTTTCAACATGCTTTTGATTAGATGAGACCAAAGATCAAAGTACAGTTGAGATCCTATAGCTATGATTTGTATGCCTTCAACAATCAACTAGTTTAAGTAACCAGGGTAATTTCTTTACTAATTTAGATTAGAGATAACGAGCATGTTGTGGAAGACAAAGTGGAGTTCTTTGTTGTTAAATGTTAGTCCCCATACAATATAATCATGGGACGGCCGAGTCAAAACTTATTTGGCATCATCCCTTCTACTGCTCACCTTAAGGCCAAATTCCCCACTCTTAAAGGAGTTAGTGTATACAAAGGAGATTAACAGTTGGCAAGATCACTGTATATAGGGGTATTAAGGTGAGAAGAAATTTTTTAAGTTGAAACTTGCTTAGAAGGAAAGTCAGTTAGCATAGACAATGCCGAAGATGAAATAGAGGAAATTTCATTGAAAGATGATCCTGAAAAGACAACTAAGATAAGTAAACCCTTGCCGGTAGATATCTGTCAAAGGTTAATCAACTTTCTATAGGATAATGCTGATGTATTTGCATGATCCCTTACAAACATACTGGGTATCTCTAGAGACTTTATAGTATACAAACTTCAAATTTATCCATACATAGGTGATTCAATAGAGGAAAAAACATTTTGCCTCTAAGAAGCAAGCAACTATTGAAGAAGAAGTCCAGAAACTCTTAAAGGTAGGTTTCATTTAGAAAGAGCGTTATCCAACTTAGCTAGCCAACTGCATGTCAGTCAAGAAGTCTAACGATAAGTAGCTCATGTGCATAGAATTTACGGATTTGAATAAGGCCTATTTTAAGATTACTTTCTCCTATTGAGAATAGATCAGATGGTTAATTCAATTGCTAGGCATGCTTTACTCTCTTTCATGGATGCTTTTTCCAACTATAACCAAATTAAAATAGATGAGGAAGACAAAGTTCACTACACATCATTCGTCACCAACTTTGGAACATGCTATTATATGGCGATGCCCTTCGGGTTAAAAAAATGCTAGAGCAACTTACCAGCGGCTTGTAACTATGATGTTCAAGTCATAGATTCATCGAAATGTCAAAGTAAATGTCAATAATATGATTGTGAAAAGCATGATAGAGGATTAGCATCTCATTAATCTCTAAGAGACGTTAAGTTCTTGAAGGAGACATGATATGAAGTTGAATCTACAAAAGTGCATCTTTAGTGGTGCTTCAAGTAAGTTTTTAGGTTACATGGTTACTCAATGTAGTATTGAAGTGAATCTGGGAAAGATTAATGCCATCAAAAACAAAAGTCCCCTCGTACTATCAAGGAGATTCAAGAACTAATAGGAAGTATAGCCACCCTTAACAGATTCGTGTTGAGGAATACAGGTAGGCGTATAAAATTCTTTAAAATTCTAAAGAATCCAAAAGATTTCAAGTGGATGGATGAGTAAGAAACAACATTCAGCGAGCTTAAAGAATTTCTCGCATCACTACCTATATTCTCGATAATGATTCTAAGAGAGAACTTATATTTATACTTGCCAATTAGTAGCCGAGCACTTTCCTCTGTATTAGTTTAAATTGACGATAAAGAGCATTAGCCAATTTATTACATGAGTCAAGTCTTATAAGGACTGGAGCATCGATATACCAAAATTGAGAAATTTATGTTAGTAGTGGTTCTCTCAGTAAGAAAGTTAAAACCACACTTTGGGGTTTACCAAATCGTAGTCCTTTTTTATTAACCTTCGTAGTAAGTATTACAACGGCCAAATTCTTCTAGGAGGATGATGATATATACCTTGGAGCAAAGTGCCTATTGTTAGAACCTTACAGGAAGCCTAGTAGGATTGTCTAAAATTTCTATAACACGTATGTACCCATGATATGGAATCGCCTTATAAGTCAGAGATTGCAAGACTCTAAATGATTAATCACTAAGGTTATTAATTTTTAAGTAACTAATTTACTGTAGAATACATATATAAATAACTATGGGTGTCTGATATCCTACAGTTCCTCAGAACTGCAGAGAATTGATATCCCCTGTCAAATAATAAGACAGGATATACTAACATATAATATATATATATATATACAAGAAAAATTAAATTATAGTAAGTTTGAAAAGATAAATATTTTCTACAAAGGATATTTATGTATCACCTAAAAAGTACTCAGCTACTTCTAATACTAGTATACATATCTTCATCTCGCACTTAGCACTCGAGACATATCCCAATCCCATTGTAAGTAAACCTACAAAGGAAACTAGGAGAGAATGAGCATAAACAACTTAGTAAGTTCATCCCTCACCTAAAAAGGGTGTTTATGTATCACCTAAAAAGTACTCAGATATTTATATTTATCAATTTAAAAAAAAAAAAGTGATAACACAGATAATGGTATACAAGCGGAACAGTCATTCAAATATACAAATAATAGCAAGTAGCAAAACATCATACAAGTAATACGCACAAGTAAGTAGCAGGTTATTAGAAATTTCTCACCTGGATTATTGCTCATTCTCTAAGCCTTTGGAGTTTCCAAGACTTGATATTGAACCCCTAAATCAAAATAGTAAAACTTATAAGTATTTTGAGAAGTTAAACTCTTTAGTTAACTAAGAGCCTATTGTAGTTTATCTAATTTCCCCCAATATAACCTAAGTATAATGTATATAGGGTTACTATACTCAATGAGATTAATAATAACTATTTTTTTATATTAGTAAGTTATGAGACTTCCTTTATGTATTTAGTAACTTTCTCATTCTAATTCTAATATTTACGAAATTATAAGCCTTTTTCATCCTTTTTGGACACACGTTCATACAGTGATGTCCATTTTGGACGTTAACCTTGTGTTTTATGATATGGGTTTAATTTATGGAAATTTTAACTATTGAATCTTAATTAGTCTTATTACTTATATTTATGCCCTATGTTTGTACTTAATGATTTAATTAGCTATTAAATTCTTACACTCAGGGAATTTTACATTGATATTACTAATTCATGCACTTAATGAAGTTTCATTCAATTTAGGAAGTGTCTTAGGGTTTAAGAGATTTTCAGTTTCTAAGTACATTATATACCTATGTTATATGCTTATGTAATCTTATTATTTCTTTTTTTTTATAAACCTATGCCTATATCATCGCTTATGTAATCACTTGATAATGTCATAACTTATGTAATCCTTTGATGACATCATTGCTTATATCATTAGTCTATTATTATCCTTATATATTTACACACTTTATACATATGTGATATCCAATCCTATACTTCTAATATCCTAATATGTATATTTGTGTACTTATAAGTACTTATTCATGTGTACTTATAAATACACTCATACAGTGACATACGTATTTTTATACGTATTTTCGTATGCCTTATTTACTCTCTTAAGAAAGCTTCTCAAATTTCACCTTTTTGTATTTTAAGGATATATTTAACATAGTATATGTATATATGGTTACTAAATGTCTTAATTTAGGTTATATACATAATGAATACTTATGTACAAAGGTATTTATACATGTATATCTCTAGCATACCCTTATGTATACATACTCAAAGACATGTATACATACATCTTCTTCCATTGCCTAAAGATTTCTACACTTCCATATGTAAAGATTGAAACTTTAGGCCTAAAGCAACATATATATACACAACATATAACCACTTAATTTATCCTGCTCTCCTTCTAACTAATAAAGAAGATGAAGCAAAACATAGTATCATAAGTACATACCTTAATTTTGCTCTTGAAAATGGATGAAAAGTTGAAAAGGAAAGAAGAGTGAAAGGGGAAGGGAACATACGGTTCGAAAGGGGAAGAAGAAAGGGACTTTGCTTTGTTTTAGTTTGTGTTTGAAAAAGTGAAGAAAAGTAGGGTCTAGAAGAAGGAAGAAGTGGACAGCACAAAAAGAAAAAAGAAGGAAAAAACCAAAAGAAAAGTAAAGAAATCATGAGAAGGAAAATATTTTTTTCAAATCAAATGGACATTTGTGTTGAATTTTCCACATATTGACTTTAGTCAACATGTGTCGACTTAGTCAACCTTTTGACTTTGGTCAACATGTGTTGTCTTGGTCAACTTTCCATACATAATGTAGTAATTAAAGAAAATTAGGAGAAAATTTAAGGAAATGAAAAGAAATGAGGAGTTTAATGAATTGATTAGGAAAAATAGATGATGGAATCTTACTTTAGGTATTTATATCCTATATACATCATTTGGTAAGCTACTAGCATAACTAGTATGAAAAGTATCAATTAGGGCATTAAGGGTTACTACATATAACATAAGTATCACTAAACTCTTAACTCTATGCGATACTAACTTAGTTATATAATTAGAAGATGAGTGTGATCTAGGATGCAATATCTTTGTTTCTCAGGGATTACTTAAGTATTTTAAATATTTATGCATGATTGAAAGTTATCTTTAGTCGTTTACCGATGAAATGGCATAATATAGAGGATATATTATCACTTAGGGTTTTAGGGTAAATTATGGTGAATTAGTGCTTTTATATCCTTAAAGCTATAGTTTTAGGGTTTTTTATTACTTTAGGACACAATCTTTAATGTTTTTACACATTTAGGGTTTAATATATTCATACGCGATTAAGTCTTCGATTGTTAATCTTAAGGTTTTGATGAGGTTCGAGGCTAACTCTTATAGTTACATATACTTCAGGTTTTAGGGTCTTCGTATGCGGTTAGAGGTTCAATAGATAATTTAAGGTTTTTCATATTCACTTTAGGTTTTGGATTGGGATTTTAATTGGTTTTAAATCTCACGGCTCTATTGACTTTAGGAAATTATCTACAGTTTGGACGTTTGTTTCTATACTTAGAAAGCTAAATTCGTGGGGTTTACACCTATGGCATACAATATAAGCTTAGAACGACATTAAAAACTCAAGTGTTGGCAAACTTTGTGGTTGAGTTCACGGGTGAAGAAGATAATGTAGATATTGTCAAAAAGCCAATATGGAATCTCTATTTCAATTGTTCTTTGACTAAAGAAGGAAATGGTTTGGGTCTTATTCTGTAGGGAGCTCACAATGTTATGGTCAATTATGCCCTAAAATTTAGATTTCTAGCCAGCAACAATGACGCAGAATATGAAGCCTTGATTGTAGGACTCAAATTCGCAAAGGAAGTTGGTGTTGAGAAAGTTGAAGTTTTCTCAGATTTGTAACTTGTTATGAATCAAATCAAAGGAAGTTATGCAACAACGAAAGAAGAAATGAGCAAGTATTTATTGATAATATGAGCGCTCACAGAAAAATTTTAGTCATTTTCAGTTCACAAAATATTAAGGAGTAAGAATATCATCGCTGACAAGATATCAAAGTTAGCTAGTATGGCTTTTCTTGATTTGAGCAACAAACTTTTTGTCGTGTTTCTCCCCTACAAAAGTTCACCAATTGTTTTGCAGAGCTATGAACTAGCTCCTTGGCTGAAAGAGAAATCTTGGATAGATCCGATTGTAGAATATTTGAAGGATGGTGTCTTCGTTGATGATAAGAAAAAGGCATGAAGATTGGTTTATTAAGCTGTAAATTACACATTGATAGATGATTAGCTGTATAAACATAATATATCCCAACCTTATCTTCGATGCCTTCCTTCGAAAGATGCCCGACGGATGTTATTTGAACTATATGACAGTGTATGTAGCAACCACATGAAAGCATAACCATTGTATATCCATGTGCTACGACTTGACTATTATTAGCCGACGATGAAAAATGACTCGAGAATAGCTATTCGGCATTGTCCATAATGCTAAAATCATGAGGTACCAAGTTATGCGCTTTCTGTAAACCCCTGAAAGTTTCGATCTAGTTTTTGAAATAGACTCAACTATAGTAGACAATTTAGGAGTCGACAAGGCTAATTAAAGTGAAAACCCTAAAAGACTTAATCAATCGCGTAAAGAATTTTTCTACCCTAAATGTTTCTAAAAGCTAAAGATTCCATTCGAAAGTGATAAAAACCTTAAAAATAATTCCATTAAGGACATATGTACACCAATCCATCATGATATACCCTAAAACCCTAATTGAAAATATAATGCTTATATTTTGCAAAATCGTTAATAAAAGGTTAGAGATAACCCTCATTCTTACTTATATGATTCAAATTCTCAAGTAATCCATTAGGAACTAAGATAATGAGTCATAGATTATATTTATTCCTTAAATATATTATTAAGATAGTCTTACTTAGGGTTAGGGTTATAGTTAAAGATTAGGTTACATATAGTGAACTTTAATGCCCAAATTAGCACTTTTTACACTTGTTATCCAAAGTTATTTATCAAATGAGATATATGGACTCTAAAGACCTAAAGTAAGATCTCATCAACCACATTTACACATCAATGAATCATATACCTCAATTCTTCTCAATTCCTTCATTTCTCCCCTAATTTCCCTTAATTACTACATTATGTGTACAAAATTACACATACTTAAGGAATGTTGACTAAGATAATACATGTTGACTAAATTTCAAATGTTGACCAAGTCAACACATGTTGACTAAAGTCAACATTTTGAAAAGTCAACAAAGGTTAAGAGATAAGAAAAATATCTCTTATGTAATGATGTCTTCCTTTTCTTTTCTTTTTGATTTTTCTTTCTCTCTTTTTTTCCTCTTGTTGCCATCCACAATTGTCCCCCTTAACCCCACCACATGTTGTCTTCCATTAAGAGAAACAAACAGAAAAAAAAAAAACAAAAAATTCCTCTTTCATGTCGTGAACTCCCCTCCCTTCTTTCCCTTTCATTTCTTTCCTTTTGTCTCCTCCATTTCAACATCATAAAAGGTAAGTTTTTAAGTGCTTTATCTTACTTTTTATTAGTCATTAGTTAGTTAATTAGGTAGATTAGATAAGTAGTTATGTGATTAATCTTGTCTTGAAGAAGAGGAAACAAAGTTTCCTTCTTTAAGTGTAGAAACTTGAAGTTTGAACGAGAAGAAAGAAAGACATGAGGATATGCTTCTATGTATGCATATATAAGGAAATACCAAAAGAGTATAAGTAGAAGAACCTTTGTACATGAGTATTTAACATGTACATAACCTAATTTAAGATCAAATCTTACTAAACATACCTATACTACACTAAATATGTACATAAGAACACAAAAACATGGAATTAGGGAGCTTTTCTTAAGGAAAAATTTAGGCATACGAAATTTTAGTATAAAATACGTATCCAACCGTATAGGTATACGGGTATGTATACATGTATAAATACGGTATAAACCTAAGTCTAGGTATGAGTATAAGTATGTATAAAGTATATGTACATAAGTATAAGAAAAAGAGATAATATGTACATAATACATATGTATATAACATAAGCATTATGGAAGGCTTATGTAAGCATATGATGAGGTAAGTGATGACATAAGCACATGATAACATAAGCCATGACATAAGCAATGACATAAGCAAGTGATGATGTAAGCGATGACATAAGCATAAAATTAGAAAATAAGAAAACTAAGAAAAATGTAGGTGATTAGGTAACTAAATTAAGAAAACCTAATACACTTTCTAAATTAGATTAAACCTAATTCAGTACATGAATTAGTAATAGCAAATTAAGATTCTTTCATTAGAAGAATCTAAGGAATAAAAGATATAAACATAAGTAATAAAAGTACTTAGGTGGTCATAACTAAACATTTCTATAAATTTAGCTCATAACATAAAATAGAGGTCTTAATATCCAAAACAAATATTACCATGTGAAAATATGTTCAGAAACGATGAAAATCGATTATAAATTCATAAATATCAAAAATAAAACGGAAAAGTTACATACGATTGAAATTAAAGTCTTACCGGGTAAAATTTGATAGCAATTTAAGTAGAACTAGGTAATTAGCTGTTTAGAATTAATAGTTAATTCAAACACTTATTAGCATTGTTATCACATAATGATCAGGTGACTCTAAGGTAAACGAGGAACTCTCGATCGATTACTACGATTAGGGCGAACCGCTATGGCCGAGTGAGTATTTACCCTGTGATTCCATGCTTGATTGTGATTGTAGATAGTGAACCTAAATATTATTGTTATTTAACTGTTGTGTGGGGTTCGGGAAATGCTTGTGTATGTAATTGATTGTTGAGTTGTAAATTTACCTTAAATTCAAAGAATGCCTTGTTTGTTGCATGGTAGTATAGAAAATGATTGTGTGTATTAATGGATGGTCATAGCATAATTTGAACTAACTTATACTCGGCTATAAAAAGAAACTGGAACATGCATTAACATGCATAGCATGGATACTATTCCAGCCGTCACATCACACAGAGGTAAAGAGAGGCCATTCGAGGGTTGATATTATTGAATTATTTGGTTATGTACGGTGTACTCGTACAAAATGACCTTACCCTAGCCCGCGGGAACAGTAGGCGTTGGAGGCGCCAACCGCCTGGCTAAGGGTTGAGTCTAGAGACCTCCGTTTAGGGGTGAGTGTGGACTGCGGGGGCCCACTCACAATTATACTAGAACTTATGTTTTTCTGAAAATAAAAGAGATATTTGATATAAGTATAGAACATGGAGTTCCATAGTAAAGTAAGTTCTAGTGTAATACCCGGATCTGATTGGTGTCGTGTAAACTCCAACCCTGATTTCGGAGGGCGTTAAATCCGACTTACATATATGAACTAGTTAAGTATGCGTATTGTTTGGCATTCTATTTGATCATTCATTCATATGCGTGACTATAATGTACTTATAACTTGCTTGTTGTATGGCTGAGGGTTTGCTCACTAAGCCTAGGCTTACACCCCTTTAGACTTCTGTTGAAGGTAACTTGTTTGTAAAGACAGGACGAGGGATGCCACAGGTTAGCCTAGGGACTTGGGCAAGAGCAAGGTGTTTTGTGGGATGAGAGGAAAACAGTTTATGTAGACTATTCCACATGTACTTATGTTTAACTTGTGTTTACCTTATTATTATGAACTTAGACATACTTAAATACTGTGTAATGTAAGCTTTTGAGCTTAACTTTTATATAAATATGTTGTGTGATGATATCATGTGAATCTGGATGTACTTTGGAACTAGTAGTTGTAGAGCCTTGTATATTGTGTAAAGAGTTTTTGATTAGAAGGGTAACTAATCAGGGGTTCTTCATGCAGTATACGGCGTCTGCCACGACTAGGTCGTCCTCAGTTCGTGACACTTTCTATTAAATTGTTTTGCTTAACCAGTCCTTGGCCCTTTACCCATTAGGGATTAGACATACTTGGATCATTTCCAAAGTCTATAGCCCAGTGACAATTCGTCATTTTTGCTGTAGATTATTTCACAAAGTGGGCAGAGGTCAAAGCATTAGCAAGGATCACCGAATAAAAGGTCGAAGCATTTGTTTTCAACTTCATAATATCAAAGTTCAGAGACCCATTTATGATAATCACGAACAATGGATCACAATTTGATAATTAAAATTTCGTACATTTTATGTAAAATACGATATCCACCTAAATTACACATCTGTAGCTTACCCCTAGACTAATGGGCAAGTGGAAGTTATTAACAAGATCATTACATAGCTTGAGGAGAAAGGTTAATCAAGCTAAAGGAAAATGAGTTGACGAATTATCGGATGTTTTATGAGGACACCAGACTACCTACAAAACCATAATAAGGGAAATACCCTTCAGATTGGCATATGGTATGGAAGTAGTGTTGCTGATCGAGTTAGACTTGCCAAATTGACATACACAGAATTTCGATATGATGATCAATTATGTTGGTTTGATTGCTAATTTGGATACAATTGAAGAAATTAGAAATGTCGCAAGTGTAAGAGTTGTAGCATATCGGCATAGGGTAGCCAAATATTATAATCAGAAGGTGAAGCATAAGGTTTTTCAGCTTGAAGATTTAATTTACCAGAAACTAGAGGCGACTGATGCACGAGAGAAATAAGGGAAGCTTGGCATAAATTGGGAGGATCCTATTAAGGTCCGGGAAGTTATTGGTGAATGGGCCTATCGACTAGAAAAGTTGGATGGAACAATCATCTCTCATGCATGGAATGCCGAGAACTTAAAACTTTATTTTAATTACTTCCCTCGATATCGTAAAGTATTTCCATTTGTTTTGTAAGGCAATAGCATAGTATTTTCGAAAAACAATTATGTTCAAAGTTAACTTTGATTTGTTTCTCTACTTGATCTTTTTATGATCAATGGATTATTAATAAACTTAAACTGTACGATGAACGAACTAGTACTTAATAAGTTCAAACCTATTGTAGTCAATGAACTTTATAAATTGGTCGAAAAGCCTACTAATAAACTTTATAATAAGTTTAAGTAAGACGGTTAGTCTACATCTCAAATGACTAACGGATAATGTCTCAAAAAAGACACCTAAATATCACGTGTGAAATAAAATATATCAAGAAAATATTGTGTGTGAAATAAAACATGTTTTAGACATCTCATTTTTGCCATTTTCGTTTTAGTTAGTTAAGCTAGGTTGAAGAATAATAAAAACAAAAAAATAAGAAAATAATAAAAAAAAAAAAGAAAAAACGAAAATAAAAAGAAAAAAGAAAAAAATGAGAAAGAGAGTTGAGTCGAGTCCAGCCATACCAAGTCAAGTCAAATTGTATAGTATTTAGTTAAGTCAAACTGTATTGAATTGTATCGAGTCAAACCATATCGAGTTTAGTTGTATCAAGTCGAATCATATTGAGACGAGTCAAGTTGTATCATGTCGAATGGTGTTGAGTCAAACCGTACTAATCAAGTAATATCAAGTCGCATCGGATCATTTAAGATCAAATCGGATAATGATATGTGATCAATTTAATAAATTCTTAAGTTGTTGGAGAATTGGGATTTATTAAAATAATTTTTGTCTAGTCTAATATGAAATATATTTTTTTATGTAAATTTATTAGGCTAAATTAAATTTATAATTTATTAAGTAGAGTCTTAGACTAAATCAAATTAGGATTGGATTAGGCTTGATAAATAGAAAGCCCAAATAGGATTTCTAGAAGTTAGGTCGAATTTTTATCGTATCATCCGTTTATTAAAAATCAAATCCGCAATTAAAAGATATGAAAGATTCAATAAGCAGTTTATAAATAGGAATTTATTGGTAAATTTTGGGGGAAGGGGTTTCTATTTTTATCTTTTACAATATCTACAATAATGCCCCGCTAACGAATTCGCAATCTGAATTCCAGACCAACGCGCCCTAACAAGCAAATTCCAATTCCAATTCAAAACCAAAATCCTTGGTGCCATCTCAATTTCTTCACCTTCGCTTGACCCTAGTTGGACAATCCAATTTCAAACAACAATTCCCTACACGCTTACAACTCCATTTGACATTCACACTTAAGCCAAACATAATCATAATTCACAACTAAATCCAATGCTGACCAATGTCCACTGATTATCAAGCAACATGCCACATTAACCATGTATCCTACATTTGAAACACGATATTCGCATAAATCAATCAACCTGGCCTGAGTAGCTTTATGCTGACAATAATCTGACGCCATCCAAATTTCCAACAATCCAATAAGTTCCTGATGTCTGGTAATCCAACAAGCTCCTAACATTCAACAATTCACAAACATCTATTCCAAGTGATCTATGACAACAACTTCAACACACCAACAAGTCATATTTCACAAAGCAAGCAATAACTCTTAGATTGTCCCTGATCAAACCAAACACACCAAAATCCAAACCCAATCTTCGATGAAGCTACGCAAGCCTGACACATGAAAGTTGACCCCCCTTCACCAAATTTCAAACATAACGACGATCACGTACAACTTGACACGTACGTAAATTTTTATTTTTATTTTTAGTTATTTATTTGTTTTATTAGTTAGTTTTATTGTTTTTTTTTATTTTACTAATCTATTTTTTTAAGTGTAGGTCTATTATTATTTGCGTACTGCGTCTTTGTTAGATAATCCCAAATTTCCACAAAATTTAGTTAAATTGTATTTTTTTTTAATAAAATTGTGTGTTTTTTTAAAAAAAAAAAATCAATGTATCTTGCGGTTAATATCTAGAAAAAATACATATCGAGATACATATTTAGTTGTTAAGATTTGGAAAAGATACGTATGAAGATACATATTTAATCATATCTTCAACATATTTTATAGTTAAGATTTAGAAAATATATTTTTGACACATAGTGGTTTTCAAAAAATAAAAAAATCTTAACTGGCATTTTCAAAAAGATTTAGTTAGTTAGGATTTCTTTAATTCAGGAAAATTAGATTTCTTAGGTATTTTTAAAATAATAAATTGATAAATAAACATAAACATGATTAGGTTTTTCAAATAAAAATAACTTACCCATCAAATATTTTGTAAAAAGATAACTACAGTCTGTTGATTCTAACTGGTCGATACATAAGCACCTTCAGGGCAATTGTATAAAAATAATTTTTTTTCCTTTTTCTTAGAAATTTGTAATAAAAAATAATCTAAAAAATCACGTATATTATCTTTTGCATATTTAGGTATTTTTTAGTATTTTTTTAGAAAATTATAAAAATAAAAGTGCATAATTTTTTCTTCGATTTTTACATGGTGACTTAGTCTAATAGGTTAGCCCTTGAGCTCAATTTTTCTTGTTATTTTTTTTTTTCTAAAAATTGCTTTTTAGAAAATATGCGAATTGGTAGCTAAATAGGGTTTTCTCACTCGAAAACTCTAATTTCAATTTTTACCAGTTAAATTGGTTAGTAACTCTAATTTTTAAATTTTTTTAAAAAAATATTTTCTTAATTTAATATTAAGTAATTTATATTAAGTGAGTTGGGCCAAATATATGTTAAATTAATGAAACCAAAATAAAGCTCAACAAAATTGGCGACTCTACTAGGGAAGTTTGGTGGGCTAGCTATGTGAAAATTATAGATTAATTGATGGGCTTTTGTATTATTATTTTCTTTTTGTATTATAGTTTTATTAACAAGTTTTTAGTAATGCAGGCCTTAAGAAAAAGCCCGGCCCAATGGGCCTTCTTAGGGAATTAGGGGTGTTTTATTTTCAACAATCATTTGTGTATTTAGATATAATCGAACTTGTGCTACCTTAAGAACTTAGGATGGGCTGCCATTGTGTAACCCTTAGGTTGCTAGGGTCTTTAATCTCACATGGCGGTGATAGGCGAGCCCACTCAAGCTTCAATGTAGCCTACTAGGCTTTTCGAAGAAAAGCCTTAGAGTTACAGAGCCTAGGACTCGTATACCCCGCCCTCTTGCATCATCCTTTTTGAAAAAGGGGTAATTATTATTAATTATAGGAAAAACCCTATCAATCTGCAGCTGAGTCAATCTTATTCTTCAAAAAAGGGAAAATTTAAAACAACCAATAACCCTTATATATAAGTATTAACGAACTTCATTTAAAAAAAAAATCCTATTTCAAACCTACTTATATAAAAGGGTATTTCCCGACCGCAAATTTGTAATACTTCCTATAATTTATTTATTTTTGACCTGTATTGCATTACATGCATATGTAGCATATTGCATTTCTTTTATTTGATTTTATTTTGCTAATACTCATTTCTATTTAATTAATTTCATTCCTTATATTATATGTGTTTTATTTTTATCATTTCTTGGTGAGTAAAAGGTTGAGAAAATTTTTGAAAAAGTTGCAAAATTATTAATGTCATATCCAATTTTATTATAAATTTACTAGTCGTGTTGTAAATAATTGCATCATTTCATTTTTTCTTTTTGTAATATAGATATGGAAAGTCAAGGTAGTGTTAATCTAGAGCTTGTCCATGAGGTCTAGTTGGATAAGTATTCCTTCCCTGAGGCCATCTTGAGAGATTGGTTAAACCAGCTTCCGCCTACCAAGCAAGATCATAATAGTAAGAAGCTCAGGCCCATCACGTCCTTCATGCAGGTCCAGCTCCATTGGCCTCTAATTTAAGTCCTTATCCATTATTGGGATCTAGAATTTACAGCTTTTAATTTCGGCCCATACGTATTGATGCCTACTATAGAAGAATACTCGTAGCTACTTAGTGCTCCGCCTCTCGAAGCGGGCATAATTATCCTAGATCTCAGAGTCCAACCCAAAAAAGCTTTCATAAAGTCATTGGGGGGTCAAAAAGTCAACCCTGGCGCCATTCTTATCTTTAGAAGGCAAGGAGTATCTCAATATCTTAAGATTAGTGGAGTGGTTTTCAAGCTTAGACACTTACTAGAAATACCATTAGATCTTTTGTAGAGGATATGAATTGTAGGTCGAGAAGAGAGTCAATGCCTTTATCGTAGTGGTGTTTGGGATAGTGTTATTTCTCGTCAAATATGGTTAAGTTTATTATAGGGTAGTCGAGCTAGTGATTCAATTCTTAGTCGATAAATCCTATATACCAGCATTACTGGTAGAACAGTTCAGGATACTCACCTACTTAAAGAAGTAGAGGCATGTTTATTTTATAGCTAACCCTACAATCTTTGTCGTATGGTTTCTTAGTCACACACAAGGGTATAAAGGGAATCTTCTTAAAGAGTCCTTGACTGAAATATGAATATGATTGATAACTTTGCCCGCTACCTCAAGGTACTAAATGAAGCTCAATTTAATTGATGGGTATCAGTTATTAGCAAAATGTAGCCAGTAGACTTTATGTAGATAGCTAGATGGAGTTACCATACTCAAGTTGTCTTAGGGTGTGCCGACTATATAAGGGTTCTCCTTATTGGTATTATAGGTTGTACAGGATATTTCCCAGTTTATGTTACCAGACAGCTAGTTCCACTTCAAGAGATAGCCTATAAAGACTCCTTGGACGTTGTCACAATGAATTATCAAGATTCTTGTTTACCCATGGTTACTTTAATTCAACGATTAGCATAACTCGCATAGCTGTAGAAATAGAGAGAAGTCAAGAAGATAGGCAATGTAAGAACTTTAAGGGACAAAGTCGGAGAATACCAAGCCACCAAGCAATTCATCTATGATCAATTGGAGAAGACTAGAAAGATACACTATAAAGCTCCGGACATATTCAAACATGAGCTAGAACCAATATATCTTTCATTTACTAAGCAGGCCTACCACGATACCATACGAGCTGGAGTTGAAGCTCAGTTCCAAGAAAGTAGACAAATCATTGAACAGTTAAAGTTGGAAAATGAGAGATTGTTGGAAGAAAATCAATTCTTAAGGAGTAAGATTTGAGAAATAGATGTTATGATCCGAAAGCTGATGAGAGAAGTTGATGAAGCCCGACCCAATCAAATCTGTCAGTTCTTATAGATATAAGATTTGACTTTTAGAAAGATTAGTTAGGATTTTTTTTTTCTTTCTTTCCTTTCTTTTAGTTAGTTGTATAGGTTGGATTTTATGATTTTTAATAAATTTGTAGCTTTATTAAACAAAAACCTTTGTTGATTACGTAGCCTTTTGCTCTTTTTTTTTCTCTTACTTGATAGTTTCCTTTATAAAAATACAAAATACGAGAGAAAAAAAAAACAAAATAAAAAATAAAAAAATGATCTAACCATTAGGCTCCCATTGTAAATTATTTCCCATCTTAAAGTCATCAATCTTGTAAACGTCTGGGTTCTCATTTTTCATATTCATCCATTAAGTTGTCATACTCTTGACAGAGCTTTCTCTATGAGTCGTCACCCTTAATGAGTCTCTCATTGTAAAATAATTTCCACTTCTCTATATCACTCTTATAATATAATCATCATCTTATGTCCTCAATTGTTAGTCCTAATATTTTTAATTTTTGTTAGATTCATCAATGTCAATATTAGGCTTCTGTAATATAAAATTAACATTGATTCTTTTAAAACAAAAGTTTCAAAAAAAAAATGTTTTCAGAATTAAAACTTGATTTTTTTTTAAAGAATGCAATGTTGCTAACAAGAAGCAATTCTTCTAGGTTTTGAAATATTGCTTTTTAAGTGATCTGGCCTAACTTGTATCCTATAATCACTCATTTAAAAAAATTAAGATATCTGAAGCTCTTAAACAAAGAATAGCCATAGTAGAAGGGGTTCTAAGCAAACATGAGAAATAAGTCGAGGCCATAGCTCATACCTAAGCCCAAGTGTCTATTGACCCCCATCTCAAGTAGATGAATCTAAAGAGTTACAGGTTCATGAGCCTACTATCAACATGATATAAGGTTTGGAAAGGTTGTTAAGAGTAAATTTGAATGGTCAAGCCTAGGTGGCATGTTACTGCCAGGGTCTAGAAGAAAAGGTTGCTGCCCTAGAAGAAAAGTTAGCAAAGTAAGGAGAAAGACCTACAGGTATAGAAATGGAAATTGGTTATGTGCTTAAGTAGCTCGGAAACCTACATCCTAATGCAAATAGGAAGTTACAGCTCAAGCATGAAGATGATTCAGAGAAAGAGAAATTAGGAGTGAATGTATTGATTGGAAAAGCCTCAAATCAAGATAAGCCCATCCACAATAAGAGGAGGCGATTTATGTAGTTCAAGATCTAATGACCTAAGTGTTCAAGCAATTGAGAGACATAGGACTACTGACATGTGAAAACCCAACAAAGAAATACAAGCCAAGGGATTATGACCCCTAACAAATGGTGTAAATATCATGTGGGTCAGGTGGGGCATACCACAAAAGACTATTAGAAATTGAAGTATAAGGTATAAGATTTGATTAATGCTAAGATTATTCAACCAACTAATGGGTCTATGGGCAGTAGTATCCCTAACTTAAGGGCATTAAACAAACAACTTCCAGTATTAAGCATTGAAGATTTACAGCTATCAACCGATAAGGTGGCTGACCATTTGAAGCAGTTTGGTATATCTTTGATAGATCAATTCAACTGAATGGGCTAAGTTCAAAGAAGTAATAGAAATATGGGGCAATAAGTAGGAAAGAATTTTAGTTCTTGCATTTTTTTCAAAATAATCTTTCATTTTGGATCTTGTAATAGATACAAGTTATTGAATAAAGCAGTTTCCATGTATATTCTTGTCTTTGTATGCTATGAAGCTAACTCAATTCAAATAGGGGCATTTCAAATGAGTGAAAATAGATAAAGAAAATGTGAATTCGAAACTTAAAACTTTCCACCTAAAGGAATGATAGCACATTACTTGAAAGGTTCAGGATGAAAAGAGGCAACCCATATCCTAAACACTAACCCTAGATACTCATGAGAGAAGAGTGTCATTAAGGTGAGTAATTGGGCTCATTCCTTAAAAAATGTCTGCCTTGAACTTGGTACACGTATCAAAATGATAGTAAGTATTCATTTTATCATCCCTAAATATAGTTATACCTTGTAAACCCATTTAAACCTTTAGAGGATTTTTCTTAAAATTAGCCTTGCTAAGAACCACCCCAAATTAGGGCAATTAGGAGGTTAGGGTCAATAATCTAAAGAAAAGGAGTAGACTAAATTGTGCCTACCTTAGTATTGCCAATTCATGAGCAAATATTGTCATAAATAATTCAATTTCTTTAGAATGAAGAAGAGCTTCAAACCATGTATACCTCACTCAGACCCATACACTTATTCAAACACATCAAGTCTATAGATTCTTTCCCAAGTACTTCAAAGCCATATATACTTTTCTTAAGCTTATGCATCTTGAACCTACCTTTTGGTGTTTCAAATCTTATTAAGTGAAAACTCAACAATGGAAGGTGACTGCCTTAACCAAAAAGAAAAAAAAAAGAAGAAGAAAAGAAAAAGAAAAAGAAAAAGAAAAGAAAAGAAAAAGAATAAAAAGAGAAAAAAAAAGAAAAAAAATGAGCAAGGTGATCACCTTCAAAGAAGAGCCAAATTACTAGTAAGCCTAAAGTCTGAACTTGTAGAGGATCTACAAAGGCTAAACACTTTCAATTCCTAAGCCCAAAAGCAAAGCCCTCACTATATGGTGCCGCCCTATTTATTATCTTTAATAAAACTCTTTTGACTAAATAAAAACGACTTATCTTCAACAAAATTTTCTCATGAAATTAGAGCAAGCCCATGTTTAGTTTCTCATAGGTTCTTGGCTTGTAAACCCAGAATGGATTATATATAATTTCTTTCAAAATTGGCTAAAGCACATTGATATCCATTTGCTTAAACCCTTGACTAAAAGCTTTACATTACAAATTCAGGAAAGACCTATTGATTGACCAGAATGTACCACTTACAAGATAGGTTACAATTTTTGGAATTGATGCTGAGAGTAAAAACAGACCTATGAGAGTATAAGAAAGTCTAGTTTGACTAAACATTTCAAGTAATGATATCTATCCCCTTAGTGGAAAATTGAAGAATAGTTGAGTGTTTTCTTAAGAACATGAATGGTCATTTATCCCAAAATTGAAATCAGTATTTTTGATAAGTTTAGAAATTATAAATTATGCTCCAGGAAACAAGACTGAGAGAATGAGTGATCAACGGGCGACGAGCAAGCCAACCCCTTATTGGTGATCTTGAGGAGTTTTCGAGACTTTCTTACTTGTAAGCAATACAATTTTCCATCAAAGAGTGTTTTTTTTTTAATTTCTTGAAAACAAAAAAAAAAAACTTTTCAAAAGAGAAATGAAACTTTTAAAATTATCAAGAGAGATTTCTTAAAAGAAAAAAAGAAGTTCAAAATTTCAAGGAGTCATCAAAATCCCTCAAACTCAAGTTACAAATCAATTTGTCAAAACTTATGAAAGTTTTCTTCCTTTCTAGGATCGCTTGCTCATAGTCTTTTGCTAAGATTGCTATCCTATCTAGTCTTTTGCTAAGATGGCTATCCTATCTAGTCTTTTTCTAGGATTGCTTGCTCAAAGGAGCATTATCCTATCTATTCCTTAGTTGGATCGTTTGCTTAGACGAACGTCATCTAGTCACTTAAAAGATCGCTTACTCATGAGAGCGTTGTCTCATTTTGTCTTTAATAGAATGTCATCTTATCTTGTCTTTAAAAGATCTATCCTTTTGAGTAAAAAAAATCTCAAAGAGATCTATTCTCTTTAGATTATCCAAATGAATCTCGAAGAGATCTATCCTCTTCAAATTCTTAATCAAGTTAAAACGAATCTTGAAGAGATTTATCTTCTTCCGATTCTCAACCAAATTAAAGATAAATCTCAAAGAGATCTATCTTCTTCAGATTATCCAAATGAATCTCAAAGAGATTTATGCTCTTCGGATTATCTACTAAATCAAAATGAATATTGAAGAGATCTATCATTTTCAGATTAAACAAAATAAGAAATCTCGAAAAGATATATTCTCGTCAGATTAAACAAAATAAGAAATCTCAAAGAGATCTATCCTCTTTGGATTACTAAAACAAAACGAGAATCTCAAAGAGATCTATCATTTTCGGATCATCTACAAAACCAAAAGAAATCTTAAAGATATTTATTATCTTTAGATTATTCATTAAACTAAAAGAAATCTCGAAGAAGTCTATCATCTTCAGATTATCCATTAAATCAAAAATGAATCTCGAAGAGATTTATCCTCTTTGAATTATTCACTAAACCTAAGCCATTTTTTTTTTTTTAAATCTTGAAGAAATCTATCCTCTTCGGATTAACCAAAACGAGTCTTGAAGAGATCGATCCTCTTCAAATTATTCACTAAACCTAAGCCATTTTTTTTTTAAATCTTAAAGAGATTTATCCTTTTTGGATTAACTAAAACGAATCTTGTAGAGATCTATCCTCTTCGAATTAACCAAAGCAAATCTCGAAGAGATCTATCTTCTCGAATTAAACAAAACAAGAAATCTCAAAGAGATCTATCTTCTTTGAATCACCAAAGTAAAATCAGTTTTTGAAGTTTTGAAGAGATTTATTCTCTTTAGATCACTAGAACAATACCGGAATCTCAAAGAGATCCATCCTTTTCAAATGAATCAAAACAAATCTCTAAGAGATATGTCCTCTTCAAATCATAAATCAAATATCTACAATAATTCCTTATAGCTTTACTCGGCATGACTATCTCTCATGTTCTATGCTGAGCGAAGCTCAAAGGTTAGATTATCCTTCCCCTAAGGAATGAGATCAGTTTTCCTCTTATAGCTTTACGTGACATGACTATCTCTTAGTAGCATACCTTCTTTTTCGGAGAAGATTGGCTCTCCATTTTCATATCGCCTTATAATTCTCTTAGAGTCCCAGAAAAACATCTTTTTTTTCCTCCTCTCCTAAATCTTCTTTGCTGTAACATCATCATTCAAAATCAATTCAATGCCTTAGAGCCGATTGGATTAGTTCATTAGGTCCAAAAATCTAGCTCTTCATTTGAAATAATAGACATGAACTTTTCATATCACTTATGGATCTTCGACTCTAATCCGTCCATGAATTTCAACCCATGCTTAGTAACCGCAAAGTACCAATCATCGAGTTACCTCCTAATTGTAAAGAAATACCGAAATAATTGAGGATTAACCCTAACTTCAACTTCTTTATAAACTATCTTGAAAGTTGTGAGAAGTTGGTAAGTGTTTGGTGAGAACATACTGGACACAACTCAGAAATAATTGAAGAGTTAAGAGTTGCTTAACAAAAGCAAGAATGGGAAGCGCAGTCCAAAGTTGAGATATTTCAAGTAGATGTCAAATTCGCGCTCCTTTAGAAAGCATACCCTTTCTTCGTCTCTCAGCATCTTAAGATTCCATGTTTCGAGAAGGTCTTGCTAGTATTTGTTATATTTTGAAAGAAGAACTTTGTTGGCAACACTGGCCATTTCATCTAATGAATCACTAAAGTAAGTTATATTATTATATAAGTATCTTATCATAGATCTTCCTTCTTTATCTTTCAGATAAGTATCTATTGCAAGGGACTTGATTTGAGTAAGTTTGTCCTACCGCTCTACTACATTGTCGGTTGAGCTACTCGAAGAACATGCCGTCTTGCTCCTTCTTTAGGGGGGAGAAGTAGCCTTGGTTTCGTTGCTTCAAAATTTGAAAGAATAAGTTGATGAATTACGTTTCGAACCATAACTAATTTTGACTATAAAGAATGTCACAAAACATTTTGTAGAATTTAAAGGTGAAGACGAAATGTCGAAAGAAAGCAAAAGCTTATGGATGTGAATGAAGATGAAATCTATTTTCAGTATTGAAAAATTCCTTAAATATGGATGATATACCCTTGTAACTTCAACACGTTTCTGACAAAAATGATGTGTTGCTTAGATGATGGTGCATATTATTGACATGTGTTTTGAGACAGAAATCTAATAGTTGCCAAGGCTCTAACAATTATTAGTGCTTGCGATGTAATCATGGCTAAGGTGACAGCTGTCGTACGTACTACCATTTAGTCTTCTAATGGGCAAGAAAATTGAAATGTTGCGACCTTTCAGATAAGATACAATCCATCCTTCTAAACAGAAAATCAAGGAACTTCCCACATTACTTAGCATTTAGGAAACTATTCCCTACTTAACCCGATAAAGAATATTAAAATATTTACTCCCTTAATCGAACCCTTAACTACAGGAGTTAGGGGCCAAATGTTGATGGTCAAATTTCTTTCACTCGGTCACTCAATTGCTGACATACCGAGTAACTTACTTCTCAACTAACGCCAATTAACATAGATCCATATTTGATTTGAATTTAAGGAAAGTGACACAAATAGTTATCACTTAGCACAGTTATATTACATAATTGCCCACTATTCTTATATTTGAGGAATGTACCTGGTCGATAGGTCTCTACGTGTTGCCAATATTCATGTAATTAATTGCTATTTTGGATACTCAATATTGGCCTACAAATACGGAGAAGAAGCATTGTAAGAACAATTTGAGACCCCATAACTACTCACTTTATTTTCTCACTAAATTCATTTATTGACTCAAGCATCGGAGAGGCCACACCAAACTAGCCTTGATACTCTTTAATTCTTTGTACTTTACAAGAAAGAAATTATCCAAAAACGACTCAACAACACTAATGTAGTTTAATAAGTAGCAAATTACATATTACATAATCCAAAAACTTAAGAGTTAGCAACAAAACTTTAGAAGACTCGAATACGTCAATCAACTTGATCCTCACTCTCCCATAGCTTAACACTTCAAAAAGATACTAACTTTAGCATAGCTAGCTTAGCATATTAGTTAGTACTTGCAAGAAAATATATATGAGTATAAGCAACCAACAGTTTAGTAAGTTAAGATGGGGACTTAAGAATGCATAACAAACACAAACAAGGTTTTCAAATAATTAATTATATGCAATGTAACAAGCAAGTGCCATTACACATCATAGTCTAATCCGTTGTGAAATCAAAGTAATTTCACTCCCTTTAATTTTGGTTGAGGAGTTTTCATGTTTATACAGCAGCTCACAACCAAATCTAGGTTTGTGCGACGGAAACACTACTCACCTCCATGATTATCCTTTTAACCATTACCCTCATCCTTACCATAACCTTCTCTCTTATCACTTAATTCGACTAAGGATGAAGAAAAGACTATTATGCTATCCAGCACTATCTTTTTTGAAGGTATCAGTATTTGGTTAAAGAATCCTAAATATTCCTTAAAGAGTTGCAGTGCATGTCTAATTGAGATATTTAGTTTAGTTATAATTAAGTTTGATTTAGGGTGATTAAACAATCTCATACCATTCAATTCATAACAATCACCAAAACACAACATAGATTTTTAGCACGAAATCAGATACACACAAGCACATATACATATAACTACTTATAAGTACAATCATATAAATCCCTTAGCCTTCAAGTACTTTAATATAGTACTTCAAAATACAATAAAGTATTGAACCTAACTTACCTGAAGTCTTTGGTTAGCTCACTTAACTTGTCGCAGGTCACTTATCTTTGTATATCCTACAATATAAATACTCTTTTAGTAATTATATTTGTTGGTCCCAATAAGATATCAAGAGGGGGTGAATTGATATCTTTTACAAAAACTAAAAATTTTGATTTAAAAACAAAATCCTTCTTAATATCTTGAGTGGCGTGATAAGTAGTTAGAAATTGATTGTTAACTTAAGGCACAAATAATAACAATAAAGATTAGAAAGTAAATGAGATAAGAAGTAAAAAGATGAGACAAGTGCTTTTATAAAGCTTTGACCTTTTGCCTACTATTCTCTTCTAGATCTACTGCTAAGATAGGGGGTAAATTGATATCTTTTACAAAAACTAAAAAGTTTGATTTAAAAAAAAAAATCCTTCTTAATATCTTCAATAGCGTGATAAGTGGTTAGAAATTGATTGTTAACTCAAGGTGCAAATAATAACAATAAAGATTAGAAAGTAAATAAGATAGGAAGTAAAAAGATGAGGCAAGTGTTTTTATAAAGCTTCGACCTTTTGCCTACTGTTCTCTTCCAGATCTACTGTTAAGGACTTGATTCTCCTCAATAATGTTATTCCACTAGTCCAGACTTTTCAATAAACAAAGTCATTTCTTCGTCCTATCTCACTCACTTCTTCTTAAGTTATACACAGGACTTAGAGAACTCCCTAATCCTCTCATACTCAAAATACAAATTCAATAATGTTTACAATGAAAGTGAAACAATACAATCAAAAAGCTCTTTGTAACTTTCACACAAATGCAATAATAATGAAATAACAAAACTATTTTTGCTCAATATTTGATGATTTGCTGGAGAGAATTTTTAAATTTGGTTATGATATTGACTGTGCAGTATAGTATCTTGAACAACGTCATCTTTAAATTAAATAAACTCTCATGTAACAGCTAGAAACGGCTAATTCCAATTTTTTCTCCAAGATATCTTTATTTAATCACAATAGGTTTTGTTATTGGAGAAATATCCCTTGAAAATAAGAACCAAAAGTTTGAATTTTTGAAAACTTAAATCTTGTTGTTCCTGATTTGTTCCATTGCTAAGCTTGTATAAGTTGAAAGTTACTGCACATTATGATGAGTTCCAATCCTCTATTGACTTTATGGAAATTCAAAAACACATTTCAAGTATTAAAGATAAGGATGAAAAGATATTAACAAATCTTCATACTTTAAGAGATAATCTAACACAACCTGTCTAATTGTGGTAAACAAATCTTCTCCCTTCTTCAATATCTTTATTTGAATTTTGTCAAAATTTTTTTTTAAAAGATCAGGTTAGACTTATCCAAAAAATTCGACCTTATCTTAAACAAAATTTCGTAGAATTCTTGATTCTATTTCCTACAAACTATACTATATCTTTATCTCGAGAACTTGCTAAAATCTTATATTTAAAATTTTCGAACACAACTTCAACTAAAGTAGCCTTGTATAGAGATCTTGATATGTAACTTTAAAGCATAAAATCATTTTTCGAATCTTATCAAAACTGTCAAAAAATGTTCTTCTTAAATGTATTACTCAAATCTTAATCGACTAATCTATATATTTCATATTAATCCAAGTTAGAATCCCCATTGACTAAATCTAACTTTAGTGGAACAAAATTAAAGACATTATCCAAATATGCTCAACAAAGTAGAGCTAGGCCCTTTTGCACATTTGTCCAACTTAATTTGTTCAAGTTAATTAGAAAAATACTTAGAAACAGCAGCTGAACACATTACTGAGCACAAACTGTGATATTCTAATTATTTGCTGATATATATTCTAATACATATTCTGACAAACTTAGACTTATTTTCTTCTAAACACTTATTTTTTTTCTAAACATTTCTTTTCTTTAGAACATCCTACATACTTAAAAAAACTTGTTAAGTTCATATACATTTTTTTGTTATCATTAAAATATATTAAGGGAAAATTCAACAATATCCTCATAATATATATAAACTTTATGTTATGATTTGACTCAATTTTCCATATATATATATATATATTATTTATATCCAATCTATTATAGGCTAGCATCAAAATCGATTTTTGAATCCTTTTTTTATTTAGGTTATAATTCAATTTCAACTATCGGTGTTATATGTAAAACTTATGATCTCATTTCGAACCATAATGTGGACTTTATCACATTATACTTAGGTTTCCTAAATATCACTTTTAGTCCCTTACTAGTGTTATAATCTATGTAGTATATCTAATCCTAATTTAACTACTAAATTTACTTCCAATGTGAGAAAATTTTATATTTTTCATATGATTACCCTAATTTAAGTTTCCTAATAGATTTAATTATTATTATTATATTATCAATTTTAACCTAATATTTTCTATTTATTATATTTCCAATTTCACATATTATTAATTTATATATATTTACTACACAATACACATAATAATTACATCTAACACATTAAATGCTACAAGTATCATATTACATTAGATATTAACATCTTTAAATACTTAATTATATACTAAATTAGTAATTATCCATTTAATTACCTAATTATCCCAAAATCACCTATTTTATATATCATTTTAAGGACTAAAAATCATTTTAAAATTTCAAAAATTCAATTCTGAAAAATCTCTTTATAGCACTATTTTACATACTCTAAATAATTTATACAAAAATTTGAGCTCAAAATTATATTTATAAGGTTATTTATTTTTAAATCGAAGTAAATTTAAGTTTATGAAATTTCTTAAGCAGTATACATTTCCAGACATAATTTCATTAAACCAATATTTTTCCTTAGATATATATACATAAAACCTCAAAATACTAAATTTCATAATTTTCTAAATACATTTAATATTTTTACAAAATGAAACAAAATCAAGTTAAGAATCAAACTCACCTATTCGATGGACTTTCAGCCACCAATGGTGGTCTTAGGGGTATCAGCAAGGCTAGGCAGTGAGGGATAGGGTGTGGTAGTAGTGGTGGTTTAGTTCTAAGTGGCGGTTTAGTTCGAAGTGGCTATTGGTCGTAGGTTCCCTCTTAAGGCCTTAATTGCACATTAAATTTGTTAATTTTCGTAGAAAACCTTAACTCTCCCCTTCTGATTTCTCTTAATTTTTCTTTGATTGATGACTGACCAAATGAGCTTCGGTTGAAGGTTAGGGTATTTATAGTGCTGCCTTGATTTTTTTCTTTCAATTTTTAATTGACAATTGGCTTTATCCTCTTTCAATTTGCTTTCTATTTGCCCTATTTTGATTGGTTAATTTTTGTTCTTCTAGCCTTAACATGCCACTGACCTAATTTTGGACAAATCTACACTTTTTCATATTTTTTGATATTTTTCCTTGATTTTTTTTCTAATTTTTTCAAATTATTTAGTATTATTTTAGTATATCTCGGGTATTTTAGGTAATTTTGAATATTTTTACCTATATGGAAATACATATGGAGTACAAGTAAATACTCCTAAATATTATTTATGTTATTCTGCGAATTTTAATATGTATATAGTTTATTTCTATCAACTCATTAGTTATCAAAACTTGTTTTACGTATTTTCGATAAATAATGGATAATATGTTTATAATTTGATATTATATCATTTTTTTACCTATTTTCCTAAATTCAAACTTATGGGATCATTTTTACTAATATTCTTAACTTTATTGTATAATTTATGCTCAATCAAACACTTTATCCGATCACCTTAAATTTTATGTAATGAATTTGAACTTCTATTTGGAGGGCTTACAATTTCCACCAAAACCTTAGATTCTTCATTTCTTGTCTACAAAGATATCTTTTCTAGCAACACTTGGGAAATTCAATTTAGAGGATATAACTTCAAACTTCATCTCTTTGTGTTTCATCAACTTCATGATAGTGTTTCCAAGCACCATGTTCCATTGATTCCTCATTTCATGGGATATGCTTAATCATTATTTTTGTCAAGTCCAATGCATAATCCTAATAGGGTGCTAATATTACCTTTACCTAATCAACAATTGTAATCTCATTCTCTTCAACTTTTGCCAACAGACATTTAAGCATTATTATATAAAGTATCCTAATTTCTATTAGAAAATTCCAAATACAAAGCTCTTTCGTTGAATATTTAAATGCTTCTCCTTCATTTAATTTAGCAAAGAGTTCTTCTTTCCCTTGGATTTTTAGGTAATCATGAGTCCTAACTTTCTTTATCCTAAAATATATTTAAATACCCTCTTCCATGATTATTAATTTTCTGTTAGTCACCTAATGAGTTCAATTCTTCTATCTCATTACGTTTCATCTTCACATAAAATTTAGTCATTGCTTTCGTATATATTGTATTTCATTGATCACACACATTAACATAGCCATGAACTTCTAAGAAAGTTTTGATATCTATCCCATGCAATTTAAAGAAATTGAAATCAACATAATTTACCTCTACGAGTTGAGCATTCACAAAGCTTCTTAAATTACTGAATGGCGTTAGCTTAGGCTTCTTCAAGGTCTCTAGAGATTTGGTGAATGAAGTTCTCTTCTTGAGTAACATGATTTGGATGTATGAAGATTTTTAGGGTTTAAAAATAGTATTTTCAATGTCTTTTATGAAAGAATTGATAAGTTGTTTTGACATTAACTCAAGTAAAGACATTTAAAGATACATTATCCCTTTTATACCAATACCATCTTTGGTTTTCCAAAATTTCTTTATATATGGTCTACTCTATTACAATAGAAACACTAAGATGTTTTGACTTACCTCTCATGATGGCTCTCGAATGACTCTTCACAATGATTGACTTTCCATCTTCTTCAATTTTGTATTGCACTTGAAACATATGAAAGTTTTTTGCTAAACTATTGTTGGTTAGTCCTTCTACATATGGCCTTCCTAAAAATTGGTTGCATTTTTTTTTCGTTTTCTTTTTAAAAGATTTTCCTTTTCACTCAACACATTTTGGATCACATCATCATGTTTTTCTTTCTCATTTTTTAAAGGTTCATTTTCCTTTTCTAACTTAGAGATTTTGTTTCTTGCTTTTGAGAGTACCTTCAAAAGCTTTTCTATTTCTGCATAAACATTGATATTGATATCTTCATCATTAAAGTTAGACATGTCATCAAAGAAATTTCCTTCGTTAGCCCTTTTCTGTTATTCCGTATTCTACATCACAGTTCTCATAAAAAACTATTAATCTAAAGAAGTGTGTCATAGTAATTATAATGATAAATGAATGGCAATGAAGATATCAAGGAAAATTTGTACATTCTTTTTCTAATCAGCTTACTTTGATATCAATTATTAGTCCTAGTAAACAATTAAGAGTGGAAGAGGTGGTTTGGGGTGGTGGTGTGGGGGGGGGGGGGGGGGGGGGGAGGTTTGAATTGATTGTTACAAAATTTTTATACTTAACCAATTTTTACTTCTTGATGTTCAACTATTGTTACCTACACTAAAATTTTTCTTAATTCTTAATGTATCAAAAAGATTAACAAATTTAGATTGGAGATATGTAGGCAAAAGTCAATTCACTACTTAGCAATTTCAACTCTTAAGCAGATCAATACTTGATTCGTGCTTTTGCTCCTAAGCTTAATTATTTGTATATGATTCTAATAAATTGTATAATGCATAATTAATCAAGTAATCGAGTAATGTATTATAGAAAACAATAAGTAGATTGCGAACAAGACAAAAAAGTATAGGGATGAAAAATTCAAGAGAGCATATATGGTAGTTCCATCTTGTATGTTTGTCCATTCTTCCAACATGTGGCAAGAGATACAATTGTTCACACAGTAGTTTCATTATTTGAAGAAAACTTTTACATGCAAGTTAACAATTTTCACAATTTTTCCTTACCTCCAAGTCGTAAGTCTATAGAATCTCTTTCTTAGGTTCTCTTAAATGGTATTCTTTTAATTTTTTATGAGATTAACAACTCCTTTGGGGATTACAATAGATTTTCTCACATTTTTGCACAATGCTTTGTAAAATGAAATTTCTTAATCTTTCAAGTTATATTTCTTAGATTACGTAAACTTTTTGAGCTTAGTTAAACTGATATATCACAAAAACTTTGTAGCTCTTTCTCTTGTTTTCTATATATTGTCTTCTAATCTCAATGTCTTCACATTCAATTGTTTTCGATATGGTAGTATTCGTTGGATATTCATTGCATATTCAAATTTTTATGATCATTTTGATTGATAGTCTTTGAGATACGCTCATCTATCATGCAAGACTTTCCATATAGCTTTATATAATTAGAAACATATATAAGTTTATCGTATCATACGCTTATGAAAATATTCAAGAGTATTGCAAACATATTTTGTCGCTAGTCTAGATATATTATCCAGATATATCTCTATAGTGCTAGGTCTTGATCTATATGACTTCTTTGCTTTTAAAACATTTTGTGCACTTCCAATAAATGTGTTTCTCATAAAACTATTACGTCTTGAACTTTTGATAAGATTTATCTTTTGACTAGTTATTTTCTTTTATTCTTTCATTTGAAAATAATGTAGTTAGATCTTTCTCTTTGTTCGATCAACTTTTGATAATTGTAGGTTCTGAATCAACATCCATTGCTAATACTTCTCTTCTAGCTTCTAAAACTTTAAGTAGCTTATGATCATTACATTCTTTTCATCATTTTGACTTAAGTACGTTTAAGAATATATTTATATATTCTATATATTAGGTAATTTTAATAGTAATAATACAATATCTTTCATATATTTTTCACATATATTTTTTTATCATTGAAATACATTTAACTTAAGATTCATCATAAAAAATCCTTTCATTCAGGTTCTTGTACTAATAGTTTGCATCTAGGAGTTCTTTCCTTTCAAGATAATTACTCTTCGATTTGGACATTGGGAAGTGAAGTGTCCGACTCTATGAAACTTAAAGCACTTGATTTCATTAGTCTCCTCCCTAAAATTTATCTTGCCTCTTTCTTTAGCTTAGGTTGGTTTAACTTAGCTTTCCCTTGAAGATCATTGCTTCACTCAACCAATATTAGGGTTACATTGATCTACTTCTTATATCATCTCAAGGTGTCTAAATAGGTTGGTTGATAGATGTAAATTGGCTTAAGTAAGCTTGAAATCATTTGTTTTGTTTCTATCACTTGACCTTATAAATAACTTAAACGGCCTAATCTAGAAGATAATTTGCTACAGTTCCACGATGCTCCTATTTTTGAACTTTAAGCTTCTAACAAATTTGGAATAATACGTGCTTTGTGTTCTTTGAACTCGTACCTAATCATAAACATCTAAAAACCCTTTAATGTACTCATTGTCACTCATTATACCCTATTTCAAATCTTATAATTTCTCAGATGCATCTTGTAGGTAGTAATCTAGCACAAATCTCCTTCATATGATCCCTTTCATCTCATTTTAGGTCCTTATTTTATGATCCTTGTTCCTTCGTTGTGTTATTTGCGACTTCTTCCACTATAATGCAATATACCCTATAAACTCAATGGCGACTAATGAACTTTTACAACTCCTTAAAATCATAGCATTGGTACAACTTTTCAACCTTGTCTTCCCAATCTAGGTAGTTGTTACCATCTCCACTCTAAACAAAGCTCATGATTCACATCTTAACATTTTTTATTCCTTTTAGAGCTTATGCTCCCTATCCTCAAACTCATAGAAGATATCTTTAGCTTTTGCTTTCTCCATTACTTTCTTCAACTTGATTTGTCTTTAATCTCTCCTATCAATTCCTACTCCTCTAACTTGAATTTTGAGCTAAGGTTACTTGTTCTTCATTTGCAACAATGTTCCTTCAAGCCTAACTCCTTACACTGCTTGCCTTCCTAAATTAGCTTGGTTATCTCCAAGGACTACCTTAATAGGTCGAATGTTAACTACCCTTTGCATAGAAACAGTAAGATTAGCTACAATAGTTGCCAAATCTTATATCCATTCATTGGTTGATTTGGAAGTAAGTAGGACATTGCTACCATGTCTAGGAACATCACTCTCAAAATCTCCAACACCACATTGAATGGTCGATTTGACATTCTCATATGCTAATACCTTCGAATACAACATAAACAATGTTATGGCAACATTCAAACATAACTTCACAACAACATCACTAGTAACAGCAACACTTTCACTCAAGAGGCAAACAACACAAGTATGGTGATGTCTGTACTTAGATAGCACCATCAAATATACTACTACTTTCCTTGAACTCTTATAACAAAAACCATACCAATACTAACACCCTAACTTCAATCTTGAATACATCTACACAAACATAATCATTATCAGTCATAATATCAAGCTCTAATACCAAGATTATATAATGTGCCTAGGAGGTCAATCTTACTAGGGCTTCAAGCAAGTGGTGAGTCACTCAAGATATCAAAGAAATAGGAAAGGGTTTAATGTAATGTTTCAGCAACTGTGAATTACTCAACTGGATATGATTCACTAAAAAGAGCACTATATGACCAAAATCAAGTAGATAGGTTAAAAGATGGCATGGTAGGTATAAGAACAAGTCGATGATCAGCCTAATAGGTTAGTCCTAATGATGAATTGTCAACCTCTGGACCTAATACCCAAGCAAGACTTTGAAGCTTGCAAGATTTAGATAGGTGAATCTTTTGTAGCTCAACTTATCTTTACCGTGGTCTAAGTCACTGAAAACTCTATTGTTAAGCTTTGAACTTCTCTCCTTTGAGCTAACCTCTTGAAGTCAACCTATCACTATAGCTTATCCAGAAGATGAACCCTGACCTTTCTCCTAACTAACATTTTAGACCAACCCTCTCCACATAATGTGCTTCACTAGAGTATAACTTCATTCACGACATGACACATGCCTTAATTTTTCCAACATTATACTTATTCCTTTTTGTTGCATTTGCCTTTATTACCATTTGGGTACATATTAGGATCCTTTAATTGTAAATTGCCCTTTTGTAATTTCCCCTATCTAGATGTTGCCCTAGGGACTATTATAAATAGTCCCACCTTTTGTATTGGTGAAATGATCATTATCCATTATTTGTTTATTGAAAACCCTTCCTTATGAGATCATCTCTCTAAGTGACTCTTACACTCTTATTTAGTCCCTTTAGTAGCTAAGGTTTAGTGGTGAGTAGACTCCGAATTCTTAGCTTATGTGTCATACTAAGTGAGAACCAAGTCGTACTGACCTTATTGGTGAGTCATATCTGTCACGCCCCGAACAAGAAGAGTCATAACAGTCCCGCCGTGTAAACTAATCTAAGATAGAAGCTGACCTCACAGCTGCTATCGTAGACGCAGTTTACACAAGGCATACAACTCAACCTGCTTGAAATGTCTGTTCTGTCATCTGTTAATATCCAAACCTGTGGTAGAGCTTATACAAAATACTTGTTCTATACAATCTGCTGTTTAGTACCACAATAGTAATTATACAAACATTTCACATCCAGGGGTAAAGTTTACAATCAGAGTTTATTAAAAACCATAGGTTTACGATTTATATACAATAAGTTAGAAAACTAGTGGGCTCCCAGGGAATTCCCATTTAGTTTTCTTCAAAACTTAATGACAAGACAAAAGCTCAGGTTCAATTAAATTCATCGATCCTCACTTTCCCACACAGCAGCACACTAACCTGAGAACGGTGGTACCTGAACATCTTTACCTTCACTCAGCACCTGCAAAAAAGTCTGTAGGGGTGTAAACACAACTAGCTCAGTAAGTGGGGCGGAGTCAGAAGAGTACTTTACAATCACAAATAAGGTTAATAATTATGATGAAATGCAATGTAATTACTCAAATGAAAACATCGCACAGTGTTAACCGGTCCACTGTGAGGTTAGAGAAATTTCATCCGCTCCAACCCAGATTGAGGAGTTTCATCACGACTCAAGTCAGACCAAACCTGGGCTTGTGCAATAGGGAATACCCCCCTCCCATGACCACTTTCGAACCACGGCCCCCAACCTTGCCGCGACCTCCTCGCCTATCACTTAGTTCGACTAAGGGTGGGGAAAGGACCATTTCAGCTATCCTCATCGAAGGAAGTTGGTATTTGGCCTAACACTCTTATTCGTTTCTCTTAACGGGTGATTATGCATGACCAATTACACTTTAGTCGAGTAACCGTTAGTATTAATCAGGGGGTGATCAACAAGTTCACACAATACAGAATCCATGCAAATATGCAGAACAGCATACCAAGGAGTTGAACTCCTGTCACAACAGAGTATCATTCACACACATAGCATGTGCATAATCATCTAACTACAAACACAACCAGAAGTACTCTTAAGTCTCCGGATACTTTTAAATAGTACCCAAACAGCGGCGAAGCTACCATTCCAACTTACTTGTTTAGATGTTCGCTCTTGCTGACTTGAATTGTCAATCGTCTTTGGAAGGTCCTAATTACACAAAAGGTCCAAATTTATTTTTCGTAATAATTACGAAAACATTAGGGTTTAATCTATAATGGTTATATATATATATTATTTTTATAATATACAATCATGTTATTACTATATATTGAATTAAATTATTAATAATTATAATAAAAATTTCTATTAATCCCATTTGATCAACAATCCTTTATATAGCTTTTGGTTAATTCATTTTAGCCTATTAATATTACAATTATACCCCAACTTGTAATTTAAGCTATTTTACTTGATAAATTCGTAATAAATAGTTTGGGTTACCAAATAATTCCCCGAAAATTTCTATGGACTTTTAAAAATATAGGGAATCCAGTTATCACTTGGTTTCAAGTTTCCGACCTATTGCCTATATTTTCATATTAACGATTTTACCCCTAAATTTGATAAATTATCCAATTATAATTCTTTTAACATCCAATTAATTTTAATATGACTCATTACTATTACTATTCATAATAGATCAGTACATATCCATTTCATCAATTAATTTCATAATTTCCTATTAAATTTATAATTTCAGTCTATTTTCGAACTAATTTCAGGCCTAAAAATTCAATAAATATTTAAATTATTCAAATCAAAATTCGGGCTACGTAGCAATTACCTATATATCATATACATCCTAAACAAAAATTTTCAGCTAGAAACAACATCATATAGTACATTTATTTCATAAATATATATTTGGATGAATAGTAGAATTCTTAATAAAGTATATTAAATATTACGAATTTTGCAAAAATAAAAATATCATATGAAATAATGTCTAAAATAACCTAAGTGTAATTTTTTTCATAATTTTCTGGGCGGATTTACTAATTTTTAAAAATTATTGAAAAACAGAGCAAGAATTTGACCTTACTGTTCTTGGGTGCTCCGGTGGCCGTGGGGTGGTGGGTGGTTGTCGAACGGCTGGCTCGGTGGGTGGACCGTGTGGGGTTGGCTGGGTTTCACAGCAGATCTAGTCTAGGTTAGGGTTCTACACTTTCACGCAATTTCCCCTGTTTTTTCTAAATTTCTTTTTATTTTCTACAATTTTTTCTAATTTTTTCTCTCTACTGTTTTTGGTTCCAAATTGCTAAACATTGTCATTCTACTGCTAGGATAATTTTTATGGAGCTCTTTCACCGCCTATGATTTTTCTTTATTTTTTTCTTTTGTTTTTTTTTTTTAATTTAGGGAAGCATGAGGTGTCATTTTGTTGATGAATTGCTTTTTGAATCAGCAATTCTTCTCCTATGCAGCAGCCACGTAGAATCCAGCAATCATCACCTGTAATTGATCAATTTTTCTTTTTCTTTTATTAAATAATTACTTAAATATATATTATATGTTAGAATTAGTTATTTAATTAATTTACAAGTTTATACCCTTTGTAAATAACATGTGAAATATATAACTTTACTCATATAATTAAGTTTCTAGTATATCTTTTATTTTTAGGATATGTTCTAAAGTCAATTTCATGAATTTAACACAATAAATATATAATTATACAATTTTGGGTTAATTTACGGGTATAATTATTATTTGTACCGGGTACACTAAAAAATTACGTGTATTTTTTTATAGTAAATTATCCTACATTATCTCATTTATAGCTCAATTAACTTATCTCTAAGTTCTCGTTGCAATCTAAGTTCAATTTTAGGAGTTCTGAACATTTTAGGGATTTAGTAAATATTCCAATTTCCAAGGGCAAAATTGGGATTTCGGGTCATTATTACAAAAATCTAACTTCACTGTAATATCTCGACTAACTTTTTCATTCTAGTAACAAAGTTTGGGCTCAATTGGATAAGTTACCCTAAAAGCCCTAAATCTGAGCTCAGTTGTCCTAAACTTAATTTTGGGAGCTTACAATATCTAAGGAGTTGCCTTACATAGCTACTAAGTAATTCATCTTCATTATAATCTTCTTCAATAGGTTGAAAGACCCATTCCCTTACTATAGTAAGTCCTTATGATAACTCAACTCTAAGGCAAACCAATGAGCTTATATTAGAGTCATATAAGTAAGCCATTATGCTATTCTAGGTTGGTTATTCTATGCTTCATTAGCTCAATTAACTGTGAGGAGGCCAAATTTGGCTAGTAGGTGATGTAGATTAAAGTTTTGAATGTAAATCTCCTTATCCTTGATTGATTGATTACCTAAGATCCTTTATGTTAAGTTTTGGAGTCTTTAAAGTTGAGCTCGGATCAAGAGGCCTAAGGTTGGATTCTTATCACTAGGTCACTCTATAACTATTATTACTACCATACGTTCCTCATTCTCGTTCAATTGGTTCTAGAATTTACTTTAGTTGTTCTCCTAGCATAGACATATGTCCTTGAACCTATAAGACGAAGAACACTATAAATAAATGAGCAACCACTCCTTAGTGAGATAGGAATGTAATGTTTTTATTAATACATATGCAGAAGTAATATCAAGCAAGCGATTAATCATATGCTATGTATTACGGTTTTCCATAACCAGCATGAAGTCTAACATGTGAGCCCCCTCTTGACCTTGGTTTAAGGATTTAGTCATTATTATCAATACTTTGATATTGTCCACATCCCTTACTCAATATAGTATCAACATCATAATCGTAGTATCTTGATCAGATTCTCTATATGTTCTCTTGGCATGACTCCTCCTTCCTTTTAGGGAGTTTAAAAACTAAAATGGTAGGATTAGAATTCCTAGCTTCATCAATTGTGTGACAATGCTTGAGTCACTTAGTTCGCAAATGGCGAAGTAGAATTTCACACATTTTCTTTTAGTAAATTCTTTCCCTTCATTAGATAGTAATGACGACCTTTAGATAATATAGGGGAAGTAGTATAATGCATGATCCATTTTAATTTAGCCCCATACTTTTAGTGTCATTTATCATTGTTGACCAGTTAATAACATTTCAATCCACCATGATTCAAGCATTCTCAAAGAGCAAGAATATCATAGTCACATTGAGCAAATATCACAATTGCACTAGACAATAAAGTTATTATCATAATACTCATTACTACAAGATTTAATGCAATTCAAGGAATTCTTTTAAGCTACTTACATAACTTTGCACTAATATATTTCAAGAATATTAGGTTGTTTTTGAATATGTAGAGAAGTCTAATAAATTATAGGGTAAATTATATAAACCTCTCCTAAAAACTTTTAAAATTACACGACCCCTAACTTTTTTGAAAGCCATTACTTACATCCTTGAAACATTTGTAGGACCCATTTTTTATACAAGTTAACTATCGATATGTCTTTCTTACTGGCATGAACTTTTAGTGTAATATATTTGATTAACTAATAAAAAAATAATGAAAAACTTCAATAAAGAAAAAAAAATCATGTGAACTCCATTTATTTCACCTTCCTTCATTTGAATCACCTTATGATTGATATGAATCACCTTATGATTGATATGATGGCAAATCTTGCAAAAAGAAGAAGCTCTTCTTACAAACAAGATTATTCAACCAAAAGCATGACTAACACCATCAATTTGGAGTCGATCATCCAGATTATAACAAATTGATTGAACACTTAGAAGCGAAAATGTGACCACTAAGTGCTGGAAAAAGAACTCTAACAATATAACTCTTTCTAACAACATTTCCCCCCTCTTATCTAAATAGATGTATTGGATCAAGAAAAAAGATTTAATAGATATTACATGCAATGTGTTATATACACATAGCATGTAAATTTTAATAAAATGTTCATACGAATATGTGGAAGGAATATTTTTCATATCAATTATGATCGTAATTTGGATACATCATATATATTAATATTTTATTAGTATTTAGACCCTACATATACATAAAATATAACTTATATTACCCATTGAAATTGGATCAGACATCTAAAACTCCTCTCTTATCTCAACCGTCTTCACACATACATATACACACACAAATGATGGAAAAGAAATTGTGCCTCATAACTTCACATAGTATGCCAATTAACTATATTCAAATGGCAATAAAATTAATGCCAATGACTTGCCTTCTTATTTTCTTAGGTGCAATTTTACATTATGACGCACAATTATAATTAATAGCAAACAAAAAACACAAAATTATTTTATCAAAATGACAATCATCAACAAAGGAGAATACGAAACAACAAGCATAATGACTCAATCGATATTGCCCATATCAAATGTGATCAAACCACACATTAATATATACAAATAGTTATGACCTCTCTCTTGTTTACATTAGAAAGTATGAAAAATCGATTCTTTATATTCATAATACGGAAAGGACACAACTTGTATCATGTATGTAATACAAATGTTATTTTTCTATTTTACTTATTTTTTGTATTTTTAAGGTTCTTTTTACATTAATTAATTAAGTATATTAAATTAATCATCCACGTTAGTAAGAGATGACACATACGTAGTCAACTTACGAAAAAGTAGGCCTATAATTGTTTTAAAAGGTGTAAGTATTGATTCTTAAGAAATATGTGAGTTCGTGTAATTTTAAAAATTTTTAAGGGAGATTCATATAATTTACCCATAAATATATGACATGTACATAATAACTTGTGAACCAAGGTTTAATTATTGGAGGATTGGCTTTGGATAATGTAGATAACTATATCTTGGTCTAGAGAAGTAGTGTTGGGGTCGACGGTTAGCAAGAAGTCAACGGGAAAAGGAACAAAATTAAAGCTGAAAGGGGAACATAGGGGTGAAAAACACCGACCAGACGGTTGTCGTTGAACCGACCTAAAGGTAAGTGTGTTTCCCTTATTGGTTCGACATCATCAATTGCACCATCAAGATGATGTTCATCTTCTTCCTTCATAACATTCTATATATTTCATACTTTACATCTCATATAAACTCACTTTTACAACACAAATAAACTTAATAGTATCAAAGCAACATCAAAACACTTTCATTTCATCAATAAAACAATGATCAAACGTAGAAATTATAGTAATTCATTGAATTTTCCACTCACTGTGGTTTTATAGTTAAGATTCAAAATGGTTGTTGGGAAATTGCATAAGGTCAATATTTTCACTAAAGATGAAGAATAAGATTATTATAATATTTAATTGTTAAACTTATACCAAAAACGAAGAATAGGACTAATATAATATCTAACTATTAAACTTTTCAAAACTTTACTTGCATTAAGTTTTAGATATAGATTTTAGTAGAAACTTCGAAACTAAATGGGTTTCTTTCATTTTTGAGTTAACTCGTAATTAAAACTAAACCTTTGCTCGATGAAACTAAGAATGGATGTGAAGCACTCGTTAGGGATTCCAATGCAACTTATGATTCTTGATTTGGATTGAAAATGAAGAGGATATGTAGGATTGAAGTCCTGAGGAATTATGATTTTCTTAAAGAGAGTTAGAGGAACAAAAGAGAATGATGAAAGAGGATTTTGATTTGAAAGGTGAGCTGTAAATCGGGGAATAGAACTAATGGGTTTTCTGTTCAGGGTTTTACTAAGTGCTGAAGGAATTGCAAGGACTACGTGAAATTATCCAAATGCGGACTCAACTAGCACATGTAGTATCGAAACCATTAATTATTTAAACTATAGAGTTTTTATACGAATTTCTATGTATAATCTAAATTAAATATTTTGGACCTAAATATATACATAAAATATATAAATTATTACTTTAATATTTGTTTTTATTTTTCTTCATCTCGGTTAATTTTATAATATCTATAGGATCACTTTCAGGTAGTCAAAAGATAGAATAATCCAGATGTTTGGAGAAGACTTTTAAATACACTTCCCGTCCATATGTCTATTAAATCTACTCTTTACAGATTTTTTTTTTTAATGCAATTTGAGTCCTTATATGTGTGTTGAATCTATCTTTCGGACAGTTTTTAAATTCTTACAATCTTCCGTTATAAGGCATTTATCATCATTACGCGATCAATCTTGATATATTTAAAGTTAAGAGGCTTCGCAATTTAATTTTGGTACACTTTTGAATTTATCATCTTTTACAACATTTTCCTTGGTATGATTAAATTTTTCTATTTTTGTAAAGGCTTTTGATTGTGAATGATATTAGGATAAGTTACCAAATAGTGATTTAAAAAGAACCTCCAATTCAATCTTTCAATTTATAGATATCTCTACCGTTAGATTTTTCTTAAATTTAAAATCATTTAAAACCATTATGGTATAATAGTATAAATATTAGCTTTCTAATGAGATGTATTAAGTTTAAATCTTATTTTCGAAATTATATTGTTAATTTTTTTTTAAAAAAAAAATATCTCTACCATTAGATGTTTAGTCTCTAAATAGTAATTTATTCTAATAATTTTTTAGTTTAATTGGACAGATTTTATTGTAACGTCATTTATTTTAACGAGTTCAATTCTACTTATTATCTCATTATTTATTTTTATATTTTTAAATTTGAATCATTATAAATTTATTGGTGATTAAATTAAAAATTAGATCTATGTAATAATAATAATAAAAAAACTTAAGCGTAAAAAAATCGTTTTAACTATGGGTGTCAAGTCGTTTTGGGCGACCACTTATTCCAAAAGAAGTACACTGATACTACATGTTTTGCTGAAATTTCGCGCTCGACGTTCGAACTAGCCGAGAAAGTTTGAAGATTTGGATGATCAGCGTCTCTCTTCTTCGCCCAAGTCATCATCATCGTCATATTCATGGCTTCATTCAACTGTCCAACACCAGCTTACTTCTCCTTCTGCACTCCCCTTTCCCATTTCGATCCCAAAAACGTTACTTCTCAGAGGATTCTTCTACGGAGTCTCCACCTTCCCAAGCCCAATCTTATTACAGTACCATTAACTCAATCTGTTCATTAGTCTACGAGTCTTACCACAGAAACTCTAACTTCAAACAATCCCCATGGACCCATCGTCATCTTCATTTGGACTTAGCTTCCCATTCCTTAACTCATGAACAAGCCGTTACTGTGGTTGCTTCTTTAGCACATGAGGCTGGTTCCATGGTTTCGCTTAGTTTCTTTTACTGGGCGATTAGGTTTGATAAATTTAAGCATTTTATGCGACTTTACATTGTTTGTGCAATGTCTTGCGTTGGGAACGGTAATTTGGAAAAAGCTTACGGGGTAATGGAGTGCATGGTTAGGAATTTCGCTGAGGTTCAGCGGTTGAGTGAGGCTGTTGGTATGGCTTTTGAGATGCAAAATCACGGGTTAGTCCCTGATGTCAGGATTTTGAATTGTGTCATTGCAGTCTGCGGGGAAATGGGTTTGATTGATTATGCGGAGAAGGTGTTAGATGAAATGTCTGAGAGAGGGGTTCATCCTGATTCCACGTCTTATAAGTTGATGGTTGTTGGTTATTGTAAGATGGGTTTGATTGTGGATGCCGATAGGTGGTTGGGTGAGATGATTGAGAGGGGGTTTTTGGTTGACAATGCCACAATGACATTGGTAATTCAGGTGTCTGGCAAAAAGGGCATGGTGAATCGGGCAGTTTGGTATTTTAATAAGATGGTGGAGATGGGTTTGAGTCCGAATGTTATAAATTTTACATCTTTGATTCATGGATTGTGCAGGAAAGGTAGCATTAAGCAAGCATTTGAATTACTTGAGGATATGGTTAGGAAAGGTCATAAACCAAATGTCTATACGCATACTGTGCTCATCGACGGTCTTTGCAAGAAGGGGTGGACTGATAAGGCTTTTAGGCTGTTCCTCAAGTTGGTCCGGAGTGAGAATCACAAACCTAATGTCCATACTTACACTGCTATGATCAGTGGATATTGTCGGGAGGACAAGATGAACCGTGCAGAGATGTTATTTGACAGGATGAAGGCGCAAGGATTGATTCCTAATGCCAATACATATACAACTCTTATTGATGGCCACTGTAAAGCAGGGAACCTTGAAAAAGGATATCGACTATTGGATGTGATGAGTGGTGAAGGTTTTATTCCTAATATCTGCTCTTATAATGTACTTATACATGGCTTTTGCAGAAGGGGACAATTTCATGAGGCTTACAAGCTGCTTAAGAAATGTCTTTGCCATGGATTGCAACCTGATTTGTTCACATACACTATTCTCATACATGAACAATGCAAGAGAGCCAACATTAAACAAGCTCTAGCACTTTTTAGTAGAATGTTTAAGATTGGTGTTCAAACTGATATGCATATCTATACAACATTGATTGCTGCTTTCAGTAGGCAAGCAAGGATGAAAGAAAGTGAGATGATTTTTGGGGAAGCTATTAGGTTGGGTCTTATTCCAACTAAGGAAACATTTACCTCTATGATTTGTGGGTTCTGTCGGGAAGGAAATATCAGCTTGGCCTTAAAATTTTTCCCCAGAATGGGTGACTATGGTTGTGCTCCAGATAGTATCACTTATGGAGCTTTGATAAGCGGTCTATGTAAGGAGTCAAAGTTGAGAGAAGCCTGCCATCTCTATAATGAAATGATAGACGAGGGGCTTTCTCCATGTGAAGTTACTCGATTAACACTAGCTTATGAATATTGCAAAAGAGATGAATCTGCTACTGCATTATTGATCTTAGAGAGGCTAGAGAAAAAGCTATGGATCCGAACTGTTAATACATTAGTGAGGAAGCTTTGTAGTGAAAAAAAAGTAGGCTTGGCAGCAATGTTCTTCCATAATTTGTTGAGTAAGGAACAGAGAGTGGATCGTGCAACCTTGGCTGCATTTATGACAGCATGTTATGAAAGCAACAATTATGCTCTCATTTCAGATTTGACTGGAAAAATTTCTAGAAGAATTGGCTAATGGTGATCTGTGGACTAACAGTAAGTTTTTCGTTCCCTGGCTGGGGTCTTGTCCTTTTTTGTTTTTTTTTTTTTTATAATAATAATTAACGATTCCATATGCCTCTATGATATTGAAATAAAATGATTAACATGCATATATATATATATATTGAAATTAAGAAAAAGGTTGTGAAGATATATTACTTGCAAAGGTTCTAGCTTGGCCGAGGATTAAACACCATGTTTGAACAGGTATTCGATTAATCGGTATCATTTATGGCTTTGTTTAAGCTAATGCGTCATCTAATTGAATTGACATTCTAGAGTAAGATAAATGCATCATGTACATATGAAACTTTAAGCTCTAATATATTTTCATCACTTCTTTATAGCTAATGTGAGCAAATTGGTTACTTTGGAGCCAAAAGATTAACTGGAGAATATGATTTGTATGAGCTGTAGTGTTTATTTGCTGATTATTCTATTGGTTTAAAAGGCGACTTTGCTTGTTAAGCTTCATCTTTATTAAAAGTACACATGTGCATGAAAGCTCTTTCTCAAGTAGAATATATTAGAAAGCTATTTATTGATTTGGTAATACTTTGGGTCTAAATGGAGTTGATTTACAAAAGGCAATTGCAATCATGAATTTCTTATTAATAAGATGTAGCCTTTAGACTTTCCATTGAAAATTTGACAGATCCAAAGATATTGATGATAAATCTTAAAAAAGTATAATGAATAATGTTAACACAGGGACATTTATACATTAAGGCCAATTTTTCAAGTTTAATAGTAGTGACATAATTCAAAGAGTTACATGTGTTGTTGTTGTGCTATGTGTACTTTCTATACGTGCAGTGTATATGTTCTGTGTTGTAATAGTAGGTAGTGTATGTAAGGGGAAGTATTGTAATTGTGGGGTTTTGTGTGAGGATAGAATAGTAAATGGACTAGAGAGATATAAATAGTTAGGGGAAAAGAGAAGTTGGGTAGTTAGGCATTTAGTTAGAAAATTTTATTGTGAAAGGAGGAGGAAGAACTACTCGTTTGTTCCTTGTACGTGTCAACATTGATTGAGAAGTATCAATTTGATGTTTTGCTTCTCAATTTTCATTTTCATTCATTCTTTGCTTCCTACAAGTCCCAATTGTTACAATTGGCGCCGTATGTAGGGATTGTATTGGGAAAAGTAGGGTTTTTTATGAGGATAGAATGGTAAAAGTGGGTTATTGTAATTGTGGGGTTTTGTATTAGGATAGAATTGTAAACGTACTAGAGAGATATAAATAGTTAGGGGAAAAGAGAAGTTGGGTAATTAGGCATTTAGTTAGAAAATTTTATTATGAGAGGAAGAGGAAGAACTGAACTACTCCTTTGTTTTTTGTACTCATTAACTTGATTGACAAGTACCAATTTGGTGTTTTGCTTCTCAATTATCATTTTCATTCATTCTTTACTTCTTATTAGTCCTAGTTGTCATAATTGGTGTTGTCTGCGGGAATTGTATTGGGAAAGTGGAAGATGATTGGGATGGATTTGAGAGTAGAGAATTTGCAGAAAATGTTCAAGAATTGCATGAAGAGTTGTGTGGAAGCTTGGCAAAGTTCCAACACCAGATTGCGGAGGTGGAAAAGAATTCAAGCTTGAAGTTTTCTAGGTTTGTACAAGAGAATGTTGATCATTGAGTCGATGTTGCAAAGACATTTGGAGTGATAGGCAAAAAGAAAGTAAATAGTCTCAAGTTCGATGGGTATTCGCATTTTCGGGGAAGAAAGGGGGATTCAATTAGGCGAGTGGAATTAAAGGATAATCAATAATTGGTAATCAACAAGGACTATAGAGCCAATGCTGTGAAGGGCTTTCCTTGTTTTTGAAGACTGAGACTTGGTCCAATGGATTACCATGGCCGAACATTATTTTGAGATTCATCAAACCAGAAAGGAACATTGGCTTTGCTGTGCACGAGGTGAAGAACCATCCATTGGTTGAAGATGTTAAAACAGAGGATGCCACAACTTGATTAGGACACCATGAAACAAGAACTCTTGTCGAGATATGGTGGCCAAATGTCTAATAGCCCTTTCGAGAGTCTTTCCACACCTTGGCAAGTTATCAGCATTGGCGAATCACACAGAAGAAATTTTGATAGTGAGTGGTAAGTCAAGTAACATAGAAATTTTGATAAATGATCTAAACAAATGACCTATTATGAATTCTTGGACAAACATAATCAGGAGTTGTGTTTTCAATGTGACCAACCTCTTAGTGCAGATGACAACTGTCCAGACAAAACTTTGAGTCACGATATGTGAAGAGAATTTGGAATTTCAGGAGGATGAGTGGGTGGAAGTAGAAGGGCAACTTAATGATCACGGCTGAACTCATCTTATTGCATTTCCTTATTTTTTGATTTTGGGGATTAGGAAAATGTTATTGGGGAGGGAAATTGATACAACCCAAAGAGTTACATTACACATTTGGATGAGCTGTGTACCGTGTGTACATGCAGTATGTACATTCTGTGTTGTAATAATTGGCAGTGTATGTGAGGTTAGGTATTGTGATTATGGGGTTTTCTATAAGGATAGAATATTAAATGCACTAGAGAGATATAGATAGTTAGGAGAAAAGAGAACTTGAATAGTTAGGCATTTAGTTAGAAAATTTCACCGTGAAAGGACAGGAAGAACTACTCCTCTGTTCTTTGTAATCTTGGCAACATTGATTGAGAAGTATCAATTTGTTGTTTTGCTTAATTGTTATTTCCATTCATTCTTTACTTTTTGTATGTCCTAGATGTTACAAGTAGTGTTAGAGAATTTTGAGAGAGAAGACATATCTCCCTATTGCATCATAACATAATGATAATGTAGAATTGATATTTCAAGAGCAAAAAATTTGACAGATCCAGAGATATTGTTGACAAAACTTAAGGAGACCTCAGGGTTTTCTAAGCATATAAGGCTAATTTTCCAAGTTCCTTAATAGTGTGCAAAAGTCTAGTGCTTTCCCAATTATCTTGGTTTTTAAAATTTTCATTGCTTGGAAAGATTGTTTACTTTTCTTAAATTCATGTGCCTGAGCATCACAGATTGGCCTTTTTAGTTTTCAAAGAAAGAATAAGGGCTGGGCATACAAAGTACAGAAAAGTATTTGGGATAATGACTCCTGGAGACGATCTCTTATGGTATGCCATTGTCATCTGATTGTTATGTAAGCATTTCGAATACATGATCTAAGGTACCTATGTCATCTAGAATATCGTTGACACTTGTCCATGGATGAGTTTCAAGCAGATATTGACTTGTAATCTTAATAGTTTTTCATTCTTCAATTATGCAGGATGCTTCTGACCTTGCTCTAGAGATGGCTCGAATATGAAACTCACAGGCTTGACATTGTGCTGGTCTTCATATGATGAATATAAGGTAGTCAAGTTCCATGACAATTCGGGGTTATGACTCTTGTATTCAGTGGTCTTCATATCAAAGTTGTCTAGGGAACCTTAACCCATTACCTATGGAGCAATTTGCTTCTGCAGTATCTCAAGACATGAGTTAGTATGAGGCCCAATCTGAAATTTATGCCTGGATGGGACAATGAACGAATCATTTAAGGCAGAAATGGAACTTCAAGGTTAAATTAATGGCATCCTATGCAACTTGGTTGTTTACATTGATATTTCACTGATTTATAAGGAATTGCTTTCCATCAAGGACTGTTGCTTTCTGTGGTGATGAGGTATGTTTCGTATGAATATTTACAAGGTCAAGAAAAGGAGAAGCTGAATGTGATCACAGTCCTTACTTGTAACCGCATTGAAATTGGGTACTATTCTTTATGAAATTTGTGAGGAACATTTAGAATAAAGATGGATTTGTTATGAGGGCTTCTCAGGTCCAAAGAAGAGAATCACTAATAGTTCTGAGTATATATGGTGATCTCTACAAAAGAATGATGCTATTTGAAGCAACATTTAGAATGTCCATGCTGTGACCAAAACGCTGGATTCTGCTGTAGGTCCCGAGGCAGGGAAAAAATAGTGCACCATGATAGGAAATATGGATGATTTAGCAGCAGAGATGTTGCTTGGTTTGCAACATCTTACATTTGCCTGGAAAATGGAATGATGAGACTTTGTTAAAGGGTGCTCTGTGAAATAGGTTTTGGTTAAATTTCCATGTGACTGGTGAAAATAAAAAATCCAAGAAGCTTTTTGTCAGTATTCTGCATTGTGCATGTCCAGTGTGTTTTCATAGGTAGTGAATTGCAGGGCTCAGGTTTTTTCTCGATTTCTTTTATAGTTATTTTTTCTTCTCTGCCCAATGGTTCAAGCTTTTTGGTGAAACATCTGACATGTTATAACTTCGTTCTGATTTCTTCTCTCCTCATATATATGATTGTTTCTCTCTTTTTTCCCATGACTATAGTCCTTCAATTCATGTTTCAGAAACAGGGCATCCTCCTCTTGTAAATTTTTTTATCTTTTGGTCTGTGCATGCAAGAATGTCAAAGGTCCTTCCACATTACTTAAGCTTGCCATTTGGATAGCTGTTACAAAGATAAGTTTGCATTCCCACAAACAAATTAAGTTTGCCTCTTATTAAATGAGGTTTTGACTGGGCATATTGGGTTTGCATAGCACTTAGCAGAGTACCCTGATATTTATAAACTGCATTAAAAGTCTTTCAAGGCAGTTGAATTTCTGTACTTACTGTCTATAGGAACATGATGTTCCTTGACAGGAAAAGGCTGGACGTACTCTGAGAGGGTGGTTCTCATCTCATATTTCACAAGGAAAGTTTGCCAGCATTGGTGTTACATGAGATAATTGTCTGGCTGTTTGCCATACTTCAATCATATATTAACTGCATAGCTGGCTTCTTTGTGATTGACATGAGAATGTATATTGTCAATGTACACTCAATTTTGAACATGTTTGACTGGAAAATAGATTCTTTGGTCCTACCTTGACAGGCATAATGGAGTCTAGAGAACAGGTATGGCAGGTGACTGTCCGACCTAGCTTGTGTATTTGGCTCCAATATGACCTAAATTTTGCTCCAGTCTGATGAAAAATGAAGTGCTGACCCTAGTTTTCTCTGACTCTGGTATACAATCAGAAATCAGTGGGACATATTTATGTGTCCTGTAACTTTTGATAATTGTTAATCATCTGTGATATTTGGTTGTTACTTCTTTTTTGCTTTAGAGTGTAATGGTTTTACAGATCGCTTGTAATGTCTAACTTTGAAATGCTTGATTCTTACACTAGAAATGGACATAATATTTCACATTTGAATAGTGCGATTCATTTTCTGACATTTTCATCCTTTGCTTCCCTCTCTTGTTAATCTGTTACTGTGTGATCTATCTGTTGTTAAAATTTTTGCTAACTGGGCTTGCAGATAAGGTTGTTCAACTTTTTTGATGGGTGAAGGGTCCGAAGGGATTGCTTTGTTATTATTATTATTTTTATTTTTTCACATTTATGTTGTGGATAATAGTGTCTTGGAGACATATGATAAGTGGAATCGGGATTCCTGCTATAGGCATGTTATTATTTTTATATTTACAAAATACAAGATTTTCTGGCGGATTACATAAATATGTTTCTAAAAAGTAGTAACAATGCCCTTGCCAAGTCTATGACCAGGTTTGATTCTAATATCTCGTGCACTCTGGACATTATATTGTTTGGAATCTGATATTTAGGTGATATTGACCACTCTTAACATGTCCTATGGGATCCATATCAAATGTAGCATTTGTAGGTGACAGGGAGCTAGACCCTTTGTTGGAAGACGACTATAGACATAGCCTGTCTGCTACTAATTAATTAAGTGAATTGGGGCCAAAGCATCTTGTTTTGACAGGGTTCCACACCCATTGTACCAGGTATCTCCGCCCTTTCACTCCATTCAAGTTATATCCATTGCCCCATGTGTCCTTAGACACCACTCCCACATAACCTCCTCCAGCACCACTTCCATACACTCCTATGCAAAGATCAGCGATTTCAGTGGGTGCGGTTGGATTATCCCCAGCATACCATGCATTCAAGAGCGGATTACTTGATACCTCAGCAAGCTCATGAGCAATCACGCTTATCATTCCATCTACACCTACATCCCCATTTGGTGGCTTCATAATATTGTTACCTCCACTTGTGCTAGGTGGTGGCTCACCTGAATATTTTGGCCAAGCAAATGGATAAGCACACATTCCAGGGCACTGACTCCCACTATTACCAACCCATGCATAAGGGACTGTGACTCCCACAATGGTTGGGAATGTGAAGTAGTGGAAGCCACAAGCTGCCCTGCAGAAGTCTTGAACTTGAACGTCATATGATGTCAGGATTAAGTATAGACCATTACGAGGATTAAGTGGTAACGATTGCGGATATGAAGTAACAGCATTCTTGATGATGGATTGCATTGATAGGCGACTGAGATAGCTGCCATGAGAATATTCAGAGTCGTAAAATTCACCTGAAAGAGCAAACTTTCCAGTGATATTAGACCCTGTTTGATCAGTGTAAAGCTGGACGGTGTGCCACCAGTTGGCAACAGAGGGGTAAGTGGCTGGAGTAGACAGAGAGTAGATGAAATCTCTTATTATGTTTAGTTGGTCTGGATTCTTCCAATGGCCATACCATATGATGTACAAATTGATAGGGCTTGCAAGAACAGGACCCATGTGGTACTCAAGGTCCCCTAGGTCGGAAGAACCTCCAAAGTTCTTCGCTTGACCGAACTGGAAGCTACGGTCCCAAGAGAAAGCCAAGGGAGTGACATCCCGGAGATATAGCAAGAACAAATAAATGCAAAACTGCAGTTTCTGCATTGTGGTCTGTTGTTGGTGTTGTGAGTGGCAACAGTCTTGAGAAGAGACTACTTATAGAGAGGACAAGATAGCTGCTGAAGTCATGGGATTGTAGATTCTTCTTTTTAATGTCGTAGTTTGACAACTTTTTCCTTGCTTTAGAGACGACCCTTTTCCTTTTCCTCTGGTGCACCTCACATTTTAACTCCATTTCATTTAAGTGGGTCACATACATACGTTGTCGGGGTCTATCTATTTGAGCGCACATATCTATTTCTCACTGGACCAAAACATTATCTGGGAAAAGCTTTTTACTCCTGACCCACAGTAGAATAGTGTGGGCAATTGTTGCCATCACACTTTTGCTAGGAGTAGAACAAGGTGATTCTGTTGACAAAACTGCGAAATTTGTTATCTGATTGTTAAAATCCTTGTTGTACTAATTTTTTAGGCATCTCAATGGCTAAATGATGAGAAACCGGATTGATGTTAAAATTTTTGTCACTACAAAATTCTTAGTTAGATTAATTTAATAAATTACAATTACTCTTCATCTACAATTGGTGCATTTTTTTTTTCCCAACTATCATATTATAACTTTAGAAGATAGAAAAATCAAACTTAGTTTATCTTGTTAGAAGATAAGTGTTCATGTTATAAGGTTATATTATTGTTAATACAATTGAGGTAGTTTAACTCACTAGTCATATGATGCTTGCAAGAAAGCAAGCTATGGGGTTGATTTGAATTTAATTTACATATTCTATTTAATGAATGTGTTTCTTATTTTTTGTAGGGGGTGAAAAAAAAAATTGTGTTTCTTATTTTGCTGATGCTTGGTGAATAGGTTAAGTTTTCGTTAAAAATGGAATACAAATCAATTTACTGTATACAATTGAATGGACATAGTTTTTCTTTGTATTTGACAGAAGAAAGAAGCTGTTTGAATAGATTACATCTAAAGGGCAAGAAATATAGGCTATAATTCTCTAAACAGCAGAAAAATGACATATCTAGCAAATTGCAACAGATGTTTGCGTCTACTTTAATGTCACAGGTGTCGACAATTTTAAAGTGCTATTGCAAAAAATCAACCGTCGGCGAAATCTTGGAATGGCAACCGTCCACAAAAGGTGATATTACTAGGCTTAAGTGAGAGTGACATATTACGTAGATTATAATGTGATAAATATAAATATAAAAAATATAATAATTTCACACACATATATATATATATATATCTTGGCTAATTATATTATAATTTTATGAGATGAGGGAGTCGATCTTTATTTATTTTATTGGTGTTCAAATAGTCTTAACTTATATATTACATGAAACGGTAACTTTTTATCAAATCCTACCCTTTACTAAATATTACTTGGGACATAATAATCTTCTTCCCCCACCACCCACCCACCCACCTACCCATCTCCAAACAGAACATGATTAAGAGAAGACAATGATGGATGCATCCTATGGTAAAACGAAGCATGTGACGCCTTCCTAAAGCTTTTCTCCCTTTTTGTACACCCCATTTCCCTTTCAATATCTTTGACCGTTTGCACTTGCAATCTTTCATTAAAAATTCAAAAGTTTTGAATATTAAACATCTTAATTTATTATTTGATTCATAGAATAATTTGTCAGGGACATTCACGACTCATTCGGAAGATAACGTTGGAGTTTCTAAGTCACACATCAGTTCGATTAACGAGGGATTGGCAAATATACGTTCTAGATTTAAGTCATTGACTATATTACTCTTTCAATCCTTCAAAATGATACGTGTTATGTAGTATATTGTAACAAGTGCTCCTTTCAGTTTAGTCTAACAGAAAATTCTTCGATACACTTTCCTTAACTTGTTGCATGACCCTCGATGGTGTATAACAGGAATAAGTCAAAATAGTTATGGGAAATTGCAAATAATCCTTAAATTTTCACTTTGGTATAGAATATTCTTGAATTGACGAACTATACTTCAATATATCCTAAATTCTCGGCAGGGTTAAAGTGCTTATTCTTCTTTCGTTAGAGGAAAAAGGAGTGTGAAGGTTAAAATTTAAGAAATTATATTATATACAATCTTCTAGGATTATTTACAAACTACTAACTATTTAAGAGTTTTAGTATATATTTTGTATGTTTAAGGGTACTATCTGCACGAAAGCTAAAGTTTGAGAGTTACTTATGTTTCCCGATAATATTTGTGGTTATTTTATTGAACCCAATATGAGTTTGTCGCTTTATCTATTTATTTGCACATGTCCGTATTAATATTTGAATGTATAGATGGTATATGCCGGACTACCGAAAAAAGTCGTGGGAATGGATATTTTACTCTCCTACTCGGTCATGATGCCTTTGTTTGAATACAGAAATTATGCCAATGGCTTTTATAAATTGAGACGGACATCTTAAAAGCGACAACTTTCTAAAGCGGTAATTGCTGCCGAAATGCCGTTCAAAGGGAGTATCTGCTGCAATGATACCTTTAGCTCAATATTTCCAACAAAACCTCTTTTCAAAAGGCGATTGATATAACATTCATCGATCGAAAGAATTCCACAGGAAGATCTTGAAGATTATTAGTTTCATTCCATATAGTTATAAACCTTTCTAATAATATGTCCGATTGATTTTTTAAGGGTAGAGTAGAACGACTATTTTTTACTTGTAACTCTATTCTTGCATTTGGTTGGTGAAATAACTATTCTATGAAATTGCTATGATTATATAATGAAAAATTGCAATTTTCTATAAAATGTTTTCATATCTATTCTTAATGTCTCAAAATAATTATAATGAATAACTATTATTTCTCTTTTCCATTCCCGAAGAGTTTGAATTATATTTCCACCTTATTCCATTATGTAAACCAAATGTGCTAGTGAATCACTAAGATATGAACATTAAGTCAAATTCTAAATATCTAATCATCACAACTCTAGCGGTAGACTAAATTAATTATGAATAAAAAGAAAATGTAAACCCCACGAATTTAGCTTTTTAAGTATAGAAACAAACGTCCAAACTGTAGATGATTTCCTAAACTCAAAAGAGCCAATGAGATTTAAAATCAATTAAAATCTCAATCCAAAACCTAAAGTGGATACGAAAAAACCTTAAATCATCAATTAAACCCCTAACCACATACGAAGACCCTATAACCTCAAACCACATCAAAACCCTAAGATAACAATCGAAGATTTAATCGCGTAAGAATATATGAAACCCTAAATGTGGAAAAACATTAGAGATTGTGCCCTAAAATAATAAAAACCCTAAAATTATAACTTTAAGGATACAAAAGCACTAATTCACTATATTTTTTTTTCTTAAAACCCTAAGTGATAATATATCCTCCATATTTTGCCATTTCATCGGTAAATGACTAAAGATAACTTTTAATCATGCATAAACATTTAAAATACTTGAGTGACCCCTTAGAAACTAAGATATTGTATTCTAGATCACATTCATCTTCTAAGTATATAACTAGGTTAGTATTACATAGAGTTAAAGGTTTAGTTGAGGCTTAGGTTAAATGTAGTAAACCTTAATACCCTAAATGATAGTTTCCAATTTAATTATACTTAGTAGCTTACCAAACGATGTATATAGGATATAAATACCTAATGGAAGATCTCATTATCTATTTTTATTAATCAATTCACTAAATTTCTTATTTCTTTTGATTTCCTTAATCTTTCTCCAAATTTTTCCTAATTAGTTCATTATGTACACAAAAGGGTCTTTATTTTTTTGAAAGTTGACCAAGTCAACACATGTTGACCAAGGTCAAAATGTTGACTAAAGTCAACAAAAGTGTCCTTTTCATTTGAAGAAAATATCTTCTTCTCATGATTTCCTTTCTTTTCTTTTCCTTTAGCATTTCTTTTTCTTTCTTCTCTTAAATTGCCATCCATTCATCTCCCCTTCTAGACCCCACCATTCTCCTTCTTCCATAAGCAAAACAAATAAGAAAAGAAACAAAACAAATCAAAAGAAACAAAACAAAAAAAACTTCCTCTTGCCGTGAGCTTTTTCTTCCTCTTTCACTTTCACAACTTCTCCTTTTGTTTCCATAATTTCAACACAACTAAAGGTATGTACTTAAGTTACTTTATGTTGCTTTCTATTCTTCATTAGTTAGTTAATTAGGTAGATTAGACAATTAGGCATGTGAAAAGTATGATCTTGAAGAAAAGAACACAAAGTTCGCCTCTTTAAGTATAGAAATCTAGGAATCATGAAGAAGAAGAAGGATATGCATGTGCATATGTCCTTAAGTATATGTATAAAAGGATATGCTAAAAAAATACAAGTATAAATACCTTTGTATATAAGTATATAATATGTACATAACCTAAAATAAGGTATATACTAACTAAACATACATATATCATGTCAAATATACTCTTAAAATACAAAAAGAATGAAATTGTGAAGCTTTCTTATGGGGCTATATAAGGCATACGAAAATACGTATGTCACCGTATGCGTATATGGGTATATGTATTATTATATATATTAGTACATAAGTATACATATTAGTATATTATGAGTATAGGTAGCTATATAACATATGTATATGTATAAGTACTTAATGACATATATATTTACATGTAATAAATAGATTACATAAGCCATGACATCATCTAAATATTACATAAGCCATGACATCATCAATTGCTTACATAAGTGATGATGTAAGTGTAGGATTATAATAGAAGAAATAATAAGATTACATAAGCACATAACATAGGTATATACATGTATTTAGAAGTCGAAAATCCCTTAAACCCTAATCCACTTCCTAGATTGAATTAAATTTAATCAAGTATGTGGATTAGTAGCATTAATGTAAAATTTCCTAAGTGTAAGACTCAACTAGCTAATTCAATCATTAAATCCTAAACTAGGACATAAACATAAGCAATAAGAATAATTAAACTTCAATAAGATAAAATTTCAATAAACTTAGTTCATATCATAAAACACGGGTCTTAACGTCCGAAACGGACATCACTGTGTGAACGTGCGTCCAAAAAAAGGATGAAAAACGAATATAAGTTCGCAAATATCAGAATCAGAACGAAAAAGTTACAAAATACATAAAGGAAGCCTCATACCTTACTAATATAAGAAAATAGTTACTATTAATCTCATGGGGGTATGGTAAATCTATACACACTATACCCGGGTTAACCTTATATACACTATACTCGGGTTATATTGGAGGAAATTAGATAAACTACAATAGACTTTTAGTTAACTAAGGAGTCTGAATTCTCAAAACACTTATAATTTTTACCATTTTGATTTAGGCGTTCGATATCGAGTCCTGGAAACCCTAAAGGCTTGGAGAATGAGCAATAATCCAAGTAAGGGAGTTCTGATGACCTGTTACTTGCTTATGCGTGTTACTTGTATGATGTTTTGCTGTTTGCTATTGCTTGTATGTTTGAATGACTGTTCTGCTTGTATGTTATCATCCGTGTGATCATCTTTTTAAATTGATAAATATAAATATCTGCCTAAATAACCGGTTCTATTCGTCGCATGTCTATGACTTGGTAAAGGTATGAATGGAGAGTGCTAGCCTTGCAAAAATCTTAAGAAAAGTATTTTTGGAAAAAGCTTTTCTATCTGTGAACAAATTTTTACATGATCGCTGTAAGGGCTTGAGGAGCCATAAAGAGTATTTTTAACGTTAAGGCAAAGCTAGCATAGATTCTCCACTTGATAGCGAGAGGACTCACTTTATTGTGCCTGTAAGCCCTTGGTTAAGTTTTGGTTGCGAGAGGACTCGCATGTTTGTGCCCGAGGGGCCTTGGAGGGTGGATAGTCCTAGTTTAGACTCCCCCTATTTGGATTGAAACTCTTTTCTCGGCTAGGATAATAGTCGAGTTTTGCCTAGTGGGGTGGTGCCCCTAGGTAGCCTCATGCGGGTAAGCTGAGGTGCCCTGCGCGGGTAAGTACAGGGGATAATCGAAGTGTAGACGACGTAATTTTACACCTTCCATAGTTCCGGATTCTTATGGATGTATTGCTTGCATTCATCACGCCTGCATTCATTATGTATGTAGATAGTTTGCTTGCATGTGTAATAATAATGTGTGAAAACTTGCTTGACCGGTAGTGGTGAGGAATGAACTTATTGAGCTGTTTTATGCTCATTCCCCCTTAGTTTCTTTTGCAGGTTTGCCTACGATGGGATTGGGATGAGTCTCGAGTGCTGAGTGCGAGATGAAGATATGCACATTAGTGTTAGGATTAGCTGAGATCTTTATAGGTGATGCATAACACTCTTTGTAGAAAATATTTACATGTTAGAATTCAATATAATTTAATTCTACCTGCAGTTTTATAATGTTGCCATATCCTATCCTATTATTTGGTAGGGGATACCGATTCTCTGCAGTTCTAAGGAACTGTGGGCTATCGGGCATCCATAGGTATTTATAATTCTATATTATGTCATGTTACAATAAATTAATTACTTGAAAATCATTAACCTTAGTGATTTATAATTTAGAGTCTTTCAATCTCTGACTTGCAAGACGGTTTTCATATCATGGGTGTACACATGTTATGGAAATTTTAGGTAATCCTACTAGGCTCCCTTTAGGGTCCTGACAGAAAATACATAAACCAAGGTAGCTTTTGAGTTCCAATTGGAGCAATTACATGGTTATCACATGAATCTCATGTTACACAAGACTTTAGAGAAGTGATGTAGGAATGACATTTGACATGATGATAAGGAGATAATGAAAAAGAGGAGAAATAAGTAATCTTAGAATCTTAAATAGCTAAGTGACAAAGAAGCTTAAGAAACCTTGAGTTTCAACCTCATAACTTGAGTTGGCGAGATTGATTTTTTTCCTAAATTATTGATATGATCTTAGAGAGTATATGTTTCATGATGGAATACTATTTCTTTGATCTCTCTTAAAAGTTCTAATGAGAAGGAATAACCGAGTATTTATAGGTTTTTAGCTTAATGACATTCATTAGATCGTTCTAGTGATCAATAGATGAGATGAATCACTCATTTTATGACTTTTCTGGATGAGCTTACTAAAAAGCCTAAGACCAATAATCTTCTTTATGAGTGCATAAGTCTACTTGAAAAGATTTGAGGTAGACGAGTCAATCTAAAGATTCTAGTTCCAAACACATAAAGCCAATTCTCCTAGGTCATTACAAGAGTAGATTAGACTTATAGGCTCTATTACTTATCTCAAGGAGTCAAATGAAATATATAGTAGGCTTAACTTAATATTTTAATACGATAATTTTAATTGCAAAAAAGAAAATCAATATATAAATTTCAAGTAGGAAACCGTAATCCCTAATAAATCTATTATTACAACCAGATCAACCATCAAAATTGTCAAACCTAAACCGAAAAGTTGACTTGGGAATTAGAAGGGATCAAGGATTAAGAGGGTTGAACTGAGATTGAATAGTGATTGAACAGTGATTGAACATAAAATAGTAGAATGTAATTATAAGTAATAAAATTATCTACATCCTTGAGATTTATAAGTTAATAGCTTTTTACGGTTTACTTTTTATTTTTCTTATGTTTAAGTCCATTTTTAACACTATGTGCATTCTATTAAAAAAATAGTAAATCTTAGCCTAGTAAATTTGGATGTACTCTAGAAGAACTAAATTGGATTAGTCGGATCAATTAAGTTAAACTGGAGTTATTATCAATGAGAGGTCAAGTAGGTGATCCGAAGTAGTTTTATGGATGAATGGAGTTAGATCGGATAGGTCAATCAAAGTATAAATTATAGCCCTTGTTCTCCATAAAAAGAGAAACTTTCCATAAAGATTAATGCTTACCCTATCAAATCCCCATCTTCCCTTGAACTTTTTAAACTTGCACATACTTTTGAGCTTGTCACCAATATTTAGGTCTAACTATTAAACCTTGTCTACCTCTTGCCTTTGATGGATCTCATGCAATAAGTTGACCTACAAGCACCTATCATCCACAATTAGGATACTATCCATATACTTCAAAATTACATATAGCTATAAACTCCCTTGGCCCTACGACATCTTCCTACTCACACCATACTTACATACATAGTTATTAAAATTGAGATCAACTTTATGAGTTTTATGTTTTAATGATATTTTTTTTAATTAAAATGGATGTAAAATTATTTATGTATGGATCTTTCGTATTATTATGATTTTTTTATGTATAATTCTATGAACTTATGATTTTGCTAGTTTTGTCTATATAATTCTACTAATTCTATATATTCAAGTCTTAGTAAAATTGTAATTTTAACAATCATAAGTTTATATGACATCTTTTATATATAGCTATAAACTCCCTTAGCCTTACGACATCTTGCTATTACTCACACTATACTCATATACATAGTTATTAAAATTGTGATCAGCTATACAATTTTATAAATTTTTTATTTTAATGATATTTTTCTTAATTAAAACGAATGTAAAATCGTCTATGTGTGGATCTTTTGTATAATTATGAATTTATATATATAATTCTATAAACTTATAATTTTACCAGTTTTGTCCATATAATTTTACTAATTATATACATTCAAATCTCAGTAAAATCACTATTTTGATAATCACGTTGAAACAATAAAGTCCATTTTACTTTAGTCATGTATTGTACATTGAACAATTAACCATACTTCTTTCATAACCACCAAAGACACAACTATAACCAACAGCATACAGGGACATGCAATATTAAGAAACTATTATAACCAAAGATAATAAACAATATATTAGTGAAACAAACAAAGAGTTACAAGTGGTTGTAGTTGACTTTGTAACAAATTGTAGTAGGATTATAGTAAACTCTCAAAAATTAGTTTACCGCAGAGTATAAAAGGAGAAAAAGAGGACTTATGACTCTTTTCATAGAAAGTTGGTTCCTTTTGCATAAGGAGATTGGCTACCTTGAATTAGCTGAAACTTTATATTCTATATTCTTCTTCTTCATTCTTTTCATCTTGCACAAATATAGAACACATTAGATAATCAATCAAGAAACCCTCATTGATAAAATTAGGAGATTTAAGAAAGGGAATAAGAGAGAGTAGGAAAGATAAAAGAGGTGGATATTACTAGAAGGCAGAAAGTGATAGAAGAGTGTAGAATCTAAGGTTAAAGTGATAGAAAGTGGTCTTTAGAGAGGGCTAGGCATTACATTTGGTGCTTTCGTCTCGTTATTCATTGCCATTGCCATAGACTCAACACCAAGACTTTACATTCCAACCTGTGTTTAAAAAGATATTAAGAAAGTTGCGAGTGATTCTACACGTTGTTTAGAATTACTCAATTGTAGGATGCTAAAGTACCTTCATGATTCATTTTAAGATTCCATTTTTTTTTTTTTTTTTTTGCATTTTCTACATAAGAAATCAATACCATTATAATAGATATACCATAATTTTCTGGTACTAATTCCTTGATGGAGCTTTTCTTTTATCTCCATCACATAGAAAAAAAACATTTTATTTGATCATCCCAATATGCTATGAAAGACTAAGCTTCCTAATGGTATACATGTATGAAACAACTCAAACAATTTTCAACATGGAATAATTTTGTTAAGAAAAACTCATGATTCAGTTTGGACCATTTGAATATGATTCTCTCTTAGATTAATTTTATACCATAGATAAGCTACCTATATGTTCCATTTTTCGGCCTTCCTATTTCTCATGTACTTTTCATCCTACTTATAGAAATCCCATTCTTTCCATTTTTCACAATACTTTGAAAACACTCAATAGCAATCAAGAACTTGCCTCCAACCACATTCATTAAGGACGATTGTGTAGTGAAGATGTAGTGCCTAAACCAATTCTAATTGTTAATAAAGAAAAACAACATAAAAATGAGGAAAAGGAGTGCCAATATGCTTGTGACATGTCAATACCAGCATTGAATGTTGAGGATAGCATAAGTTTTTGTGGGTTGAATCAAAGATTAGGAAAGAAAAGAGCTACAGTCATTCATCAAGAAGATGTACATATCACTCACAGAAAGGAGTACCCTTATGAAAATGCAATACCAGTAAGTGTGAATGGATAAAATGAATATGGGCACAACTATGTTCAAGGATTTCTTTGATAGGGGCAACTCAAGTAGCTATCAACAATGACACAATTCACTTGACACACTCAAAGAAAAATGAATTGATGGTTATTTCTAAGGATTATGCTAAAACACAAGACCAAGATATTGGTTTTTCTTTTAAAATTTTAGTAGAGGTGGAAATTTCTTGAGCTTCACAAATTACTACTGTGAGCCCCTTAAAATTACATATAAGAGTTTCCTAGTCCTACGTATTAGCTTCTGAAAGTTCATAATCTTGTACGTTGGATTTTGAGCTAATAATTTAGGGCATACGTAAAAAATTAACAAATTAGGGTAATATTTGACAAGTTGATCCTAGAAGTTAGATGAGAGCACATCACAAGTTTGGAATATTTAATTATAATAAAATAATCGAATTATAGATAAAAATAGATATTTTACGGCATTACATTATATTGTAATTTATCCATGTAAACACATAAATTAGATAATGTAAAATAATCAAACATTAGAAATAAATTAACTAGACACAAAAATTATAAAGTAACCAAAAATAATATATAAATATAGTATGTGTATCTTAGGTATAATTATTATACATATTTATATACCCGAAATGCATAAAATACCATAAAATACACATAATTAGCTAAATAACTATAGGAAAAATAATAAAAAATAGGAAAAATTGATAAAATAACCATATTATAGATGGAATTGGCATGAGAAGGATGTTGAATAGGTGTGGAGTTATGAAATTAAAATTAAGATACCTAGCATGCATGATTTTGGGGATACTTAAGCTTTTAGGAGAGAGAAAATACCATATTTGATTCTAATAACATAAGAATTGTTACCAATACTCTCTAGATGATCAGTAGGCTTCTTAGTAACTAAGAAAAATTATTAGATTAGGAAGAACAAGTAGAAATAAATTGTGGAAAAATTGGAAAACAATACTGCATAAATCGAGTGAATTGATGAAACTTAAGTACAAAGGCAACCTGGGAGTCAACCACCATTACCCACTAACAGGGTGGTAGCAGGAGGTTAATTTTTCAGTGAGTGTAATTTTGTCTTCGATTTTAGTTAAATTGATAAAAATATTGAATTAATTCTAAAAATTATAGAAAAAATTTATTTATATATATATATAATTTTAAAAAATATATCAAATTGAAAAATTTTTAAGTGGATATAGTACTTTCTTAAGAAATTATGTAAAACCGATTAATTTTCGAAACTGATGTAAATAACCCTATTGATGTAGTTTCTAAGCCAAATTTTTTTTTTTTTGGAGAATACTTATATTGCATGTGAACGTTATACAAGGAGATTTCAGAAAAAAAAAAATTTTCATAATTTTTAGAGATTTTTGAGTCTTTAAATTATATGAAAATTGCCATTTTCTTGTGTAATTGGCATATAAAGTTTAATGAAACCCTTGGTATTAGGTTCTGAGGTGTACTTAGATCACATACTATTATGAAGATTAATATAGAGTTGTATGTTTTCAATTGGAGATGAAATTTGGACAAATTGGTGGCTATGGGATTAATACATTAATAAGTATGTGAATTTGAAAAATTTAGTAATATGGTGTTATTTGGTATGATAACCTTGATTTATAAACATGATATAATATGTCTGTAATCTAAAATATGATGTTGATGAGTTATTTGAATATACTTGTAAAATGACATTGCTTGGATAGTTTTTTAGAAGGTTGGTTTGCTACAAAAGTAAGTTAATTTCTAGTCTAGAGACTTAATTAAGGAGTTGTGTGATATGAAATGCCTGGTTGATATAGCATTCGCAGGTTAACCAAAAAATTCTTAATTAGTAAGATTGTCTTCAAATACCTCTTTAAAGAGTTTCTAATCAATAAGGATATTTTTAGATACTTCTTTAAAGAGTTTTTTATTAATTGAACTATTTCTAGATACTTTTACAAAGATTTTTAAAAGAAAAATTGTAATAACATTATTTATAAGATAATTGTTTAAAAGGTTTTAGGGCCCAAAAACTATACTAAGATTAATGTTCAGAACCTTATTCAGAGACTTTAGTCATAAGTTAAAACTTAATCCAAGACTTAATAAATCTATTTGAACTATATGTAAGGCATTAAAAAGTAATCACATAATCTCTATTTAAGCAAAAACAAAAATATTTATATTGATTGTTTAAGGACTTATGAAGGGATTGAGCACGAAAAGCAAGATTAACTCGCGTTGACATTAGGTAAGTTTAGATCGATACTTAAATAGTATGTTGGAGTATCATATCAGGATACTTGGAGAATCAAGAGTTCTTATCTATGGTTGTAGCTAGATTGTTTGTGTATGTACCGTGTTAGTGCTTATGTTACTAATTGATGGTTGGGAGTGAAGTCTAAGTGTTATTTTTTGCTTGAACATATCATGTATTGTATGTATGAATTTGGTCGCTTACTTTATAATCTAGACTAATCTTAAGACAACTAAGGTTTAACCTGACATTCATGAAAACCTAATAGGTGGTTAGACTAAATATTGACACATTCGTTAAGGATAGCAGAAATGGTTTTTTTCTTACCTTTAATCGAACTAAGTGACCGGAGAGGGGGTCATAGCAAGATTGTGATCCATGGTTTAAATATTCTTTAGGAAAGAAGGTATTCTCTATTGCACAAGCCCGGATTTAGTATGATAGTGTTGTGTTCAAACTCCTTAGAATCTAGTTTAAAGTGAACGAAATTATTCTAACTTCACAATGGACTGGTTAAACATTTAAGATGATCTATCATTTTTTTTTTTGTTGTATTTGCATTTAGATAATGACTGAATAACTATGTTTGTTAATGTACTCTTATGACTCTATCCCTTTTAGGAAAGAAGGTATTCTCTATTGCACAAGCCCGGATTTAGTCTGATAGTGTTGTGTTCAAACTCCTTGGAATCTAGTTTAAAGTGGACGAAATTATTCTAACTTCACAATGGACTGGTTAAACATTTAAGATGATCTATCATATTTTTTTTTTTTTTTGTATTTGCATTTAGATAATGATTGAATAACTATGTTTGTTAATGTACTCTTATGACTCTATCCCTTTTTATTGAGCTAGTTGAGCTCACATCCCAATAGATTGTTTTGCATGTATAGAATAGTACTTAAGGATACCTTGTTACAATAAATGGATCAATGTTCAAGATGTTTTTGTTTTTCTTTTGTGAGAGGTCTTTAAGGTCATCCTGGGGGGGGGGGTATGCTTATAGTTTTCTTTGGCTTGTTAATTTATCTATATTATGTAGCGAGGTCTTCCTATAGAGTTGTATAGTACTTTTGAAAGTCTTAAACCCTATGATGTATATATAACTATGTAAAGGTCTTGAACTATCTATAAATATGAATGATTATATTTTGTAAAGTGTTATTCCATAAGTATTATATATTATAGGTGCCTATTTGACTACTTCAAAGTTAGTTGAGTCATCGTTGGCCTTGTGTAAACTATACCTACTTTAATAGCTTAGGAGAATAACTTCTAGTGTAGGTTGGTTTACATAGTAGGGTTATGACGACTTCGCGAGTTTGGGGTGTGACAGTTCTAGGTGGTATCAGAGTATGGTTTGTAAAAAACTAAGTTTTGAAGCGTCTAATTAAAATAAACTAGGTATTAGGAACACTAAGATTAGGTAAGTGGGCATAAAAGACCTAAACATGTCGGCATATATCTAAGTTACTTATGTGAAAGAACCTAAATAACATGAATAAAAAAACAAGTAAAAGATGATATTAATCTAACTTGTGTTTTGTTGTACTTACTTTTGGATTCAGAAACATGAGTTAATTTATGCTTAGTTACGTTTTGGTTAGGAAGGAGATGAATCCCTCATTGATTATTAAGTTCGGCTGTAAAATTTGTTATTGGAGTTAGTTGATTGGATGATATTCTACACCATAGATAATATTATAATTACTTATAAGAGGATATTATCTTGGAGTATGAGGGATAATTTGAAGATTATGGAGGATGAGTTAAGCCCTTTGTATAATGAATAGACTACAGTTGTAGCTTTTGAGAAGAAACATATGTATGATAAGGGAATTCTATTTATGATGATTCCAGTGTTGTACTTTCAAGCTGTAGTAGAACCCGATAAGGATTATCCACCCGACTTTGATTAGACCTGTTGATAGTTGGATTTCATTTGTTACATTTATTCGTCTACTTGGTTGATGAGAAGTTGAGTAATTCACCTCTCGACAAATGCCAACTAAGACGGCCATATCTGGTTTGAATTTAAGTGGCGTAAACTATTATCTCTTGGTACGGTTCCATTACATAACTGCCCATTACTCCTACATTTTAGGAATATACTTGATCGTGAGATCTCCATGTATCTTAATAATTTTGTGATTAATTGCTATTTCAAACACTTAATATTCACCTATAAATATAGAAAAGAAGCACTACAAGAACTATTTGATAACCCATAACTACTCACTCTATTTTTCTTCTAAACTCACTTAGTGACTTAGGTATCGAAGTGGCCGCATCAGACTGGCCTTGGTATCCTTTAGTTCTTTGTACTTACATATCCACATGACAAGAATTAGATTAACTAAGAGTGCAAGTGTTAGTACTTTGTCCCATTACCTTGAGGGGGAAAGTAAGCACAATGATGACCAATGCTTGGCTAAGTTAGAGCAAATTTGCCTTAACTTGGCTAAAGAAAACCAAGAGTTGAGCGAAAAACATGAAGAGATCCTTAATCTCCTCAATAGTAATGTCCATTTAAGTAAAGAAAAAATAAAAAGGTGATCACCATGCCGAGAATAGTGATGAATTGATTTATTGTCTTGAATTGTTGAGAAAGCAAGCCAAAGTTATAATGGGACCTTTGCCCCCTACGCTTAAGAAAAATGATAAAAGGAAGCAACCATAGCAGGTGCACCATGTTAGACCTTTGTATGTTAGTACCGTTGCTATGACAAGTAAACAATTTCAAATTAAGAAGAGCACTTTTATCCCTGAAATCCTAAATAAGGTGATACCACGACACATTATGTTGTTGCAATTTGAAACTTATGATGGAACGAAATATCCTAAAGATCACCTTGAGTACTATCGTACTTTAACCAAGTTGTATGGCCTAAGTAATGCCATAACCTGCTAAGCTTTTCCCTCAACATTGAGGAATGCAGTGAGTACATTGTTTAAACACTTGAAGCTAAATACAATCTCACGTTTCAAGGATTTGGTAGAAGTGTTTCTTCAACACTTCCTTACAAGTAAGCTTCCTGTCAAGGATTTTTCTGTCCTGAACATGATAAAGTAGAGATTAGATGAATCTATTAGAGATTATTTAGCTAAGTTTATGGTTGAGATGGTCTAAATTCCAGAATTAGACATAAGCATAGCTCTTAAGCCATTGTTGATGGTGTCAAGCCCCATAGAGACTTTTTTAAGTCTCTCGCTAAAAATAAGCCGAAAACTTTTGTTGAGGTAAAGCTATGTCTTACATCTGATAAGAAAACAATATTAAGGCTCGTCGAGAATTTGATCAAAATAAAGAAGACAAGAGGAGAAGTGTGAAAGATTGACTTAAAACGGATGATGACCAATGTCCTAAAGTTGAGAAAAAGAGGCCATAAATTCCAACATATTCAATCAATACACTAGTCAATTGTCTAATTTTAGACATATTAATGGAGGTGTGTGGATAGAGAAGCATGTTATGGTGGATAGAAAAGATGAGAATCAAGGTGAAATTCTAACAAATATTGTGATTTCCATCATGATAAAGGCCATAACATTGATGTATGCATCTAGCTTATGAGCGTGATTGAGGATGCAATTCATGAGGGTACTTGTATAAGTTTCTTATGCATGATGTAGAGAATATTAAGCGACCATCTCAAAGGAGACGGGAAGACTAGGAGAATGTTATATGACCAGCTTTTGTCGAGAAAGATGTAAGAGATAGAAGCACCGGTAGAACACTTAATGGTATACTTAACATTATTGTCGATAGACCTTCCATTATAGGATGGTCAAGCTCTTCAAGCTCAATTAATGCCATTAATTATGTTTGTAATATCTAGGGGAAGAACGTCAAAATTGATAATACCATTCCTTTTACAGAAGAAGATTTTTAAGGCATTTAAGGGCCTTAAGATGACATACTTGTCATTAGCATAAGAATCGCCAACTTTGAGGTCAAGAAAATTCTTATTGACATTAGTAGTTTAGCAGACATTTTTTTCAACATGCTATTAATCCGATGAGATCAAAGATCAAGGCATGGCTAAGATCTTATAGCTACTATATGTATGCCTTCAACAATCAACCCGTCCAAGTGGTTAGAGCAATTTCTCTACCAATCTAGATTGGAGATAATGTTCATGTCGCGGAGCATAAAGTGGACTTCCTTGTTGTCAAATTTTAGTCCCTATATAATATGATTATGGAATGGTTGTGTCAGCACATATTTGGCATCGTCCCTTTTACTGCCCCCCTTAATGCTAAATTTCTTACTCCTACTAAGGTTGGGGTATGTAAAGGGGATCAATTGTTGGCAAGGTCATTGTATATAAGGGCGTTAAGACGAGAAGAAATTTTCAAGTTGAAACTTACCTAGAAGGAAAGTTAGTCAGTAAAGATAACGCTGAAGATGAAATGGAGGAAATTTCATTAAGAGATGATCCTGAAAAGACAACCAAGATAGGGAAACCCTTACTGGCAGACATTTGTCAAAGTTTAATCAACTTTCTATAGGATAATGCCGATGTATTCACATAGTCTCCCTCAAACATGTCGGGTATTCCTAAAGACATTATGGTGCACAAACTTTAGATCGATGCAAACGCAAAGATGATTCAATAGAGGAAAAGACATTTCACCCCTAGGAGGCAAGCGACCATTGAGGAAGAAATCCAGAAACTCTTAAAGGTAGGATTCATTTGGGAAGAGTTTTATCTGACTTGGTTAGCCGGTAGTATATTAGTCAAGAAGTCTAACGGTAAGTGGTACATGTGCATAGACTTCATGGATTTGAACAAGGTCTATCCTAAAGATTGCTTTCCCCTATCAAGAATAGATTAAATGGTTGATTTAATTACCAGGCATGCTTTACTCTCTTTCATGGATGCTTTTTCCGACTACAACCAAATTAAAATGGATGGGGAAGATGAAGTTCATACATCATTTGTCACTAACTTTAGAACATACTATTATATGGTAATGCCTTTTGAGCTAAAAAACATCGGAGCAACTTATTAGCGGCTTGTAACTATGATATTCAACCCACAAATCCATTGAAATGTCGAAGTGAGTGTCGATGATATGATTGTGAAAAACGTAATAGAAGATCAGCATCTCCCTGATCTTGAGGGGACATTTAGTACTTTAAGGAGATACAATATGAAGTTGAATATGCAAAAGTGCATCTTTGGTGGTACTTCGGAATAGTTTTTAGGTTACATGGTTACTTGTTGCGGTATCAAAGCAAATTTGAGGAAGGTGATGTGATTAGAAACATGAAGTCTCTTTATACTATCAAGGACGTTCAAGAGCTAACTTGATTAGTAGTTACCTTAACAGTTTTGTGTTGAGAAGTGTAGATAAGTGTGCATAATTCTTTAACATTTTAAAGAATTCGAAAGATTTTAAGTGGATGGATGAGTACGAAAGAGTATTAAATGATCTTAAAGAATTTCTTATGTCATTACCAATATTCTCAACACTCATTTCGAGAGAGAAGTTATATTTATACTTGTTAATTAATAGCCAATCACTTTTCTCTATGTTGGTTCAAATTGACGGTAAGGAGCATTGGCTAATTTATTATGTGAGTCATGTCCTGCAAGGATCGGAGCATCGATATACCAATATTGAGAAATTTTTGTTATTAGTAGTTCTCTCGACAAGAAAGTTGAAAACCATACTTTGGGGCTTACCAAATTGTAGTCCTTACTAATCAACCTTTGTAGTAGGCATTGCAATGGTTAGATTCTTCAGGAATGACGATAAAATATGCCTTGGAGCTAAGTGCCTATGGTTTATAATACAAACCTAGAACGATATTAAAAGTTCAAGTGTTGGTGGATTTTTTGGCTGAGCTTACGTGTGAAGAAGATAACATAGAAATTGCTAAGAAGCTGATATGGAATCTTTATGTCGATAGTTCTTCAACTAAAGAAGGAAGTGATGTGGGTCTTATTTTGCAAAGACCCCATAAAGTCAAGGTTAATTATGCCTTGAAATTTGGATTTCCAGCCAATAATAATGAAGCAGAGTATAAAGCCCTAATAGCAGGATTCAAATTGGCAAAGGAAGTTAGAGTTGAGAAAGTTGAAGTTTTCTTTGATTCACAACTTATTCTAAACTAAGTTAAAGGAAGGTATGCGGCGAAGGAAGAAGAAATAAGCAAGTACTTGTTGATAGTACGTGCGCTCATGAAAGAATTTCAGTCCTTTTCAGTTCACAAAATGCCAAGGAGTAAGAACATTACTGTCAATAAGCTATCAAAGTTGGTTAGTATGGCATTTCTTGATTTGAGTGACAAACTTTTTGTCAAGTTTCTTCTACACAAGAGTTCAGTAATTGTTTCACAGAGTTGTGAACTAGCTCCTTACCTAAAAGAGAAGTATTGGATGTATCCAATTGTAGATTATTTAAAAGATGTTATCCTCCCTGATGACAGGAAAGAGGCTTGAAGATTGATATATTGAGCTACAAATTATACATTGATAGATGATTAGTTGTACAAATGTGGCATTTCCTAACCCTATCTTTAATGCTTTCCTTCGAAAGATGCATGACGGGTGTTATTTGAGCCACATGGCAGTGTATGCAACAACCATGTGAAAGTACAAATGTTGTATATCCATGCCCTGTGACTTGGTTATTATTGGCCAACAATGAAAGATGATACAAGAACATCTAGTCAACATTGTCTACAATGCCAAAAGCATGAGGCACCGAGTCATGAGCCTTCTATTAAATTTTGCTACTTAACTAGTCCTTGGCTTTTTGCCTAATGGGGACTAGACATACTCGAAAATTCATCGTTGTTATTGTGGATTATTTCAAAAAGTAGGTGAAGGCCAAAACATTGGCAAAGATTACCAAATAGAAGGTTGAGGCCTTTGTTTTTAACTCTATTATATCAAGGTTCGGGGTCCCATTTATGATAATCATGGATAATGGACTACAATTTGACAAAGACAAATTTTAGGCATTTTGTGAGAAATATAGCATCTACTTGAATTATACGTCTATAGCTCACATTCAAACTAATGGGCAGGTGGAAGCTACCAATAAAATCATCTTAAATGGCTTGAAGAGGAAAGTTAATCAAGCAAAGGGAATATGGGTTGATGAGTTGCCAGATGTTTTATAAGGATATCGGACTACTCATAGAACTGCAATAAAGGAAACACCCTTCATATTGGCCTATGGTATAGAAGTAGTATTGCTGATTGAATTAGACCTATCGAATTTACGTATGTAAAATTTTGACGTGATGACCAACAAAGTCGGTTTAACGGCTAATTTGGATACTATTGAAGAGATAAGAGATGTAGCAAGAGCAAAAATTATAGCATATCAGCATAGGGCAGCCAAGTATTATAATTAGAAGGTGAAACATAAGTTTTTTCAACCTAGAGATTTGGTTTGCAGGAAATTAGAGGTGACTGATGTATGAGAGAAACAAAGGAAATTCGGTATAAATTGGGAGGAACTTGTTAGGGTTTGGGAAGTTATTGGCAAGAGGGCCTATTAACTAGAGAAGTTGGATGGAACAATCATCTCTCGTGCATGGAATGATGAGAACTTGAAACTTTATTTTAATTAATTTCTTTGATGTTATGAAGCATTTCCATTTGTCTTTCAAGGCAATAGCCTAGTTGTTTTGAAAAGAAATCATGTTCAAAGTTCCAATTCTAACTTGTTTTCCTTCTTGATCTTTTTATGATCAATGGATCATCATCTAAGTTTAAACTACATTGAATGAACTAGTGCTTTAAGTTTAGACCTATCATGGTTAATGAACTTTATAATTTAGCCGAAAAGCTGAATAAGGAACGAGATTGTTCTAATAGGTGATTTCACGATGCAAATATGGTAACCAATCCACGTCTCAAATGACTAACGGATAACCTTTAAAAAGGCACCCAACATATTACATGTGAAATAAAACATGCCAAGAATAGGTGCATGAAACAAAACATGTTGAGGAAAATAAGTGTGTGAAATAAAACATGCTCGGAAATGAAACGCGTGAAATAAGTTGCGCTAAAACCATTAAATTACACATTGTAGAAATGTGGATAATATTAACACAATATGAAATGTTTGACCACTTAGCTGAACTCTGTCCATATAACATAAAAAATAATACAACAATCCTAAGACAATGGATTCTTCAATTGTGCAGAGGCATTTCCTTAGTCAGAAGATGGGACCTTACTGAAGCATATCTCTTTCTTGGTGCTTGGGGTTTTAGAATAGGTGGATTTCTCTTTATGCACATAGGGGATCTCCTTGGAAAGTCAGTCCTTATCATCATTAGGAGCCTTGACATAAACTCAATTGTCATTACCCCGTAAATGGACCTCAACACTTGTATCTTTGTCAGCTTCTTTGTCATAATTGCTAACTTTGTTATTGATGTTGGTGAAATCCAAGCATAAAAGATCATATTCAGGGTGAAACTTTAGAATTTCTTCTCTTATTGCTTAGACCCCCTTCCAATAACTTCTTTCTTAATAACCTCTCATACTGCCGACTTAGAGTTACGATTTCCAGTACCTCTTTAACAAAGGGCCTTTTCTTCGCTACCTCCTATAATTTGGTAATGCGACTTTGCATTCCAGAGTTATTTGTGTCTAGTTCATTTATCTTCATCCTAAGCCTAGCCTCCTCATCCCTCATTTAGTTAAGTGTTCGACCTAAACCCTAACACTCTTCTTACTTTCTATGAAGCTCCTCCTTTAGGTCTTTAACCTCCTTATATTGCTCGTTGACCTTAGTCTTAAGGCTTAAGACTTCATTGGCTGCTAATGAATGTGCTAATTTCTAGCCTCCATCTTAACCCTGATCTCGCACTTTTGACTACTACAATTTGAGCCTTTGAGGAATTGTATAATCCTCAATTTTTTTCAATAAGTTGAAAATATAAAATGATTAATTTGCTAGACTACCTGGTAATATATATATATATATATATATATTATTACATTTTTCATTTCTTTGTTGGCTTCATCTAATGCTGTTAGAACGTGGCTGTTGATTTGTAAATAAATAGGATTGTTTGCAATAAAACATATATAACAATTGAAAGGATTTCATTGATAATTACATCATACAATTTAGTTGCAATGTGCGTTTTATTACAACCGCCAATCCCATCGATGTCCTTCTTCATAATCTCCTTAACCTTAGGAAGAATGACGCCTTCCATCAAAGCCAGGGACTTGGTCCTACTACCTAAGGTCGAATCGGTGTGGAGGATATTATGGCTCTAACATGGAACAAAGTACTTGCTAACCTTGGTGTTAGGGATGAATTCAATAGTATTGATGCTGAGAACTTTGTTCCTCATGGCCTCCTTTATCCTTTCATCCAATGTCTTGGATCTCTTAAAAGGAGGTTAGCTGATAAGCTCCTTCCTACTTCTTTTGTTAGTACTCGGTGTAACATCCACTTGGAGCAACGACCTCCTAGCAGCCTCATGAAGGGTGATTTCAACCTCGTTGCGAGCGTAGATTTCTTGGCCAAGATCTCTTGGCTCTACAAACAGAGGAATACATTCAGCTAGAGGGATTACTTAACTTATGTGGCTTTGGTGACCCCAAGCTTCCTACTCCCTTATCCCTTGTTAGTTGGATGAGATGTCTTGTTTAGGGTTGCTATTTACTTTACCGCTTTCTCTTGTACAGCTTTCCTTGGAGCAACTAACCAAGTCATAGTCACCTTAGTGCTAGCTTGTTTGTTAGCTTTAGATTTTTTGGCCTTTGCTTGGGCTAATAGCTTAGCAGGATCTACGTCGCCTATGCCCATGTCTGCAATACAAAGTAGATACATTAACAATAAAGTAAGGAATAAAAGATTTACACGTTTTGTGTTGAGCAAGACTCAAAGGTAACTATTCTTCCCCCTTTGTCGTGAGAATGGCTTTCCTCTTGTAGCTCTACTTGGTATGGAAATTACTTAATAGCATACCTTCCTTCTCAGAGAAAATTGGCTCCCTGTTCTCATATCACCTTATTATTCTCTTGGTGTCCTAGTAAAACATTTTTTTTTCTCCTTTCTTAGATCTACTTTGCCGTGGTAGCATCATTTGGCATCAATTCAATATCCTTGATACGGATAGGTTCAGTCTATTAGGTTCAAAAATCCAATTCTTCATTTGAAATGATAGACATGAACTTATCATACTACCTATGGATCTTAGACTCTAATCTGTCCATGAATTTCTACCTATGCCTAGCGGCCGCAAAATATAAGCCATCAAGCTACCCCTTTATTGTAAAGAAGTACCTAAATAATTCAAGCATACCCTTGATCTTGACTTCTTCACAAACTATTTTGAAAGCCAAAAGAAGCCAAGAAGTGTTTGCTGAGAACATGCTTGGCACAACTTGGAAATAGTTGAAAAACTTCTTGACAAAAGCTAAAAATGGGAAGCATAGCCTAAAGTCAAGATACTCTAAATAAATATAAAACTCATACTCCCTTAGAAAGTATACCATTTCCTCCTCTCTCGGCCTCTTAAGATCCTATGTTTTAAGAAGATCTTACCAGTATTTATTATATTTCGAAACAAGAACTTTGTTGATAGCATTGGCCACTTCTGGTGAATCATTGAAATAAATCACATTATTATACAAATACCTACCTATAGATCTTCCTTCTTTGTCATCTGGATAGGTATCTACTACAAGAGAGTTAATTAGAGTAAGTTTATCCCACTTCTCTACTACATTATCGGCCGAGCTACTTGAGGAACATGCCATCTCGCTCCTTTTTTGGTTGGGGGGAAGGAGAAGTAGCCTCGATCTTAGTTGTTTCAAAATCTAAAAGAATAAGTCGACAAATTACATTTCAAACCATACTTGATTTTGACTATGACAAACATTACATAACCTTTTTGAGGATTTTGAAGATGAAGACGAAATGCTGAAAGCAAGCAAAAGCTTATGGATGCAAATGAAGATGAAATGAAATCTATTTTCAATATTGAAAAATTCCTTAAATATGAATGATTTACCCTCATAACCACAGCACATTTCTAATAGGAATGATGTGCTAATTAGATGTTGACGCAGATTATTGACATGTGTTTTAAGATAAAGATCCAACGGTTATTGAGGCTCTAATAGTTATTAGTGCTTGTGGTGTAATTACAGCTAAGGTAAAAGCTATCGTACATGTTACCACTTAGTCTTTTGATAGGTAGGAAAATTGAAAAGTTGTGACCTTTCGGATAGGATACAATCTACCCTTCTAAATGAAAATCAAAGAACTTCCTACATTACTTGGCATTTGGGAAATAGTTCTTCACTCAACCCTACAAAGAATATTAGACTACTTACTCCCTTGGTCGAATTCTCGACCATGGGAGTTAGGTGTCAAATATTGATAGTTAGATTTCATTTGTTACATTTGCTAGTCCACTCAATTGATGAGAAGTTGAATAATTGACCTCTTGGTAGATGCTAACCAAGATGGCCATATCTAGTTTGAATTTAAGTGGTGTGAATAGTTATCTCTTGGTATAGTTCCATCACATAATTGCCTACTACTCCTACATTTCAAGAATGTATTTGATCGTGAGGTCTCCATGTATCTCAATAATCATGTGATTAACTACTATTTTAGACACTCAAGATTCATCTATAAATACAAATAAGAAACACTGTAAGCACTATTTGATAACCCATAACTTCTCACTCTATTTTTCTCCTAAACTCACTTACGTACTTAAGCATTAGAGTGGTCGCACCGGATTGGCATCAGTACCCTTTAGTTCTTTGTACTTTGTAGGAAGGAAATTATTTGAAAATCGTACGACAATAAGACCCCTTTAGGAAACTTACATATACCTAGAGGTTTTCTATGTAACGTCATAGATTGGTTTTGAAGATTTCTATCGACTGGAAATATAGGTATTTAAGTACCTTTACAATCACAGGAGCTTGAACCATCTATAGAAGCTCTTGGGAATCTAATTTTAGTTCAATAGGAAATTGTAGATGAGGATATAGAAGAAGAGGATCTTGAGGAAGATCTTAAAGGAGATCTAGAGCATAATTTAGAAGCAGCAATAGCCTAGGTAAAAGTAGAAAATGAGGTTAAGGATGAAGTTGAAATAGAAGTGGTAGTTAATTTTAGAGATCAGATAGGAATTCAAGTGGAAGTTAATGAAGGACACAAGGTAAATTAAGTTGAGGAACCTGGGTTAGTGAATGATGATAGTAAGGATGTATAGGAAGTTGTTAATGTTCCTAAGACCCTTGAATATATAGTTGTAAGTTCTAACTTAGAAGTAGGAAATGAAAATATAGATCTAAATACTTATGAAAATTGGTTTCTTTGGAAGGTGTTGCAACATCAGATGAATCAAATGGATAGAGTGAATAGAAGTTTAACTACTTATAGAACTTGTGGATCATGTGGTTTATATCATGTGCTTTGTTATCTGAATGTTCCGACCTCTTTTAGATGTAAATATCATTTTGGAATTGTAAATATACTTTTGTACTCGAGACAAGGAAGATGTATTGAGAGCTTTTGTAGTAAGTAGTAATGATTTAACTTTTGGTTGTATATCTATGTTATATGTAACTAGAGACATAAAAAGTTTGGTTTGAATGTAATTATCTAATGTCAAGTTAAATTGTGATATAGTTCATTTCTTATGTAAAATTTCAAGTTATGATGTACACTCTTAATTTGTAAAGTTGTTTTAGGAAAAAACTAGTAATGTAGTATATTGAATGTACTCTAAGTTAAATATCTATATGGAGATTGGAATGAGCAGATTAATGACAAAGAAACTAGTATGTACATGTAACTTATGATAGGTTATCACACATTATTATTATGTCCATAGGTGATTATAGGTGATATAATAGTGTATAAATGTATACAAGTGACACTTACAGGTGTTAATTTAATGTCATTCTTCGTTTCATTGAGACTTTAATATTATAAAGAGTAATGTTTATATTATTACATATATACTAGATATGTATAATTTAAGTAGGTTATGAATGGGAATGATTACTGGTTGATGAGTATTTGAAATTCTGTGGTGATAAAATGAATAGAAAATGCCTATTTAGAAGATTATTCAAAGAATTTAGAAACTTGTGCTAACGAATAAGTAAATGGATTTTGAGTGTAGGTTAAGTGAAATATTGTGGTAATTAGAGAAATGTGGCCGAGGAAGGAAATAAGAATGTGGAAGGACAACTTAAAAATGGAGAACTAGTTCCAGTTTTGCTTGTACAATAAGATTAACCAAGGAATGCTTCACCGCCACCTCCAGCTCTCCTTAATATGTTGGACCTTGCTCAATTTGGACGACTGATGGCGAATGTGCAAATTATGATCCAATAACAAGGAGCTTTAATTTAGCATCTCTTATTCGGTGGAAATGTTGTAGGTTAAAGGCAACTTGAAGTGGAACTGAAGGAACAACGACCACTAGAAGTTAATAAGCTTATAGAGTTTATCAAAGTCAATTGGTATTTTGAAGGAGAGATGGGAAAACCAACAATAGTTGATGATTGGTTAGTTTAGATCGAGTGAAGTTTCGAAGCTTTTTGAGTACTAAAAGTGCAAAAAATCTTATATGGAACTTTCTTGTTGAAGTTTAAGAGCACGAATATGGTGGGACTTGAAAGCATGGACTTAATTAGGACCACTTATATGGAGAATATTTCGAGAAGAGCTCAAGAATGAGTATTTTCCTGTGAGTGTCTAAAATCAAATGATTGAAGAATTAATGAGTTGGAAAAAGGTTGTGATGAATATGGCATAATGTGACACAGAGTTTAATCAATTGATTCAGTATGCACCACAATCTTATTAAGATGACCCAGAGCTTAAGAAGGACCTTTTTCATAGAGGATTTGAGCCCATGATGAGGTGTAAGCTTATGGACTATGGTTTTGAAACCTATAATGAAGTAGATAAAGTACGTAAGCTTGAAAAAGTTAGATATTGATGTAATCAAAGTAAAGAAAAAAGTTTAGTAGGATGAATCGATTTAAGCCTACTTTTAAGAGATCTTTCTCTAATGTTGGAAGTAGCAATTCGAATCGAAGAGGAAAGAAGTTAATTATGATGATTGGCAAAGCAACACAATTGGACAAAGGGTTTGGTCTTTATGATAAAAATGGGAATATCAAATGTTGGAAATGTGGAGGCCAACATTATCCTCATCAATGTACACAATTGAAAGGAAAATGTTATTTGTGTGAAGATCAAAATCATATATCTAAAGAGTGCCCTAGGATGAAGAATGTGAAATGTTATTATCGTGGATGAATTGGACACTTTTCTAAATATTGTACGTAGTTTGGACTGGGAGCTAAGAAAGTGGGAGGAGCGGATACTACAATGGTCCCTTTACGTATCTTTGCATTAGAAAGTATGGATGAGGATATCGAGAAATTTGACGAAATCACGGAGGAATATTTCTATGAAGGTTTGGAAAATGATGATGATGGTATAAATGGACGTGAACCAGGTTTAACATTAACTACTAATTAAGAGTTATAGCATAAATTATATTTAATGAGATAACCATATGTGTTAAGTAGTACAATAGTTAGTAGAATTGTAATAAGTTCTTAAAACCTGTTAGTAACTATGATAATATTATCATAAGTCATGTGAATATAAACGGATGAGTTGCGTATGTGTTATTTGACATAGGGGCTTCTCACTTGTTTATTGGTTAAGAGTTTGTGACAAATCACGTAATTAAGTAGTTGAAACAAAAGCCACCTATAGAATAAGGATTCCTATCGGAGAACATGTATAAACTCAAACAGTAATAAAAGAAGGGTGAATAACTATTCAGAAAAAGGAATTTCCAATTAAATTGATAGTATTACCTATAAGTGGTCATGATGTTATTGTGGGAATCGATTGATTATCAAGGTATAAGGCGAAATTGAATTGTTAAAGTAAGGCGGTAATACTAGATGATGGAAATATTGTACATACTTGTAAGATTGAAAGTTGTTGTGTGAAATTGTTTGTTATTTAAGTAATTAAGGAAGAGAAAATGGAAAATAGAGACTAGTAGTATTGTTTGGTATTTACTCTAGAAGAAACAAAGGAAGAGCCAAATGTGTTGAAAATACTAATAGTTTGTGAATTTTCTAATGTATTTCTAGATGATTTTCTCGACTTAGCACTACATAGGGAATTGGATTTCACTATTGAGTTAATCCCTGAAACTAAGCCGATATCCAAAGCTCCATATAGAATGTCATTAATGGAATTATAGGAGTTAAAGAAATAGATACAGAAACTTTTGGATAAAGGATTTATCAGACCAAGTGTGTTTCCTTGAAGAGCCCCTGTGTTGTTTGTGAAGAAAAAGGATGGAACAATAAGGTTGTGTATCAATTATAGAGAGCTCAACAAAGTGACAGTTAAGAATAAGTACCCATTACCAAAGATTAATGATTTGTTTGATTAGTTACATGGAGCTACAATATTCTCAAGGATTGACTTAAGGTCAGGATGCTATCAATTAAGGATTAAATTGGAAGATATAACTAAGACAACGCTCTGTACACGGTATGGATATTAAAAATTTGTGGTAATGCCGTTTGGATTGACAAATGCATTAACAATTTTCATGGACTTAATGAATTGAATTTATTAGTTTTACTTGGACAAATTTGTAGTGGTGTTTATTGATGATAACTTAATTTATTCAAAAACAAGGAAGGAACATGTTGATCATTTGAGACTGACATTACAGAAGTTGAGGGACAACAAGTTATATGGAAAACTGAGCAAATGTGATTTTTGGTTAGAGAAGATAGCATTCTTAGGTCATATAATTTTTGGTAAAGGAATTTTGGTTGATCTAAAAAAGGTTAAGGCTGTAGTTGATTGGAAACAACCTGCTATAATTATTGAAGTAAGAAGTTTTCTAGGAATGGCAGAATATGAGAGAAGATTTATCAATAATTTTTCAAAGATAACATGACCTTTAACTCAGTTAACTTAAAAAGATGTTAAGTATGAATGGACTAAGGAATGTGAACAAAGTTTCCAAGGGTCAAAAGAACGTTCGATATTAGCTCCAATACTCACTCTACCTAATCTATGTAAGTCTTACTATATGTATAGTGATGCCTCTTAAATAAGGTTAGGGTGTGTTTTGATGTAAAATGGCAAAGTGATTGCCTTTGCTTCTAGACAATTAAGGCCTCAAGAGAGAAACTATCCAACAAGATTTGGAATTGGAAATTGTTGTGTTTGCTTTGAAAATATAGAGACATTACTTATATGGTCAACACTATAAGATTTACACAAATTAGAAGAGTTTGAAATATTTACTTACTCAAAACGAATTAAATTTGAGATAGAGGCAATGGTTGGAATTAATCAAAGACTATGTGTAGATACCCCATTTTTGCTCCCCTTTTATTTTCAGAATTTTTAGGATAGGAGAAAGACTCCTAATTTAGGAAAAATACAAAAAAAGTAAGAAACTTAGAAAAACTATAAAAAAAATAATAAATTTTAGAAAAAATTCTAGAAAAACCACAAAAAGTAGAAAATTTTAGAAATTTAAATAAGTTTTAGGTGTTAATAAAGGGGGACTGTTGAGCTTATACTTAAATTCAAATTTAGCCTGGGTTGATCTTGTCCATATGTGCAATTTGATAAGCACTTTGATATGGCATTAGGTTTAGCTTAAGATCTTAGGTTCGAACGTCACTAAAGGCACAAAAATACCTTTTGTTCCTTTTACCACAAAACATACACAATTGGTCATTACGTGTTAGGAGTTCACTATGCTACGTATCCTGATACATGGTGCTAGTTGATTGGGCTGTAGCTCATGTGGCACCAAATGGCATGACACATCAGCTACCCCTTACCACATCAGCTACTACGTGTTATGGTAGGACACGAGGCATATGGGTGTCGAATGACATAATTGACATGACACCACGTTAGTGCCACATTAGCACTTCCTTTCTCTTTCTCCCATTCTTTCCTTTGTTTTCCCTTACAAGAACAACCTAGGGTGCTAGGTTTCAAGCTGATTTTTTTTATCCTTTTTCTTCATAATTTCATCAAATAAATGATGAAATCGTCAAGAACGCATTGGATACTATGAATTTGACCCAATATAGAGTCCTAGTACATTCATTTGCTTATTGAATTTGGTGCTCTAAAATTATAAAAAAAAAAATTGTTTTTACTGGAAATTGACTTCCTCGATTTAAGCTTTTGAAATGTATTGCGAAGCTTCCTTTTAACCTTTTTGGAAAAAACAAATGTTAGGGATACGATGTTAACTAGCATTTAACCCATGAATTAACTCGAATTGCACAATTTTCTTTAGAATCGAATGTTGATTGAGATCTATGGCCATGGTTGATGTGGCCATAAATTAACTTGCCAAGTTCAATTTGAGTTTAGCAACTATAAATAAGGCTTCTTAAAGCTTTTCCCAAAAAAAAAAAAAAAAAATCACTTCATGTCTCTCTCTCTCTCAACCTTTGTCTCCTTCTATCTCTCTCTTTGATTCTCTCTCTCCAATCAAGTTTGAACAACCCCATCACCATAATTAAACTCCACACAGCTTAAGCTTTTAAGCCACACCATCATGATCCCTATTGTAACCCCCACAATCGCTTCTAGCGAACCCTAAACCATTGCACTCTTTTTACTTCGAACCACCACATTGTGAGGTTCTCCATTTGCTTCACCAATATGGTTACACTTGTAGCATTCCTTAACCTAAAACCCTACCTTCCCTTCCCTTATAGTAGTGACCGCCAACGCCACGTGTAATCACCGCTATCAGCTGCTTTCTAACCATTATCGAACTGTCACTTTTAGCCGTAGCATCCATCCTACCCTCCTTAATGCCCATTTGAAACACATAAAAATCAAATTTCTCGTGTAAAATCCTCCTTGGAATCACCTCTACCAGATCACTTAACCTCTGCCCTCTCTTCCCTTGTGCGACTCGGATCCATATGTGAACCAGATATGACTGACTCAGGCACGATCGACCGAAGAGCTGCTCCAACTTCAACCCACGTGTCCTAATTTAGTCTATTTTTATTTTTCGTTTAGTTCTTGTATTTTATTTATTTATTCGTGTAAATCTTTATGTAATTGTAATAAAAAAGAAAGAAAAACCAAAAAGGAAGTAAAAGAAAAAAAAAAAGGGGGAGGGGGGGGTGGTTTATTTTTTCGATTAATGCTTAAATAAAGTAGATAGAATAAAATAAGATAAAATAATATTAAAAATAATAAATAGTAATGATAGAGAAAAAAGTGTTTTATAACTTAGAAAATCTACTTTTTCAAATAAATAAAAAATGAATCAACCTATTTTCCAAAATAGGGCTTTTTAAAATTTTCAGAAAATAAACAAACTAAATTTATGACCCCTTAGAAAATTTTCTTTAAATAAATTGAATCAAATATAAAATGTAAACTCAACTATTTTCTCAAAGTCAAAACAACTTATACACTAAAATTTTACAAAAAACAACCATTTACGTTTGATCTCAAATAATAAGTACATAGGCACCTTTAGGGCGACATAAAAAACAAAAATATCTATTTTTCCACTTTAGTTTAAATTGTTCAATTCGTTAATCGATGATTAAATTTCTTTCTTTTAGGATAGTTATTGAAAGGTGGTTTTAAGGGATCAAATCTAAAATTGGAAAGTTGATGATATTCATAAGGATTTTAAAAAGCTTAAACTCTAGACTTGTTTTTTGGTTCTCAAAACTGTTTATAAGTTTGGTTTTATTAAATAGGCCAATAGCTAAATTATAATAGCTAAATTATAATCAATCCATCTAATTGGTTATAATTTAACTCGTTTTCCTAACTTGATTGGGTGGCGCTTCTCACGAATTTTCAAAATACATTTAAAAAAACCACTTTTCTTTAAGCCATAGTTGAGGATTAGCGTTAAATGGATAAGGTTTAATACTGATTGGTTTAAGGAAAATTATAAAAAAAAACTAGGAGAAAAACCAGGCTTGATAGCTTAGCGAATCCATTAGGGACATCAAGAAGGTTAGCCATTTAACTTTTGAAATTTAAAAATCACCTTATAGATTGTAGTTTATTTATTTGTTCGTTATTATTATTTGTCCATACTTCTACTAACATTCTTGTAGGGTTGATTATGTATCATAATTGTATGGTAGAAACGGGTCAAACTCGGACCGTGTTAGGACCCTAAGACGGTGAGGCTATAGTGTAGGCTCTGAGTGCTATAGTGTAACCACCGCTCTGGGTTGATTAGGCTACCCCCACTTGAGCTCAATGTAACTAATGAAAGTGTTCTTCAATAAGTGAGGTTTCATAAGCTTAAGGACCTTTAGAACCCACCCTTTATGCATTCATGACATTTAGGACTAACAAATAACCAAGTAAGATGGGAATGAAAAGATATAATAGCTTAGAGTTTCCTTGATTTCCCTTGTAATTTTAATATGTTGTAAACATAGAATTGTTGTAAATAGGTCTTGCTTATTGTAAATAATGGTCTTTTAATCTTGTAAGATGTTTTTTCTGTGTAATTTAGCTTGAGAAATGGCCTATTCATCCAACTTCATCCACTTCAGAGAAAAGTACATTGACAAGCCCATTGGCCCTAAGCACATTTTAGACTAGTGGCTTTAATACTTTAATTTAAGGGAACAGGAGACCATCATTAGCAAGATTAGGCTCATTCTATCACTTCTAAGGGTGAAGATTGAGATCAATCTAATTAGGGCTCTAACTAAGTTTTAGGAACTCAAAGAAGTAGCTTTTCGAGTTAGGCCTCACCTAATTAGTTCAATACTTGAGGAATATACACAACTACTTCAAGCCCCTTCCTTAGAAGATATATACACTTCGAATTTGAAAGTTAAACCAATGAAAACATTTTCAAGACCCCTTAGGATAAAAAAATCTAAAGTAAACAAGTCCCTAGAAGTTGTAATGGAAACTAGATCAAATTAGAGGACCAAAAAACCTAGTTCATCATTGAGCCTAAATCTAACAAACGGGACATCTTCTGTGGTAATCTTAAAGACTTGGGATAGAATAAAATGAAGGCTTTTATCATGGTTATATTTGGGACTCTCTTATTCTCTAATGGAAAGTTCCTCATCCATTTCAGGGTCATGAAATTAATGGGTCAGTTCCTTAAAGGAAAATCATATGTCCCAACCCTCATTTTGGAACAAATTAAAAGCCTTAATATATTAAAAGAGAAAAACAATGGTATATGAAAGACCAACATGGCACTAATAATAGTCCGGTTTATGAGTCACATAAAGTGTTATGAGCTTGTTTGATTCGAGGAGAATTCACCCATAGTATTGATTTGATCGATCATTTGTTAATAAGGTTCATTTCCCAAAAGAAAAACCCACTTATTATTGGGTGGAAATACTATGAAATTTCCAAGTTGCTGATATCTTATGGACAATAAGATAGATTAACTTTAAGAGGGTAATCTTAGTTTGTAAAAATTACTAAGCAATACCCTTAATTGGGGTGAACTTATGCATAGGCTATGTAATACCCTAGATTTTGAGCTTATACGATTATCTTAAGATTCGTGCCCCTAAGTTTAGGGTATTGGGCTAAGATATCAATTTAATTTCTAACTTCATAGTAAGGTTAGAAAAGTTAGATGAAGTCATTTAAGTAACGTCAATTTCTCAAAATAAGTTATATGAAAATATTAATTTAAGAAAACGTCAATTTATCGCTAAAGTTGATAAATATCGAAAATATGAAATTCAAGTATTTAGATATAACGAGATATTAGAGATAAGTTATTTAACATACAAAAATAATAAATGAAGTTGAATTATGCACGTATTAACATAAAACATGAATCATTTGTATTACATACACATATATAATAAGAAATTATTATTTAAATAAGGTAAATTATTATAAAAAAAATTGGAAAATTAATAAAAAATGTAAGGATGAGTCATCATACCTATGTGGCAACTTAGGATTAATTTGAATGATGAGTCAAAAGTAAAGAAATGAGGAAATGACACATCATGTATTGAAATTCCAAAGAAATGACATGTGTTAGCCATATGTCCAATTTTTATAAATTCTTGTCCGTTTGGAAAATATAAATAGGGGTTGTAAAATTCAAAAACAACATTTTGAAAGTTTGAAAATATAATAAAAACACTCTAGAAATTTTTGAAACAAATTATAAAAAAAATAAGAACATTAGAGCAAAAATAAGGTACGGAATCTGATCAGATCGGTTCAATAGACTATTGGTGTCTAGTTGTAGTGGCTATTTAAGGTCAAGGAAAGTACCACCAGAGAAGATGTTTTGATAAGGTTGGATGGCCAAATGGTGGTTAGAGGTTACCGGTTACCGGTTCAGGTAAGCCAAATTTCTAACTGAAACTTTGTAATTTTTCTAAAAATAACAAATGCTATTATTTAATTATGAAACGTCATTTTCTGGATATATTTTATGTGTAGAACAATTTAATAATTTTATTTTAGTGAAATAATTATTTGAAATATAAGGTTCTTAAGAAATGGCTTTGTTGGATGAAAATTGAATTAAATTTTAGAAATAGTAAATAATGTTATTTCAAGTTGAAAAATTGTACGTAACATACTCAATATATTTATTTAATTTCAGTAATAATAATTTTTTAAAATAATTATGTTTACTATTAATTGTAATTATTTTGGATAAAATTGGTAATTTCGTTATTTTAGTGAATTAATTAGTTTTTAACAAAACCAAAGTATGATCTCTATATATTATGATTTCTGAATGTTCATAATAATGTTTAGGACACTTGAATTTTATCTTGTGATTAAATTCACTTATTCGCTTAATTTTCGCTAATTTTGGATTAAAATCGCTATTTACATAAAAATATATAATAGCTATTTTAGTATAATTGATGGTCAATAATTACAATATGTATTTTTTTGAGTCTATAGGATTTTTCGTGGAATGAATCAAGCTCATATACTATTTATTATGTATTTTTATAATATAAACATATATATTAGCTTAATATTTGATATAATAATTAGTACTAATGTGATATTTGTTAAATATGGAAATGATTAGTATTTTGGAGTACATAATGAATGCTGACTAGCTTGAGTTGAGTTAATTAGGAGGTTATAATAGCATACGTTCGAATTAGTAACACAAAAGAGTATTTTTGGATATTTGGAAATATTGGTTAGTTATGATTCTTAAGATATCTCAATAGTACTTAGAATGACATTGCAAATTTTACTAAAATCGGATAAGAAATTAATAAGATGTCCTTCGAAATGTAATAGTGAAAACACATAAGAACTTAATATTGACCTAGTAGTTAACTTGGGGTCTGTATGTATTTTTCTAGGTGTGATAGGTGAAGAACGACTATATCGTAAAGCTTAGGATTTTACGGTATTGTCTAGCTTGGGTAAGTAGATATTTCTATTTTTGTGTAAGTAAACCTATGTCTACTTGACTTAGAGTCAGTTATGTTATGAATTGTAATGACGTGCTAAATTGATTGGATACTTGATTCTGTTGAATGTGTATTGAAAAAAGTGAAATGTTTCCTTGTGTATAACTAATTCATCAATATGTATTTTTGTTTGGAAAACCTAGAAACATAATTGTTCTTTAAGGTGTTCACCTAAGTGAGCCTTATGTAAAGGAATGTAATATAAAGCTGAGAAACAAAACTGAAGTTGAGATAGTTGAATTGGTCATAACTTAGAACTTGAGATTTATGCCTTATACTGGACTAATGTACTGTTTAGTACTTTCATAGCATGGCACGAAAGGACCTATAGGTCAAGTTTCTAAAAGCTTGAAAACTGTTGTATTGGCTTTTGAACATATAGACTGCATTGCTCAACTTATTCTAGCCACATTGTGTGACCGACTATATATTGGATTTTCAAACCACAGTAGGTGGTTTTTGTTGGGGGTCCTACTCCTAAGCAGCTCCTTGTTACTCTAGATTCTTAGACGTTGTATCCAGATGCTCGAGTATACCGACTAATTGGATGAAGAATAGGAAAAGTATAAGATATCGGTACCGATACATATTATGTGCATGAGCATAGCATGGATTTTCTACATAAATAGTTTATATTGATAACACGGGTTATGAGATTGAATGTCTTATAATATTGATCTTTGTGAATGTATGTTATGTATGTCCTATGTTTTGTTTTATCCACTCTCAAATAGCTCACAGATAGCTAAGGGGATACTTGTGTATCTTTAGGTTATGAAGAGAACTGATGGAGTAGTTGTAGACACATAATTTTTGCCTCTCTATAGTTCTAATTTTTATTTTACAAAAAGTGTCCTAATTCAAAAATAAAATAAAAAATTAATAAAAGATAAAAAGATAATAAAAATTAACAAATGATGAAAATACCAAAAAAATAAGAAAAGAAAAAATTATTATAAAGAGTTTTATAGTTTTATTAGGAACAAATAGTTTTAGTTTTAGTTTTAGCTTAGTTAAATTTTTTTATTTTAAAGAATCAAGTAGTTTAAGTATAATTTAATTGTACTAAATATTAAGGCATAGGGCCAACAACCTGACGGATAAGTTTTGGAGTACTTGGATTGGATTTAACTTGAGATCTTGAGATCGAGCCTTAGCAAACACCTATATTTTTATTTTTTTTTATTTTACAAGAGCGAGAGAAATAAACGAGATTCATATATAATCAAAGAAATTTGAATCTAATTTGATTTTATTAAATCGAATTCGAACTAATTTAAATCTAGTTTAATTATGATCAAATCGGGTACAATAAATATGATATGGTTTGGCTTATATAAAATTATACACTCGCCAGAAAAAAGGATTCTACTACGCATCTTGTCGAAATAGCATTCCAAGCCACTGATCACCATTCAACCTTGCGACCGAACTCTTTACACGCAGTACAGCAGCCTTGTAGTAGCCACCGTTCCATCCTTCATCCAGTATGCACACACTATTCGTGTCAATTACATTAAGTTTAATACACAACATCATACTCAATGCTCATGTAAACTTGTTGCGTTGCATGTCTACAACACCCGGCGCTCACACACGTTTGCTGTGCCGTACGTCTATACATTGCTGCACTCCAAGCTTCACACACGACTGATCGAACTCGAGCACTGCACAAGTCTACTGCTTCACTACACCCCAAACAAGTAACAAAAAAAATAGAAAACTGGAGGAGCTTCACCCCACAGCGACCACTGAACCGAGTAGAAACAGCGGTTAAGACCATCCACATGACAGCTGCAACGAATTGCAGTAGAGCACCAACAAACTGTAACTAACAGTAACTCACACTCTTGTACAAATAATGGTTTCTTACTTCAAACCGAGCAGCTCACGCACACATGAAATCTAACAATTCAGCAAACACACATCCACAACTGCAGCAACTGCATGACTCGACTATACAGCCACTGCCGTTGCTATACCATGCTAGTCCCCATTGTCCAGCAGTTCAAGCTACATGACTCACTGTAGGACGACCAGCAACTAATGCTTTACAGATGTCCACGACCAAATCATCATCCACTGCTGCATTTTACAGCAAACCACTATTGATCGCACTTCAACCAACCATTGTTGTCCATGCACAACGTACGCTACTTTACAGTACAATCCACAACTAAACACAAACAGCACTCCATCACGTAATTGAAGTTCAGGTTCGGTCCCCTTCTTCAGTTATTTTATTTTATTTTATTATTATTATTATATTGTTGTTTTATTTATTAGTTATTTATTCATTTACTTAAGATTGATAACATAGTATGTAGATAGTATGATATAGATGTATTAGCATAGGAGATTTGATTATCATTAAGTTAGTATTTTTTTTTAAGGATTTCTCGCATAGAAAATTATTTTTAAAAAAATAAAAATTAATAAAAAAGCATTTTTTAAAAAGATAGGATTTTTAGAGTTTTTTTTTTTGTAAAAATAAAAGTTTTCGAGAATTAAAACCCTTTAGATTTTCTTTAAATAAATTAAATTGATAAATACGTAAAGTTAGTTGATTTTTGAAAATTAAAATAATCCAACATACTAATGACTTTTCAAAAGAACTACGATCGTCTGATCCCGGCTAGTGGGTACGTAGGTACCTTTGAGGCGACAATAAAATATGTATAAACTTAGGTTGTTTTTTCTTTTAATTTTTTATTTATTTATTTTTTAATATTATAATTAGAAGAATAATCCTAATTTCGGTAAATAAATAATGGTACCCATTTGGATTTAATAGGTTAGCCCCCAAATTCGGAATCCTCTGGTTCTTCATTTAAAATTGAAATTAAAGACCAATAGCTAAATCGTAATCAATCCACTCAATTGGTTATGGTTTCTTTTTCTTTTCTTAACTTCGATCGGATGGTGACTCCAAAAATTATTTTCATTAAAAAACCAAAATTTATCAATTTCTTTAGTTAAAGATTAATATTAAATGGGTTAGGGTTTAGTATTAATCAGGAAATGAGAAATCAATTTTTAAATAATAGAAAACCGAAAAATCTGGCTCGATAATAGCATTAGCTGGGGGGAAAACTCTTTTGAGGGCGTATAAGACAAAGTTAACCAATTTTAAAGATGTTTTGTTGTATATTGTTCTTAGTTCTATAAATGATTTGTAAAAGAAAAAAAAGAAAAAAAAAGTATTGTATTTTTTATTTCGTTAAGTTTGTTATATGTAATCTTTTGTATAAACAAGTGTTAAGCTGAACTTCGTCGTAGTACTTTTTTGTTATAAATAGAAATTATGTTAAGTGTAAATAGATATTCTTGTGTGATGGTATATGCAGTGCTATGCTAGGATGTGACAAGCTATTATCCTAACAATGTGATCAAATAGTTTGGGAGAATTCTAGGTATAGTCTATAGGCCCCCATTGGAACTTACAACCTTGGCTTATGAAGACTTTCAAATTTCACTACTACTAAAGATGTCCAAACTTCGGGTGATCAATCGGCTATAGGAGACAAAGATTATTAACCCTAACATTGATTTAGGAGAGTAGCTGGGAGAAGTAGATAAGCACAATGTCACCAAAGAATATTTGTATGATCAATTCCATAAGGCAAGGGAGATCTAGTATCGAGCAACAGAGGTCATACAACCTGCACCAACTAAACCAAACTTTGAAATCAAGACCTACGTGGACCGAGTACAAGCTTGTATAGAAGTTATCTATGAAGAAGGCGACCTATGGGAAGACCTCTTTCAAGAATCTAGATAGCGTTCTCGGGTGATGCATCTCTAGGGTCAGACATATGGAAAAATACCACAATGAAGCAAACAAAAAACAAATAAGGAAAAAATTAGCAAAGTTTGAGTAGCTATCGAATGAATATGGTGCACCAATCAATCCTACTCAACCTTTAATCTACCGGATATGACATATCGGTCTGAACTGAAGGGTCACTCACTACTACTTCTTGTTAAAGAGAATAGATAAGAGTTGATTGATAATGAGAACACTAAGGCTACTCAATGTGAATAATTCTGTATTAATTAGTTGCTTCCTGCATACAAGAAAGTATGAGTTTATATACCTATTCACTAAGATTACTTTACATGTATGAAAAGATAAAAGGATATTCTATAATTAGGTTATATAATACAAACTAAAAGGGGTAATGGGGGTAAGAATATTCAGTATAGAAAAGAAAGAATCATTTTGGAATATTATGTCATAAAACACATGTCGCTTAGTGGTTGGATGGGAGAAATATGATACAAGGTAGGCGGAAGTAGAATAACGTTTGCAATTAGGGGTTGACATGATTTAGATTAGGTCAGGAGCCAATCAGTTCGGTAAAGAAGTCAACTGAATTGGAATCAGGCGCTTATAGTCGGTTGGGGAGGTCAGCTTGGCTAGTCTTGGGCTATCTTTTGAAATAAGACTTTGCTATTAGGCAATAACACATCTGATATATGTGAGGATTTGATAGACAGGTTGATTGGAGATTAGTTTAGCATAGGAATCTCCGTCTTGGCTTTGGTTTTGAGCTAGTATTCTTTGTATAAGTACTTAGAGTCCTCTAGCTCGGCTATAAATGATTAGTCTAAGGGCTTGATTCTTATCATCTACTTAGGGGTCAAAAAGATTTGCCCTCAAATATGAAGGGGTTTCTGCTTCTTCTTCTAGCGCATACATAAGGTCTCCTTCTATTGGTTGGTGAGGAATTAGATTGGATACATTGAAGATGGAAGAAACGCCATAGTCATCAAGCATCTTGATCTCGTAAGCTTTGCGGTTGATCTTTTTTAGGATTTTGAACGGACCATCAGCTTAACGAGATAGTTTGTTCAATCTTAAGTATAGGAATCGTTCTTGGCTAAGGTATATCTATACCAAGTCTACTGGGTGGAAAGAAATAGTTTAACGACCTTAACTACTAATTTCTTGTTGTCTTTGATTGAGTTTGGTGATCTTTTTGGTTATAGACTGGTGTAGTTCATACAATTGTTAAGCATGGTCAACTCTACATAGACGCTCTTCAGTAGCTACTGGAGTACCGATCATATCCAAGGAAATAGTAGGATTAAGGTCATAGATTACCTCGAATTGAGTCTTCTTAATACTGCTATGGATAATTTGGTTATATGCGAACTCCACAACTAATAGGTACAGATCCCTATCTCTTAAGTTATTTCCTATAACATCTCTGAGCAGATTGCCTAGTGCCCTATTTTCCACTCAATCTAGCCATCGGTTTAAGTGTGGCTATTAGAGTTGAATATAAGTTTAGTTCTAAATCTTCTCTAAAGAGTCTTCAAAAAATAGCTCAAAAATTTTATGTTCCTGATTGAAGACAATAATCTTCAATACCCTGTATAGTTGGATAACCACCTACAAAAACAAATCAACAATATATAAAGCATCATTAGTTTGATAGCACGGAATAAAGTGTGTCATCTTGCTAAAATAGTCTACTGCAATAAAAATAGAATCTTTGCCTCTAGTTGTCTAAGGCAACCTTAGAACAAAGTTTATGCTAAAGTCAGTCTAAGGTTGGTATGGGCAGTAGCATGTATTTTTCATCAGGTTCTCTCTTCCCCTTAGCTTACTTGCATGCTTCACAACTACTAGCTACCTTATGGACATCCTTAGCCAAACTTGGCCAGTAAAAGTTCTCCCTCAACAAATTGGTTGTCTTGATCTCCCCAAAGTGAATTGATAATCTACCATTATGAACTTTCCTAATCAATAGCTCATACGTAGAGTAGTTTGATATGCATAACCTTTGGTTCTTAAACAAATAACTTTTCTTAAAATAATATACCTTGATAGAAATTTCATCCCTACACTATTCTATATTAGGGCCAAAATGAGGATAGAAAGGTTTATCGTCATGACAGAGTGTTAATGACCACATTTACGCTTCTCTTGTTGTGTTGGATGACGTATGAAAAATCTTTCATAAATTCCAACCACTTAGATTATCTCTTCGAAAGCTTGTTCTAACTCCCTAGATGCTTAAGAGATTCATAGTCCGCATAAATAACAATCTCTCATTGTAGCAAATAGTATTGCCAAAAAGTAAGAGTTTGGTCCTCATCACTACCCTATGTGTTTTCAGCCTGGTTACCCCCACTAGCAACAAGCTCATTATCCATACCTTCCTCCTCTTCCTCGTTAGCATCATCTTCATCACCATTCACAAGATCACCCTCTTTGTAAGCCACTTCACTGTTGGCATCGAACTTATCATCCAACTAAGAAAGGAAGTTGAGGTTAAGGTTAGGAAACTAGAACCTCTTCCCTTACTATCTTCCCTCCATCTAAGTCAGCCTAATCAATAGCCCTCTTGTAATTTTCTTTGTTGGTGAACTCATCAAACAACCTCTTTAAAGCCACCTAAGCCAGATCTTATCCTTCCATCAACTTGGCCTCTCAAATCTAAAGCATAGCTCAAATCTCCTCAACCTCTTTCTTTGCAACCTAGTCTTCTGTCTTCACCGCCTTAGCCTCTCTCCTTGTGACTTCTAACTCTTGAGCATAAGTGTTGATTGCCATCTCAAGCTCCATAGTACGCTTCCTTGCATTGTGTGGCTTCAACCTTTGCCTTAACTACCTCTTACTCATCCCTCTCCTTCTCTTCACCCAAACGCTCATAACTGTTGAGCACATTCTAGGCCTTCACTCTTAGCTCACCAAAATCCCTCTTCAACTCCTTTGTATAAGCTTCCAACTCTTTGCATTTCTATTGAGACGACTACAAGAAAGGAAAATAAGCTTCCAACTCTTTGCATTTCTATTGAGACGACTACAAGAAAGGAAAATAAACATATGCAAGGTACCATGGACACTTTACTGTACAACATAAGTAAAATAGGAATAAGACCATACTTGTTGAATTGCAATACGCCTGCATGTAAACACATACTATACATGCTCATTGTGTCCCCCTACCTCTCCAAGGCAATCATCATGGTATTCAAATACTCCTTGCTCTAGAAGAGCATGACATGTTCAAGCTTTAAGGGCCATTGGAGGACAACCCACCTAGTTTTCGATTAGTTAACACTTTAATGTCACCCATTGCATCCTCTTCCACGCAATTACTGGAACATCACAATCTTCCGATACCCTGTTCAAGCTCGTAACCTTGTCATTTCTTGTAGCCCCTGAGCCTCCATACAAATTCTACTCTTAAAGGCCTTATCCTGTACCTAGTGCTCGAAGACAGGGCTCTTTAAGTCCCTGAGCCTCCATACAAATTCTACTCTTAAAGGCCTAATCCTATACCTAGTGCTCGAAGACAGGGCTCTTTAAGTCCCCTTCCACGGGAGCTTCATGCTTGGACACTAGTCTCACCAAAGCCCCTTTGCAGGTACCTGCTGCTTCATAACAGGCCTCACCGAGTCCTTGTCTAAGGCCTCTGCTGGGATAGTAACCAGCGGCATCGCTACAAGGACACCTCGTACTACTTCTACAATCACCAACCTCCTCCCAGTAAATGTCCCAACATCATCTTTCCTCCTGCTCTTCTTCTTTGAACTGCCCACATCCTGTCCATTAGCTTCACTCTCCCCTTGGCCCTAGAACTAATCCTCCATCAGCTATGACAACCTTGCCTTGAAGGAGCCATTGTACAAGCTGAAAGATGTAAGCACAAAACAATAGTTAGCGTAAATAAGTAATGACAATAAATAGTAAAATACATTTTGAAGACAAGTAGCCCAAGCTCCCCCCCTCTACCTACGACTAACAATGGTGAACTTCGAGCTACCCTCCTTGGCCATACATACACACCCAACACCTATCTCCCAAGCATATTGTTACCCCCTCTTCAAATGAGCACTTATAGTCTTCCCCAGGTAAAACCCCTGACCAAATCAGTGTGCTACATTGAGCACCTAGTCTTTTACCTCGTCATCCTCCTCAACAAAGTACCTCATCGAGGTTGTAGCAATGGGTCTATTCCACCATATCGGGAAGTCTAAGTCATGTACCGACCTCACTCGGTGAAATTGTTACTTTAAGTTGTTAATCTTTGACTACATTCCATGGAAGATACTCACATGCTTGCCCTAGCTAGCACAATGTACACTTCATCTAAAAGAAATGGTAGAAAAGCTGAGCAGTCAATCTCTTTATGTGAATGATGAACATAGCTTCGAAAGCCAACAACACTTGCCATGTGTTTGGGTGAAGAGACCCAAGGCTCATTCGGAAGTAATTGAACACCTCTAAGTAGAATAGCAAAAAGGGTAGTCGAAGTCCTCTGTTGATAACTTTCCAATACAAGCAAAAGCTCCTCACGTTCGTAAGCTCGTAAGACCGATTTTTGGGTCTAGGCATCTTAACCTCCCAACAATCCGTCTTCTCTCTAACTTCTCAGCACACTTTAGACCAACTCTCCTTCTCGTGTTTGTATGCCACTTTGGTCATTAACTGCCCCTTCTTAATAGAAAGAACCAACTTAACCAACTCCACTAGGCTCCGTCGCTACTGATTATTGTCATTGTCGTCACTTAGGGTAAGGGGAGGGAGTGGAGATTGGTACAACCTCCCCTTAGGGTTGTCCCACCGTAGCATCCTCCCACCTTCAAACCTTTGCGGTTACTCTACCATTCTTAACAATGCACATTGAAAGTGAAGGAAGCAATATGGAGAGAGTTTAGTAGAATATCATTAAGAGAAAAAGTGAAAGTGGAGGTAGAATACATCATGAAAGCCTTTATATAGAGGAACAGGAGAACACAAACCGTCACTCTATGTTTTTTCCCAATAGCTACCTACGTGTCACAATAGAGAATCAATGGCTTAGATTCGTTCGATACACAGATTGCTAACTTAGCCTTCACGCGTGCCTACGGAGTAGGTCACTTTCCCCGAGAGCCTCGGGCACCTTAACTATCATGTTTTTTACGTCAGTCATCACATAGCTCTGACAAGCATTTAGTGATGATGTCCCTCGACAAGGCTTAGGCCCATCCAAACTTAGCCCTTAGCACTCCACCAAAGGGCCTTCTAATCGACCTTAGAGACAGAGGGCTCCTATCACCCAAGCACAAAAGCTTACCTCGAATGCTCGAGGCATCGCCCCTAATTCTTGGCACAACGATCTAAGCAAGCAATTCCGAATACCTCATGACCCCATCACACACTACCCCATACTTTATCCTTAGGTCATCGATTGCCTTGGTACAACAACTTGTTGCGAGCATTCAAATTGCAAACAACGGAATGAAACAGTAGATAAGAATAAAGGGAATGTACACATTACTAAACTTAATTTATTCATTCAATCATTCAAAGTTTCTATAAGGCTCTAAGGCTTGCCATGTTAACCTCGAGTACAAGAAAAAGCAAAAGATATTACAAGAGAAAGAAAAGATAAGGAAACTTGACAATCGACATGTCTCCATCTAACATTGACTTAGCTATCCCACTTCATAAGCTCCTTAGTCTCATTGCCTAACTCACTCAAGTAGTCTCTTCAAGTTTGCTTGGTGAAAATCCAATCTCATCTAATAACATACAATGGCAAGCTCTTCATCCATCCAACCGACCAATGCCTAAGGAATTCCCCTTTAATGTTAGTAGCTTTAAGATGAATTCCTCATTTATTAAGATAACAGGTAGCCATTCGCCCTATTTGGGATTTCTAACCAACTTCTAAGGAAAATTCTTGTTCAATTGTAGACCTCTAAACAATTATAAGCATCCATAGGAGTTACCTTCAAACAACTACCACAAGAGCACTTAAATTTGCACAAAGACGAGCCCATGTACATTAGTCCCCCTTACAATAGTTGCATTTTGGTGGCTTGAGGAAGCCTTCAAGACCTCTCATGTTACCTTTAGCCACACATCTTCAAACTATAGGGAAGTCCCTCACAATTGTCGAAAACACCACAAATGACTCATATGCACAATTACTTTAGTGGCAACACGTAAGCATCTACAAACATAACCCCATACATACGAGCACTCCTCGCAGCGATGGTGCCACTATGATTAGAAGATGTACTCTTGAAGGTCCTCTATTGCTTAAACTTCCTGAGTATGCTAAAGGACCCGATCGAATAACCCATGTATACCCTTCAATCGATACTCAAGAGCCATCTTGGGGGAACCTCTTACGCCTTTTGATTAGTACTCAAAGATCTTCTTTACCTATAGTGAAGGCATAGGCTTAGCTTGCACACTCATCCCCAAAGCTTGATCCTCTTCGACTTAAACATCCTATACAACCATCAATACAAAAAGAAAAAGTAATTCGACGGGCTTCAAGAAGGTTTGGAGAATATCTAAATAGGTGCTCTTATATAGGTAGTAAAAAAAAAAAAAAAATCAGGTTGCCTACATATCTTCATTACCCCATCTAATAGTTACAATATCACATAGCACGAGAATCACCATTAAAGTAGCAATCATTCTATAATTATGGCATTCCTAAAGCATGTTAATTGCTTCCTATGCTACACTCTACCTCAGGTACAACTATTATATCTAGGAAAAGACAACACCTTGGAAAAGACCAAGTGTTGCACCATCTTTGTCAATGATCATGTTGTGCAAATGCTTGAAACTCCTTTCTCTCTCATGATTGCCTAAGTTGACCTATAGAATCATGATTGTTAGTACTCTCCTTGTTGCCTTAACACTAAGGAGAGTAGGAAGGCAAGTGTGGATAATCTTTTTTCAGCCAACGCTCTAGAGGCCCAAGCCTAAGTCACCAAATCTGCTTAATGTCCCCAAGTAACTCTCTCATACCCAAAGCCTCATTCTCCTACTAAGTGCATGAGCCAACTTAGGTCCAAACATGAGCATAACTCCACTACGACAAATGCCCCTAAGGGGGCTTGGGCAATCCTTGACCAAGTCCCAATCTTCGAGCTTAGTCTTAACTTTAGATTGAGAAAGGAGCTAGAGGTTCTTCATGGGCCCTACAAGCCATTAGACTCTTTGACCTTGGACTTTGAACACTTGAGGAAACATCCCAAACTCTAAGCTTAGCCCTAGCTTCAAATTCGGAAAGCAGCCAAAGGTTCTTCACAGGACCCACAGACCACTAGACTCTTTAACCCTAAACTTGTGACTAGTTTTAAGACCTGGCAACCTTCCTTTGGCTACTAGATTAGACAATGCCCATTATCTAGAGTTTGATTTGGAGAGCATCTTATAGGAAGGGACTCAACTCTCCATTCTTCTCTCTCTTAATTAAATGTTATGTGACAGCTTATTATATAATTTAAGGGCCTAGCCCCCTAGACTGTGGTGGTTGCCTGCTTTGATGTGATAAGCTCTTTCCTTGAGGCCCACTAACTAGTAGAAAGGAACTATCCTCTCTCTTACTAACTACACCCCTACCTTAGATTGTTGTGAACTAATCCTCAAGGGCTACATGGCCCAACAATTTAACCCCACTCCATATAAATAGGATAGGGAGCCTAAGTGAAGAGATTCTAAATCTCTTTCTCAGCATCTATTGATAAGCACTCCTGATTCTTATTCAATTCTTCACTTCTTTACTTGCTAACTTAAGCATTGAAGGACTCTTATTGCCTATGCCATAAGAGGCTTTTTGTGGGTTTACCACTATTCACAATTGCTAAACCAGTAAGAGTGCACATAAGAACAACCTAGCTATAGACACTATCACCAAATATATTATTTAAGTCAATATAAATTTATTTTAAATTAAAATAATATTAAATAGTTTTTAATAAAATAAGAGATTTAAAAGTAAGAGATAACACAAAGATATATAGTGGATTCAACTATTTTTCACTACATTATACCATTTCACCTTTACATCCAATCCAATATCAGCAATGCCTCGAAAACTTTTTAGTAATTAAATTCCCTTTTGATGCCGCACAAAACTTAAAAATATACTTTTTTGATTCCTTATAGAATATCAATCAGTCCTTACTGAGTTCACATAGTAATTATGCTCTACATACTGTGAAAAGCCAATTTAGAACTTTAAAGTGAAATCTACTACATGTTGCAAACAAAGAGCTTGCCATAATAAAAAATATAACTTGCTATAAACTTTCAAAAAACAACATATTTTCTCTTTTTGTTATAAGGCTAAATACATTTTATAACCTAGTTATATTACGTATTATTATGTAATTAGGAGCATGTAGCTATATTGTTTATTCCAATGCAAGGACATGAGAAAGAGTAATCCAAGAAGAATTTTGGTTATGTTTACTATTACACTTTATGGTGTTGTGTTTTGATTTTTTAATTTATAAAAGACTATAATTTCATCTTTTTTATGGTATTGAAGTGTTTTGAATTTTTGAATATCGTGTAATTATTTTATAGTCTTCTTAGTCATCTATAGATTGCTTACATTATTAACTTTCAATATTTAAGCAAAATGCAATAAAAACCCTTTGTATTGGTTTTGTGATTCCATATTTAATAAATCAAAATTTAGCTACCTTTTTTTAGCTTACAATTAGGTCTAGCTTGAGAGGAATTTAGCTTAGAATTTGGTCAAGGAAAAATGAATCTATGAAACTTTTGCCTAGTCGAGCAACTTGAGCATAATTGAACTAATTGGTTAAACTTGAGCTACCCAAATATATTTTTGAGCTAAGCTTGAGCCTAAAATTTAGCAACTTGAGCTTCAAATTTCTAGTTAAGTTTAAGCTTGCTATCTTAACTATTCAACTTGATTCAATTATATCTTTAACTATTGTATTTTAAATTCCGTGGTATGACAAACCCAATGGTATAAAGAGGCATATCTCTTTAACATTCAATTTGTTCCTTTAGAGGGGATACTATGGTTGCTCCTAAATGAGCAAAACCTACCACACTAGCAAGTATAATAAATCCCATAGAAGGGATATCATATTATAAAAAATAATAAAAGGAAAAAAGAAAGAGTATGGGAAGTGTAAGAGATGATAATAAAAAGAAAAGAAAAAATAAGAAACACAAAAAAACAAAATCATTTATTGTAAAACTTATTGACAAAACAATTTACCAATTACCATGATCTCTTTAAATTGACTAAATCTGTAGAAGTAGACTTGTGGTAGTGGATATGTAATGCCATGTATCGGTACAGTGATGGTGAGAATGATAGAAAAATAGTACATTTGAGAGTTTTTACTTAATGGAAGAGTATAGATTCGTGGATGTTAAAACAATAATGGTAGATTTTCTGATCCAAGGCACCGAATGATGGGAAGAGATTTTGACAGGAGGTTCTGTTTGTCTATGCGTGTTATGTAATGCACCATATCGGTATTTTGCGATGGTGGGAACAATAGAAAATAGGAGATTTCAGGGTTTTTACTTAATAAAAATGTAAAGATCAATAAGTATTGAAATCAATAATGATGGATTAGCATTTATCACATATACTTTTGATAGCAAACAAATGTTTTCTTAGGCTTGAGGTGGGAAAAAATTTCGCAGGCTACCACTATGGTTATCTTGGATCATATGATCTGGGATGAAGTGGAAAGAGGTGAAACTGATGTTGAATAGATGCCTGAAGGGAGTATGCGAAGTGTTTTGGAGTTACAGACATGCTGTACACGTTGAACGTACTGGAGGTCGGAGGGTGGTGTGGTGCAGTGGTTTCTCCTTCATCAATGATTGTGATTTTTGGTTGACGAAGACGCAGAAATAGTGCCGCATTGGATGAAAACACCAGGCTGGAATCTGATGTTGCATTTGTTCTTGACAGATCACCCAAGTCATGAATAACTACCTTATCCATTCCTAAAGGTTTTGCAAGCGAAGGAAATGTCTCATCGTTCGTCTTCTTGGGCAACTGCCCTCCCTGAAAATTAGGAGACTTTAGAGTAGTTATCCTGCAGTTATCTGTAATCTCTGGAGTTGTATTTTCAGCAAGTATGGATGAGTTAGCATGGGATGGTTTCCTGAGGCTCAAATTTTCGTCTGCTGGGTGAGTGAACTCACCGAGTTGGCCACTTTTCTCATCTAATCTTCTACCTGTGCCAGCCCGGAGCGAAGGACCAAGATTATTCGATTCGCCATGATAGGAACCTGCAGAATGACAAGATGTCTGAATATGACCAAGCAGGCCGCACGTGTGACAAAAGTCCGATAATCTTTCATAGCTAAAGCTTATCCTGAAAACTTTGCTGTTGAAGTCCTTGATCCATCTACCAATCTTCAAAGGCTTAGAAACATCCAACCACACGCGTACACGGAGGAACTCACGCCTCAGCAATGTGCAATCTTCAACTTCCGGAACATCACCAGTAGATGATACAATTGTCACTACATTCTTATTAGTCATGATTCCTAGGGGTAATCCTGATATCTGAACGCAAAATTTGATTTTGGAAAAAAGTTAATTCTTCAACTTTCTGAGTCCTGTTCCATTCCTCGAGGAATAAAGGATTTCCCATAACAAACCTGAGTTCCAAAACCAAAACTTTAGCCATGCTCATTTTGTCCTTGGTTGAACAGATTAAGGTCATTGTTCAGCAAGGATAATTTAAAGACACCATAGTGTGCCCAAGCTTTCCTTATGATATTAAGTACCGCATTTCTATTCGGTTTTTTAGGCGCAAATATTTTTCCCAACCAAGAAAAATTCTTCTTCCTGCCTTCGGGAATCTAAAGTGATGATTTCTTCATCGTCACAATCAAAATCATGGAATGTTGTAGGGTCTCCTGACATCGAAGCCATGACCTCACCTATGGAAATGCACGGATACACAAGATAAGATGGCTGTATAGCATACAAACAACTAATAAGAAAACATAAGAGGTAATCACCTGGAATGCAATTCTCCATCTCCTCTATCCTTGGTAGTCTTCGATTTGGGGATTGCGATTTTCTTTCTAAGGTTTACTCAAGCGTTATTTATGCAAAGAAAGAAATAGTTTTATCATTAAGAAATTAGATTAGGTACTGCCTTTTTTAACGTCCAACCTGGATTTATCCGGCCGAGGGACCCTAATAATTCTCTAATGGGAATTGCAGCATATTGGGATTGCCGTTTCAAATGGCAGTTAGGGTTTATATGAGCCAATCCTCCCAAACATGTCAAGACAATAGTCATTCTCGATCATTCAATACTATTGTCGATTGATTTTGGTATGGAATTTTAGTGCTGTAAAAGTACGCCACTCCAATGTCTATGTAAGTAGGTATTTGAGTAGAAAAATAAGTGAATAAGTAGGTAGAGTGTTAAAGAGCCTAAAAAAGTTTTTATAATACTTTCTTTCCCTTATTTATAGGCAAATATTAGATATATATAATAATAGGAAATCATTAATCATAGACTACATGAAAGCTCCTTAATTAAGCACATGTCTAAAGAACAACATAGTAGGTAATTATATAATGATATCATGCAAGGTCATAGCTGTCTGCACTACTTTTCAAATTCAAACCTAATATATAAGCAAGCTGAGCCCTAAGGCTCATTAGATGAGCCGAGTCTCCAAGGGCTTTTATTGAAAAAAGTTTTGATCCATAGTTTGGCAGCCGAGATGCCAAGCAACATGTCAGGATGAAATTTTACTATCAACATTTGCCTCTCAACTCTCATGGTCGAGAATTCAACTATGGGAGTTGATAATAAGAATCAATATTCAATATGATTAGTTAGACGACAAAAGCTCGAACATGTGTCCTCTAGATAGTTGTAAGATATCTTCCAAGTTGACTTGTGGATATTGTTATTAGCATCCTTTAGTGTGATTTCAAAATGTACCATATTGAGTTCTAAACAAAAAGTCACAACCTTTTAATTTTCCCACCTATTCACTTCCTACAAAAGCACGTAAGATAATTGTCATGATAGCCATTATTGCATCATAAGGTCTATTAACTGCTAATGGTATGATGTCCCTTAGATGTCTAACCCTTAACATGCATTAATCATCCACATTTGACTATCTAATCAATGCCCAAACCCCTATCAATCATACATTAGAATTTCAAGAGGAGAAATTATTAATCACACACGTTCAAAAAGCTTTTTTTTTTTTTATTTTAGTTATCATTTTTTGCTCTTCTCTCTTTACATTCCCCTTTCAAAATTTTCTTTCGTGAACTTTTGTCCAGATTTTGAGCAACTTTCTTATGCATGCTTTTCATTGTTTCAACCTCAATACGCCTGGTTCGAAGTGTCATCCATCTTCTTATCTCTTCAAAATCTGAAGCAACTCTTTCTAAAGCTACTTTTCCTCTCCACCACCCCCCTCCCTAAGAAGGACTAGTTTAATCTCCTCTTCTAGTAGTTCGACAAATAGCACAATGGAGAGATGGGAGAAGCTCACTCGTATTAATGCTCTTCCTATGGATAATTATCTAGATGATAAGGAAGATAGGTTGGTTGTCAAGTATTTATACAACAATGTGGTTCATAGCATTGATTCTCTAGATGGGGTAGTGAGTGGTGTTATTAAAACACTTGTTGTGAAATATAATAAGTACTAACAAGATCTCCGTAATGTATGGCATCTGCGTAGCTAAGGGAAGATGAAAGATTTTATTTTCCAATAGGTCGTGAGTTTCACTTATATTTAAAATATCTTGATTTTAGATTGTGTCTTCCATTTTCTACCTTTCAAAAATGGTTCTTCAACTACTTTCGTGTTGCTTCAAGCATGTTCTCTCCCAACACTTATAAGCTCCTCGTTGCGTTTGAAATAATATGCGAGGAGGTTGAGGTTAGGGCTACCCTACAATTGTTTAGATATTTTTTTCTCAATAAGAAGGCAGCTGGATGGTTGGTTTTATGTGGCGGCTTAGCATGAACATAAGTTTATGGAAAAGTTAGTCTAAAATGGCATGATAAGCATGTTTTAATTAGGTTGGATGAGGAGTTGGACTTTTGGAATAAATGGATTGAGCCTATCCGAACTAAGGACATTAAGTTGCTGCTAAATGATGCTACTATTGCCAAGAAAATCCAAGTAAGGCAAGGAAATAAGATGTTCTTCTAGGATCCTGAAAGGATTATATCTTGATATAAGAAAGGGGAGCCCATTTTTTTTATGATGAAGGTAAGTTGTGATCTACCTACTATACCAAGAAAAGCTATAGGAGGAAAGCCATTCTCATGACTCATGGAGGGAGAGTCATTGCCTTTAAGTTTTGCTTTGCACAGACTTGTAAGTCTTTGATTATTCCTCTCTCTTCTTTTATATATCTCTCTCTCTCTTGTGTAGACATAGGTACAGGAGATATGGATCACAAGAAATTGTTGACTTAAGCTAGAGTTAAGAAACAAAAGATTAATAAGTGTGCATATACTAAAGTTCTCATTAGTTTGTTACTAGTACTAAAGAAAACGGCTTAGGAGAAGACAGTGAAAGAAGCTACCACTCTAAAGAAGAAAAAGGAAACCCCTCGTGCCAACAAGGGTCAAAGAATTGAGCAAATAAAGGCTATCGGGATTATGTAGCTTAAGGTACTTCTTATAATCAGAGATATCCCTCAATAGGAGGTGCTAGGAGAAGCTAGTCGTTATGCTACTACTGATAACAACACTGAAGTTATTCCTCAAGAAGTTGTGGACGGCTCAGCAAACTAGACAAATACTGAGCCAAGTCCTAAAAAGAGAAGTGGGAAAGAGCTTACCAACCAACCTCCATCTAAGTGAAGTAGGGCCTTGAATGAAATGAAATTATTAACCTTGACCTCTTTGCCCTTCATCTCTTGCATCTTTTCTAGCCTGATGAGGTCGTGGAGTATTTTCTTACTCATCACATCATCTTTAAGTTGGCCATTCAATATTCTCCACATCATGGGTAAGGAACTTACTCAAGTACCCTCACTCGACTGCATCTTCAATTGCATCTTTGACTTGAGTACCCTCAATAGTGTTTTGACCTCTATCATTATGAAAATCGTAATATTTATTAGAATTCATGCATGATGAATTTCCTCTCGTTCTTTCTAGTTATTGCAATGCCCCCCTCTAGTTGTGTACTTCCACCAATATATCCGCAATCAAATGATTAAGTAGGGTATGAATAGAATAAGTTGGGATGCGTAGCCTCTTACTCTCGCCACTGCTTCCTTCTGAAAATTGATTATCGTATGTGTCAAGTCGATCTCTTGCATTCTTTTTCTTGTCATTTTTTCAATCTCCTCTACTCTGATCAGCCTCATGGTAAGCTTTGATGTTATCCTCTTATCTAATATAAGATGAGGCCTTATCCTTAAACTCAACAAAAGTCTTCAGCTTGTTTTTAGCTAAAGAATTAAAGAAGTTTCCATTTGGTTTGACTTTGTCAATCACAATGTTGAGACCAATGCTAATATCTAATTCTAGGATCCGGATCATCTCAACCATAAACCAAGCCAAATAGTGTCTGATGGACTTGTCTAACCTTTGCTTTATAGTGTTAAGGATAGACAAGTCCTTAATAAGAAGCTTACTTGCAAGGAAGTGCTATAAGAACACTTCTACTAGATCCTTGAAACATAAAATTGTATTCAACTTCAAATGTTTTAATCATGTACTTACCGCATTCCTTAAGGTCGAAGGGAATGCCTAATAAGCCATGGCATCACTTAAGTCATGTAGCTTAGCTAAGGTGTGGTAATACTCAAGATGGTCTTCTGAGTCCTTTATTCTATCATACATCTCAAATTATGGCAATTCAATATGTCACGCTATTACTTCTTCCAATATTTCAAGAATAAAATGACTCCTTTTTATCTAAAATTGTTTACTAGTTGAAGCAGAGGTACTAACATGCAATGCTCCTACATAATGCACTTATTGTAGTAGTTTTCCTTTATTACCCTTTCTAAGAGTAGGGATCGAAGGTCTAAGTATGACCTCCACTTGCTTCCTACACAATTCAAAAGAATATATTAAATCATCAGAATTCTCAAGATTATTCTTGCCATGCTCTTGGTTCTGGTCTAGCTAAACATCCTTACAGAGAAGGCTAAGGATCTTGTTATTCTTCTTATTAAGTTCTTGATTCTCTTTAGCAAAATTAGTACAAAGCTACTCCAATCTAACCAAACGTTACTCATCAATATACTTACTCTACCCTTAGTGGTGTTAGGGAGAAGAACTAGTACTTGTACTTTTGGTCATCCTTATTTTTTCCATGTAAGTGGAGCGTTTTAGAAACAAATGGTGGCAAATGTTTTCAGTTGATTTTGGTATGGAACTTTGGTCTTGCAAAAATACAAACAGCTAAGATGGCATTGGGGCTAGTTTGGTTAGCCACTGCAATGTCTAAGTGAGTGAGTGTTAGAGTAGAAAAATAAGTAAATAAGTAGGCAAGTGTTAGAGTAGAAAAATACACCTGGAAGCTCCTTAATTAAGCATATACCTAAAGAGCAAGAGTAGTGGGTAATTATGTAATGAGATTGTGCAGGGCCACAACTATCTGTGCTAATTTTCAAATTCAAACCAAATATATAAGTAAGCTAATCCATAAGGCCCATTAGATGAGTTGACTCATTGAGGGCCTTTATTGAAAATAGTCTTGGTTAGTAGTTTGGCAACCGAGGTGTCGAGCAACACGTTAGGGTGAAATTCTACTATCAACAAGTATCGTTTCTACATTGCCAATAAGAGATAATTAGCAAAAAACACTCTTTATGTATACAAGTGCATGTTTATAAGGGATACTTGGTACAATTCCCATCTTAAGTACCCCATTTCCTCGTATATTCACTAAGTATGCAGAGTACTTAATGGCATAAAAAGTACCTTTAGAAGCATCTTAATATTTTTGCCCACTTCTTGACAAGTGGGGCCATTTGGACCCTTGAAATTTGTGCTTTTTCTTTTTAAATAAAGTAGTCATTGGTGATAATATGGACCAAAGCTACTGCATACAATTATAAACTATACCAATTTATCAAAGGTTTTTTTTTATTATTATTGATGTTCCTTTTATCTAATTTTTTCCATAATAAAAAATAAACTAATATTATAATATATAATATTGGTGAAATAATTTTTCCATGCTTGAAAATGTCTAAATAATATGTTATGTATTATTTGAAAAGTAATGATTATATGGGACCTGCAAAAGACTTTAAAAAATAATAAGTAATTTTAGCGAAGTACTCATTTATAATGTAAAGAGTTATTCAAAAAAATAAGTTGCTTAAGATGCAAACGTAGCGTTACAAGTACCTCTCTAATCACCTTCTTTATAATAATTTTTTTTTGTTAAAAATGACAATTTACACATGAGTAATGTACATTCATAAATAATTATAAATGTAATGCTAATATAGTTATTTAATTACACAAATATATGTTATATATAGTAATTTTACATGACTATCAATGGTATTTCTATAATTATAAGAAATGACACGCTTTTTAAAAGGATAAGTAGGCAATCCTATTATACAAGTACCTACCCATACCTTACTCAATTGAGTATGTTCTAAGTGTAGATTTTCCAAAACCTACTCCCATAACGTAGGGTACAGGTGAGGTCTTTCTACCTTGTACCACCATAGAATCTATACTCCATAGTATAAAGGGTAAATGTTTTGGGGTATACCATATCTACCTTATAAAAGTTACTAATAAATGATAATATCATATTTATCAACTAGCAAATGTTCAAATAAAATAAAATTAAAAAAAAAAGAATCTAAGTCAATAAGTTACTAATGATAAATTGCTAAATCTAATGTTCACACTCTCACTTTACATTTTCTATTATTTCCCTATTCTTCCTAATTATCATGTCCAACTTTATATTTTTCATTCCTTTCTATTTTTTTAAGGAGTAAAACTACATAAACTTAAGATAATAAAGAACTTATAATATTCTATATATTACATTTTTATATTACACAAAATTAAAACTTCTATAGAATCTCTTTTGCAATGGATGAAAATTTGGGTTCACAATCAAGAGAAAGGGTAGAGAGTAGATTTGTTTGAGAGTAGGTGTAAACCTTCTAGATTTTGATTTAGGACCACAAAAGGGATAATGTATTTGAAGGTTAATTATGAATACGTTATCAATAGTACTAACTTGAAGTTGCTTGATTTTGTTAAAAAAAATAAATATTTTGTAATATGGTCAATCTTTTTATATGCTTTAGTAGGATTAACATGTATTGTAGTAAAAGTTACAACAATATAGGGCTTTCTTGATGGAATGATTGAGGTAGCTTTTTTCTTTTCACTACTACTAAAATAACATGGTTCTTTTGTGGCAATAAATAGAGGTGGTTTTTATTTCTGCCACTAAGAAAACTCCTCTAAATATACAAGTTTCAATATCTCATTCATTCTTACCACAAAATTTTGGAGGTTAAAATAATATCTTTTCCCTAAAACCCAATATTTCATTTTAACTTCCTCTACAAGTATTCATCTTTCCCTTGTATCTCTCTGACCTAAAACCTTATATACGTCTCTCCCTTGAGTTTAGTATGTTGTTAGGGAACTTACAAAAAAATAGCACGAAAATAGGTTCTAGGTAAAAGATATTACGGGTATAAGGTTAGCATGCGACTTTACTTTTGATCAAAATTTGCATTAAAGTTGCATAAAGAGCATGCAACTTTAGTATAACTATAAATACCTTGAAACTCATCCCTTTGCCTCATTTGTCACTCGCAAAATCTCTCTCCAATATTCTTTCAAGTACAAAATTCCCTATCTTACTCATGAGTTAATGCCCAAATACTCACGTTTTTGCAAGAATTAGTTGGTAACATTTAACCCATCCTTTGAAGTAATTTTTTTTTTATGTTATCATGTAATCATTTTTTCTTAAGAAATTTTAGAACATTTAGTTATTTATGTTTTGTGAGAAAATGTACACTTTGTCTAAATTGCATTAGTGTTGTCTAAGTCTTTTGTAGTTGGTTGTTGATAGTAGTTATAGAAATATTGCTTAATTAATGTTAGTAAAGTAGTTGATAAAGGTTCTTTTGAAGATAGGTATCCTATAATGATAACGTGTTGCTTAGAAGTAACAATTTTAGAGAGTGGAATGTGATAAGTTAGTGGTCACCTATGTAATAATAAGGGGCAAAATGGTGGATTACATAAAAATCATTGTCTATACATATGGAAATGTTATGAGAGATAGCATGGGAGTGGAATATGATAAGGAGCCAGTGAAGAAGCTGAAAATGAATTAGGGGTCAAACTATGCCCATTTTTTACATAGAATTTGCGATAGCATTGGGATTGGCACTCTAAGGTAGAAATTGTTCATAAACATCCAACATATTACGAAGGTGGTGTGCACTATGAGTTGATAACCATCAAGGACAAAGAAGATGTAGAAATCTTCATTGAGATGGTTGAAACTTTTGGTAAACGAGGTATACAACACATTTATACTCGGACAGGTAGGCAGAGTAATATGAGCCCTAGTAATAACCCTACAAGCATTGTATTACAACAAGTGCACTCTTTTGGAATTGATTTTCCCATGGAAGATGATAGTTAACTTAATACTACAGCACAAGATATAGTGTAGTATGATGCTATCAACGTTAACGTGAACAAAGAAGCACTTGATGTAGAGTATAGGGAAATTTGGTTAGAAGATTAGACTTGCGATCCTTATATGGAAAGAATTGCTATGGGTTTCAAGGGAAGTGACGATGAACATGATGAGGATGAAAGTGAAGAGGAAGGTGATGGAGGTGAAGGGGAAGGTAAAGACGATAATGATGAGGAAGATGATGACGGTGGAGATAAGATAGCTTTTGATATCTTAGCAAGCCATGTGTCCATGGCCAATCCATTTGTGCTTACACCAATCCCTATTCGATTTCTTATAATACAATACAATCAAACTGTTAAAGGAGATCCAATCCCATTCCTGAATATGAGTAGTGATAGTGGATATACCACTTTTGAAGATGAGCAAAATGCACAATACAACAACACAACTAACAGTGAGGAGTTGAATGTCGGCATGAGATTCAGTATTAAAAAGGAGTTGTAGCGTACAATGAAGAATTATAACATAAAGCGACACTGCAACTTTCAAGTACATGAATCAGACCAAACATTCTGGCGCATTCATTATATCAGAAAAAGGGCTAATGGATGCAAGTAGAGGTTAAGAGCGTGTAACAAGCAAGTGTATGGCATGTTTGTCATAACGATTTTGGAGGGACCATACACATGTGTTAACTTGATAATAAGACGAGATCATCCCTAAATAGACAGTAATTTAATGGCTAGGCGCTTTATTGGAAATGTCAGTACGAACCCTGATATTACTATTGCAAACTTAGGATAGAACATTCTAAACGAGTTTGGATACATAGTGATAAGAAGGTGGGCATTCGAAGGGAAGAGAAAAGCAATTGAGATGGTGTATGGTAATTGGAAGAAATTGTACAATGAACTTCCAAAACTTCTAAACACCATCAAGATAACAAACTTAAGATCGAAGGTGAAGTGGGGGTGGAAAGGTCTCATAGAGCCAGTTGTATTTGAGATAAAGTGAGTATTCTAGACATTTAGACCTTGTGTATATGTGATATGAGGCAAGTGCACCTATCAATTTTAATATAGCGGATGTGAGTCCGAATTGATCCCTCAGAGACTTCGAATATTAATATTAACCTTAGCTTTATTATCTAACCGGAAAATTATGAAAGTTTAAAGTAATTAAAAATACTAAAATTAACAAACTAACTTAATTATAAGACTTAATTAAGCAATTGAAAAAAACGATAAAATCAAGAACGCCTTCAAGAAAGTAATAACGTATTTATGAATTATTTCCCTTAGAGTTAATCATGTGATCACTTAAAATATATTCAATTTGGTTTCTATTATTCTTGACCGGAGGGATTCACAACTAAAGTTAATACCTTTCTCAAGCATATTAACCCTAATTCTAAATTATTTACCGGAATCTCTTCACTTAGTAATATAATTTAGAATTGCATTAACGTATAATGAATTCCCATACAATTAATTAACTTTCCGGAAGAAACATGTATCTTATCTCTAAGTATACATGTAATTCTCTTCAATTATGTAAAGATCTAATTACACATGCAATTTCTCAATCAACATGCATAATATCATATATTGATGTTCTAGAAATATCAATCAATAATTAACGACATAATTGAATCAAGTAAAGATAGAAACTTTATTGAAATTTCTAAATCAATCCAAGAATCACATGAAACCCTAGGTTCCATAATCCTAAATACTCGAATTCTAAGCTATCATAATGAATCTAAGAACGAGTTTCATCAATAATATAAAATAAAACATGGAAACCCCTTTTGATTGATGAACAATCTCTCTAATCTTGAAGTTGATGTTGTTTCCCTCTTTCTTGATGTTGTTCTGCCTCTTTCTTGATGTTGTTCCTTAAGTCTCCTTCTCTTCTCTTATGTCTCTCCGTTTCTGTAATGTCTCTCATCTTTTGAAACCCTAAGATATCCTTTTATATGTGTATTACAAAGATTCTGTTTTCGTCAATAGACACGGCCTGGGACACGGCCGTATCCCCAGGTCGTGTAACTTTCTGCACTTAGGCAAATTTTCTACACAACTTCAAAACTTCATAACTTCTTCGTTTGAACTCGGAATTGAGTGAAACTTGATTCCTTTTCTTTATTTTCGAGCCTAGAACGCGTTTAAACCCTGAAATTAACATTTTACTCAATTAAGTATCAATTTCTTTAAAGAAAACCAAAAAATGTAAGGGAAATACTATAAAATCACCATATAAAATATGTTTAAAATCAGAGTTATCAATATGCATTTAGATACCATTGTCCCATCGTTTGCATGGATGGTACCTTTTTGTGTGGTAAGGATAGCCATAAGTTACTCATTGATGCACAATGGATGGAAATAACTGCATCATGCCATTGGCTTTTGCATTCGTTAATATAGAATCTGAGAAGACATGGTCTTGGTACCTTCAAAACTAGTAGACTGGAAGAAACTATCTACTTGATCTCAAATAGGTATATTAGTATCAAGAATGCTTTCGATAATTTGAATAATGGTTGGCAACCACCCTTTACGGTATGGAGATTCTTCATAAGGCACATAGTTAGTAATTTCAACTACAAACATAAAAACAAGGCCTATAAGAAATTAACAACCGTTGTAGGCATACAGATTCAGCAATGAAAATTTTCCACTTTAATGGAAGAGATGTCAAAAGTGAAGGATAATGCTCTACATTGGTTTGCAAAACTTGACATTGATAGGTGGGCATTTTATGCAAACGATAATTACAAGTTTGGATACATGACATCCAACATTTTTTAGAGCTTTAATGTAATTCTCATAGGTTCTTATGGTTTACTAGTTGCAACTTTAGTAAGAAGGATTTTCTATAATTGTATTGCATTATGGGAGAAAAGGGACAAAGAAATTTCAGAGGCCATGGTGGGGGGTAAGGTTTACATTACATATGCACAACAACAGATAGAGAAATGATAAGGGTAGGTAAGTGCGCACAAGGTTACTAATTATAGTAGGCACAATGGACTATTTGAGATGATGAAAACTAGTAGCCAAAGAGAGTTAAATGGAGTAATAAAGGGTGGTAGCATGGTTCACATTGTAGATATGGATAATCAATGTTATACATGCTAAAAATAGAAAATATATAGAATTCCTTGCTCTCACGCATTTGCAACTATAGCAGAGTTTAAGATGAACGCCCTAAATAGTATTAATCCCTAGTACAATTAGATACACCAACTTAACGTATACTAGAGACATTTTTACCTACTAGGTAACGAGATTAACTAACTAGAAGTAGACTATCTAAAGCTCAAACCATAGTCCAAGCTAAAGAGAGACAAAGGTAAGCTTAGGACGAAATGTTACCACATAGAGATGGATGTACACGAACCGCTTGGTAAGAATGGATGTATATGAACTGCTTGATAAGAATAGATGTAGTTATTGTCTAAGGGAAAGATATAATAGGCGTAGATGTTTGAATCTGAATAGGGCTTGTAAATTGTATTATTATAATTTCCATATGCATATGCATAAATTTATTGTTCATTTACATTATCTAGCCATTTCATATTACTCACAGTATCAATAACAAATGTTAGACACTTCTACAAATTAAATGGATCCGAAACCTATTGACACCTCGGTTTTAAGTGAACAAGCATCCCATCGCTTTCAAGATGTATGAGAGGGATAAGTACATAACTGACAATTTATGTCATTCATTTAATACGTCATTCAAATGCCGATATACTAATATTTGTATTCATCTGACTCAATACAGGCATCAAGTGCTCTCTTAATTAGACGGTATGAGCTAGCCATAAAGAAGGAAGAGGAGCGCATCCTATTAGATCAACACATGACATTGTACTTAGAGGAGGTAGGATTCATAGTTGTCAGCTGACTTCCATTTATCTAGATGGACTGGCACCTAATTACTACCATAGTAGAGAGGTAGAGGTCGAAGACTCATACTTTCCACATGACATACGGTGAGATGATTGTGACACTCCAAGATATTAAGGTCTAGTTAGGACTTTGGGTTGATGGTGCCACTATCATTGGTAGCACCAACATGACTTGGGAAGACGTGGTAAGAAACTTGTTAGGTGATGTTCTACCATCCAAAGATGCCAAGGGTGGATGCATGCAACTATCATGGTTAGTTAGCAAATTTAAGATTGTTCTAAGCAATGCGAACAAGGAGACGATGAAGCGTCATACCCGTGCGTATATCCTCTAATTGATTGGGAGATTCTTACTCACAGATAAATCTTCTAGCTACATCCATCTAATGCACCTTCTATTACTAAAGGAGTTTTGGAAGGTAGGGGCGTACAGTTGGGGATCAGCCAATCTTGTATGGCTATACTACCAGCTATGCAAGGTTGTATGATTTGGTATATCTGAGATAGGGAGGTTGATGATTCTACTTCAGGTTTAGATCTGAGACCATTTCCCACATATTGCACCCCTTCAGTAAGTTTGGCTTCATGATCAAAGGTAGTCTCCCTCTGGCTAGCAAATGGAAAATAGAGAGGAACACTATACAGAGATCGACTCATATAGTAGTCATATCATAAGGTGTTCAACTTGTAGCTAAGTCAATAGGTACACTCTTTACCCTTTTTCAAAATTTTCATGTCAAGCATGTTAATTTTTGCTCCTCTAACTCATATATAATTCATTGCAGGTTGTATGGTAACCTTGCTCCGATGACTTACTTTAGCTCTTACCTCCTATATGTGTAATTAATCGGGAGATATGGATAGCCAAGGTACCCCTCATCTACTTCTACATCATTGAGTTCTACTTCCTAGATTATGTCATCTCGCAGTTTAAGGGCTTCCAAATAGAGCCCTAACCTGTGTAAACTAGCGAACAGTTGCACTGACATAATCTTAAAGGTCGTATAGAGATCGAAACTAAAGAGAAGTGCATGACAGGTACATCTAATAGTGGGTAGACCAGTACTCATGGGTCATTCATCTACAGCCAGTTTTTGGTGTTAACCCTAAGTACCTGCAATGGTATAGGAAGCACACCCATCGACACATCATGCACTTAAGTGCGATGATGGGTTATCTGGTAAGCACAATCAACATAACTATTTGTGCCTAACCCCATTTATCGTATTGTATGATTGCTAATTATTTTTCATTTGTGTAGGTTAACATCCTCTGATCAATTCAGTTGATTGATGGTATAGGGATGGGTTACTAAATCGTTGTAGGAGGCCAATAGTTCTTTGAGGATTACGGTAGCATTGTCATGCACCATCCCCTTCTACAAAATCCACCACCTGATGAAGGCACCTAGTTTGAGTCACTTGCATCTTAATTGCTACGTGATAGAGTTTGTACTAAGGAAGCTAAGGCTAGAGTAAGATAAGGAAGGGGTTGAACGGATTCGGATGTTCCATCTGCGAGGTGACATTCCATTGACTTAAGCAAGATTAGATCCAACTCAATAGTTTCCTAAGTTACAGGACCCTCTTATCAGCTTTTAGGGGTATATAGTATGCCAATGGCACCTTGAAAAAGGTATACCACGAACTCTCAAAGTTTTACCATGGGTGAGGAGGTTATGTAGCACCGGCTACCTCCATATATCAGTCTTATCTTATCTAGAGACTTCTCAAATTCACTGGCTGAGGGTCTATCTAAGAAATAACCGTCTCTATTATCTAAATATAATGCATTCTTGGTTGGTGAAAGGGTTGACATTAGATTTTATTTTATTTTATTTTTATACATTTTAATTGTAATAACAACTGATGTACCTAAATCGTGATTAAAATTTTTTTAATTACGTTCTGATCATATTTGTCTATGGTATCAACAAATGAATAATGGCTCATCTAAATTACAAGAGTTTAATATTCATATTTGAATGAATAATTAACTGAAAATTCATTGTATTTTGAAATTTTGTGTCCAGTTGATTTTGTACGATAGTTACATGCCTACAATGAGTTTAGACATAACAAAATTGTATTGAAGTTGCGTGCCCCCATGTGACTTTAAGCATGTATTCGCGTATGTACTGTATGATTTTAGATATTGAAATACTGCATTGAAGTAGCATGGGAGGAATATGAGTTCAAATTAATTTTATACTAATGTAGCATAGGGAGCATGCGACTTCAATGTAAAAAATTATTGAAAGTAAAGTCATATGCTTCGCATGCAGCTTCACTATCTTAAACTTATAATAACTTTTACCCGGAACCTATTTTCATGCTATTTTTCCATAAGTGCCCTAATGGCATAGTAAACTCTCTCTTCCTTTTCTTCACTCTCTCTATCTATCGTATTTTCTTGGACTTATTATCCTTATTACACCTACTTTTTGTTACTAAGTTTTAATTTACTTAAAACTTAATCACAGTATATAAATCTTTTTCTCATCTCTTTTTTTTTTCCTTTCTTTCTCTTATATTTTTTTGAGTTTTATGTCGTCTAAAATGCCTTTGCTTACAACCCAATCATACAACTAAAAATAGGGAAAAAAATTAAAATTAAAAATTAAAAAGATAAAAGGATAAAGAAGAGACTCTCTTTGCCTCTCTCTCGTCACATTTAGGTTATCCAACCAAATATCTAACCAATGAGTGCAATTTTTTTTTGTTTATTTTCATTCTTTTACATGTTGGGTTTATTTACTAATTAGTTTCTTCTTCTTTTTTTGGCTTGGATTTTTCTAGTTGTATTAGCTCAAAAGGTTCAATCATTATTTGTTTTTCTTTTTAAGTTTTGATTCTTTTTTATTGTTATTCATGAACAATGCTAGTTTTATTTTTTTTAATAGATCCTTAAAATCTTATTGTCGAATTAGCTAAAAAGGTTCGATCTTTATTTATTTTTTCTTTTGAGTTCTGATTCATTTTAATTGTTATTTGAGAACAATGCTAGTTTTTAAAAATTTTTAATATATCCCTCATATCTTATTGTTGAATCAGCTAAAATGATTCAATGTTTATTTGTTTTTTCTTTTGAGTTTTGATTCTTTTAATTGAAAAATACAATACGACAAATTTTCAATTTTCTATTGTTTGAAAAAGAACCCTAAAATCCATATTTCTTTATTCATCCCTCTTTTATATGGGTTTAGTATTGGCTGCATGTTTAACACAATTTGGGGACTTGTTCGATCCCTTGGTTATGAACATCAAAAAAATCTTATAATACTCTTGTAAAGTTTTAAAAATAATCAACTAAGTTTTTATAAACTCTTATGTGAATTTTGTAAATTTATGAACTTGTTGTAAATCTATGGATTCAAGCAAAAAAATTGAAGAATAATTAAAATATATACAGTTCTGTGAGAATTTATTACATACACTACATCCATTAGAACTATTAGTCTAACTTCAATTGAAAAACACCATTCTATAGCAGCAGTAACAACAAATATTAACATGCTCTTTGTGTGTCCCCTAGATAACGATGAAGCAAATGATCCATTCATTTGTCCTAACTAATTGAGTTAGTCTTTTACGTATAAGATGTCAATTGTGATAACAATAGTAGTGATGTTTAGGACTAGAGATGCATTTGAGATGGGGGAGGATAATGACAATTTAAATGAGGTTGAGCATTCAACAACTTTAAATGATCAAAGTTATAATGATGATCATTTAAATTGGATTAAAATCGATGTAGACTAAGATGAAATTGTATAGAAAAATTGTGTCAGTTTGCCATTTTCTTTTTGTTCAGAGTATTGAGTGATTGCAATGCATTTGGATTTTACATTGATGAGTATTATACTCAATTTTTTATCATGATGAAATCAATAATCTTGATATATTTTCATATAAATCTCCCTATGGTATTTAGATTTAGTGCAATAGCTTTATGTAAATATATTTAAGTGCATTGTCTAGATAAACTTATATCTCTTTTAAAGACCATCTAGATTATATATTTAAGATTTATTTTTTCAACATAAAACAATATCTCTTACTTATAAATTTTTTGTCTTTGGAATAAATTTTAGCCAAAAGTAAGAATATTTCAAAGAGAGTTAGAGTTACATTTAGATCAAAGCAACAGTGTAAACAACAAACTAAAGAAATTTCATGTCGATCCAAGAGATCTAAAACAAATTCACAGTTACATGATCAACCTCAACAAAGGCATGAAGATCTTTAGTATGTTGTCTTCTCGTTCTTTTTATTTCTCTAATTCGTGCGTGTTTATGGGAAAAAATAATAATTGGCAGAGGTACATGTAAGTTGAAATAGATTTGAAATTATTTAGGTGAGATGATGGCATTGTAGTAATCCTCTATTCTAATGTAAGCTTGGATTATGCTAAGTTTAAATATAGTTTCTTCATGTTGTGTTTTTCATTGAACTATTTTGAATTTGTTAGCATAAATATTTTTGAATGGCTCTTCTATGAGACACCTTTTACTTTAATTTTTATGCTGGTAATTATTGGAATTGTTTTCATACTAAGTTGGATTTTTTAATCGTAGAAAAAATAATTAAAAATTTCATAACTCAAATGTTGATTGTAGTCAAGATATTATATCTATTTTTAGTATGATGGTATATTTTTTATTGATAAATTCTTTTCTTAATGTTTTGAGTAACTGAGGTTTATACATTCTCTTGGAACCAAAGATTGGTTCTTGAAAACTTAAGTAAGACATGGAGAGATTATAAAAGTGCTTTATAATGAACATATTTTGATTCAAATAAAACAACAAAGGAAATGATGGAGAAAATCTCTTGGGATGTTGGACCGGATCAATGTGTAGTTGAACATATGAAGTTAACTGAAATATTGTTTGCAAGCTTATTATCTTCTTTTTTTCTTTTTTTTTTTTTTTGGGGGGGGGGGGGGGGGGGGGGGTTTAGGGAGGGAGGGGTTGGGCACGATGGGGGTATGGTTGGATATAGGCAATAATGAGATAAATACTATCAATTCTAAGAAAAAAAAGAATGCATATACTTTTGGAAGAAAAAGCCAAGCAAGACAAATGAACTACATAGTATGCTTTTGTTTATAAACTTAATTATGCTATGCTATTTGTTTTTGTATTAAATAAGTATTAAAATGATAAGATTTTGATTATAGGAAAAGCAAATTGGGAAAGTACCTGCTAAACTTTCAATCAATACATAGCACATAAAAAGAAGGATAGTATCTATGTTTGAAAAAATGCAAAAAAAAAGAATGCTAAAAGTTGCAACTACCTCATCTACCTATTTTCTTTATTCTTTTCTACTGATGAATCAATAAAGTAAATCAAGTTACTTTCCAAAATATTCTAAGAAAGATTGTTTCAATTCTCACTGCATCAATGTTCTCAATTATTGGATAAAGCTCATGAGTTTGAACCACAATGTACTGAAAGTTGTAATAGCATCTTGAGTGAAATTAATAAGGAAATTTTTGGAGAGTTGTATAGTCCTTTATGCAATGGTAAGGTGAAAGGATTAGGTCAAGAACCTATGACTATAAGATTTTTTTACTTATCTAGATCAAATGTTAATGGAGAATGTTCCATAGGACAAAAAAATAAAAAATAAAAAATGCTTTGGTTAATGTTTTGGTTAAAAGGTACCTAAAAATTGATAAGGGTGAAATTTTGAATGGCAACAATTAGGTACAAGTTATGCTATTTTTTTGCTTTATTTCTCAATTTTTATTTTAAAGTCTACTAATTTACTATTTAGTAATAGGTTGAGACTAATGGAAATAACCCAAACACATCTCTTCGTATCAACTAGTCCTCTCATTTAAGTCATTAACTTTTATATGGTGATCTTACTTATATAATTTGAGATGCATGACTTTTGCTATATGTCCTTTAGGCATTTAACCTTTTTTTGTTAAAAATACTAAATTTTAAGTACTCTTAAGTTATGGACATTATAGCATATAAAGCCTATTAGATGAGTGTTCTCATTTCCTATTATGTCAACATCAATGTAATACTCTATACATTTTCTAAATACATGACCTTTATCTTTTAGTTTTATTTTGTTATTAATTTCATGTCAAATTATATAGTGAATTATTGAGTGAAAGATAAAGGGCATACATCTAAAAGATATAGGGTATTTTATTGGTGTTTGTATAAAAGTAAGTGGGAAAACTATTAAAAAACTTTGCGTGCTAGAATCTCAATAACTTTAAGAGTACTGAAAATTCAGTATTTTTAACCAAATAAATAAATAAATTGCCGAAAGGCCATAAAGAATAGGTCATAAAACATAAAGCATAACGTACCTCAAACTATATGAGTAGGATCATTAGATATAGGTTAATGGTTTGAATGAGAGGAATGATTGATAGGAGGAGACATGCTTGGGTCATATCCATTAATCGTAATCTATTATTGAAAAGTAAATTATTAAATTTTATATATTATATATATATAAAGAAAATTTAGAAATTAGTAAACAAAAAAAAATTAGCATAACATATTCCTGTTTGCTACCATTTAAAATGTCCCCCCATAGATGTTCACCATAACTCTCAATAAAAAAATTAACGAAAGCATCTTTTTTTTTTTTTGAATGTTAATAATTATTCTTTAACTGAGTTATCTCATTTGCATTAACATTACTTATTGAACTTCTCCCACTAACATTACATCTAGATAAGCCATAAAATCTTATAGGCATAGGGCTTAAACCTAATCCTCTTACCCTATCATTATGCTTAGGACTAAACACTTCTCTAAATAATTCCTTATTCATTTCACTTGAAATGCTATTAGATACTTCAGTACATTACAATAATTCAATAAGAATTGAAAATATCTTCCTTAGAACTTTATGAAAAGTAAATCAATTTACTTAAAATGATTAATCAATGAAAAAGAATAAGGAGAAGAGATGGAAGATATAATTGCACCTTTTACCATCTTTTTCCTTTGAATTTCCACAACCATAGTAATCATTCTTCTTCTTGCATGTTACATCATACATAGTAAGTCTATTAGGTACTTTCCTAATTTCCTTTTCTTATAACCAAAACCTTATATGTTATTACTTATTTAATACAAAAACAAACAACATAACATAAGGAAATATATAAATAAAAGCATTACTATTTCCTTCCTTCGTCTTACATGGCTTTTTCTTCCATAAGTGTAAGCCTCTTTTGTTTCTTAACATTGATAGCATTTATCTCACTCATTGCCTACATAATAAAGAGACTAATGTCAAACTAACAAACAATCATTTATTAAATATATGTAAACTTACATATGATTCTAGTTTCAACCGTTCATTCATAAGAGCATACCATTAATTGGGTTTGACATCATTAGAGATTTTCTTCATGACCATTTTATCTAGATCAAAATATGTTTCTTTTAAATCTCTTTTGGTAATATCTCAATCTATTACTTAGCATTTTGAAAATCCAATCTCTGGTTTTAGAAGAATACATAAACATCAATTGCTTACAACATTAAGAAAAGAAATTATCAATAAGAATGCACCAACTTACTATAACTACATAAGGTGAAATACATATAGTATCTTGACTGCATTGAATATTTGAGTTTTGAATAGTTCAAATTCTATTTTATCCCATCTAGTAATGCTTAAAATGCATATGCTTCATTTGTTGTAAGTGTTTCTAAAAGGGAGCTAAATGTAACACCCCTTAAGTAGGGTATTACTTAATCATTAACTTTAACATAAATTCTTTCATCACCATCCATATTCCAAACAAATGCTATCGTAGTTCTTCCTCTCTTTTTGTCTCAACTTTCATTTTTATCCGAATGAACAAATAAAAAAGAAAAGAAAAAAGTGAAAACAAATTAATCTATGTGTCATTGCATATGTAAATTTCTACGATAAAGCCTACACATTAGCTAAAATGAAGAGAAAAATGCAAAAATCTTCAAAATTGGTTTAACTTGATGCTATCAATTCTATTTGGGATTTATCTAAACCACACATAGACAAGTAGAATATGTAGCTACTTAATTATTTTTTCCATGATTAAAATATTCAACTTAGTATAAAAACAATTCCCATAATTATCAGCATAAAAATTAAAGCAAAATGTTTCTCATGATAGAACCTTACAAAAACATTTATGCTAATAAATTCTAAATAAGTCATTCAAAAAACATAGCATAAAAAACTTGCATTTAAACTTGACATAATCTAAGGCAACATGCAAATGGATTGGTATGAAACCTCTTCAATATTTTGTTTTGCTTTGGTTTTTTTCTTGAATTTATAAATTTACTAAAATTTTATAAGTTAACATAAAATTTTGTAAAACCCTAGTTTCTTGTTTTTAGAACCTTACAAGAATATTATAAATCTTCTTTTTTAATGTTCATAATTGAAGGATTGTACAAGTCATCATATTATGATAAACATGTAGCCATTGCTAAACATAAATAAAGGAGGAGTAAAGAAATATGGATTCAAGGTCCTTTGTCTAACAATAAAAAATTGAAAATTTTTCATATTTTATTATTTTATTTAAAAGAACCAAAACTCAAAAGAAAACAAATGAAAAAGTAAAGATTATTGATTAGATTTGTGCACTTACTCGAATAAGAGACAAGTTCTTATGAAGCAAAGTCACTAATCTAGCACTCCGCAATACACTTTCACAAACTAGCAATGAAACAAAGGATCTCCTCTAACTACTTAAGTCTTCTCCTCCAAGTTAGCGACTAATTTTTTTTTTTCCTAATTGGAGCTTATTTTAGCACAGCTACTATTTATAATGCTCTCCTCTTGTAATTACCAAACTACACTTACTAACTAGCAATCAACAAAATAACTAACTAAACATGTTGCCCATATAGACACTCCACATATGCTACATATTGCTATTGCATGCATAAATACTACAACATACTAAACACAAACACACACACTATAACATATTACACACATATCATCCCTAATGCCTCTTATATATATATATATATATATGTAGTAATGGTTTATAAAGTTAAGGGTTTTATCAGAACCTTTTAATCTAATTTGACTAAAAAAATCTAAACCTATAAAAAGAGAAAGTGACTAATAAACAATTGTCAACATGTAAAAGAATGAAAATAAACAAAAAAAAAAAATAGCACTCACTAATCAAGCATTTGATAAGACAATCTAAATATGACAAGAGAGAGGCTCTTCTTTTTCTTTTTATTTTTCCATGGGTTGAAAGCAAAGGCATTCTAGATAAATTGACCTACTAACATGCCAAGTTTAAGATTTGAGTAGAAGAAAAAAAAAAAAACTAATAGCAAAAGGTAGGTGTAGAAATGATGATTTTAAGAAAATATGAGAGACAGATAGAGTGAGGAAAAGAGAGAGAGACATGCCTGATTTGAGGTTAGAGAGACAAATGAAAGATGAATACTTAGAAAGGAACTTAAAATGAATTATTAGAGATTTAGGAAGAAGATATCGTTTTGCCACCAAAATTTGAAACATGTTACATTTATATGTTAAATTAAAAACCATCTCTACGTATAGCCACAAAAGAACCATATTATTTTACTAATGGTGAAAAGAAAACTGCCTCAACCATTCTGTTATAAAAACCCCATGTTGTTGTAGTCACTATAACAAATCAATTCTTCTAAGAAAATTCTTTAAAATTGTAGCGATGACTATAACCGTCTCTACAATATCTAATCTAAATGTTATCAATGTAACATTTACTTGAATATGAATAATATTTTATAAAATTTATTTTAAGCTAAATTCATCATATTTATTAATTTACATTATCCATTGGAATTGTTGTATTTACTATCTACTTATAAGGAGGTATAGATTAAGCTTGTTTTTTTTTTTTTTTCTTATAACTATACTTTACTAAACATTTTTCTTAAACATATCTTATTTATTTGAATCATATGTTCAAAGCATTAATTCTCCAAAGTCTTGTTTGTTTTTGCTTTTTATTCATTATTTAAAAAGAGTTAATGAAAATTTGTAGTGTAAAACACTAAATAATTTCTTAAAGAACATGAAAATTTCAAATATAATTTGGATATCATAATAGTACAAGTGCTTTGATAATAGAATATTATTAGCCCCTTTGACACATTAACATTGCAAATTTGTTAGTTGTGCGTGCACTTGTTGTGATCATATTGGTTCTATTTGTTAATAAATATTTGATAATACTAATGAAACATTTATATTATTGAAAAGATGTGTGGCTTCAATAAGAGATCATATATCTTTTCTACTTATCTACATCGAATTATTAGATCACCAAAAGTGAAAATAAAAATGTACAAATTTAACATCATAACTTACCATTATAAAGCATGAAATGTAGATTTATTAGACAAATTACATTCTTTCATAGTATTTTGTTCCTAAACTTAAAAAATTTTATTTTAGTAAAGCTTCTTAGGAAGGTTTTCTCTCTATGTTTGCTTATAACCGTTTAGCTCAATTCATTGACTAATATTTGATAACATTAAATTTATATGATAGAAAGATGCTTAGCATCAAAAGGTGATTGTATATTTTGTCAACTACTTAGCAATTTCAAACTATTAGAATCCCAAAACTGACTTACCATTCTAAAGTACGAAAGACACGTTTATGAGACAATTTCTTTCTTAGAATTTTTTTTCTAGAATTCGAAAAATTTTATTTACTTTTGAAATCCTAGTCTTCAAGCAACTATCTTGGACTTAAAGTGATATTTTTATCTTTATCCAAATGAGGAACTTATAAGGTAGCTACAAAATAAGAAAATTAACCTAGTATCGGTAACTCTAATAACGAGTTCCGATATGCAATAAGACTTTTGAAATAAATTATTTAACGTATGAAAATAATAATTTGGAATGAATTCGCATATAAAATAGACATGTCTAAACTACATATATGTATTATGTATCGACATGCACATACATTAGTATATATCATCGAATATAAGTCAAACTGTAATACCTCTCAAATATTAGATGACGAAACTCTAATGATCCTAGCACCTTTTGGTATAGTGGCTTAAAGTTCATCATAACTCTAAATTTAAGTGTGCTTGGGCTAGGCCAATCTTAGGATAGGGACCTTTAGGGAAGCTATACTGGAAGATAAAATTGTATGACTTACCATACTAAAGATAATAATACCTCATTGTAAAGAGTTCTAATCGAGTTGGTATCAAAGTATCCACCAGCTAAAAGGGTGAAGTTCCTACCTAGTAGTGGTCTTAGACTTATGTAACAAAATCGACAAGGACATCAATTCTATAAGGAGGGTAGATTATAATATCTTTTAAATACACAATGAAAAAACTCTAATCGTTAAGATACATTTTAGTGCAGTAGCTTAGAGTTGATTGGAACTCTAAAGTTAAGCATACTCGAGTTAGGTAAATCTCGAGGTTGGTGACTTCTTGGGAAGTTGTTATACTAGGAGATATCATGCAGTGTACTACACTAAAATAGACAGTATCTCATTATGTGATGTGATATAGTAAGGCATAGACTTGGAACACTACTAAGTCCAATGTAATATCCTGGGTTTTTCAACCAGTGCAATAACTTTAGGATCCAAGCCCCTAAATTTAATGTATTAGGTAACGCTATTTGTTTTAGTTCAAACTTCACAATGAGGTTAGAAAAGTTAGAGAAATTATTCTCATAAGGTTAATTTCTTAAAATAAGCTATATAAATGGATTAATTTAGGAAAAAAAATTTTAATTTATCGATAAAGCCAATAAATATAAAAAATGTGAAATTCGAGCTTCAAGATATAACAACATATTAGAGATAAATTAATTAACTTTCAAAAATAATAAATGAAGTTGAATTATAAGTAATATACATATTTACATAGCATAAACATTATATGTATTAAATATATACATATAATAATAATAACTTATTAAAATAAGGTAAAATTAATAGAAAGTATTCTACAAAATAATTTAGCAAGTCATCAAATCATGTGACAGCTTGAAAATCACTTGGAGTGACAAGTTAATACCTAAATAATAAGAGGATAACACATAGCACTTAGTCATACCTATGAAAATGGGGAAATTGACATGTGGTAAACACATGTCTAATATTTATTAAATCAAACTAACTTAAAAACCTATAAATAGGACCTAAACCTTCAATTACAATATTTTAAACTCTAAAAATAAAAGAACATAATTTAGAAAAATAAAATAAAATAAAAATAGAACAAAAATGATGGACAAATCAAGTATAGGGTAATTCAATAGGCTATTCACAACCTAACTTAAAGCAGCTTAAGGGTCCAACAGAAGGTAGTCGGAGGTACCTTTTTGAGAAGGTGTGGCAGCTGGAGGCGACTAGTTTAGGCGAACCCATTTTCTACTCATAAGTTCATTTAATTATTAGAAATAATAATTGATGTTAATCAATTATGAAATTTGCTTTTTTGAGATATCTTAGGTGTAGATTAATGTAGTAATTTTATTTTAATTAAATAATTAGTGGAAATATAGGATCATTAAGAAAATGCTTTGTTTGATAAAAAATTAAATTAATTTTTTATAAATATTAGATAACGTTATTTCAACCTCAATTTTTGTATATAATACACTTAATATATGTATTTAATTGCAGTAACATGAATTTTTGAAAATAATCATATTTACTATTTTTTATGATTATTTTGGATAAAATTGTCAATCTTGCAAATTTATTAAAATAATTAGTTCTTGATGAAATTGATGAGTAAGCCCTATATGTTTTCACTTCTAGAGGTTTATAAGGATATTTAGAACACTTAATTTTTATCTCACACATAAATTTGTATATTTACCTTAATTTTCTGTAATTTCGAGTTAAAACCGCTATTTTCGTAAGAACATATAATAGCTAGTTTAATGTAATTCATGGTCAATAATTAAACTATATATTTTTATGAGTCTATATCATTTTTTTTGGAATTAATTGGCTTCATATACTATTTATTGTGAGTTTTCCTAATAAAAACCTATATATTAGCTTAATATGTAATATAATAATTAGTAATAGTAGAATATTGGTAAAATTCATGTAAAATGAACACTTAAGGTATGTTAAGAGTTGTTGGACAAGTTTAGAAAGTATGATTTTTAAGACTTTTAGTTTAGAATTAAAGTTTATTCGAGTCAATTATGAAGTTACAATGACGTACAGTCGAGTCAGTAATACAAAAGAATATTTGTTAGGCTTTTAACAATATTGATTAGTCTTGATTCTTAAGATATCTTAATAGTACTTGAAATAACGATCGTAACAATATAAAGTTGACTGAAATCAAATAAGGAATGAATAAGATATGATCAAATGAAGTTTAAAAACGCAATAGTAAAAGCTTATAAGAGTTTGGGTTCAACTCGTAGTTGATTTGAAGATAGTGTTATATTCTTATAGGTGTGATAACTAAGGAAGAAACACATCATGAAGTTTAGGATTTTGCATTACTCCTAAGGCCGGGTAAGTGGATCTAACCCATGCTTAGAGTAGATATATTGCTTCCCATAATGCTGTTTGCTGTTTAATGCTGTGCTAATTGGATACGGCTATATCTAGGTGAACCGATATGCTATTATAATGGATGCTGATGTGGTGATTTTGAATGATGGTAGCTATATCTTGGTTAGACTGTTATGCTACCATGTTAGGTGTTGATTTTATGCTTATGAATAATTATACTAACTTAAAGAGCTGAAGGATTGCTAACTCAATCTTCTAGGTGTTCACCTAAGTGAAATACTGGAATTCTGATAAAGAGAGTTCGAAAACTAAAATCAAATAACTTGGTTAAATGAAACTTAAAGACTGGTTATGCTGAATGATATGCCTAAGTTGTTATTGTATAGCATGGCATAAAAGTGACTTACGAGTTAGAATTTTCAAAATGAGACTTCAAAGTGATCAAGAAAAATTATGACTTTATGAACTCAAATTTTGAAAGCATATAGATTCTCATTGTTCGAACATCTCAAATATTTTGATAGTCTAATTTGGTAAACTATAATATATAGTCTAATTTTGTAAAACAAAGTTGGGAGTCTTACTCTCAGGTCACTCCTTGTTACCTCTTTTTATTTAGTAGACTACAATATGCAATCCAATTCAGTTGGGGGTCCTACTCCTAGGCGGGTCCTACTCTTAGGCAGGTCCTTGTTGCCCTAAGTTCCTGGACATTGTATCTTAATGCCCAGCTACGCCTATTAATCGGATGAGGATATTAGAAGGACATAGGATATCGGTATAGATGCATGCCACATGCATTAGCATAGAATGCTACATTCCTAGCAATAAAAGCTTAGTTGGGCTAATATATGTGTGGAGCTGAACCTGCGGATGGTGTGGGCTACATGTCCCATTCAACAGGTATTCCTGTGTGATAGTGCATCTTATGCTATGCTAGGATATGAGATCCTTTAGGTGCTATCAACGCATTAATTAGGGACCAGAACCTTTAGGTACGTATGAGATGTATGGGGTAACTAGGTAATCAAGTAACATAGCTTAGTAAAATGACTGCAATAGTTATCCATAAAATTTTATGTGATGTTTATTTAGAAAGGTGATTCGTAGGGAACATAAAAGATTACCAATGAATCATGTATTTAAGGAGCAAAGAGAGGATCTACCACAACAGTTTCAACCTACTCCTCAACAACAATGACATATGGAGAAATTAGTAAAATAGTTTACAACAGCATTGGTAGGGCTTGGTAGAGATGGAGATAAGTTTTCTCAAGTACAACAAATAGTGAAACTATTTGATAGAAAGAGCATTGATCCTTTAAAGGCAAAAGAATGAATTGACTTGTTGGAGAAAGCCTTTGAAATTAATAAGGTTGAGGAAAATAAGAAAGCCAGGAAAGCTACTGTTCTATTAGATAGAGATGCAAGTAATTGGTAAGAAGTAAAGAGAAAAACTTTACTAGAACTTATTGGTTGGGTTGCATTTAGAGAAACTTTTTTAGAACACTATTTTCTTGAGTGTGTAAGAGAATGAATGTGTGAGGAATACTATAAGCTAAGATAGCGAGGCAGGACAATTGAAGAATATGAGAGGGATTTCAATAGGTTATTAAAGTTTGCTCCTAAAGCTGCATGGAATATTGAGGTTTCTAAAGTCAAGAGGTTCAAGGTTAGGCTTGATCTTTATTACTAGATAAAGTTGAAGAGGGGTAGAGTGAAAAGACATATTGATGTTGTCAATGAAACTCGTTTGATTAAACCAGTCCATCATCTTCAACGGGTCGTAGATGAGATTGAAACTAGGAAAAGGAAGTTGGATGTTAGTCCTAGCAGTAACAGTAATATAGGTAAAGGAAAGAAGTTAATTTGATCTGCAAAAGGAAACAAAAGACGCCTACTAAAAATACAACCTAGTTGGAAGTGTAATGGTGATCATCGAGCTTGGTGATGCCTAGAATTGAGGGGGAAGTGTTATAGATGTGGTGAAATGGGACATGTAGCCAAGTGGTATGAAAATCTTGATCTAAGAAGTAAATAATGTCACTGATGCCATCAGTGAACGCATATTGTTCGACATTGTGTAAGACAGCGATACGAGAGACCTGTTCAGCAGTACAACCAAGCTAATACACCAAGATCAGGTAATTAGAATAAACAATTGAGAAGGGAAGAATCTAACTTGAGGGAGCAATGTAGGTTGTATGCTTATGCTATTCAGCGAGATAAAGTTAGAGATTACCAATTTGTAGCAGATATGACCTCTAAACTTTATAATTTTAAGTGTATGTATACTTGGTAGCTAATAGAAGATAAATAACAAATGCTTGAAAGTAGTAATATAATTATCATAAAATGTTTTGGGATTGGTATATATAGGAAATAGTTATGCCTATACATATACTCTTTTTGATACTAGGGCAATTCACTTGTACATTTTAAAAGAATATGTTGAAAGTGGGCATCTAGGAGTAGATTCTAATGATGATATGCATGGTGTAGTGAGGTAGGCTAAAGTTGTTATAAGAATGAATAAAATAACAAGAAATGATGAAGATGGATAATTAGGAATGAGTTCCGAGAATAAATAAAAATTTATATTAGAAGTATAATAGGAAACTAATTCAAGAATTGATCTTATATAGAATAAGATTTTGATTCAAAGGTAATAGCTAATGATGAGATTAAGGAGTCCATTGACAATAAAGAATGTGATATATAACTGCAACATTATGAGATGTATACCTTTCATATACCCTTGGCACATGTGATAAGCAAGAATAGTATGGCAAATTTATGACTTTCATGACTCTTTTGTTAAGACTCATGTCTTTTGTGACTCTCGTGTCTTTCATGACAAAATTTCTAGTCTTTATGAGTCATGTCGTATCAATTGTCAATTGAAAAAATGTCTAGTGTCTTTGTAAGTCTTCTTCATCAAGAGTCATGTCAACTTATGTTAGGTTCAATTGAGTCCACTTGATCTAAGTCATCCTTTATCTCCTTAATGTATAAGTTGGTGGAAAATTCAGATTGGCCAAACTTATTTCTGCTGATATATGTGCTTACTATGAAAAGTACCTAAGATCTTAACTGTGACCATTAGGCAACAAAAGTGATATAAAGACTGTAGATGTGAAGAAATTGAATTTGTTATATTTACCTTAAGTTGAAATTAGGACTTGGACAATGATAGGGATGAGATAAAAAGACATGTCGGTTAATTGTAGGATAGATAAGGAAATAATATAAGAGATAACTATGGGTTCTATAATCTAAACCAACTGAAGGAATGAGGTGAGGATTAAGTAAAAGGATTAGTTAAATAGTGATAAAGGAGTGGTACAGGAATATTCTAGTTTGATATGACTAGTAATAGGGGCAAAATCGTAGACAGTAATATGATGTTTGTGATATTTAAGATAAGAACCTAATGAAGTTACAGTAATGGATTAGTACTATGAAATGATGACTTGAACAAAAAGAGGAGTGAAATGGGATCAACTATATTGAAGCTTATTTATGAAAGGTTAGAAACATAAGATGAAGGAACTAATGAGACAAGTAATCAAAATAGAAAGTTTACGAATTGAAAAATTTGAGGTTAACATATAGGAGTCAATATTGAAGGATTTCACCTTTAACAATAGTTCATGATTGTGATGTGATGTGATGAACAAAGCAAAGTTACATAGTAGAAGCACAGTATTAGGTTACAAACATAAATGTCTTAGATTGTGAAAGTTTTCAGGATGAAACTTTTTGTAAGAGAGGTAAGACATAGTACCTTGGGTTTTCTAGCCAATGCAATAATCCTAGGATTCAAGCCCCTTAAATTTAAGGCGCTAAGCAACGTTATTCATTTTAGTTCAAACTTCACAATAAAGTTAGAAAAGTTAAAAAAAGCATTCTTGTAAGGTAAATTTTTTGAAATAAGCTATATAAAAGGATTAATTTAAGAAAATTGTTAATTTATCGATAAAGTCGATAAATATCGAAAATATGAAATTCGAGTTTTAAGATATCGTGAGATATTAAAAATAAGTTAATTGACTTTCGAATTATATGTAATATATATGTATATACATAGAATATACATTATATGTATTAAATATATACATTTAACAATAATAAATTATTAAAATAGGGTAAAATTAATAGAAAATAAAAAAAATATTGTAGAAAATAATTTAGTGAGTCATCAAAAGATGTGATAGCTTGAGAATCACTTGGAGTGCTAAGTTAATACCTAAATAACAAGAGGATGACACAGGACGCTTAGTCACACATAGGAAAATGGGAAAATTGACATGTGGCAAATGCATGTTCAATTTTTATTAGATTAAACTAACTTGAAAACCTATAAATAAGGCCCAAACCTTCAATTACAATATTTTAGAACTTTGAAAATAAAAAAATAAAATTTAGAACAATTAGAAAAAATAAATAAAACAGAATAAAAATTAAGGGCAAATCAGGTACAGGGCGATTTAATAGGTTATTCACAACCTGACTTAAAGCAACTTGGCGGTCTCAGTAGAGGGTGGCCAGAGGAGCTTTTTCGACAAGGTGTAGCAATTGGAGGGTAGCTGGTTTAAACGAACCCATTTTCCATTTGTAAGTTGTTTTAATTTCTAAAAATATTAAATGATGTTATTTTAGGTGTAAATTAATATAATAATTTTATTTTAATTAAATAATTAGTAAAAATATAGGGTCCTTAAGAAAATGCTCTATTTGAGCGAAAATTGAACTAATTTTTATAAATATTAGATTATGTTGTTTTAAGCTCAATTTTTGTATATAATACACTTAATGTATGTATTTAATTACAGTAACAAGAATTTTAGAAAATAAGCATATTTACTATTTTTTATAATTATTTTGGATAAACTACCAGTTTTGTTGATTTGTTAAAATAATTAATTTTTTATGAAATTAATGAATAAGCCTTACATGTTTTGACTTCTAAAAGTTTATAAGGACATTTAGATCTTAATTTTTATCTTACACATAAATTTGTATATTTACCTTAATTTTCTATAATTTCAAGCTAAAACCATTATTTTCGTAAAAATAGATAATAGTTAATTTAGTATAATTCATGGTCAATAATTAAACTGTGAGTCTATATCATTTTTCATGGAATTAATCAGTGCCATAACTTTATAAGGGGCTTAGTAGGATTGCCTAAAATTATCATATTATATGTGTACTCATATTATGAAAATTACCTTACAAGTTAAAGATTTCATGACTCTAAATAATTAATCACTAAAGTTTCCTATTTTAATTAATTAAGTTATTGAAAAATATAAATAACCATGGATGTTCGATATTCCATAGTCTTTTAAAACCATAGAAAATCGGTATCCCCTATCAAACAATAAAACAGGGTAAATCAACTTTATAATTTACAAGAAATACTAAATTATACAAATACTTAATGTATAAATATTTTCTATAAAATATACTTTTATACTCACTATACACCTATCTATTGACTCTACCATTATCAAACTTATCTCTAATTTACACTTAACACTCAGGATTTATCCCTACCTAACATAAATGAACCTACAAAAAAAAAAAAAAACTATAGAGAAATGAGCAGACTACAGCTCAATGAGTTCGTCCATCATCACTACCATTCAAGCAAGTTATCAAACATTATTGGTATACATGTAAGTCTATCTACATACATAATGAATGCAAAAAACACATCCATAAGAGTCCGGAACTATGAAAAGTATAAATTTACGGCATCTATATATCAATTTTCCTCTATGCTTACTCGTACCAAATACCCCACCTTAACCACATTAAGCTTCCGAAAGGTACCGTCTCTCTAAATGACACTCGATTATTACCCTAGCTGAGAAAGAAATATAAATCCAAACATGTGGACCTTAATTAGGGCTATCCACCAAACATATCCAAGGCCTTTTTGACATACAAAGCGAGTTCTCTCACTATCAAATATATTTAAGGCCCTATAGGTGCAAATATGTGAGTCATCTCATAATTAATTGGAGATTTCATGCTAACTTTACCTCAATAGTAAAAAAATCATTTATGGGTGCTAGAGCCCTCATGTAAATCATACAAAAATCACTAAAAATATATATTTAGAATTGGGAAAACATTGTCTAAAAATACTTTTCTTAAGAATTTGTAAGGCTAGCACTCTCCATCAATATACCAATTAAGTTATAGACATACGACAAATATACCAAGTTATTTTGGTCAAATATTTATATTTGCTAGTTTAAGAAGGTAATTACATAAATGATAGCACATAAGCAAAATAGTCGTTCAACAAAGAATTAGTATCAACCAACAAACAATAGACAATATATAAACATCAAACAACAATCAAATAGTAGATCATTAAAACTCCCTTACCTAAATTAACACTCATTTTTCTAAGTCTTTAGGGTTTTAAAAACTCGACAATTAAATACTTAAAAGAATAATAAGATTTGTAAGTATTTTAAAAAACTAGTTTCCACAGTCAACTAATATCTATTGTAGTTTACCTACTTTTCCACTATAACCTGAGCATGACATGAACATAGTTTAACTTACTTATTGAGGTAAATATGAAATATATTTGTAATTTATGGTATTTTATGTATTTAATTATTTACTTCTCCTCATTATTTGCTTATAGGATCAATTAACTTAGTTATCTTACTTATATTTCTCAATTTATCTTAAATCTTTAGTTACGGGTAATTTTTTCATTCTAACTCTAATTTTTGTGATCTTATAGTTGTTGTCTATCATTTTCGAATGTACTTTCACATATCAATGTCTGTTTTGAATGTTAAAACCCACATTTTTCATTATGAGTCTAAAATGTTATAAAATTTGTTATTTTAATCTAAATAATTTTATTTATAAATTTTAAGATTTTCTTTATTATTTTATGATTTAATCCATTTCTAAATTTCATATTTTCATCATAATTGGTTTTTTTAGTCTTTTATATTATTTCACTATTTCTTCATTTTTAAGCTTAATTTACCTATTATGTAAATTTTATTAGCACTGCAATTTTCTAATTAATTATTATTATTATTACCTAATTATTTTTTAAATTTTCAGTTCAATTAATTATTTTTGGATAATTGCTGGCATGACACTATTCCATTTATCCACATGGCAATTTTGTTATTTTCCTCAATTTTCACATTTATTAAATTTTGTATTATTATATATATTTATATGTTATTATAATTAATTAGTATATATATATGAGCCTTAATTATTCCCTATAGGTCTCGGCCTATCTTACATACTTATGTATATTTACTTATTTTATTATGTTATCTTAAATAATTATATTATAAGTATGTATGTACTTATATTTATACATATGTCCTTATGTATTCTTACTTATTTATGTATTTAATGTGTAAGTATGTATACATGTGATGAGTTCCTAATTGCACATATTTTGTTTAGTGACTTTTTATGATTTCCCTTGATACTTGAGTTTATTTTTAAATAATAATACTTAATTGAGTAAAAAAAAAAAATTCTAAGTTTCAAAACGATCTACATAAGAAAACAAGAAGATAAAAACAAATTTCACTCAAATTGAAGCTAAAAAAGCAAGTTATGAAAATTTGAAGATTGATACAACTGAACAATACGACTATGTCATTTTTAAGCAAAATTTAAGTTAATTTTCTATTGCTATAACCTAGGACATGACCATTTCATCAGCCTTGTCAATTCTAGTTTTAGAAGAAAAAAAAAGAAAGAAGAAGAAGACAAACATGAAGCATAGTTAAAGACACCACCAAAAGATACAGTTATATCTCCGATCATATCTTTTCTAGCCGATCTATTTTTTTTTTTTTTAGCTTTTCATATATGAAGCCTTATTAGAGTTTATTTAAGAGAATTTTTTTGGCATGACTTTTAGGGAGTTTTTGAAGCCAATAACAATCAAGAAAGCGAAGAGAAAAGAAGATTTAATTTTGTTTGGTTTTCGTGATGCTTTTTTCTATTTTTTTTCATACTTTGTTTTCAGATTCCTATTTTACGATGTATAGTAAGTAAATTTTTTATATCTAAGTCTTGTGAAACCCAAATCTATTCATGTGACATAATTAGTATTGATTAATTTAGTTCTTTATTATTTTCTTGATTCAACTATGTATACTTGATGATTTAGGTTATTATTTTTACGGATAGTAATATAGAGTTTGATATCTTATAATAAGAGAATCAAGGGATTTCTTATAAGGTTAGATTTAAACATAGTTGATGAGAATCATTGCAAGATTAGAGATAATTAGCAAGATTCTTCCAAATTTTTAAATTAAAGCATGGAGAATTCATTGTTTAATAATGCAATCTTAGATCATGCTATTGAGAAGAGATTCAAATAAGTGTTTTTAAGGTTAAGGTTAATTGGCTTGAGAAAGTGATCAACTTTAGCAGAGAATTCTCCCGATCAAGATAGATTAAAGAATAAATTAAATGATCTTTATAGAAATCGCATGTTAGATTTAGGGGAAACAAAATTTAAGTACATCATTAAGTCTTGAATTAATTGAATTGCTTGTTTATTAATTCTTGAATTGCGTCTTAATTAATCTTTAAATTAGTTTAAGCAATAATTTAGATTTACTTTTTTAAGTTTCTTAAAATTTAATTTATCGGTTAGATAATAGAGATGTAGTAAGTACTAATAGTTAAAGTCTCTAAAGGATTAATACTTAGACGTAATCTGTTATAATATAAACTGATAGGTGCACTTACTTATATTAACATGCATGTATACTTATATTATATCCTTATTATACGTATACCTATACATGTACATACGTGCATTTATACCCTGTATTATACATATTTTTATATGCATATATATATGTATATTTATGTTTTCTTAATATATTTTTAAGGAATTTTGATATGTTACTTATATACATATCTATATACACTTTTGGTTTTCATATATATATATATATATGTATGTATAAATACTTAGTATTTCTTATATGTATGTTTATGTACATATTATAATATGTATGCATAGGGACGTATATGTATATATACTTATATAATCTTATCATATTTCCTTATTTACTTACACATCTATATATATGTATATGTACTATGTATAGTTCTTTGTATATATATATATATATTTATAAATAGTATATATGTTTAAATATATACACTTATAGCTAATTAAACTTATACAACATACTTATGCACATGAGTATATAGTACATATATCTAAGTATACATATATATAAATATACTTCTAAAAAGAAAGTTATATACACTAAACTAGACATATATACATGGAATTTCCACTAAGAATACTAGAATACATACACTTCTTCTACTGACATAATTCTTAATACATAAGGCATGGAGAATATACAAAATCTAAATTACATTAAAAAAAATGAAACTAACATAATACAAAGGAACATGTAATTACTTGTTCTTGGAAATTTTTAAAGAAGAATCCCACTTTTTATTCTCTTTAATGTTGTTAATTTAAGTGGTAGATAGTGCAAATAGAAGTTGGATGATAGGTAGATGATGTGGGAGAAAATTAGAAGATGAAGGTGAGGGCAAGAGAGATAAAAATGTCGGTCCAACGTCAAGGAAAAATATATAACATTTATGTGTTTAATTGTGACAAAATGAAGAAATTTTGAGAGGATTCTAGACATGCATAGATGGCTCACAACAAATGGAGGAGAAAGAAAGGGAAAAAGAAAGAGAAAGAGAAAAGAAAAGAAAAGGAAGAGAAAGAGAAAGATAAAATGAAATTTTTTACTTTTGGTCAAAATTAAAATATTAATATAATAATAACATTATGTACATGTAACAAGTATAATTTACAAAGAGAAAAAGAAAATAATAAGGAAAAATAAGGAAGAAAGGAAAACTAAAGAAAATAAGTGAATAAGTAAATGAAATATATTTTTGAATTTCCTTTGAATAGTTCTAACCTTATAAATAATATTAATAATAGTATATATTATAATTATAAAGAAAATTATAAGATATAAAACTAACATTTAGTATATAACACAAATAATAAAATTAAGTTCAAATAATTAAATTCATATAATATTAATTTATTTATATATATAGATATAATTATTCATAATTATAAAATGATATTATTAGTTTTATAAATTAACGTGGTACTCTCACATTTATTAGCATTTGAAAATTATCTTTAATTGTAAGTTAGTGATTTTACACGATTTAATGTATCGATCGATAACTTATAAGCAATAAGAGTTTTATCATCATTATACTTAAATTTATACGTTTATAGACTTAAGGTTTCGGTTTTAGGTTTTTTTTTTCATCACATCAAGTTTAACTTTTAATATTTACATGCATTTAGAGTTTAAGATTTTTATACGTGATTTAGGTTTTTCACATTATATTAGGGTTTTTCATGTTTGTTTTATGTTTCGAAATTAAAATTTTATTCAAATTTCAATTTATTAACTCTATTGTCTTAGGAGAATTACCTATAATACTTGAGTTCAATTTTATACTCAAAAAACCAAATTTGTGAGGTTTACAATTTGGCTTGTGTACTATTTATTATACATTTTCCTAATAAAAACCTATATGTTAAATATGTAATATAGTAATTAGTAATAGTAAAATATTTGTCAAATTCATGTAAAATGAACACTTTAGGGTGTATTAAGGGTTGTTGGACAAGTTTGGAAAGTATGATTTTTAGGACTTTTAGTTTAAAATTAAATCCTAGTTAAGTCAATTAAGAAGTTATGATAGTGTAAGGTCGAATCGGTAATACGAAAGGGTATTTTTGGGCTTTTGACAATATTGATTAGTCTTGATTCTTAAAATATCTTAATAGTACTCGAAATAACGGTTATGACAATATAAAATTTATTAAAATCAAATGAAGAATGAATAAAATATGATCAAATGAAGTTTGCAAATACGGTAGTAAAAGTTTATAAGAGTTTGGGTTCGACCTATAATTGATTTGAAGACTGTGTTATATTTTCATAGATATGATAAGTAAGGAAGAAACACGTCATGAAGTTTAAAATTTTACACTATTCCTAAGGCAAGGTAAGTAGATCTAACCCATGCCTGGAATAGATATATTGCTACTCATAACACTGCTTGCTATTTGATGCTGTATTGATTATATATAGCTATATCTAAGTGAACTGAAATGCTACTATAATGGATGCTGATGTGATGATTTTGAATGACAGTAACTATATCTTAGTTAGACTGTTATGTTACCATGTTGGGTGTTGATTTGGTACTTACAAATGATTGTACTAACTTGGAGGGCTGAAGGATTTCTAATTCAATCTTCTGGGTGTTAACCTACGTAAATCCTAAGTGAGATACTAAAATTCCACTAAGAAGAGTTCGAAAACTAAATTAGATAATTAGGTTAAATGAGACTTGAAGACTATTTGTGTTGAATGATATACTTGAGTTATTATTGCATAGAATGGCATGGTATGACATAAAAGGGACCCATAGGTCAAAATTTTTAGAATGAGGTTTTTAAGTGATCCAAAAAAATCATGGCTTTATGAACTCAGTTTTTAAAAGCATATAAATTCAGAGTTTAGCTAGTCATTTCGTTACAACTTATATGTATAGCCTAATATTTACATCAAAACATGAACCATCTCTTTTTCTTTTATTATCTTCAAAATAATAGGATTCCCGACTTAGTACAAGTTTCATCCAAAAGTTGCTGACTTTGACTTATGCCTTTAGTATACATCCCCCTTAGTATTGGGCCCTTCACGATTCTGTTAAGTTGAAGATAAAATATTTTATCCCCTCAACTATTAAAGATGAGTAAGGGTGCATAACAAACAATACAATATAAGCAATACCATAACTGAAACATTTCAATCATAATCATTAAGTTTAGCTCCATACATACATTAGCCTAACTAAGCTTTTATTACTAGTACCGCAACATGCTATGCTCATACACGTAGCATGCATCGATAACAATATCCTATGCCCTTCCAATATCCTCATCGGGTTAGTCAATATACTCGAGCATTAAGATACAACGTCTAAGAACTTAGGGCAATAAGGAGCTGCTTGGGAGTAGAACCCTCAACTTTGTTTTACAAAATTAGACTACATATTGTAGTTTACCAAATCAGACTATCAAAAGAGTTATCAAATAAATGAAGTTTTCTTTTGATAAATAAGTAGGTTGAGTTAAGTTTGAATAGGTATTCCTGTATTATGCTAAGATGTGACATCTAAGTAAGTGGATTGTATGCAAAAGAAAATAGGGTTTAATAACAATTTATTGAAAATAATTCATAGTAACAACATGATAAAATTAATAGAAGAAAGATGAAAATGATGAAGAAAACCCAATGTAAATTTACTGTATAACTTTTCCCTAAGGTGTATCTCTCTACAAACCTGAGCCTAAGCGTCTATTTATAGGAGTATGACCTAGATTTACAAAGAAAACCTGACAAAAATAGAAAATTCATAAATCATTGCAAGTCGACAATCAAGGTATACAGTTGTAGAGTTAGGGCGTATACTTGCACTTTGTCTAAAATCTTCAAAATTTAATGGAATTGAATGACAAGGGGAACATAAGCACAAACCACAATTGTAGTCTTCGACCATATTCTTTTCTTAGACTTAATTTCTCATCGAAATCTACTTCAATCCTTAAGCAACACTTTTACTTTAGAATGCTCCAAAAAGTGATAAAAAGCTTCAATGTTCATAAAATGCTTCCAAAGCTCTAAAAATGAAAATTAAATGAACTAAGCTCAAAATACCATAAAATTAACTAGATTGATGACCAAAATAGCACAAAATAACTATAAAATATGTATGTTAATTTTATGCTATTAATGTATCTTTAAGGTTTCATATGAGAAGTTCCTTGGGTTTATGGTGCATCAAAAAGGAATTGACGTCGATCCATCTAAAGTTCAAGAAATCCAATCTATGCCTCCCTTAAAAATCAGAGGGAATTGAAGGGATTTATGGGTAAGGTTTCCTATATCTAGAGATTCATCCCAATGCTTGTTAAAATCTCTTTCCAGTAACATCAGAACATCGTTTTAATGGGGTCCGATGCAAGAGGAGGCATTCCAAATAATTAAGGTAATACTAAGTTATCCTAAACCATGATGATGCCAATAAAAGGAGTGCATTATATATTTAATGTCAACAAACAAGTCCATTGGGTATTTGGTAGTGCAGGAAATAAAGTATATTGAGCACTTAGTATACTATTTGAGTTGAAGTTTTCAAGGTAGTGAAGTTAAGTACCAAACACATGAGAAACACTAACTTGCATTGGTCTTTGCTACTTAGAAGTTATGACACTACTTCCTAACATATAAGATTATCTTGATGACAAGATTTGATCCTATCAAGCATTTGTTGTCTTAGCTAGTGTTGTTAAGATAAATCACTAAGTGGGATAGCTTCTTAGAGAATTTGACATCGTTGTATCATCTCCAACAGCAATCAAATTGCAAGCACTGACAAAACTTCTAGCTTAGTTTCTTGGCACTAATGAAGAGAAAATTTTGGAGAGCATTCTTAGAAATTTCCATGAAGATTCCTTTATGGTAGAAGTGGGTGGAGAATGGTCATTATAGTTTGACAAATCATTCAACAATACTAGATGGGGAGCTAGAGTTGTGTTAACATCTCTAGATGGCCAAGAGATCTCATTGACCTACAAATTTGACTTCTAATGCACAAATAATGAGGTTGAATATGAAGCTCCACTACTCGGACTCCTTTTTGCGTAGTAAGTAGGCGTATCATACATATGTGTCAAGGGTGACTCGAACCTTATTATTAATCAAGTTAACAAGTAGTTTGGGTTAAAGGAACCTACACTATCCCCTTATAGAGCACCAATGCAACCTTTGGTTACCTAACTCCAATCAGCAAGATATGAGCATGCCAAATGATCTACAAATAAATATACCAATGCATTAGTAACATTACCACCCAAAGTTTGGATGGAGGATATAGACACTGAATTGAACATCCAAATAAGGAAGATAAAGACTTACAAGATGACTGGTGCAATACTAGTAAGACGTAATTGGCTAGCCTTAAGGCAACCTTTATGACCACATTGAAGAATTTCATATGTATCAGTGGCTCCTTATATTACAAGAGGCTTAGTCAAAGCTCCAAAAGTTTCATGATATAAGGTATGGTGAAGAAAGGCCACCTTTGTATCACTAAATCTAATGTGCAGGTCATTATTGCCCCCCAATGTCTAAGGATGCATCCTAGCTACAAACTGAATGTCCAAAATGTTATTTGATGCTTGATAAGGCAAATTGCAAGTTTGCAACAATTACTGGAAATTAGAGATGTGATAAGTGTTCTATATAAATAGGTTTTTATGATCCTTTTGATATTTTTATGGATATTTGGTACTTAATTAGAATTTTTTTTTTTAGGTTTTGATGAATGATTGAAAAGTAAAGGAAGAAAAGGAATCAAGTTTCACTTGATTTAAACTTTAATTAGATGAGTTATAAGCTTTTGGAGATTGATATAATCACTTGACGGGATCACAGTGAAGATTATGTTGATTTAATTTAGGTATGACTAGAAAATTACATGATGTTTTGACATAATCATGCCGAGTTGCAATGAAAATAAAATAAAGAGTGGAAAGTTGCACAACAATTTGACATGGTTATATGTTGCACGGATGTGTCCAAGTTTAATCAGCCCATGTTGAAGTAAAGCCCAAGCCTAGTAATTTAATTCGCGAGCCATGGCTAGTGTTGATGGCCACAATTTGTTATTCAAGTTTTAGCAAACTTCAATCCGAGCGTGTTTAAATTGTCCAGCACATGTTCCATGCACTAACAATTGCAATGATTTGAATTGTCCACTAGCATTTGTTCATGAATCATGCCGGACAAATGGAAGCCCACGATTAGCTATTGCAAATTCAAGCATAATCACGAAATTCCATTCGAAGGTCCGATCGTCATCCAATTAAATTGCAAAGCCCACACGAACATTTCATCTTCGAAATCCGAAGCACAATGATTATTGCATGAAGCCCTCGCATATAAAAAAAGAAACGAATATACGAAGATAAACATTCAGACTACGGCCGCAGGCAAAGACGAGAACAAGATAATAATAATCCTAGACCCGACATGTACAGTAGAGTGGATTGGAAGACTTATTTTATTAGTTTTAGTTTGTAAATAATTAGCAGGATCAACGCCAATTACAAATGGAGAAGTTTATTCATGTAGAGATTGAATGATAGGGATTTTCAATTTCTATGATAAAAAATAAGTTTTTTCTATCATTTTCTTGATTTTTATTTATGAATTTCTTTATTCCTTTTGTAATTTGTATACTTTATTTAATTATGAATTAGCCTTATTTATTGGGATATTGGAATGATGGATCTATGATATTTCTATATTAAATATTTGAATATTAGTATTTTTGATATTTTGTCATCGAGTATGTATTTTATTATTTGTGGAATACATATTAGATTGGGTTACAACTTGAGAAAAATAAAATTAATTCAATCTAATCCATAGCAAATTAACATCGGATTACAAATAAAACGTAAGAGATTAATCCTTGTAATTGGGTTATGGTTTATAATATAAAACAATTAATTAACTAAATAACCCTTTTTAGAAATAGAAATACTTGGTTAATTAATTAGAGTAATTTACATTTCAAAAGAAGGTGATTTTATACTTCATTACTTTGATTACTTAAAAGGAAATTTAAAGGAAAAAATCTAAACCGGTCAAAAACCTAATAATTAAATATGGTATATTTTAATATCATAATCTTTAACATCAATTCAAGATTCCAACTTACTAGTTCATTGATTTAATCTTTCAAGTGTTGATTTCCTATATTCTTTCTATTGATTAGAAGTAGATTTAATAATTTATATTATTTAAGAGTAAATTTACATTCTTTTATTTTAATATATTTTGGTTTGCTTAGATATAAGTATGACTAATATAGCTGAGAGTTAGTCTTAATTCCTATGAGAACGACATAGTCTCACTAATCTTTTATTATTATATACGTGACCTAATACACTTGCTAGTATTATATATGTTGTCACACTGCAAACTTGAAGAGTTATAACAGTTCTACTGTGTAAATTAACTTAAGCTAGAAGCTACCCTCTTTAGCTTTTAACAAAGGTATAGTCTACATAAGGCAAACGATGTCTCAACTAGGTTTGAAGCAGTTAGATGGACACCTGTAGTATATAAGACTTGTGGAGTAATACTTTACAAAATACATTTTCTCATATTTACTAACAGTTTAGTTCTTTTACATAGTTGTATATACATCAAAAGTTCTATAGATTAAAAAAAAAAAATTGTGTATCTCTACAGGAGGACTATATTACATATAGTAAATATACCAACAAACCAACAAAAACTATAAGATCACCTAAGAAGACCTTATAATCCTCCCGCAGAAGAAAAATAAAAGTAACTTAAGCATTAATCCATTCCCAAGTTTTTAACAACTCACTTCCTAGTCTATCAAAACATACTAGCAAACAACTATAATGAAGCATCTTCTAGTACTACTCCACACTTGTAAAACAATCTATTGGGATATGAGCTCTACTAGCTCAGCAAGAAGGGATGAAGTCATACGAGTATATTGCAAACATGGTTATCTAATCATTAATCAAATGCAAATGTGACAAACAAATGATAAATCATCACATAATGTTTAACTAGTTTATTTTAAAGTTAGAGAAATTTCATCCACTCTAACTTGTATTTCTAGAAGTTTCAATACGACACTATTAAACTAAATCCAAGCTTGTGCAATGTAGAATACCCTTCTCCCTAAACAATATTCAAATCATGGCTCTCAACCTTATCGCAACCTTCTTCTTATCACTTAGTTTGATTAAGGATAGGAAAATGATTATTTTTGCTATCCTCATTGAGGTGTCAGTATTTAGTGTGATAACCCAATCGTTACCCTTATTAGGTTCGTATATATCAAGTTAGATTTTAGTTATCTTAAGATTAATCCAAATTATTAAGCGAGTGTTGAGCTTGGTTTTTTCCTCCCAGTTCTTTTTTCAAACTAAATTAATCTTCTTTAAACTGATCAGTATTAAACTCTACTTATTTAATATTAATCCTCGATTGGGGTTTAAAGAAAATCGACTTTTATTGTATTTTTGAAAATACTTTGGAGTCGCCACTTGACCAGAATTGAGAAAAAGTTAAGTTATAACCAATTGGGTAAATTAGTTATAACTTAACTACTGATCTTAACGAGAAAACCAATTTTATAAAACAGTTTTCTAAAATGAGAGATTTGGATCCGAAAGCTATTTTATTAAACCCTGAACAAGTACCACTTTTTAACTTTCCAATTTTAAATCTTCTTTTCAATAATACCCTTTTTCAATTTCTAAATGACTAAACATATTACATGCAACTAATTTAATTAATTTATACAAATATCTACAAAGATGGAAAAAATAAAAATTTCCATAATTTAAGTCACCCTGTACTTACGTATGAGTACTTATATATCGGCTATTTGGAAACAGACTTCTGTAGTACGTTCATAAAAACTTTAGCGGGTTGAATTGATTTTAATTTTGATAAAGGGGCAAGTTTACATTATTTACTTGTTTCAATTTATTTAAAGAAATTTCCTAAAGGGTCCTAAATTAAGGTTTATTTGTGGGAAGTTTTAGAAATATTTTAATTTGAGAGTAGTCCACTTATTTTTATTTATTTTTGGAAAGTTAATTTTCTAAGTGATAAAATAACTTTATTATTATTCTTATTTATTATTTATTTCTTCACTTTTTATTTTTATTATTATTTTTTGTTATTTTTTGGTTTTTTGGTTAAAATGTGAAAATAAAAATAAAAATAAATTAAATGCTTCCTCTTCTTTTCTTTCTTATTTTTCTTTTTTATCTTTTCTTTTCCTTTTTTTTCTTTTTTTGTGGGATTGTTTGTTTATTACAAATTATAATAAACAAAAAAAAACAAAGGAATAAATAAAAATATAATATAATATAAAAATAAAATAAAATAAAAAAACAACATGGGCCTAAACTAAAGGATAAGGCCAAAGTAAATGAGCTAAAGTGGGCACAGGTCGATTTAGAGCTGCAGATTGGGTCAGATCATCAAGTCAGATGGTGGATCAAGTTGGGTTACGTACAGCAACTTGGAGAGGTTGTTTCGATTTGATTTAGCCACTAAATCAAGTGGAAAAGAGTAGTTTTATATGTTTCTGATTGGGTTTAGGGGGTATAAGGAGAGTACCATAGCCTAACCTGATCATCGGTGGTGGTTAGTGGTATTCATTGTAGTGGTGGGTCACGCGAAAGGGAGTTCATGTAGGGTTTTTCGCTCGAGTGAATCGTGACTGTGGGTGTTCAGTTGTATTAGAGCGAAGGGGTGCAATCGATTAAGTTGTAGATAGTGGCAAGGATGGGTTTGTTGTTGTAGTTGAGGATGGCTTGGGTTATGTGATGCAGGAATGGGTTCGATGGTAAAGGGTTGGAGCTTAGGGAGTAAAGGTCAAGAGAGAGAGATCTATGGGTTTTGTGTATGTGTTGTATGTAATGGTCTGTATCATGGTTAGATGGTCGTCCAGTAATCACTGACTACTAGCATCGAGGACTATGGTTGTCCGTAAGTTTAACTAACAAAGCTTGGGATTTATAATGTTGTTTGGTTTCGATCTGAGAGGGAAGATGGTGAGCATTGGGTCTTGTGGATGGGTGTATCGTGACTGTAGAATTAGTTCGCAGGCAATGGATGGCACTTGAGAGTGGCTTACACACTTATTGGATGTTTTGTTTAGGGCTCTGTTATGTAATGCGCTTGGGTGTAGGGGACGGTGGTTGTTGTTCAATGTATGGTTTTGGAGGCTTAGGTTTAGGGTTAAGGTCGAGACAGGGTAAGCCATATATGTACTGTTTTCGGTGGATAGTGAGTGGGTGTATTTGTTAGAGGGAGATTAAACCGAGAGAGGATTAGCCCCCTTTTCTGTGTACTGTGCTTTTCCAAGTGGACCCCCCTATGTACATGTATGTGTGTCTTTTTTTTTTTGTTTTTTTTTTAAACTAGAAAGTGAGGGGAAAAAAAAAGAAAGGGGAGAAGAAAAAAAAAAGGAAAGAAAATTTGTTGTATGGACCAATCACAAAGCGCTACATGTCACAATCAGACATGTGGCCCAGTGATGGCTTAACATGTGGCAACACGTGGAGTTTGAGAAAAAAAAAAAGAGAAAAGACATCTTTATGCCTCTAATGAGTCTTGAACTCCTAACCTCCAACCAAACCCATATGCAATGTTCATATGCTTATCTATTAGGTTGTTAGCCTGTACCTTATTTGTATATAGAATTAAATTGTACATATGAACAAGGTCAACCTAGGCTAAATTCAAGTCCAAGCCTAAGTCCAACGATCCTCTCCTTATTTAAATTTAAAAAAATATTCTATTTAAACTATCTAAAAGTTATTATTTTCTAAATTCTTTAAATTTTCTATTTTTTCTATCTTTTGTGATTTTTTCGATTTTTCTAAATTTTCCCATTTTTTGTATTTGTTTATAAATTTCTTTTTTTTTGTGTGTTTTTTTTCCTATTTTTGTATTTTTTTTATCTTTCTAGAATTTCTTATTTTTGAGTTTTCATAATTTTCAATTTTTTTTTTGTATTTTTTCTATTTTAGGACCTTTTAAACTATCCTAAAAATTTTGACAAATAAAAAGAGAGGAAAAATAAGGTGTTTATAGTGAGTAACCATGTTTATACACTCTAGACATGATATATTCAAGCAAAAAATAACACTTAGAGTTCAACTCTCAATCAATAATCAATATCATAAGTACATATATAGTATACGCACAAACAATCACAAACAAGCACTCTTACGTCTCCAAGTATCCTGGTATGATACTTTAATATGCCATGAACCATCAATCCCAACTTACTTATGCTTACAAGTAACAATTGCTTCCTTGATCTTCAGTTGTCCTTAGAAATACATAATAGATTAGTTTTCAAGCTTTAATTTATTAGTCATTAGTTTGTTTTATATGTTTTGGTTGTTTACTCATAAATTTCAAAAGTTATTTCCACTTAAAAATCGTAATTTCTTAACCATTCGTTAAGTCTTATAAGTTACCCTAATCGACCAAATCCTCTTAGTGAAGCTTTGAGTAGATTTATAGTGGTTTTCTTAAATTAAAAATCCTTTGAGTTACTCTCTAAGATACACAAGGGTCAATTGTTACATTGGTTTTATCATTTGAGACATCCTCTGAACTTTTCCCAGTTAAACCCCTTATTATATTATCCTCTAAGCAACATTATGACTCTGTTATCTCTAAAGTTTTTTTAATAAAATCATCCTCTAACTACTCTTTTGCTTTCTTTGTTTTTACATTTTATTAATAAATTTTGCTTTTGATATACTCTTTGAGTACATTCTATTGCAAAAATCCATTTCCAAAATCCTCTCAATCATCTTCTACCTTTAATCAATATCCTATAATTAGCTAATTTATTAACTTTCTTCTAATTTACACTTTTGAAATCAGTTTATAATAGCTAGTAACACTCCAAACAACCCTTCCTCAGCTTTATTACTTCTCAATTCTTCATATACTTCATTATGATTCAACAATTTTTTTTCAAATTCAACAAAATATTGAAGTTGTCAGGTTCACTTTTCAAGGTCAACACACAATTTTCCATAACTTCATACTTTACCAATTAGTTCAACCATTCCAGAACAGTAATCATATTACAATAATGATTCAAACTCAATATCTAAGTAAGATTACTCAAAGAAATACATTATTCTTTACTAAAATACAATATTTTAAGCTTAAAAATCAAATAAAATATAGAAAATAGTATGATGAAAAAATTTCACATAGTAATTTAATATTAACTTAAGATAGTTTATAGAAAAATTTTGAAGTGGAAATTACATTGTTTACTTAATTTATTTGAACTTCCAAAATTATTCGATTTCTCTTATTTCTTAAGAACTTGTATATTAGCTATTAAATTTATAGAAAATGATATTTTTCCTAGATTCTAAATGTAAAATATGTAGGAATCATATTTTTTTCCATAATTTTCTAGGCATATTTTATATTTTTACTAATTTTTACAAAATCAGATAAAAATGGACACCCATTAGAATTTCAAGCTACAGCTACCCATAATGGCTTTAAGCTTGTTAGCTACTCTAGGCGATGGGTGTAACTTCTAGTAGTGGTGGTAGTGGTTAAGCTCTAGTAATCGTTTAAGCTTCCGTACCCTCCAATGATCATATTACACTTTATTTTTGTATAATTTTCCCTAATTTATTCCTTTGTTCTCCAAATTCCCTATTGAATTTTCTCAAATCTTAATTTGCATGTATAATATGTTAGAGAGAGTTTTCTAAATTGTTTAGATGTCAAAGTGAATTTTCTTTCTCTCTTCTCCAATTCTTAAGCATAAATACGGAGTTCTTTTTACATGTTAATTGAATTTCAACAATCTTATGGCTATCCATGCTTTATTATGCCCATCTTGTTAATCTACCAGCTGTTCCCACAATTTTTTTATAATTTTTTTTTGTCAATTTAATTGATTTTCTTTATGTTATTTTAGTCTAAAATATGAATATTAAGGTATTTAACTAATTACGAAGATACGTATATAATTAAAAATTGCACACAACACATATGTCTATATTACTTATGTTATTTTATGTCCCATATTAATTTTATTACCTATATAATTTATCTCTAAAAGTTTACAAACTAATAGAAATTATTTTATGTGATTATGATAATAATACATATTATAGTTAAATTGTACTATTTTAACAATATTATTATTATTTTATTATATTTTTTATATTCGGGTCTACGGGGTCTCTTCGACTAATGTCTTAAGCCTATTTATAAATTTTTGAGTTAATCGGGTTAGTTTCACCAATACACTAAATTTACTTGTTTGACCCCTATTTTCTAAGTACGGCATTCACATTTCCACTTTCCTTTAAAAAAGTTTTGTCCTCAAAACTTCAATTATCACACTACCGAACTTAACATCTAAACACTCCAACATTTAATCAATTATCACTAATAAAAAAAAAGGATTTACTAACCTGACTCCTAATACAACTAGGGGTATCTCTTCTATATTGCCATCTTCAGTTCCCAAGTCAATTCTGCTTGAGGGCCACTTGCTCAACGAACCTTTATGTATTTCACATCTCGGTTTCATAATCTCTAAACTCGTGTATCAAGTATCTGAATGGGTTGCTCTTCCACCATATAATCCTTTCATAAGTCAATTGGCTTTATTTCCACTTTAAGTCTGAATTCTTCACAAATTTACTTAAAATAGACATGGAACACATCATGGTATACCAATGGAATCGGGGTAAGGCGAGTCAGTATGCTACATTCCCAACTCTTTCTAGTACTTATAAAGGTCTAATGTAAAGTGAACTTAGCTTTGCAATCATTTTAAATCTTTTAAATCTTTGAAATAGACTTATCTTCACATATACATAATCTCCAACCTGAGATTCCATTGGTCTTCACTTCATATCCGTCAAACTCTTATAATGATCTTGGTTGTTTTTATCCTTTATCGAATAAGTTTCACTTTATCATTTGATTGGGGAATCAATTTAGGTCCTATCATTACATGTTCCTCTCTATGCTAATGTAATGGTGATCGGCATAATGCTTCAAATGGTGCCATTTGTACGCTTACTTAATAACTATTATTATAAGCAAACTCCATTAGTGGCAAATATTGATTCCAGTCTCCTCCAAAGTCCAATATGTAGCCTCTAAGCATATTTTTTAGAATTTGAATCGTTCTCCCAAATTGACCATCCTTTTGTAGATGATAAACTGTACTAAAGTGCAACTTTGTTCCTAAAGATCAATGTAAAGTCTCTCACAACTTTGATACAAATCAACTATCTCTATAAAAAATGATACTCTCTGCTACACCATGCAATTGAATAATTTCATACACATATAACTTAGTCAATTTCTCCATTAAGTAACCAATTCAATAAGCTAAGAAGTGCATGTTTTTTGTTAATCTATTAATAACTACCCAAATAGAATCATGTCCAACCTTAGTTCGGGGAAGTCTTACCATAAAATCCATTGTGATATTATCCCATTTCCACTGGGGTACTTCTAATGGTTACAATAGTCTATTGGGTCTTTGATGCTCAAATTTTACCTATTGACACATAGTATAACCTACAACATATTGAATTACATCCTTTTTCATTCCCTTCCAGCAATTCATGGCTTTCAAGTCTGTATATGTCTTATTTCCTCCAAGGTGTAATGTATATCTAGTAACATGTGCTTCAACCATGATTTCATGCTTCAGTTCTACATCATCAAGTATACAAACTCGACTTTTAAATCTCAATAACCCATTTTCATCAATATGAAAATCCGATACTTCCTCTAAGTTCAACTTTTCTTTCATCGATTTTAAACTTGAATCTTGTTTTAGTTGCATCTTAATTCTTTCCAATAGAGTCAGTTGAATACTTAAGTTCATCAATTGCACCTTGTCATCATGCCACTTAAACTCAATTCTCAATTTCTCAAATTATTGGATCAAATCCTTTTGGGTGGTTAATAAGGAAGCTACTTGCTCATGATTTCTACAATTAAAGCATCTGCCACAACATTTGCTTTGCCGGGGTGATAATTAGTGGTCTGATCATAGTCATTAATTAGTTCCAACCATCACCTTTATCTCAAATTAAATTATTTCTATGTGAAGAAATACATCAAACTCTTGTGATTAGTGTAAATCTCACAATGTTGACTATATGGGAAATGTCTCCATATTTTCAAAGCAAATACAATAGCTGCCAATTCCAGATCATAGGTTAGGTAATTCCTCTCATAAGGCCTTAATTTCCTAGAAAAATAAGCAATTACTTTGCTGTCCTACATCAAAACAGATCCTAATCCATTTCGAGAGGCATCATTATAAGCATAATAGGATTTATTCAGATCAAACAAAGTAAGTACTAGAGCTGAGATCAAATGATCTTTTAACTCTTGGAAACTTTGCTCACATTCCTTGGTTCATACTTGACATATTTCTAAGTTAATCAAATTAACGGTCATGCTATTTTTGAAAAGTCTTTGATAAACCTTCTATAATATCCTACCATCCCTAGACAACTTCTTACTTTTGTAATTATAGTAGGTTGTTTCTAATTAGCTATAGCTTTAACCTTTTCTAAATCTACCGAATTCCTTCACCAGTTATTATATGATCTATGAATGCTATATTCTCTAACCAAAAATCACATTTGCAAAGTTTTCCATATAACTTATTGTCCCTCAACTTCTATAATGCTAGCCTTAAATGATCAGCATCACCATAAATTTATCCAAGGTTGATAAATTTAATTCATTAAGTCCATGAAAATTGCAGGGGCATTCGTTAATCTAAACAGCATCACCATAAATTCATAATGTCCATACCATGTAAGGAATACCATCTTAGGTATATCTTCCAATTTAATCCTCAATTGGTGGTATGCTGAATCTTATATAAATCATTACGAATACCGTAGCTTCATGTAATTGATTGAACAAATCATCAATTCTTGGTGATTGTTAGTTATTCTTAATTGTCACTTTGTTGATTTCTCTATAATCAATAGATAGTCTCATTGTTCCATCCTTTTTCTTTATAAACTAAATAAGGGATCCTTAAGGCAATACACTTGGCCTAATAAATCCTTTATTTAAAAGTTCTTGTAATTGTTGTTTCAGTTCTTGTAACTCCATTGATGACATTCTATATGGAGCTTTGGATATTGGCTCAGTTCTAGGAACTAACTCGATAGTGAAATCTAATTCCCTATATGATGCTAAGCCAGGAAAATCATCCAAAAACACATTAGGAAATTCACAAACTATTGGTATTTTTGATACACTTGGCTTTTCCTTCTTCTCTTCAAAAGCAAATACTAAGCTTACAATCCATTTTCTCTTCTTCAATTACTTCGATGATAACTAACTTTACACAATAATACTTAGTCTTACTAGTAAATACAATTTTTTCATAATCTAATATCACTAACTTATTTCGATAATCCACTTTCACCTTATGTCTTAACAACCAATCAATCCCTACAATAACATCATAACCACTTATAGATAATATTATCAATTTAATTGGAAATTCTTTTTCTTGAATTGTCACTCGCCCTTCATATATTAATTTTCGAGTAGATACATGCTCTCCCATATGGATTTTTTTTTCTTTAGGTATCTTTCATTTCAACTACTTCAATTCCATGTTCATTACATATTCCTAACTAATAAACAAATGAGATGCTCCCTTATCAAACAATGCCTACGTAACTCATCCGTTTATGATTAGCTAACCTATTATATTATTATTGTAGTTACTTACAAGTTTTAAGAACCTATCATGATACTACTAACTACTATACTACTTAATACAGGTGGTTATCCCATTAAGCATAAATTATAATATACTCTTAATTAATGGTCAATGTTAGTGTATGTACATGTTATAAGGCCTAGTTTACCTCCATCTGCATCGTCATCATCATTATTCGAACCTTCATAGAAATATTCCTCCATCCATTCATTAAACTCTTTGGTGTCATCATCCATACTTTTTATCGTAAAGACATGTGGAGGGACCATCGCAATATTCGCTCCTCTAGCATCCTTAGCTTCAGGTCCAACAGTAATTGGAAAAGTGTCCAGTTCGTCCACAACGATAACATTTTATATTCTTTATCCTTGGGCATTCTCTAGATATATGATTTTAATTACTACACAAATAACATTTTCCCTTCAATTGTGTACACTGGCGAGGATAGTGTTGGTCTCTACATTTCCAACATTTGATATTCTCGTTCTTATAGTAAAAATTGAATCCTTTGTCTGATTATACTGCTCAACTAATCATTGTGGCTAACCTTTTTCCTTTTTGTTTGAACTACTACTTCCAAGACCAAAGAAAGATCTCTTAAAAAGTAGGCTTAAATTGATTCACCCTATTTAACTTCTTACTTTACTCTAATTGCATCACTATTTGGTTGTTTTTAAACTGATATGCCTTATCTGCCACCCCATTATAGGTTTTAAAACCATATTCCATCAACTTGCACCATATCATAGGCTCAAATCCTCTAAGAAAAAGATCATTCTTGAGTTTTAGGTTATCTTAATATGATTATGATGCATACCGAATCAAACGGTTAAACTTTGTCTCGTACTATACCATATTCGTCCCACCCTTTTTCATACTCATTAATTCTTTAGTCATTTAGTTTTGGACACTCACAGGAAAATACTTGTTCTTAAGCTCTTCTCTAAATGTTTGCTATGTGAGTAGTCCTGGCAAAGTCTATGCTTTTGAGTCCCACTATATACGTGCTCCCAATTTCAACAAGAGAGTTCTATATGAGATCTTTTATGCTTTCCCTACTCGAAAAGCTTCAAAACTTAGCTTGATCTATTCCAACCAATCATCAACTACGACTGGTTTTCCCATCTCTCCTTCGAAATTCCAATTAGCTTTGATAAATTTTGTGAGCTTACTAACTTTTAGTGATCATTGTTCTCTTAGCTCCACTTCAGGTTACCTTTGACCTATAGCATTTCCACTGGCTATAAGATGTTGAATTAAAGCTCCTTGTTGTTGGATCATAATATGTATATTTATCATTATCTGTCCAAATTGAGCAGGATCCAACATATTAGAAAGAAGTGGAGGTAGTGTAAATCATTCCTTGGTGGGTCTTGTAGTGCAGGTGGAACTAGAGGTAGTTCTCTATTTCCAAGTTGTCCATCCCTATTCCTTTTTCCATCCTCTATCATGTTACTTAATTATCACAATAATTCACTTAAACCTACACTCTAAATCCATTTACTCATTGGTTAGTGTATGTTTCTGAAACCTCTACATAATCCTCTAATTGCATATTTTCTACTCCATTTAACACCACAAGCTTCTAATTACGCATCTTATATTAACCATTGATATTCATCTAATTGTCTAAATAAGTATATCTTATATATACATAATAATATAAATACAATTCTCTATTACATCCGATTCTCAATTTAATGAAAAATGACATTGAATTAACACCTGTAAATATAGTATCACCTATATATATTTATACACTATTGCATCACCTATAATTACTTGTAATCTCTGAAACATATGATAATACTAAAGAATCACTTATGCTAAATCATTTTTACATATACAACATCTCTAAGTTTCATGATACAACTTTACAACTAAAAAATATAATATCATAACGTGAACTTTACATAAAGATAATTACATTAAACTGAACCTTTTTACATTACTGATTACATATAAACATAATTGTACAAGCAAAATTTACATTATAACTTCCTACTACATGAGTTCTATATACAACATTCTTACCTCAAGTACAAAAGTATATTTACAATTTCAAAACATTATTTACATAAAAAAGAGATCATATCATTCAGATAACTAAGTACATAACATTAACCATATGATCGGAAAGTTCCAAAAGTAGTCAACTCCCATTCATTCCATCCATCCGATTCGTTCGATGTAGCAATACCTTCTAAAGGAAACTAGTTTTCATAAGCATTTAAGTCTACATTATCATTTCCTATTTCTAAGTTAAAACTTACCACTATATACTTAGGTGTCTCAAGAATATTTATGACTTCTTGTAAGTCCTCATTATCCTTATTCACCAACTTAGGTTCTCTAATTTGATTCACTTCTTGTCCTTCATTAGCTTTTACCTAGATTCTTACTTAATTCCCAGAATTAGCTACTGCCTCAATTTTAACTTACTCCTCAATCTCATTTTCTCCTATTGCCACATTCACATTCTCATTTTCTGCTTTTACCTGAGTTATTATTTGTTATTCCTCAGTTCTTGCCGATAGATGATCGAGGTCTACACGTACGGGGTTTGTAAAACAATGCATAGTGAAGGGACACTGGAGGGTTGTCTGATGTGGCCACTTTGATGCTTAAGTCAGCAATAGGCTTTTTGTGGAATAGAATACTAAGTGTATAGGCTTAGAATGAAAAGTTTGTAGAGAACATTACCATTGGGTAAATGTTTAGTATTTATAGCAGAGTAGAGCTACCCATTGGAGATCAGTTGGCGGGAGAGATCTTTTCCCACAAGTGTGGGAGAGTAGAGCTATCATGTCCGACATGTCCTTAATATTTATGACGTGTTTGTTTTATCTTTATCTTATAGTTTATGGCCATTACAATTCTTCATGGGCCCATGCCAATTAAGGTCAGGCTTGAGGCCTATGGAGGTGAGCCAAGGAGGTAAGGCTTGGTGGACCTAGTCGCACCTAAGAGGTCTTTTCCTAAAGTACCTTGCCAATACTTGCGCCCCCCCCCCCCCCCCCCCCCCCCCCAACACACACACACAGAGTCTCATTGTTGAGGAAGAGGTAAGGAGTAAGAATGTATGGGCCGCTTAAACATGATCAATCTAACTCTAAGAAGTTTAATCTGATGCCATGATGCCAACGTAATGAGGTTATAGATCCGAAGTGATGGATGATCCGAGGTGAGAAGGCTCGAAGTTATGAGTTGTCCTAGGTAGTAGTCTGTCGATTTGAAAGTGTCCGAAGCTAGGCAAACGGGGGTGATAAGGTACTCCAATGCTACGAATTGGTCTGCTTGAATAGGGATTGATAGGGAGCGAGTGAACATAGGTATGCCATGTTCTTGTAATGTCAACCAGGTGCAAATTGGATGGTCCCTAAAGAAGCTTCTTATTAAAGGGACTTTCAAAATGCAGCTTTTTCTCGCTTGTATTTCGTACATTAAATACAACGTGACAGGTGTTGTATTATAGCAAACTAGCATGCAGTTACATGCTTTTTGCCCTTTTAAGGGTGGTCATCCAATCAAGATACTTTCTACGTGTTTGCTAGGCAGCATTCTAAGGGATTCATGTTTATACGTATCCCCATAACCACCTATATGGTTTCCCAGGTAATTTTCCTATAAATAGGAGGATTGCAAAAAAAGAACACTTTTCTACAATCTTTTCGCTCAATTATCACAATTTCTGCGTTTACGTTCGAACTCTCAAACCTCCTTCAGAAGCTTCAATTTTTCTTTTCAAGAATCACAATCATGTCTACCAATGGAGTTAAGGCTAACTCTTCTACTTTGGAACTTACCTCCAGTTCTGATTCTAGAAGGAGTGATCCTCTTCAGGCATAGGAGGGCGAAGTGTCATCACTAGCATTACTCAACTAACCTACGAGGATGGCCATGGAAGCGTTGGACAAGGCCAGAATCATCAATGTCATCCTTAGAGATGTGTAAGCGGATATGCCCTTGCCTCCCGCCAAGGATTTATTCAATGCTCTTAGTACGGGGAAAGGGCCTAAAGGTCATATAAGTAAATGTAAGGATTCTGCCGCTAATTAGGTCTAGCAACTTCTTTGTAGGGGGCGATACCAGGGTAGCATATTAAGTTGTCGCATAAGGACGAACAAGTGGCCTTACTATCGAGGAGGCGCTTCATGGTTTTCAAGAAGTGCTTAAAGTTTAGGTAGTACCTCCCCTTAAGTCATTTCGAGAGGGAGTTTTTCAACTGCCACTACTACAACCCGTCATAGATCCTTCTAATTGGATGGAGGGTATTGAAGGCCTTCTAAGCACTTTGCGAATACCTGGTGATAAGGGCTACTCCCAACTCTTCTACTACTTGTATATATAGAAGAAGGTTGGGGGGGGGTGGCCTTACCTCTAGCCGTACCTAGTAGAGAAATTGTTCTGCGGCTTTATCAACTCGGTCAAAGGCTGGCAAAATGAATACGTAGTGGTGGAGCAACCTGAAGAGGCCACCTTCTAGACTCAGTAGACTGGAATGGTCAATATTGTAGGTGAAGAGAGGCTTGGGTCAAGTGATGCCAAAGCCATCCAAGAGATCTTGTCCTTTATGGAGTTGAGAGGTAGCCAGGAGATTAATGCTATGGATACCGTAGAAAGGTATTTCCGGCATCTGATTTCTGAGCTCTTTCCCCGCATGAAGAAAGTTGTAGCAGAGAAGTAAGTTGAAGGTACTGGTTCATTCCTATACGCCTATTTGTTGTGCTATTGTCAGGGTGCTTTGTCTAACACCTGTAAGATGGGTGAACTTCCTTGGTCATGCTAGTTACGACAATAGTTTACAAATGGTAGTGGTAGTTTCCTTTTTATTTGTCCTTATTTTCTTTTTCTAACCTTTAAATCGATCTTCCTACAGGCAAAAGCTTGGCTCCGAAGGTACTTCGTCCATCTGTAGACAATCAGATGAGTTGACGCTAGGCAAGTCAATAGATAAGGAAAGCAACAAAGTCGAAGCCAAGGCTCAGAGAGACCAATAAGCCGCGGTGGAGGTCTATGCCTCAGGAGATTCCCTTCGTCATCTAAGACGAGCTGACGGCCATAGAGCCTTTAAGTGTAACTCTATCCATTCTTGTTATCCACTTGTCCGAGCCCATCATCATAGGTGACAAAGTTATTGATGTGGAAAAGCTCGACGTGTAAGTGCTTTCCCTTCTAAGGGTAGCTAAAGGAGGAACCGAGGATATAGCCACCCTAATTGTAGCCATAAGTAACAAGCATAGGGCTCCCAAGGTACCAAGGGAGCTAGGTCTAGGGACAAAGAGGCAGAAGCCCCTAATAAGGGAACCTTTGGCCAATGGGGAAATGGAATGAGTGGCCCTTAGCTCATTGCTTCCAAAGTGTAGATAACGTTGGGGATGAGTTTTTGGACATCCTCAACAACTTTCGAAAGATGGGGCTAGGGCCAGACTCATTCATAGAAGTGTCATACACTTCCTTAGATAAGGTATTCAAGAGGGAGGCCCCCAAGATGGAGAAGAGGAAGGCCTAGGGAAAGATCCTACGGCCAAAATGGGAGGTCCGTGCTAGTGACCTGATGCTGCAGCACCGAACCTTCAGTTACCAGGCTTCAATGGGGTCTTATAACCCTAGTGACTAGGCTATACTGGAAAGGATCTTCAAAGAGGGTACGGGTGACCCCATATAAACAGCAGGCCACTTGAGTACCCTAATGCGGAAAGTAGGTCTTCCATGTTGTTGTAGTGTTGTATTTTAGCGTCTGGTACTAACTTGTAAGTTTTATTTTCATCTTATAGTACCACGACCAAGTGTTCCTCGAGCTGAGCAAGTAATATGCCACCCAAAAAGAGGTAACTAGATTGCGGGAGGAGTTCATCGGTAGAAAAAGTGCCTATTAGAGGTGGAGACTTCTAGCAGGAGGTACTTGAGAAAATTTGCTCAAGCTAACAAGTACCTCTACTACTTTGTTGTGTAGGTAGCAGGGCTTTAAGCGAGGCTCAAGCATATAGAGCAGGATAGGGGCAAAGTAAAGAGCGATGCCTGGAAGGTCACGGAACTAAAGGCTCGGCTATAGAACGAGCAAAAGACGAAGGCTTATCTCTCATAACAACTAGAGGTGAAGGGCATGGCTAAGGCTCAAATCAAAAAAGAAAATGCTGAGCTAAAGGCTTCCATGACTAGGTTGAAAATCAAGCCGGCGATGAAAGCATCCCAGTGTAAGGGCATTAAGGTTACATCACTTGAGCTAGCCGGCTTGAAGGCTACTCTACAACAATAAGTTAAGGAGCTGCAGGGTAGGGTTTTGAAGATGGAAAAGATCATCTCTAAGATGGAGAGCGGGGAGGTCCTCAGTAATGCTGCCTCAAGGAAAGCAGTCACTGACTATAGGGCCATCAAGGAGTAGCTAGAGGAGTTGGAGGACCTGTTTACTGATTTCGCCTACTTCACTAGGAGAGAAATCTTCTCCCATTATCCAGATCTAGACTTGAGCTTCCTCAATATTCTAGACTCCCCCACACTTAACGAGAAGAGGGAAGCCCTGGCGCGGAGGGAGTCCGCTCAAGCAGCCGTTGAAGAAGCAGGTATGTCCTCTAGTGTCAGGGTGGAGCAGGGTAGGGTGCTTCTACATTTGGCCTTACTTTAGTAACTTAGTAGGAGGATGCCTCAGAAGCTGTTCCTAAGGAAGATCCACCCGTGGAGTGTCTTATCGCTCCTAATTCACATGTTTCGTATTCCCCTGCGGCTTAAGGCCTGCCGGTTGAAGTACTTATGGATCAGCGCTCGGAGCAAATTAATGCCTTAGATTTTTCAGAGTTATTCGAGCTAGCTAATCCCAGGCGATAGAAAGGTTCTATAATTTTTTTTATGTGGTTAGGGCTAAGATGTCGACCTTTGTTCTGTAAATAAAGGTGTAGAATAAATAAATGAAGTTTTCAAAAGTCGTTTTCTATTCTCTCTGTAAATTTTGCAGACCCTTGGTCAAGGTTTTGTTGGGGGAGTTCCTTTATGCAAGGGGTGTTTCCCCTTGTTGAGATCACCTTAAGGGGTCAGTTGATGGCATTCCATACTATCTAGTTCGTGGGAGTTCCTTTATGTAAGAGATGTTTCCCTTTACCGAGGTTACCCTAAGGGGGTTAGGTCGATAGCGTTCTGACTTTCTTCATTCGTAGGAGTTCCTTTGTACAAAGGTTGTTTCCTTTTGTTGAGATTACCTTAAGAAGATTAAGTTGGCGGTGTTTTGACCCGCCTAATTTGTGGGAGTTCCTCTGTATAAGGGCTATTTCCCCTTGCCGAGGTTACCTTATGGGGGTTAGATCGGTGGCGTTCTGACCTGCTCGATTCGTAGGAGTTCCTCTGTGCAAGAGATGTTTTCCCTTACTGAGGTTACCTTAAGGGGGTCAGGTCGGTGGTTCCGATCCACTCGGTTTGTGGGAGTTCCTCTATGTAAGGGGTATTTCCCATTGCCGAAGTTACCTTAAGGGGGTTAGGTCGGTGGCGTTCTAACTTGTCTGATTCGTAGGAGTTCCTCTGTGCAAGGGGTTTTTCCTCTTGCTGAGGTTACCCTAAGGGGGTTAAGTTAGTGGTGTTCCAACCTGTCTGATTTGTGTTCCTTTTTGAAAGGCTAGCAAGGCGACTGAAACAAAAGGAGAGAAAGATAAGTATGTAATCAATTGAGAGCTTTTTATTTTGACTCAAATTGAAAATGAAACTATTCATGATGAAATTTTAATCAAAGTAGAGGCATAGATTGTCGGCGTTCCACATGTGCGGGATAAGCTCATTATCCAATCTTTCTAGCTTGTATGCTTGATTGCTTAATTTTTCCCTGACTCTGACCGGGTCTTCCCAGTTGGAGGCTAGCTTGCCTTAGCCTTCTCGTGAACCAGTGGCCTCCAATTTTTAGCACACTAGTTCACCAACCTTGAATTCCTTGTATCGAACCTTCTAATCATAATACCGGGCAACTCAATGTTGGTATGTAGTAAACCGAGCAACAACGAAGTCTTTAATTTCCTCAATTGTGTCGACGTTTGCCTGTAACAATGAGTCATTTAGGATGGCGCCGAAACTTTAAGTCTAGATATTAGGGAGTTCAAGATCGATAGACAGGACAACTTTTGACTTGAAAGCCTGGTGGAAGGGGGTCTCGCTTGTCAAAGTGTGATGCGTGGTCTTATGTCTCCATAAGATATTAGGTAGCTCATCGGCCCAGGCACCATGAGATCAATCCACATGCTTCTTAAGGCTATCTAAAATGACCCGATTGGTCACTTCTACCTATCCATTCGATAAGGGGTAAGCAACCGGGGTGAAGTGCGCAGCAATGTGGTGCTTAGAGGATAACTCCTTGAACTTACGGTTATCAAATTATCAGCTGTTGTTTGTGATTAGTGTATGGGGGACTCTAAACTAGGAGAGAATGTTGTTTCTAACAAATGACTCTATACTCCTCTCTGTGATTCTGGCCATGGCTTTGACCTCCAACCACTTCGTGAAGTAGTTTATAGTGACAATTATGATTTGATTTCCTCCTGATGCTTTCGGGAAGGTACCGAAGATATCAATCTCCCATTAAGCTAATGGCCATAGGCTCATCAGGGGTTGGAGTGCGGTGCTGGGTGCGTGACTAATTAGGGCATGCATCTGGCATTGCAGGTACTTTTAGGATACGTCCTTTGTGTCCTACCTTATGGTAAGCCAATAATATCTAAGCCATAGCGCCCGAAGATATAGGGCTTGGGACTAAATATGATTGTTGTAGACTCCGGCGTACAGCTCTTCCATGACGCGCAGTAATTGTACAGGACTTGGGACTGGATATGATTGAACTAGAAGTGGACTTTCAGGAGATTCCATAGATGGTTCAGGCTCATGTGATTGTAAAGGTACTTGAATACCTACATTCTCGGTCGACAGAATTCTTAAAACCAATCTATGATTCCAAGTAGATAGTCTCTAGGCACATCAGGAGTTCCTATAAGTATCTGATCAAAACTAGGTGGACAATTCTTACTAGGTTTCACTATAGTAGGAAAGTACAGCACCAAGACCATAATAGATACAATCCCATTATCATGCATCTATTTCTTCTCAAAAGCTACAACTGCAGTGTATTCATTACACAAAGGACCTAACTCTTCCTTTATAATCTTCCAATCATCCTTCATATTCTAAGATAATTCCCTTTTAAAAGTGGTTATAATCTCATTTATCATATAAAATATCATTCAATCAGCCAATTCCAATAACAACTTTTATAAACAAACTAGACATTCAGTAAGGGATACTTTTCCTTCCTAACCAAAATGTAACTAAGCATAAGTAAGCTTATGTTTACGAATCTAAAAGTAAACACAACATAACACAAGTTAGATTAATATTATCTTTTACTTGTTTTCATTTTATATTGTTTAGGTTCTTATATAAATAGATAACTTAGATATACATCAGTAAGTCTAAGTCTTTTATGCTCACTTACTTTGCCTACTCTTAGCGTTCTTAACATCTAGTTTATTTTAATTGGATGCTTCAAAGCTTGGTTTTTTAAGAACCATGCTTTGATACCACCCAGAACTGTTACCACCCAAACTTGAGAAGTTGTAACAACTTTGATGTGTAAACTAACCTAAGCTAGAAGGTACCATCTTTAGCTGTCAACATAAGTATAGTCCACATAAGACGAACAATGACCCGACCAGATTTGAAGTAGTTAGATGGGTACCTATAGTATATAAGACCTATGGAGTAACACTTTACAAAATACATTTTCTCATATTTACAAATGGTTTAGTTCTTTTACATAGCTGTATATACATCAAAAGTTCTATAGTTCTTTATTTTAAAAAAAAAAAAACTATACATCTCGACAGTAGGACTACATTACATATAGTATATATAACAGCGAGCCAATGAAGATTAGAAGGCATCTTAGGAGTACCTTATAATCACCTCACAAAAGAAAAACAAAAGTAACTTAAGCATTAATCCATCCCCTAGTCTTCGATAACTCACTTCCCAGCCCATCGAAACTAACCTACAAACAATTATAACAAGGTATCTTCTGATACTACTCTATACCTACAAAATAATCTATTGGAATGTAAGCTCAACTAACTCAGTAAGAAGGGATGGAGTCATAAGAGTACATTACAAACATGATTGTTCAATCATTAATCAAATACAAATGTGACAAACAAATGATATATCATCACACAATATTTAACTAATTCATTGTGAAGTGAAATTTTGTCCACTCTAACTTAAATTTTGAGGAGTTTTAATGCGATACTATCAAACTAAATTCGGGTTTGTGTAATGAAGAATACCCTCCTCCTCAAACAACATTCAAACCATGGTTCCCAACCTTACCGCAACCCCTTCTCCTATTACATAGTTTAATTAAGGATGGGAAAAGGACCATTTCTACTATTCTCTTCAAGGTGTCGGTATTTAGTTTAATAACCTAATTATTATTCCATTAGGTTTGTGTATGTCAGGTTAGAACTTAGTTATCTTAAGATTAGTCCAAATTATTAGGTGAGCAACTAAGTTCATACACTTTAGATATGATATTCAAGCAAAAAACTTACTCAGAGTTTAACCCCCGATCGACAATTAGTATCACAAGCACATAGATAACATACGCATAAAAAATCTAACTGCAACAACAAACAAGCACTCTTACTTCTCTAAGTATCTTGATATGATACTTCAATATGCTAGGAAGCATCAATCTTAACTTACTTGTGCTTAAGAGTTACTTACTCTCGATAGTTGCCCCCTTGATCTTCAGTTATTCCTAAAAATACACAATAGATTAGTTTTCAAGCCATAATTCATTAGTCATTAGTTTATTGTATATGTTTTTGGTTATTTAGTCATAAATTTCATAAGTTATTTCCACTTAAGAATCGTGATTTCTTAACCATTTATTGATTTTTATAAGTTATCTTAATAGAAAAAATCCTCTAAGTCAAGTTATGAATAGATTTATAGTTGTTTTTTTTTTTTTTTTTTGGTTAGAAACCCTCTAAGTCATTGAGTTATATAGGTGTCATTTGTTACACTGGTTTTTGTCATTTGAGATAGCCTCTAAACTTCTTCAAGTTAATCCTTTTATAACACTATCCGTTAAGTTACACTCTAACTCTGTTATTTCTAAAGTTTTTAATAAAATCATCCTCTAACTAATATTTTGCTTCCCTTGTTTTTACATTTTATTCATAAATTCTACTTTTAACATACTTTATGAATATCATTCTAGTGCAAAAATCCATTTCTAGAATCCTCTACCTTTAATCAATATCCTATAATTAGCATATTTACTAACTTTCTTCTAATTTACACTTATGAAATCAATTTATAACAGCCAATAGTACTCTAAACAACCCTTCCTTAGCTTCATTACTTCTCAACTCTTCGTACACTTCATCATGGTTCATCAATCTTTTTCAAATTCAACAAAATATTCAAGTTTTCAACTTCACTTTTTAAGGCCAATACACAATTTTCCATAACTTCACACTTTACCAATCAATCTAACCATTCCAAAATAGTAATCATACTTCAATAATGATTCAAACTCGGTATCTAAGTAAGATTATTCAAAGAAATACATTATTCTTTACTAAGAAAACACTATTTTAAGCATTATTTAAGGCTGAAAATCAAATAAAAATATAGAAAATAATATCACAAAAAAATTTCACATAGCAATTTAATATTAACTTAGGATAGTATATAGAAAAATTTTGAAGTGGAAACTATGTCGTTTACCCAATTCATTTCAACTTCCAACATTGTTTGATTTCTTCGATTTCTTAAGGGTGTATATATTAGTTATTAAATTTATACAAAATGATATTTTTCTTAGATTCTATACATAAAAATATGTAGGAATAAATTTTTTTGGGTAATTTTTTAGGAATATTTTACATTTTGACTAATTTTTACAAAATTGGATAAAAATTGACACCCATTGGAATTTAAAGCTCTGACCTCCTACAGCGGCTTCAAGCTTATCAGCTACTCCAAGAAGTGGGTATAGCTTTTGGTGGTAGTGATGGTTAAGGTCCAGCAACTCTTTAAGCTTCCATACCTTCCAATGATCATATTACACCTTATTTTTGTATAATTTTCCCTAATTTATTCCTTCGATCTCTAAATTCCTCACTGAATTTTTTCAAATCCTACTTTGCATGTATAATATGTTGGAGAAGGTTTTCTGAATTTTCTAAACTGTTTAGATGTCAAAGTGGATTTTATTTCTCTCTCCTCCAATTCTTAAGCTTAAATATGGAGTTCCTTTTACATGTTAATTGAACTTCAACACTCTTACAACTGTCCATGCTTTTGCCATACACATCTTGTTAATTTTCCAATTGTTCCCACAATTTTTTTTTATAATTTTTTTGTTAATCTTATTAATTTTCTTTATGTTATTTGAGCACAAAATATGAATATTATGGTATTTTAGCTATTTATGGATATATGTATATAGTTAAAAATTACATACAACATATATGTATATATTGCTTATGTTATTTTATGTCCCATTTTAATTTTATTACCTATATAATTACTAACATTACCTATTTTAGCATGATTACCATAATAATAAATAATATAGTTAAATTGTACTATTTTAGCTATAAATTTAACTATATTATTATTATTTTATTATATTTTTAATATTTGGGTCTACGGAATCTCCTTGACTAATGTTTTGAGCCTATTTGTAAATTTTTAGGCTAATCGGGTTAATTTCACCAATCTCTAAATTTACCCGTTTAATTCACATTCGCCGAGGATAGCACTCACATACGCTTTTATTTTAAAAGTAGTGGTTAGTGTGTCATGATGCCGGTACATCAACTTTTTAAAGAATCATATCCTCCCCACCTTTAATAGAGATGCTAGAATGATCAAACAAAAAGTGAAGAAATAAATATTACTAAGTGATGAGTTGTACCGAATCTCTTATCAAGGACACTCTATTAGATGTATAACACCACCTAAGACAAAATTGATCCTGATCGAACTCTACTATGGGGCATATGGTGAAAATCATAGCAGAAGGAAGTTGTACTATGAACTCCTCAATAAATGATATTACTAGCCAACCATGAAGGCTAGTGCCTTGAATTTTGCGAAAAGGTGTACATTGTATCAACTCTATGGTAATGAAATCCATACCCTAGTAATAGAGCTTCATAACTAAACAACCCCCTAGCGATTTCACACTTGGGCATTTGATCTAATTGGGCTTAAATATCTACTGTCTAAGGGGTGTATATAGATATTGGTAAGCACTAAGTGTTTTACAAAGTCAGTGGGAGCCATCCCTTTGAAGAAGGTGATAAGACTAGCGGTAGCTACTTTCATAAAGGAAAATATCATTTGTAGGTTTGGAATACTGAAGCACATATTGATAGATAATGGGATACCATTCATTAATCCGCATCTCTAACAACTACTATAGTCCTATAGTATCAACCACATTAAGTACATGCCATGTTACTTGAAAGGAAACGTCTAGGTGGAAGCTATAAACAAAAAAGTAATAGAAGTCCTTAGTGAAATGGTACACAACAACAAGAAGGAATGGCATGATAGCTCCCTTTGGTACTACGGGCCTATTGTACATAAAAAAGAACACCTATGAGGGCAATACCTTTCTCATTAGTATACATAGTAAAGGCTATGTTAGTAGTTGAAGTAATGGATTGCTAACCTCTGGCCCTCTTACTTACGTGCACCTCTAAGGCCTATAGTTTTTCACTAAAAGAATTCTCTCTCGTCAGCTTACCCAAGATGAAACACAGTATATAGAAGAACAATAGGCTAACTCCTTATGAACCCAACTCAGATACACTTTGCTCTATTCTGATCGTTGTGCCATCATTGACCACTTATGTGCCAAAGTCGACCAATTGATTACTGAAGTTGAGATCAATACACACCAAGCCTTACTCCAACCTATAGGAATTTCATGTACTAAAGCTAACTTGCTGAGTGTCGAGGCTAAGGCCCCTATACGTTAAGTCCTTCTCTTTTAGCATAGTAAACAGCGGCATCCCTTATTCATATTGGCAATTCTAGATACTACCTATCTATAGCCACCGTATTGTGAACCTAACTCAATTGCCATACCTCAAGATTCACTAATACAAACTCATTAATAAGCTGCTACCTATCCATCACTTTTTCTAACATTGTACTATTTTTTCTTTTCATTATTTATCCTATTTATCCCTTATGTACATATAGGAATCCCTTTCTTCTTTATCCTTTTTTGTAACTTTCTTTATTTGTAATGTTACACTAAGGACTTACTATAGATAGTCCCTTTTCACTATAGGTGAAATATCTTACATTCTTCCCAAATATTGAATATACTTGTTCTTGTGAGATATTACTCTCCGAGTACAATCTGTTCACACTCTTATCTAATTATGCTAGGTAGCTTGAGATTAGTAATGGGTGGACCTTGACATTAGCTTATACATCATATCAAGCGAAGTATTGAGTCGTGTTGTGTTCGTTGACGAGTCACATCCTTTGAGCAACTTTACGTAAGCTGCTGTGTTTTCTAACTTCTTCACTTCGTCTTCTTTTTTATTATGAAAGACCCATTTGGTTACTATTTCCTACGATAAGTCCTAGTGATTATTGAGCTCTTAAACGCATTATATAATCTTGGTATTAGGGCATAAGGTTATAGTCAAAAGCTGCGTAGGATAGTTATTGCTAGTGTGTTTGTTCTATCGTACTTTCTTTCCCACTTTAAAAAAAAAAAACAAACAGAGCAAGTCTTATTTTACTATTTGAGTCATATTTCCTAAGTTTGTGACGATTTCCCTTGTAAGTAAAGTATTTACTAAAGCTTTATAGTAAGGATGTCGAATCTTAATGTTCAAGGAGAGATTTAATGATGTTAAGAGTGATGCTCATGGTCATGGTCGTGGTTATGTTACCTAACAAACCCCATGAACTACTGATGAGCAAATATAAGACCTTGCTATTATTATGGCCAATCTCGTTGTTTCCATACAAAGGATCATAGAGACTAGGCGTCAAGAAAGAGTTGTTGTTGAACAAGGTCGAGGAGTGAGAGAAAGGCTAAGAAGGTAGATAAACGAGCAATGAGTGCTATAACCAATTAGTATGATCCAAGCTCTACCCCAACATGCTGATGGAGTTGCTAAAAAGAGACTAGCAGTAGATAAAGTTAAGGAGTATGATGAGGAAGAGCCATATGATGGAGTTGAGGAACATAAGCTTAGAGCTCCTAGAGGAGTCGAGCATCTCAAGATGCAGATTCCAAGCTTTAATGGGTCTGGTAATGCTAATGACTACCTAGACTGAGAAGAGAAGATTGAGAAGATATTTGACTTTTATAATTACGAAGATATTGTTTATATTCGAGAGGCCACATTAGAATTTTCTCGATTTGCAGCAATGTGGTAGAGATGAAGAGAGTTCTGAAGAGCAAATTTACTCTAAAATACTATGAATAAGACACTTTCCAATGACTCCAAGATTGAGGTAAGGCAACAAATTAATAGATGAGTATGTCTAAGAATTCCAATTGCTGATGATTTGATGTGTTGCCGATGAACTCGAGACTTAAACTATAGCACGGTTCATTTTTGGGCTTCTAAAATTGGTAATATAGTAGAGTTATAGAAGCTTGGGACTTTAGATAGGGCCATCTGAGTAGCATAAAGGGTCAAAGGTAGAGGTAGAGCCAAATTAGCCAAATACTGAGTAGCTGACCAGGATTGCTAACTTAAAGTAGTATGCCAAATCGACTTAAGAATGACTAAGCACAAAATAGTTTTGAGGTAAACTACTAAAGATAGGTGTCAAGTCGACCAAATGATGGCCGGAGCAAGGGTAAGGTCGAAGAGGCTAAGGTCTAAAGGGACCAAGGTTAGAGCTCAAGGAAGAAAACCCGAAAGATCAAGTGTTTCAAATATCTCGACTATGGATACGTGGCTAGTCAATATCAAACCAATGTGTCATGAACATTAAGAGAGGTAAGCCCCAGTTTGAAGTAGAGAATGCTAGTAAAAGAGAGGACGAAGAGAGATTCAATCAAATGTTAGAAGGATTTCTAGAAGATCTTAATGCCGTGACCCCACTAGAAATAGGGGCTTAGTACTATTTCGTCGTTCAAAGATCTCTCAATACCTTTATTTCTAAAGAGGATCAACAGAAGGAAAACCTCTTCCATATGAATTGCCAAGTGAATGTAAAGTTTTATGCATTAATCATTGACGGAGGAAGCTGTACTAGTGTCATAATGTAAGGAGTAGTCAAGGCCCTAAAGTTGTCGAATTACCCGCATCCTAATTCGTACAAGATTCATTGGTTGAATGAGAAGGGAGGTCTACCTATTGTAGAGCAAGTTAGAGAGCCCATTACCATTTGTGGAAAATATAAGGATGAGGTGTTATGTGACATACTACCCGTGTGTGCTTCACATATATTGCTGGCTTACCCTGGTTATTTGGTTTGAGAGTATTGCATGATGGTATAAAAACACTTATATGTTCCAAAAGGACGGGAAGAAGCTTATACTGACCCCAATGAGCTCTAAAGAAGTGTAAGAGTTGCAAGAAAAGATTACTTGATCATTGCAATGGAAGTCCTAAGTGATTTCTCGTGCACAGTTTCCAGAGATGTCAAGATAGAAGAATATGTGCTCTTATTAGTAAGGAAGCTTTTAGAATTGTAAGAAACCAAAGGCTTACCTATCGAGGTGCAAATATTATTATAGGAGTATGCCGACCTCTTTCTTGTCAAGATGCTGAGAGGTTTACACCCTTAAGAGGCATTGAGCATTACATTGATCTTTAGCTTGGAATTGTTCTTCCAAACCAACTTACCTACAGGCTCAACCTCGAACAAATAGCTAAGCTGAAGAAACAAGTAGATGAGTTGATCGATCATAAATATGTCTGAAAAAGCATAAGCCCCTATACCATGCCAGTTGTCCTAGTGCTGAAGAAAGATGTCTCATAGAGAATGTGCATTTATAGCCAAACAATGAACAAAATCACTATTAAATACTTATATCCAATCTCATGGTTAGATGATATGCTCGACGAGTTGCATGGTGCTTGCATCTTTTCAAAGATTGATTTGAAGAGTGGCTACCATCAAATACAAATGAGACTAAGAGACGAATGGAAGATTGTCTTCAAAACAAAGGACAATCTATTCGAGTAGATGGTAATGCCGTTTGGTATAACAAATGCATCGGGCACCTTCATGCAACTCATGAACCATGTTTTAAGGACTTTGATTAGTACATGTGTAGTAGTCTACTTTGATGATATTTTAGTCTATAGTACAAAACTTATTTCTCATGTTGAGCACTTAAGATCTGTGTTTGATATCTTCCATACCGAGAAGTTATTTGACAATTTAAAGAAATTTATGTTATGTCAAAGCGAGGTTGTATTTCTTAGATGTTGTTTCTAAGGGAGGAATCAAAGTTGATGATGAGAAGGTTCGAGCTATCTTTGAGTGGCCAAAGCTGACTAATGCTACCGAAGTAAGGAGTTTTTATGGTCTACCTTCATTCTATCGAAGATTCATTCGAAACTTTAGTTCCACAACCGCCCTGCTAACCGAGCTAACTAGGAAGAACTCTAAATTCAAGTGGACTAAGAAGGCTTAAAAGAGTTTAATGAGATCTAGTTCAAGTTAACTTCCGCCTCAACTTTCATCTTAGTTAACTTTGAGAAATTTTTTGAACTAGAATGTGACACATCTAGAGTCGGCATTGGAGCTGTTCTTATGCATCGGCATTGGAGCTGTTCTTATGCAAGAGCATAGACCAATTGCTTATTTCAGCGAGAAGCTCAGAGGAGTTACCCTAAATTACTCTGCATATAATACGGAATTCTATGCCCTTATCCGAGTACTTCAAAAACGGCAACATTACTTATTGTCAAGAGAGTTTACTATCGAGAGAGTTCACTATCTATACAGACCATGTATCTCTTAAGCATCTTAGAGAACAATAGAAACTTTCTCGATGCCATGCAAAGTGGGTTGAATTCCTAGAAATTTTTTGCTATGTTATTTAATACAAGAATGGAAGTACAAATACGATGGCCAACACACTCTTTCGTCGACTTATCCTCATTACAATATTGCAAGGTAAGATACTTAGATTTAACACTTTACCTGATTAGTATGAGCATGATATGTATTTTGGGCCCTTAATGGCCAAGTGCAATGTTGAAGGAGTTATAGATGAGTTCTATTTAAGCTAAGTGTTTCTGATGAAAGGTAAACAAGTTTGTTTATCGAGTGGTTATGTTAGAGAGTTACTTGTTTCAAAAGCTCATGTTGGAAGTTTAGACGGCTACTTTGGTAAGAAGAGAATAGCTAAGATGCTGAAAGAACATTTCTAGTAGCTTAGGGTGACGAAGGACACATGCCAAATTCTTAAGAAGTGCGAGGTGTGTAAACATAAAAAGGGCAGAAAGGAGCGGTATGGATAGCACGCACCCCTGCCTTTACCTAAACGACCATGGACCAATCTAACCATAGATTTCATATTCAGCCTACTCTAAGCTCTAAGAAGGCATGACTCTATTATGGTAAAGGTCAATTAGTTCGGTAAGATGAGCTACTTAATCCCTTACCACAAAACCAATGATACATTATTTATTGCTAACCTTTTTTTTTTCTTTGCAAGAGATCGTGCAACTGTATGGAGTACCAAGGAGCATTAAATCTAATCATTACTCAAAGTTCACAAGCTTCTTCTAGAGAACCCTGTGGAAGAAGCTCAACACTAAGCCCATGTTTAATACTTCTTGCCAGCCATAGACAAACAACCAGACAAAAGGTGTAAACAAGACAATTGACAACTTCCTTTGAGCTACTGTTAAGAAGAATCTATATGATTGGGATTTATGCTTACTCATCATTGAGTTCGCTTACAATCGCTGAACTTACAGCTCAACATGAAGGTCACTATTTGAGGTCATCTATGGACTTAACCTGAACTTATCCTTAGATATGGTTATTAGCCTAACTTCCCAAAGAGAAAGTCAATCTTGCTTACAATAAACTAAGGACTTCTAGAAGTTATATCATAAGGTTACAGCACAACTGGCCATGACTATTGCCCAACAAAAGGAATAAGGAAGCTAAGGAAAGAGGCGAGTTGTTTATAGCTTTGGAGACCTTATTTAGATCTACCTCAGTAAAGAACGCTTCCTAGGAAAAAGGAAGAACAAGCTATACCCTAAGTTAGATGGACCTTTTAGGATCCCTAGACATGTCAATGACAATGCATACAAACTTAAGTTACCCGAAGTATACAACATGTCTCCTACTTTCAATGTTGCCGACCTAATGCCTTATGTATCAGATGATGAAGAAGACCAAGATTTGGGGGCAAATCTTCAATAACCCTAAGGAACTAATGAATCATTGACTTTTGGCTATCTTACTTGTACGTAGCTCCAAGGCTTTCAATCTCTCCATAAAAAAATTCTCTCTCATCAGTCTACTAAAGACAAAACACAGTATACAAAAGAACAGTGGGCGAACTCCTTAAGAACCCAGCTCAAATACACCCTGCTCTATTTTGATCCTTATGTCGTCACCAACCACTCATGTGCCAAAGATGAGGTCAATACATACCAAGCCTTGCTCTAACCTATATGCCAAGGCTAACCTACCGAGTATTGAAGCCAAGGCCCCTATATGTTGGGTACTTCTCTGTTGGCCTATTGAACAACGACATCCCTTATTCATTACAACAATTCCAGATACTAACCATCTGCAGCCTCCATATCCTAAACTTAGGTCAGCTACCACGCCTCAAGATTCACTAGTATAAACCCATTGATAAGCTGTTACTTATCCATCACTTTTTCAGACATTGTACTATTTTTTCTTTTCGTCATTTGTCTTATTTACCCCTTATGTACATACTAAGAATCCCTTTTTTCTTTATCCTTTTTGTAATTTTCCTTATTTATAACGTTGCCCTAAGGACGTACTATAAATAGTCCCTTTTCACTATAGCTGGAATATCTTACATTTCTCTTAGATATTAAATATACTTGTTCTTATGAGATATTCCTCTTTAAGTACAATCTCTTCACACTCTTATCTAATCTTGTCGAGTATCTTGAGATTAGTAACAGGTGGACCTTGACATTAGCTTGTGCGTCATATTAAGCAAAGTATTGAGTTGTATTGCGTTCATTGGTAAGTCACATCCTTCATGTAGCTTTATGTAAGCTACTGTGTTTTCTAACTTCTTCTCTTCATTTTCTTCTTTATTATGAAGGACCCATTTGGTTACTATTCCCTACGATAAGCCCTAATAATTACTGAGCTCCTAGGCATATCATGTAGTCCTTGTAACATTAGCATGGTTGGCTCTAAATGTTGAATTAGAGCTTGACCTACTTTGTATGTTAGACTTAGAAGCATTATATGAGATGTGAGACATGGACAAACATACCCTAGCTAATTATCTTTAGAGGTTCAACATCACTTATTATTGCCTAGTGAGAAAGTGATCCTTTAAGCAATGTGTTGTCATCCTTTGTACAGCAAAACACATAAGGAAAGGTACACTAGCTCTGAAATTAATGCTAAAATGGGAAGGTCCTTTCATAGTGGAAGAAGTCCATTAAAGTAGGTACTGCAGGTTACGAAACCTAGAACTAATGCAATAACTACTCCCATTAATTTTCAATACATCAAAAAATTCCATTTGTAATCTTCTTTGAAGACTTAATGAAACTGCCCCAATTTCCTATATGTTGTTTCTATTTCCTTTTTCTCTTTACTCTTGCTATTTTTATTTGTTAATTACAAGATCAAAGCGATTTCAGTTGTCTAGATCGAAGTGATTTTAGCTATCTGGATCAAAGCGATCCTGCAGTAAGCTTAGTAGCTGTAACACCTTAATGCAGACTCTAGGGCCAAAGCAACCTCATTTGTCAAAGGTCGAAGCAACCTTCTCACATTAGCTACAATTGCTTAATAGAGAGCTCATCCCTAAGCATGTAGACAGCACAATGCCCTTTCGTAACACCCAATCATAAGGTTGGAGCAATCTCAACTATGTAGATTGAAGTGATCCCACTATAGGCTTGGTTGCCATAACACCTTAATGTAGATTTTGGGATTAAAGCAACCTCATATGTGAAAAGGTTAAAGCAACCTTCTTATAGTAGCTACAGTTGCTTAAGTAGAGGGCTCACTACCCAAGCATGCAAGGGGTGCACTACCTTTCTACATTATACGAATCATAAGATTGAAGTGATCTCAACTATGATGGATCGAAGCAATCCCATAGCAAGTTTAGTAGTCATAATGCCTTTATTAATTAAAGCAACTCGAACCACAAAAATACGAGTGATTCATACATAATAGCCGCTATTGCTCATAAGTGTATCATATGTGAATTATACTTTGAGGGGATTGAGTGCAAAGGTCCCATAAACTTGCAAAGCAACTTCCATAGATATGCTCTTTAGCAATAAAGATGTTGACCATTGTTTAAGCATAAACAATAAACGAGCACATATTTTGTTAAGAGAGTCATAAAGCTAAGGCAGTCAATCAAATGAATCATCAAATGGTATTACTCATCAGTTGAAAGAAGAATAAAAAAAGGAATAGTATAAAAAAAATTTAGGGACCAAGATCCTACTCTATAATTGCTTCAACATCTATCTTGCCAATCATTCTATCTATGTCATTATCAAAGGCCTTAGCTTCCTTTTCATGTGTTGCTATCTCATCCTTCAAAGCTTCAATTTTTCATTTAATCTTCTCTTAATCCTTCAAAAGGGGACAATAGTCCACTAACTTATAGGCCTTCATTGCCATAAGTGCTGGGCTTGGTATACGGAAAAATAATTGTTGTGTACCATCATACACATCCACAATTGACATTAGGTCCGCCTTAGACAAGTCTTTCCATGAGCAACTCATATGCATCATTGTTTTGCCTAACGTCGTCAAGATAATGTGATATAAATGCAACTAAGCAAATGCTAAGTCTACCTAGGACTCCCCATCCAAAGCATATAGATGCTTTAAGGGTGGAATAAGATGTGGTGCTACATTGAACCCATGAAAATTTTTCTTTTTCCTTTGAATCTACATTGATCAATGGAGTTGCTTCCTTATCCTAGCAAGATAGGTTAGCAACTAAGGAATAAGATTGATCGATAGAAGCAATAAAAGGGGGAACATAGGGAAAAACTATCATTTGACATGAAAAACCCTCATCATAACTAACCATACATAGCAATGCGTTGGCATGAGTCTAAACACTGGTATTTGATTCTAGATTTGGAACTTAAGCCATAATAATGATAGTAGTGTTAATCTCACTAATTATGTCTATTTCTTCACCAGTCTTCTCCATCTCATAGCAATCCACTATATCATATGAATTTGCATCATTATTTGCACGATCACAAGCTATGAGAGTTCTATCATTATCAATTGACTCCTAATCATCATCTTCTTTACCTTGTGGGATCAGACCTTTAAATAAAGACATCCCTTCTTCATGCCATAAATGGTCCTGGATAATATCCTAATAAAAATAAAAAAAATAATGTGTAATATCAAAAAGAAAAGTCTTGAAGAAACAAATTCTTAGATTAATAACCCTCACCTATTGGATGAATTTCTTTTTCAAATCATTGCAATTAGGTAGAGATGGAGAAGGGTGCTTTAAGGCTTTTACCCTTATCTCAACCTATTTAGAAGAGTCTAGCTCCTTACTAACATGATTAGCATTCTTCATACTCTAAGATCCTTTATATATGTTCGACTTTAGAACTTAAAGATAAAACTAATCTCTATAAACATTCACCTCTATAATTGGAAGCAAAAGCATAGGCCTCAAATCCCCTCAAACAAGCTACCTAGTATAATGAACAACTAAGGGAGATGACCTCATGTTGACCATAAGAGGGAAACTAAACCAATCAACCTTAGGATGTAGGGTCTTGATGTCTATAAGTGATATCCACTGGTAATAAGACTTAAAATCTGCAACTAGATTTATCCCAAAGGGAATGCCTCGATCAAACCTAATGAGGATCAAGGACAGCTTATGTGCTCTCGAGCCCAAAGGCTTTCTCAGATGGTTTGCCAAGCTATTCAAAGTGAGTTAAGCATCGAGGAGTAGTGTTCACCCAGTCCAATCTACCAAGCTACTTTACTCTCCACACCATCTAAGAGACTGCCAAGATGATAAACTAACATTCTAAACTAATCCTTTTGCAATACACCAGCTAAGCACCTCTACAATACTGAGGCTGAGTTAACAACTATTAGGAGCCAACCATTTGAGGCTAATTCCGAGTATGAGTCATCCTTAAGTCAATCCTTATCCAATCTCAACAATTAGAGCTGCTGAACTACTGATGCTGACTAAACCTAATCAAAGCCTACCCCTACATAGCTCGTAGCATTATTGGGACCACATAATGAGTAAAATTACAAATGTATTGCCCTTTTTGACATCAGTACTATCCTTTTTGTAAATTATTCCCCCTTTTTTCTAACTAGTAAAAATTCTTTTTTTATAATTTCCTGTAACCTAGGACTTACCTTCATTAGGTACTATCAATACTTGCAAATTATAATAGTTGTGTGATCATCATACAGATAATACACTGAACTTTTACTCCCTTTTAAGTTAAGTGTCCTTACTTTTCAGCTACTCTTATCTAGCCCATTTGAGCGTAGATTAGTGACGAATGACCTTCGACCATACTTATGCGTCATATTAAGTGTGACTTGAGCCCGTGTAAGGCGTTGGTACATCGTATCCATGATCGGTGCACAGGAATCCCTACTCAACCTTCGACTATCATTTACTCTTCGAGCCATCTCGTGACCCAAACCTACCCTTTTGGTTATGTATGATATTGGTTCCATGTGTTCATCCATAGAATCCGCATCAAAACCCAAATTTTTGTATTACCTTATGTAGAGAATACACTATAACACCTAGCTCAAGGAAGTTATTGCTTAAGCCCTTGACATAAACTAATGAAAGAAGACCACTTAGGATACACGATAAAGGAAAACTGATCACCCTATAAGCTAGGTAGGTAATACCTACTACATGACTGTTAGCCATTAATTTTCTCCATATAGGGACCGAATGTGAACTTATTAGCAAAGCCAATGAGATTAACTAAGGGGCATTCATATTGTCTTTCAACGCAAGCCTATGATTGTAGTTGAATTGAGTAAGGCCTTGTGTTCATATTAGGAGGAAAAATGGCTCTTGAATCTCTTACAAAAGAAAAGCTGAAGAAAGACAACATCTACATAGCATAGCATTGTTGTGTTGGCTAATAGAGCATATAGAGGCATGATGATATATGTCCAAGTGATGATATAAGGAACCTAGATAAAGGGGTACTTAGTTAAAGCATTCCCCTCAAGACATATGGATTGTCAATGGATAAAGATGTACCCTAAGGTTGGAGCAAATTCTCCCCATGAAGTTATGAATGTATGAGTCTATGTACTCTACCTAGCCCTTATAGCTCACTAGATCTTGACGTCCTCCATTTTCACAAAATTAAAGCATGAAATCATAGCAATGGCATAAAAAATCCTAGCCTCATGCAATAATGGAGCATAGTGCTCATACCTTGTAATGTATTGCACCCATGAGAACCATCTATCCATCGTTTTCTTTGGAAATGTAAGCTTAACATGAGATAAGGGCAACTCATTCCTCTCATTCCAAAAACAAAGTATAAATTCACCCTTTAGTAACAGCTTAGGCTCCAAATGCGCTTTTGGAGAGATGAACTTAAGGGAGCCATTAGTAAGGGTTGTTATGGTTATGCGTTTCTCTTGAGAGCTAACTTGAATCCAAAAAGAATCTCCTTTAATCATGTCATCAGTCTAGTCATTGCTAGGAGATGGAATCTTTGGTATTCAACATCCATTATAGGCCAATAGCTCTCTTTGGTAAGCAACTCCAATGGAACTAAGTTGGCTGCTCTTGGACTTAGCCATAAATAATGACATGGGAATCCGGGAAAACACTTAATGTTAACCATGGGCTCGTCAGAAATCAGGAATCTACAGTAACATCTAAGGTTAATTGAGAACTTGAGTAAATGATTAGATCCTAGGAATTTGGATTGACAGTTGAAGTCGGTCCTGGTCCATATGCATAGTAAAGCCTAACCTTGAAATGAAATGGCGAAGTCTTACCTTGCAGCAAAGAAGAAAAAAGAAAAAGAGAATTATTATTATATAAACAAAAGGAAAATAAACTATAGCCATTAATCCAATTGGAGACAACACCCATGCCACTAATCTATAAATACCGAGAATTGAACACCTTGTAAGGGATAATCCGAGGCAAACTCTTATTCTACCGCCCATAAACATTCCAAACGTTACACCAAGAGGTTCAAGCATTTCTATCGCCATAAATGACAATATTTAAAAAAAAAAAAAAAACACTTTAGCATTTTATTATTGCTCCATTCCAAATCTAAAGTTACAAGACGATAGCTACATTTCACGTGTTGGAGTCATGCAACAGACCGAAAGAAAAAAAAGGGCATTCCATGAAGTAAGGCTACGTTGTTTAAGTCAAGAAATCAACAAACAAAAGAGATCAATAGTTAATCCAATCATGCCAATTTTTTTTTTCTTCAAAAAAAGGAGGAGCAAGTTTTTTTTTTTTTTTTTTTGTAGCACATCAATATACATGTATTAGCCTATATGTTTCAATTTCTTCAAGAGCGACACATAAAAAAAAGGGAGAAAAGAAGGTATGGGCTCATATAAAAAATTTAAAAAAAAATCCAAACGAGATATGGAAAAAGAAACTAAGCATCGTTTTCTTGCTATAAACATGATTAGCTGGAGGAGTGAAGGCTAGTTGTCATCCAAAATAACTATAAAGAAAAGAAAAGATTGAAAATATTTGGTGTATGGAAGGAAAGGCAAGTCGATCATTGATGACAACAATGAAAGCAAAAAAAAATTTTTTTTTTTTTGCTGATCATAGAGTAGAAGTAGCAATTAGATGGAAAAGGAGATAACATCTGTAAACTTGGAAAAGCATTTTCTTTATGTGTAGTTGAGAGTAAACATTAAGGAGAAGAAGAGTCAAAGACTTATAACGACAGATGTTGAAAAAAAAAAAAAATACACAGTGAGAGAAACCACAAAAATTGAACCTGATGTAGTCTGATTGAGGTCAGCGTGCTCCCAACTTGATTGTAGACGGAACCGTGCATTGAATTGTTTGGTGTAGTACTTGTGACGAGATTGGAAAAAAAGTAACGATATGAAGATTAAGCTAAAAAGAGAATAGTTATGCTGATGCATTTATTACGAATCGAAATTCTATTGTTGGTCGTATTACTGTTGATGCAGTGAACTATCGATCTTGCTGCTATGACTACTTTTTTGTGCTCTGGATAATATAACTTATTGCATATGGTCATGAAGGAATTAATTCTTGCAAGTAAAAGACACAAGCGGTCCAACTAAGGGAAAAAAAAAAAAAACTGAAAAAGAAACCAGTTCGAGATTATGATTCACGAGCAAGGATGGCTGAGTAGCGCATTGCCGATATATGGGATCACTGATTTAGTCAATAACAGGATTGTAGTACGTAACTATGGTTCACCAAGCTGTTGACGAATAAAATTTCATATGCTTTCTAAGGATGTCCTGATAGTGAAGAAGAAGAAATTAGGACAGGAATAAGGATTGAAGAAAAGAAAATAATAAAAGAAAAAGAAAAAACTGAAGGATGAACTTACCACCGAAATTCCTTCTTGTTGCTACGAGTGAAGAAGAAGAAGTATGAGATGAAGATATCTTTATAAGTAGCAAGGAGTAGTGGTTGCGATATGTGTATACAGCTAACGATGGAAAATTTAAACCAAGATTTAACAAATTTGGATGACAATGTTAATATTCTTTGATACAAGATGATAAATAACGATATTTGGTCTGTTTGCATGGGATTTAATGAAGTAGATTTCAAAAAGATTCAATGCAGATTTTTTCTATTGCCGCAGATTCATTCTCATCCAGGGAAAGGGAATAGTGGTAACACGTCTTGAAGACGCGACTCCTGTGTGACAAAATAAAAGAGCGCATGTGCGTTTGCAGCAAGGATTGAACGTGCGACCTTAGTCCTAAGCCATGCACCTTCTACTTACTAACGTACTGAAATCTTCCCAACCTTTTATTCCGCAAGATCAATCTAAAGGCTTCCAACATTTATGAAAGGTATTTAAAAAAACTGTAACGTACCTTGACGGCATTGTCCCTATAACCCTAAGCTATCTCCATTGATTGGTGTATATGAGATACATATGACATCTATATTCTAGAAGCTCCAAATTTCTGCATATGATCAAATGGCTTCATCTACTCTACAAAAGCCTCATGGAAAGAAGAATGTTGTTAAGAAAAACCAAATCATTGATCTTATGCCATGAATGGAACATAGAATTCTAAAGGCAACTGAATAATAGTAAGTAATCGTAAAGAAGCATCTATTCCATCAATATTGCAAGAGATCTAGTAGTAAAGTCAATATCCGATACGTCCACATGACAATTGGAGGAACATCAAGAAATGCCCAAATCCTCCCTTCGACTTTGTCCAAGGAAATTTTGGTCAATGCCAAAATGTCAAAGGTCCCTTTAGTAATTGAGATTTTATCCTAATTTAATGCTATAGACTAATATCTTCAACTATAACTAGGAAATCAACCCGATTGAAGATGTTTTGGCTAGATCTATCTTAGCAAGCTTAGAACAAAATTCGCTTAATTGGATATTTTGCTTTCGGTTTTATTTAATTATCTCGAGTGCCAAAACATAAGTCTTGGAAACAGCTTTTTTGAGCTCATTTGCGCTTCATTTGGCTTTAATGGGACTTAAGGGAGTTTATATGTACTCTAGGCTTATTTACAACAATAATGGACTTCCATTAACTGTCATAAGCTTTTGTGTAAACCTAAGTCTACAAAGGCTAAAGGAAAGGATAAGCTTTAATAATAAAACTTAATCTCGGTCATCTATCTTAGACTCACTACAAGAAATTTAAGACATTTATTAGACATTACTAATAAAAGTTATAAAATTTTACAAAAACTTTTCTATAACGTACTAATAGACATTATAAAAATTGATAAATGTTAAAAAAATGTGTCACAAAAAATAATATGTAATGTTTGAAAGATAAATTTCATAAAAGATGTAAACATTACAAATACTATAAGATTTAGTAACATTTAAACGTTACTAATGGGGAACTATTACCAATGTTTAAACGTTACTAAAATATAATGGGATAAAGTTACTAAAAGTATCCAAACTTTCATATTTATTTCATTTTAGTATTTAAACTTTAAACTTATTCATTTTAATACCATAATTTTTTAAATGAGATAAATTAGTATATTTATTATAATGACCATTATAAAGAATACTTATTTATTTCACTTTAAAAAGTTGAAGTATCAAAATAAAATAAAAAATAAAGTTCAAGCACTAAAATAGAAATAAAATGAAAGTTGTACTTATATTATTATTCTAATATTTTACAATAACGGTCGTTATAACGGAGATACTAATTTGTCTTACTTAAAAAGTTGAGGTACTAAAATAAATGAGTTTAAAGTTTATGTATTAAAATAAAAAATATAAAAATTCAAGTACTCGTGTTGGCTTTATCCCAAAATATAATTGTGTATATGATATTATTATTAAAACATGACAAAAAAAAATATGTTTATTTACGTTTAAATGTCACAAAAAGATTGCATATAGTGATCATTACAAAATATTTATATGTAGTGACGTTTAAACGTCACTTACAAGTCACTACTAGTCATGTTTTCACATTAATAAACCATAATCATATATTTGATATATTTTCTTGAAATGTCACTCATAAGTAACTGTTAACTGCATAATGTTATTAATTATAACCATATAGCATATCTAATATAATAAAACATTATTAATAGATATTTTCCATTTTGCTTAAACGTCATGGAATATGGATACATATCACCCTAAATAATTAAATTGTTATATCTAACTATTATTATTAGTATGTATAACTAAATAAATTATGATAACTTAAAATTGATATGATAATAATGTTTACACAGAAAATTTTTTAAGCTGTACAAAATATCATAAGACTCGTTGTTCAAACTCAATAATTTGTTCTCAAGTATCGAAAAAATAAATTCAAATTATTTTTCTACACTATATCACGATTGCTATAAAAAACTAGCTATAATGGTCTAACATTGTTTTCATTTTCATTGCTTGCGTTTTCCCTTTCATTATCATCTTCACGGCTAAGTGGTTTAGCTACTTAAATCTGACAGATTCAAGTCTTCCCAAAAATGTACTATAAATTAGGTAAAATTTTAATATAAAGTTAAAGTTCGAAGAGAGAGTTCTAAAGCTTGTTTCTTGAAGTAAAGAATATAAGATATTTAATTTAATAAAATGTAGTTTTATTGGTATTGATTATTGTTTATTAAAAACTCAAAATAGAAGGAGATATAACAAGGTCTAAACTATTTGAATTATAAGAGTAATAACATAGAGATAAATCATATGTAAATTACTTATACAACCATTATATATATATATATATAATGTATTCGATATGCCCATATAATAGTATAAAACCTAAAATTTAGTTGTACCTAAAATCATTAGAATCACTTAAGATATATTTGTTATATTAGGATAATTTATCAATTTAGGCGTGGCAAGGAGAGTTAAATCTTGGAATTTGCAACAAGTAGGAGGCGTTAAGCAACCAACTAACAAATTGAAATGCATATTTGTCAAACTCGAATTTTGATTTTCCTTTTTTCCTAATCTAATTTATACTAAGCTAGTCCATGTAGTATAAGTTTCCTAACCAGGTTAGAAAAGAAGTTTGAGTTTACAAAAAAAAAAAAGGGCATTTGGAAAAACATAAAGTTGCCACCTAATTGGGTTAGGAAAAAAATAAAATTAAAGACCATGATGCTAGAAAACCTAAACGTGTTATATTTCACAACATATTAATATATTTTATATTATTATGTAAATCACATAAATAACATTTAAAGTTATAAATTAATGTCACAACATGGTGTAATATCATATAAATCACATAAATTACAAAGTAAATTTGCATCAAAGAATCAATTAAATAAGAACATGCAAGGGATTAATACAGGCAATAGCTTATTGCCATCTAGGTTCTTAAACATTTCATCTAAATGCCCAAGTACGTCCACTAATTGATATTGATACCTCATTTTTACCTCCTATTTTTAGAAAATAAGAAAAATCTATAAAATTATAAAACCTTGAAAAAATCCATAAAGAAAAATTGAGGAAAGGTAAAAGGAAAATAAGGTTTTAATTTATTTGGGCGAAGATGGATTTTTGAAGCCTAATATGTATATTAATTTGATAAACCTGAGTTTCTAAATAAAATAAGCTCTATTTTTTTTTTGAAAAAATTCTAGTTAAGCATGGTCAAATCCATTTTAAAGACATGAAAAGGGATAATCTAAACAAAATACAAGTTCAAATCATGCTTCATTTGAACTTAAATTGCTCAAGCTATGCGATTTTAAAAATTTTGAATTAATTAGACTAAAACTTGAGTTTTTATTAAATTTCAACATATTTCAAACTCTGAAATCTATAGATTATGCATATAAGGCTTGTTTTGCCCAATTTTGAATAATAGTGGTTTATGATTAGTTTTTAACCCATGTTTCATCATAGATAATTTTAGCTAGTTAAGTTAGTTTAGGTTAAACATTTTTATTCAATAAACAAATAGGATAAGTTTGTTGGTGCAGTAGATATGATGTTAAAGTAACAAGTTAAGTATATTTTATTTTTATTAATTTTTTTGGGAAATAGAAGAAACCAGGATGTCACGTGCCATCATCTTCTTCACCAGACATGTAGGAGCACATATCACGGGGCGATTTAGAAGGGCCCAAAATCATGAGGTTCGTTTAAGCCTAAGAGGAAATAATCCAGAATATTCTAGAAGATCTAGAAGGTTTCAGAATAGGTGGGAGGTAAGGTAGATAGATGCATTTAATATAAAGGTAGGTAAGATTCATTTGTAACCGTTAGATCGAATTGATCTTAGCCCTCCATCTTGATAGGCCTCTTGTATATATAGGGGAGATCCCTTCAGTTGTATCATCAAGTTATTTCAAGTTAATACTATTTACATCAGAGTTTCTCTCTTTATATTTTCTCTCTCTAAACATTGTGAGTTGATATTAGCTGATTTAGCTTTCCTTAGTGTGGTCAGGAACGTTGAGTGCCGCATGAGTTCGAGTAAGGGAATCTACCCGTGATAAGTGGTATCAGAGCCAAGTAAGGAGACTTTGTGTAGAGAAGATGTCCTCTAGAGGAGACAACAACATTTTGACGGTCGAAGAGTTAGGTAATCAAGAGGACCGCAAAGTTACCAAGTAGAGGGCTAGGTTTCGGGACTTGCTGAACTCCCTCCTTAATAAGATGGATAGAGCGGAGTTGAGCATTGTGAAGCAAAGGAACAATTCAATGAATCACAAGGTAGCTTTGAAGAGATGGAGGAAGAACTTCAAGGCGAGTTGCAAGGAGCATTGAATCAAGCCATTTAGGAGCTGAAGCAGTGTGATGAGACAATTGAAGGGAAGAATGAAGTACTCCAAGCTCGAGTTATTGCTTTAGAAACTAAGGAGGAGGGTTATGAAGCCAAGATGGATGCTGTAATGATGGCCATGCGCCAAGAGATTGAAGAACTTAAGAACCAACTAGCAGCATGTTGGACGGTAGTGGCAAATTGAGTGACCATCTAGTCTACTCATAAGATCGATGTACCCAAGCCCGAACCTTTCAATGGGATACGATCCGCTCGGGAGGTAAACAACTTCTTCTGGGGAATAGAACAATATTTTAATGCTATAAGAATCTTGAATGACCTCGAAAAGGTATGCACTGCTGCTATGTATTTGAAAGATTCTGCTATGGTATGGTGGCGTAGGAGGGCAAACGAAATCAATACTTGGGCTAGCTTTGTACATGAAATCAAGGGGCGATTTTCTCCTTAAAATACTACTAAAGAAGCAAAGGTGAAGTTGCGTCACCTAACTCATAAAGGTAACATCAAGCAATATGTGAAGGAATTCTCAAAACTAATGCTAGAGATCCCAAACCTTACCCAGGATGATGCTTTAGTGATGTTTTTAGATGGTCTGGAACCTTGGGCAAAGTTAGAGCTAAATCGAAGAGGAATAGAAGACATTTTTAAGGCCATAGCAGTTGCTGAAGGCCTAATGGAGTTTAAGAAGACAGAACATAAGACCCTAATGGGAAGGTGGAAAGGGGGCAGTTGAGAAGGAAAGAAATGGGAGTTCTTCACGAAGGAAGCCTAAGATGGAAGAGAAAAATAATGATCGGAGAAGGACTCGTGAAGGAAAAGATGGGGAACGATGGAAGCTTCGAGAATTGAAGTGCTATTTTTGCAATGGGCCCCATTATGCTAGGGAATGCCCAAAGAAAGATTGATTGGCAGCAATTATGGCAGATGAAAGCTCCGATAAAGGGGATGAGGCCAAACTAGGTTTGGTACGACTACTTAGTGCTATGAAGATGTAGGAGAAGCGAAAGGGGTTGATGTACACTGAGGTAATAGTTGCTGGCAAGAAGTTAAATGCCCTTATTGATACAGGGGCATCTCATCTGTTCATCTCCGATGTAGCAGCAAGTAAGATTGGAATGGAAGTGGAGAAAACCAAGACATGGCTCAAGACAGTAAACTCAAAGTAAGTCCTTACTATTGGAATTGCTAGGGAGATAGAGCTCCATATGGGAGGGTGGAAAGGGAAAGAAACCATCGAAGTAGTATCTATGGATGACTTCGAATTTGTGATTGGGATGGAATTCTAGACCATAGTGAAGCACTTATTGTTCCTTATGAAAACTGTATATGTATATTCAAGACCAACTCTCAATGTGTGGTGCCTGTTACAAGGAAAGCTAGTCAAGCCACAAAATTCTTTTCCGCTATGCAACTAGCGAAGGGCCTAAAGAAGAATAAAGTTACGTACATAGATACATTGAAGGGGGAAGAAGAGATGGGGAGTCAAGAGATAATTCCACATTGAGTGGGGGAGTTGCTAGAAGAATTCAAAGACATTATGCCTAAAGAGTTGCCAAAGAAGCTACCACCAAGAAGGGAAGTGGATCATGCGATTAAGCTAAGACTAGGTACAAAGGCCCTTGTTACAATTCCTTATCGCATGTCCCCAAAAGAGTTAAAAGAATTAAGGCGACAATTGCAAGAGTTGTTGGAAGCTAGATTCATCCAACCGTCAAAGGCACCTTTTGGAGCTCCAGTTCTCTTCCAGAAGAAAAACGATGGGTCCCTCTAAGTGTGTATTGACTATAGGGCCTTGAATAAGGTTACTGAAAAAAAATAAGTACCCTATCCTTTGGTATCAGACTTGTTTGGTCAATGGGGAGAGGCAAGATATTTTTCAAAACTGGATCTACGATTGAGATATCATCAAGTACGGATAACAGATGGAGATGAGTCCAAAACCACTGGCATTACAAGGTACGGTGCATTTGACTTTCTTGTTATGCCATTTGGGCTCATGAATGCCCCAGCTACTTTTTATAGTCTTATGAATAGGGTATTAGCACCATTCTTAGATCATTTTGTTGTGGTTTACTTAGATGGCATCATGATTTATAGCATGTCTATGGAAGAGCACCTATAACATCTTCATACAGTTTGCTTAGCCTTAAGGGAAAACGAGTCATATGGAAAGCTGGAGAAATGTGCCTTTGCAAAGGAAGAAGTGACCTTCTTAGGGCATGTAGTAGGAAAGGGGAAGATCAAAATGGATGAAGAGAATATACAAACCATTCGAGAATGGAAAGAACTTACTAAGCCCACCGAATTGAAGTCATTTCTTGGCTTAGTAAATTATTACAGAAGTTTCAGATGTGGATACTCTCGAATGGCTACCTCCTTAACGGATTTACTTGAAAAAGATGTCCTATGGGTATAGAGGGAAGATCGATAGAAGGCATTTGATGTAAGCCCTAAAGTTAAGGTAAGAGACTATAGGATTAAACTTAGAGCACAAGGTTTAGGATGATCAGTTAAAAGATCCAATCAATCTCGAATTATAAACTATGGAGAGAAATATTAGTAAAAATGACCCTGTAAACTTAAATTTAAGAAAATAAGTAATAAAATAGGAGACTACAAAATTTACAAATTTTAAGTATAATGATTGTTAATTATCGAAAAGGCGAAAAGTATAAGTTAATACCTAATAAATTACCAAAGATAGATTATATGTATACTAAAAATCATAGAATGACCTAAATAATAATTAGGAATGTTTACATGTATTTATGTGTAGATAAAAATACGCGAAATTACTTAAATTGGCCAAAAACTTAGTAAATAATTAAAGAAAATTATTAAATTAATTAAGAAAAATCAGAAGAGTGTGGATTTATGCAATTATGGTCATGGCAGGTCAGAATCTGGAAAAGAAAAATTAACCAATTAGAATTAAGTAACACAAAAGCCAAAAATTAAGGAAATGAGGCAATGTCATGTTTAATTAATACATATTAATTACCCAAAATGTCTATAAATAGGGAAAAATTTCAGAAAGCTCCTTTAGACAGTTGAGTATTAAAGAAAAATAGGAAACTTAAAAAATTCGATAGAAAATCCAGAAAAAAAAGAAAGAAAAGGAAACTGTGCAAATTCGGCTAGTGAACCAAACCTATACCTCACCACCACGTGGAACCGAGCCACCACCACCACACCACTTCAGCCCCATCGTCTAGGCCAGCTGACGCACTTGGACCGGATTTGGACGGCCAAAAAGCATCGAGCTGGTAAGTCCCTTAATTGACCCAATTTTGAATAATTTTGTAAAATTAGTTATTTTGCCCAGAAAATTATGAAACTTGTTATTTTGAGGTTTTATTGTATGTAGATTTAAGGAAAAATAGTGATTTAGTTTAATTACATCTAAAAATATAGGGTTCTTAACAAATTAATCAAAACTGAGCATGATTAGAACGACAAATAAATAGGCTTAGGAGTATAGTTTGGAGCTCAATTTTTTTTTCTGTAAAATGCTTATGTGATATAAAATAGTGCTATGAAGCCTTTTTTTAAAAATTAATTTTCAAAATTTTTAAGTTAATTTTAAGCCCTAAAATGATGAAAAAATTAGGTAATTTTGGATTAATTAGGTGATTAAGATACTAATTACTGATGTAGATAGTAATTAGATGTTAGGGATGTTAATCTCTGATGTGGAACCCTAATCCTAGCCTTTGGAGTATTAAGTATAGTTAATTTAGGAAATTAGGTAGTTATTGTAAGAAATTAGTAATAGTGGAATTGAAAATTAATAAATCTAAAAAATTAGGGTTATTTAGATAATATTAGAATAAAAATCAGAATAATACTAAATCTGAATTAAGATTGAATTTTAGGTAATTGTATAAAAATGTAAGATTTTCTCACATTGAGGATAAATCCGATACCCAAATTAGGAATAACGTGTACCGAATAGTTTAGAATATTGCATTAAGACCCAATAAGATATTTGACTACTCGAGCTTAATGTGATTAAGTTCACATTAGGATTCGATCATATTTAGGACTTAGGAATCAAATCTAAAATAAAATTTAGGGTGTGAACCTCGAAATAGAGTAGAAAGAATTATTAGTATATAATAGGTATACATGGAAAACAAAGTTAAATTATAACTTAGAATATGAATCCGTAAAATATAAATACTAAAAAGGCCTCTTTGTATTATAGAACACCTAGAGACGAATCGACTTACAACTAAGTGATCGAGCGATTGAGAAATTCTAAGTAAGTTGGGTTATTACTTATTATAATAGAATACTAGTTTTATGGTACTCAGAGACTTAGGCTTGTATATGGTTGTGATTGTAAGTAGTTTACACATGTGTTTGATGTATCTGAATTCGTGCTGAATTTGTAATGTGAGTGATTTTGTGATTGATTGAATTGATGTGAAATTGTTTGGAAACCCTAAATGAAATTTAATCTCATTCGACCCTAATAACCAAAAGCGTCATACATTGCATCTCGTTAGGGGATCATAGGATTCTCCAACCAAACACCGACCCCTTCGAAATGGATAGCACAGGATTGCAAAATTGTCTCTTCTTCATCCTTAGTTGAACTAAGTGATAGGAGAGGAGGTTGCGGCGAGGGTGAAGTCAATGGTTCGAAAGTAGTCGCGGGAGGAGCGAGGTCTCCATTGCACAAGCCTGGGTTTGGTTGTGAGCTACTGCATAACATGGAAACTCCTCAACCCAGATTGGAGCGGGTGAAATTTCTCTGATTTCACAATGGATCGGACTACGTTATGCGATGACACTTGCATTACATGAAAATAATTACTTGATAATCCTGTTTATGCTTGTATGCATTCATGAGTCTCCAATTCAACTTACTGAGCTGTAGTTGCTCATACCCTTATAGATCCTTTTGCAGGTCCTAATTTCTGAACACTTCAAGTACTATGCCACCCTACAATTATCCAGAGGTTAGTCTGTTTTGAAGTTGGGGGTGTGGGGATCAAGTTACTTAGTATAATGTGTAACTAGAGTGACCTTGTAGTTAAAGATGAAAGACCGATAATTATTATGTAAATTAGTGAATAGTTTTGAATATGTAGAATTTCTTAGGAAGTTCTGTGGACTTATATATAATTATACATGTTTATTAGAAATTTGTAATATTTATCATAATTATAGTTCAACTTTTAATCAGACTGTTTACTTCAAAGTGAGGAGTCGTCGATACCTTGTGTAAATCGTGTCTATGGTAGGTACTATGAGGCCAGTTACTATCACAGAATGGTTTACACGGTGGGACTGTTGCGACTTTGCGACTTCGGAGCGTAACACTTGATACCTTGGAGGAAGCAGTCATTAAAGAACAAGTTCTTGCGCTCTCTAATTTTAGTGAAGTATATGAAGTATGCATGGATGCCAGTGATTATACCATTGGTGAGGTTTTGATGCGGGAAAACCATCCAATAGCCTTTAAGAGCCGAACGTTAAAAGATACGGAGAGGCGATACCCAGTACATGAGAAGGAAATGATAGGTATAGTACATTGCCCTCAAGTTTGGAGGCACCTTATAAGTACAAGTCAGCGGGAATAGTCTAAGTCATTAGATGTCATACAGCTCTCTTTTAAGCTACAGAAGAATGAATCAACAGGGCGTAGTCTATTTAAGTTTGTCTTAAGGAGACAGCCGCTAACTCCTAATACGGTACCATAAGATATACAAGGTTTAGTTTCCCAGCATATAAAATCGAAAAAGAGTGGCAAGAAAGCCAAGACTTAGCTCTGAATTACTTAGACAAGGTTATTTAGAGAATAAAGAAAGTTGTAGGTAAGAAGCGTCGGCCAATGGAGTATCAAGTAAGGAATCAAGTACTTGTGAAGTTACACCTAATCCAGTGGACCAAGGGCCAATCGCACAAAGGATTAATGAGGCGTTATGAAGGGCCATTTCTCATCGTAAAACGAGTGGGATGAGTATCTTATAAGTTGGAGTTACCTCCAAGATTAAAATTCTACCCAGTATTTCATGTTAGTATGCTTAAGCCATATCATAAAGATGAGGATGACCTTAGAAAAACAATATCACAGAGGGCTCCAGTTGGAATTCGAGAATCATACGAAAAAGAAGTTGGAAAAATTATTACGGATAGATATGTGAGAAGATGAGGCCACTCCCCTAGGCACAAGTATATGGTTATTTAGAAAGGAAAGCCGGAAAGTGAGACTAGTCGGGAACCTACTGAAGCTCTGTGGCAGTTTTCCAAACAAAATTCAAAGGTTCCACGAAGAAAATACGATGCAAATGTCTCTAGAATGAGTGGGGGAGAATGTCACGGGCCGATTTAGAAGGGCCCAAAATCATGAGGTTCGTTCAAGCCTAAGAGGAAATAATTCAGAATATTTTAAAAGATCTAGAAGGTTCCAAAATAGGTGGTAGGTAAGGTAGATAGATGCATTTAATGTAAAGGTAGGTGGGATTCATTTGTAACCATTAGATCGAATTGATCTTAGCCTTCCATCTTAAGAGGCCTCTTGTATATATAGGGGAGATCCCCTCAGTTGTATCATCAAGTTATTTCAAGTGAATACTATTTACATCAGAGTTTCTCTCTCTATATTTTCTCTTTGTAAACATTGTGAGTTGATACTGGTTGACTTAGCCTTCCTTAGTGTGGTCAAGAAAGCTAAGTGTCGCACGGGTTCGAGTAAGGGAATCTACCCGTGACACACGCATAGAAGCCATGGGAGGACCACCTGATGATCAAATCAAGATTTTTCCTCCATTTCTTTTGTAAATTGGAGCACATGGAAGGTTCGAAGACGAATCCTAGATGCTGAATGCTTCTAGAATTGCATTATATCACGAATTAATTGAAAATTTAAAGATAAAGTATGTATCCCTTCAAGTCTTCGATCCATTGATCTTCCAACTTCCTATGCATTCAAAGTAGTGTTCTCTTATAAACAAGATGTCCTAAACACATAGCCGGGTGTTAGATTTTTTTGATTCTCGCCCATTTTTCTTTAAATCTCACACTATGTTTGGCTATTTTTTATAGAAGAGAAATTAGTAGAAATGTGTTGAAGAGAAAAAAAATAAATGGAAATGAAATGAAATGTGATTTTAATTTTGTATTTGGTAACCAATGAAGGAAATAAAAACAATAGAAAGAAATGATTGAAAATAGAGTTAATATAAAACAAAATTATCCCAATTTCTATTTTCAAAGGATATTTTTATAATTTATCATCATTTTCACTCATTTCTCTCCAATTTTGGAGAGAAAGGAAGTGGACATAAAAGATGACATATTTTCAACCATTTCCTTTCATTTCTACCCGTTTCCTCTCCTTATTTAAGTAGTTAAAAATATTATTTCTTTTCATTTCTTTTCGTTTCCACTGATTTCTACCAATCTAAACATAGTGTTACTTTCTCTCTCCCACGACCCATCACCTTCTCTCTCTAAAATACACTAAAAATTTCTTGGTTTCAATTAAAACTACTATCGCCAAACACTTTCATACACCTCAAACATCTTAATACAACCATTACGTAACCACCCATTTTTACCATAAAAAGCACCATTACTAATTGCTTCCTCACACTTTGAAACCTCCAACGACATCATTGTTTTGTCAAAATCCACCACCGAAAACCCAAAGCGAACTACCCCTATTCATCTACTGTTAATGGCCATCTTAGAGCTCCACCACTATCATGGCCTTCTATTAAAACAACACCACTAGCTAATTCCTTATTCTCTATAGGGTCGATCCAACACATTCTTGGTGGTCAACAACCATCAATTTGTCTCAAGTAAGCTATGTTACCTTTTCCAGTACACTAACTTGTTTGCTCGACCCAATAGCTTGCTCCAAGCCACATAGTCTTAAAACCAATATTATTTTTCTTTCTATTTGTTTTATTTTTTTATTTTATTAGTTACTATTGCTTATAAAAAACAAAACTAGAAATAAAAGTAAGAGAAGAATGAAATGAATTAAAAGAAAAAAGAAATGTTTTCTCAAAGATAAGCATTTTTCAAAATGTTCTTTTATAAAGCTTTTCCAAAATAAAATTTTGATAAAACCATCTTGTACATGTATATCACAAGAAATGTATATAAACGATATTATGATGTTTCATTAATAAATTAATTGTATGTATTAATTTTTTTTTATGATAAACTTTATTTTTTTTTCATTTTTTAAATATAGAATAAAAAAATCTACATTCAATAGTAATAAGTGACAGTTAAGTAGATCCAATAAAAATTGTATAATACCAATTATATAATGTGTTACATGCGATTCATTTTTATATGTTTTTCTTTTAATTTTTCTTAAGAATTGTGCAATTGTTTATAGGTTGTTTGTTTTGAAATTATATAATTGATAATAGTGGATCGTAAAATGTATATAAGAATTTCTTTTTATCTAATGGTCATGACCATAATTAAATGTGTGATTCATAATTTGTCTCTTTGTTATTTGTGTCTTTTTCAATTCGATTATCTTATGTGTCTATAAATAATATTATACTTTGATATTATTATGGAATAAAGTTTTGTTCTAATTAAAAGATTAATAAAGTATACATTTATTGGTTATTATAAATATGATTATTACACATCTGTACGTTAGTCATCAATAACACGATTAGATAATAGATTATAGATGTTGTTTAATCAATCATGTTATTCTATGTCAAATTTGTCTTGTCATTGTACTTTATTTTATTTTATTTCATTTCATTTTTAGTAAACCTAATATGTGTCATGATAGGTATTAAATGTAAATGTGTTTAGCATCTCACGATATAAATTGTCATATTAACATGTTATATGTACATTGTTATACTTTTTAGTCAAAATTGTATATTTATTACAAGATTATGCTATATTTGCATCACACTTGAGATATATAAATGACATTGTATCCTCTTATGATGTATGAAGAAGATTTTTTGTAGTGATAATTAAATGAGTTGCTACTTCCTTTTTAATATACTCTAGATTGATTAGGTTATAGATATTAACTAATTCATTATAGAGTTACATTGACATCATATTAAAAATTATCTTGTTGTTGGTCTTATCAATGAATAAATTATTAGTGTGACAAAAAATCTCATTGTTATTATTATTATTGTTATTGTTGTTATCATTGTTATTGTTATTATTATTTTTTCTTTGTATTAATTTAATGTAATATTATTAATATTTTGTAATATAAGCTATAATTGTCAGTAGATTATGCACTTATCTTCATTGGATTGCATATATTGTTTATTATAATCAATACGATATAGTTTCATTGTAGGACAATGCATTCATGGTCTATAATATCTTTATAAGTCCTTATAAAATTTTGTTATTCAATAAGGGATTTTTGTAGTCATCTTTTGCACACTTATATATTTTAATTGTAAGATGTTTCATCATATAATAATAAGTTTTGTGAATTTAGTGTCAATAGGTTGTAACTAATTGGCAACTAATAGGTATCTTTGTAGTATATATTGTCATAGTTAAATCATATAATATTATAGAATTTCTTATGATTCACCAAATAACTTGTATGTTATTATATTAATTTTACAAGTTTTTCTTTATTATATTGTGAGTCATGAAAATGAGCATGCTATGATTGTTGTTGCTATCATTTTGTTGATTCTATACATCTACTTATTGTACATTAATAAAGCTTTAATAAGATTATGTTATACATGTGAGAGTTAATTGATAAGTGTAAATTACTTCATACTTTCAAAGTATGTTTAGTCATAGAATTGATCATAAATGTGATTTAATTCTATATATTGGATACTTAATCAAATAAAACAATAATTTCAAGTAAATCACGGGCAAAGGGAGGAAATATACACTAGAATAACAACTTTCATGTTAATCACGACCATGAAGGAGAAGAACTAAGTGTAAAAGCATCAATCACAGGCATGATAGCGAAGCAATGAAGAATCCACCTTGGTTACATCCTCAATCATGGTTGTGATCAAGGAAAGTTTTGTCAATCCTCCTATAAATCACAGCCGTGATTGAATAGCAAAAGGATGATCATGGTCATGGTCACGGTCGTAATGAGATTTACTAATTCGACGAGGAGCTCATGGCCTTAATAATGGTCGTGATTGGTAAAGAATAATTCTTTTCAAGACTATCATGCCCCGAGTCACGGGCGTAATAAAAAGGGGCACAACTGTTCATTTTAACCTTTTCACCTGAACTAGTAGAAGTGTCAAGTGGTGACATAAAGGGGTAAATTCGATTTTTTTTTTACAAGGAGATTCTTTAGATAGATATCAAATGTTTAGGAGGGTAGATATCATTTTTAAAAACAGTACACCACCGGCTTATAGAGATAGACATTTTTTTTTTTAACCATCCTTATACCAATTGTATCTTGTATCATTTTTCCTAAGTGCTGTACCTTATAACTTTCCTAAAATCACTCGAGAGAGATGATAGGAATTCGTTTTTTGTGTGTTTATCAAATTTCTACAGTGGAATTCAAATAGGGTTGCAGTCTTCTACTTGTTCTATGTTAATCTCTTTATTATTTCTACATTTTATTAATATATTTTGTTTCCTCATTATGTATGAGTAGTACGTTAAGACTTGCTATGTCATTAGCACAATCAAGTGTTTAAAAAAGTAATTTCCTGACGTTTGTTAATTTTGATGAATTACACTTAATGAATCTAAGTATAGTATAGTGCATGACATCAACTTATGACAAATTTCAATAGAATATGTCAAGAGACAATTCTATTGAATAGATTTAGTTCATTAAAATAACTTACTCTTAATAGTAGAGATATTGTTAAGAAAGTTACTGCGTCTGTAGGATAATTGGTACATGAACATGACGATAATGCAATCCTAGTTTGTTGTTAATTAGGAAGACACAATTAGGATTAGACATAAGTAGTTCTAAGAAGAATACTTATATACTATAATTTCTCACAGTTAACAAATATTAGGATGAAAGGTATTTTGGTAAGATGATACTGATTGATGAAGCAAGTCTGCATGTTAAGTATATTTTCACAGTTGTTCTCATAATCATTGTTTCAATCATTTTAATTTGTGGATTAGTGTAGTTTAGTTAACAACTGAGGTATTAATAATCAATCACTTAGTTTATTCGATTGCTAGACAATAGGAAAATTATTAAGCACTAGTGTTTGAGCCATTTTTTCCCAGTAGAGATGACCCTATATTCATCCGTGCTATAAAACGATAGGTACACTTTCCTATCAAACTGAGTTAAGGATAGGATATAGGTTTATAAATTATAAAACTCGGAAGCTGTTTTTAGAGGCAATCATTAATTCATATTAATTAGGGGTAGGCATAGATTAAATTAGTTTAGTTTTGTATAAAATCCAAACTAAACCATAATTTATGGTTTGGATTTTTTTTTTCCTAAACCAAACCATACTGTTTGGATTGGGAAAATTTTCAAACCATTAAGTAATGGTTTGGTTTGATTCAGATTACAGATTAAACCAAAATTATCTCTTTTTACTTTTTCAACATAAATTATTATTTATTCGTTTACCCACATAAATAAATTAAGGTATTACAAACAAATTCAATCATGACTCCTTGTTTACCCACGTAAATGAATAGAAAGGAAGGGGGGAAAGATAATATCGTTTGGCTTTTTTACAATTATAAATATAATTATAATAATAATCGAATTATAGTACCTTGCAAAGTTTTGGAAAAACAATATGATACCACCATGCTTAATCATCAAAATAAAATAAAATAACTCACTAGTCATGCTCCTCTTTCACCACATTCCACTTTCCTTGACAAATTAATTTGACTACTGAACAACAAAATCATCCCAACTTTAATTCTAAAAGTGAAAGGATCCCAATCAATAATAAGTGAACATAATAATCCAACAACCAAATCTGTAAAAGGGTTCTCGAAAATTTATATATTTAGAAGATCATGGTCTATTTAACTTTGGCCAAACTTATTCATTGTTAATACTTAATAGATACATGTAAAATCTAGAAAGAAGTTCAATCAACAAACCTTGGTAATTGTTAATTTGATAGGAAGAATGAAGAGGTCAAGAAGTAGAAGCGGAAGCAGAAGGAACTAGAAGTTATAAGAGAGGAGAGTAGGGTTTGTCTTTACCATTTGTGCGTGAATGAAATCGTGATGGAGGAAGAGGACTGGAGTGACGAGAGGCTAGGGTTTGTTTGTGCTTTGGTAAAGGGAAAAGCGAGTAATAGATATTGAATGGACTGGGCTCGTAGGGTAAATGTAATACCAATATGTAATAACATGTGACTAGTCCCTTATTATTAAAAAATAAATTGTTCGATTCGGATTAACAAGTGCTGTTTGGATTGCGCACTTAAATGAAATTGTAAACCATTTGGAGGGTGTTAATCCAAACCATTAAAAAAAAAAATGTTATTTTGGTTCAAATTAGTTTGATTTACTGTTTGGTTCAGTTCGGCCAGTTTTTTTACCCACCCCTAATATTAACAAGTTTTAGTTAGAGTTGGTTAGAGGAAGTTAGTTAGAGTATGTTAGTATAAAAGGGACTAGCGCAAAGAGTTAGTTTCATATATATCTTACAAAAGTGAAGACAGAAAAGTTCATGTTTGTGAGTGCTATGTGACAGTATGAGTGGAAGTAATCGACATAAGTGCTTTGTGCAAAATGAATAAAAGTACTATTCCATGAGATGTGTGGATTCAATTGTAAGTGTTAATCTTTACTAATAAACAGAGAAAAGTAATTCAATAGTGGTATCAGAGCTATTAATCAAAGATCTTACTATGCAAGGGTGAATTAAGAACGTTTAGTATTAGGACACATATGGCAAATCTATTAAGGAACTTGATAGCATCTTTGCCAATGTTAGATGATAAGAATTAGGAGAAATGGAGCATCTAAATGAAAGTCATTTTTGGCTATCAAGAGGTCCAAGATATTGTTGCTAGTAGAATACAAGCACTTCTTAAAAGTCCATCTAATGCACAACGAGTAACTTATCAAAAGATTGTGAAGAAAGATTATAAAGCCTTCTTCTATATACATTAGTATGTTGATCCAACAAACTTTGAGAAGATTGCGCCTGTGACTTCTACAAAAGAAGCATGGAATACATCGGAAAAGTATTACAAAGGAGTGGACTAATTAAAGAAGGTACGATTACAAACCTTGAGAAGACAATACAAACTACTCCAAATGGACGATAAAGAAAGTGTGGGAGAATTCTATTTGAAGGTGATGACATTATCAAATCAAATGAAGTCAAATGGAGAAACAATTACCTAAGTCATGTTGATAGAGAAAATATTGTGATCATTATCCCTTAAATTTGATTATGTTGTAGTGGCTATAGAAGAATCAAAGGACTTGAACACTCTTACATTAGATGAGTTACAAAATTCCATCAAAGTACATGAACAATTAATAAATGAAAGGACAAGTGAGAAAAGAGTTGAATAGGCATTATAAGCTCAAGTTAGGAGGTTTGTTGGTGAAAGTTTTAAAGGTAGAGAAGGAAATTATAGGGGCTAAATAGAGGAAGAGGGAGGAATGTGACTTATTAGTCTAGAAATCAAGATGGTACACAAGAACAATCTCAAATTGATGTGGCTCCAAGAAGAAAAGGAATGCATAGTAGAGGATTCAAGAAGATATTTGATAAGAAGCATTAAATGCTATAATTGCTAAACACCTTAAGATGAGCAACACTGGGTTTTCTTCCTAAACACCCTTTAGTACGTGTCAAGCAATTTGGTTGAAGTCTTCATTGGATCAAATGAAAGTTAAAGTGAAGTGACCATTAGTGATCTTAGTAGACAATAAATCAACAATAAGTGTTACATAAAATCCAGTAGTACATGGGCAAAGCAAGTAAATAGAGAGAAGGTTCCATTTTCTATGTGATCAAGTGAACAATGGTAATCTTGCGTTGAAGTAGTGCTCAATAGATCAGCATATAGCAAATGTTTTTACAAAGGCACTAAAGGTTGATCAATTCAATAGATTTTGTATGATGCTTAGTGTTAAATCATTGGCATCTTGTAGTATGAATTAAAGGGGTTGTGTGAGAGTTAATTCATATTAATGAGTGTTAATTAGAGGAAGTTAGTTAGAGTATGTTAGTATAAAAGGGATTAATGCAGAGAGTTATTATCACATATATCTTATAAAAGTGAACAAAAAAGTTCATGTGTGTGAGTGTTATGTAGTAGTGTGAGTTTAAGTGATCAGTATAAGTGTTTTGTGTCAAATGAATAAAAGCTCCATTTGGTGAGATGTGTGGATTCAATTGTGAGTGTTAATCTTTATTGATAAACAGAGAAAAGTAATTCAATAGTACATGTGTTATATGTGAAATGCATCTATAGTGCTTGGTGGTTTTCATTTTATTATGTAATAAAATCTTCATTGAGTCATAGTGCATTATAATCAAGAGATCAACAAAGCATATTTTTAATTATTGACATTTTATACTTGTTCATTATTTACTTGCACATGAACTTAAATTGTAGACACCTCTGTGTGTGTGTGTGTGTGTATCAACATAATTAGATCATAGATTTTAATTACTTAATCAAATTATTATATCTAATTATTAAAGATGGTCTTATTGTTGTATTAGAAAAATTTATTATCATGAAAATTTCTATAAAGTGACATCAAGATAAATTAAATGTATAATAGTGTTAATATTTTATAAAATATCGCATCATTAGATTATAGGGTTATTTTTGCTAAATTGTATAAATTACTTGTAAGTCATGATTATTGCAATATTAATGTAGAATAATGTAGTCTTATATTGTTATACCTTTTTATAGGGTATTATAGAATTCTCTTATGTAAATATTTTAATAATAGAAACTCTAATAATTATAAACACTAAAATCCTTTAGGTTTACTAATAATGGCAAATTGGTAAATAAATAAAAACAAACAAAAAATTTTGCAATATTTATTATATAGTTTGTTATAGTCATTTGTACAATACATTAGAATTTATCTCGTTTTCATTTCATTAAATAATAGGTGCATTGCAATTATATCATTTTCATATAATATATCTATAAGGTATCAGTATACTACCATTGTATTATCAATTATATATTGCAAATAATGTAAATGAATATACTATTATTCTGCTGATTGTTTATATAAAGCATTGCATTTTGAAGTTGTAGATATAAATATATAAATAAGTTATAGGACTTTCAAAGTATAAACATATTGATAGTAAGTTTTATCTAACAATTAGTTTTACAAACATATGGTGTATATTAGTATTTTGATTCATGGTAAAATTCTTTGTTTGATTATGAACTATAGTGATGTGTATAACAACATATACATTATAGTAATGTATCATATAATAAATCTATATGTACAACTCTAATTAGAATTAAGTTATTATCTGTAAAACTTGATTATACATTTATTGTAGGATGTTCTTCCGTAAACTAATTCGATATGAGTAATATGTAATTTTATTAGAATCCTATAATTGTATATCTTATATTAATCTATTTCTATCATCTCATGAGTTGTCATGCTGTAATTTATATCATTATTAATAACGTATATATGTTATCGATACCTCACATGTTAATTTTGGTTCTCTTAGTTTATCCTAATTTGTTCGTATTGCTTGAAATTTTCTTTTGCCAATTGGATTGGCAATAACATATTATAATTGAAAGAGGAATCAATAAAATATTTTGTGTATATTTGATATATTGATTAATTTAAATTTTTGTTATTATCATGTGTATAAAATAGTTATAGTTATTGCCAATATGGTGTTTATACAATATACCATAATATTGTATTGTATGTTCTTGTAACATGTACACATCTTTCAATAATCAAATCTATTATAGAGAAAATTTCACTATGTGCATTACATGATGATTTAGAGATGTCATTGCAATTGTGAGTTATATAATCATATGATTAGCTTTCTATAATATTGTATTATGTGTTCATATTGTATTAGTTGTTATTATTAATAACCTCTTCATGTTCATGTTAATTTTTGTTTTCTAGATTTGTCTCATTTTTAATGATTGATCTTTTATTAACTAATAAAAGTGGCCCATGTTTCTTCTAATAATTTTATAATTTATAAATCTAGTTAGCCATTTTTGTTTTAAAATTAGTAGTCCTCAGACTCTTGATTTTTGGTTTCGATTTAGACCAATAGTTTGATGAGGAACCTATCTAGTTACTAGTTCCTAATTTTTCCTTATTACCAACTTTGGTTAGTTGGCGATTGTATAAATAGTTTTGGAAAACCTTTTCAATTTTTGGTCGTACGGTTCATATTATAGCGGTTAGATATAATATTAAATCAAAATTAAAAAGTAGGGGTAAAAAATTAGGCTCAATAGCCGAAAGTTGAAGCTTGGTAAAATTAAGCTACTAGTACTAGTGTACATGGCATGCATTGATAATATTGACCTATTGGCTTATGTAAGATAATATAATTTGCATTATAGATTGCTTGTATGACTATCGTATTAATTATGCTTATATTTGTTGTTTGCTTATCCACTTTTACTAAACTTACAGTAAACTGAGAGGATAAACTGTTTTATCCTAAGGTAATGAAGAAGCTTAAACAGGACATCACCACCAAAAGGGTAAGAGACTTTGAGAGCGCTACTTAAAATCAATCCTTTGAGAAGAAGCAATTAACTATAGAGTTTATCACAGGTTCAAGGATGCTGCTATACGAGAATGTCTTAGAGTGATGTGAAGATTTTGTATGAAAGTGATGATTGTAAAAGCATAGCTCTTAGTTAGATCATGTATTATTAATAACCTCTTCTGTTGTAAGTTTTCGTTGTGATTTATTGTGTTAACCAAGTGAAGTATTGGAAGTTTTATATAGACATAAAAGTTAAGCTAATAGGTGGACCATCTAAGTAGATTTAAGGCTAATCTTATTGCTAACATAAGGATGGCATAACAAATCAACTTTTAGATACCAAAAGTTGAGAAAAAGTTGTAACCAAAAGTATATAAAGTGTGGTGTTACATCGTAATTAGAGTGTTGAGTGATTGAGATTCGAGAGAAAAGAGCAAAGCAAATAAAATATATGTGTATGTTTAGGAAACTATAGAAAATTATTAGGAATGATCTAGTCATATGAGATTCATCTATCAAATGAGAAGTTATTGTAAAGAGCCCAGAAGGTGGTCATCCTAAGGGTTCCTTCCAACAAGAAGTGGCCCTCAAACTGTCATTAAAGTCTGAAGAAGCAACGAACCCTACTTTTTACTTATAAGCTTCATACTTTACTAAAAATTAAATGTATAATATGATGCTTAAGAATATGCTCTATTAAAAAAAAATTATATTAACCTTAAGAATTAGTAAAAAAATTTCAACTAATTTTTGGTTTATGAACTCCTCATAACCTATATTTAATTTGCATAACAAGAGCTTTAAACAAATTAAACATTTGGTATTTATTAAATTTATTTTATCAAATTTGTTTTGTCATTTAAAGATTTAACCAATAGAGTATGAAAGTAAGTTAAGCCTTCAAAAGGGATGTAGTAAGGCTTACAAAACAAAACATAGTAAGAGGCATTGAAGATGTTATCTAACATAGCACTTTGATGCTTAGATCAACTAAGTGCGGGAGTTAAATGAACAGTAAGATGGTAAAAGAAAGAGCAGTGTATGTGTAGATGTCTTACCAAGGGTAGATTGCCCTTATTTGTAGTGAAAATATAGAGATATTTTAAGAAACTTCGATAAGGATGAATCTTCTTGAAGAGGAAAGTGTATCTCACTAGATTAGGAAAGTATGTCTTTAGATTTCTACAAATCTTAAAGAATCAAGAATATAGCTTAATTGGGAGTGTTGAGTGATTGAGATTAAAAGGAAAAGAGTAAAGGAAATAAAATATATATGTATGTTTAGGAAAATATAGCAAATTATTGATAATGATCTAGTCATATGGGACTCATCTATCAAATGAGAGGCTACTATAAGGAGCCAAGAGGTTGGTCAACCTGGGGGTTCCTTTTGACAAGAAGTGGTCCTCGAACTATCATTAAAGTCTGAAGAAGTAACATACCCTACTTTCTACTTATAAGCTTTATACTTTACTAAAAATTAAATGGATAAGATTAATTCTAAAGAGGACATATTTTAGGGTTATTTTGTATGTAGTTTCGCTTAGTAATTTCATTATAATGAAATTATAAGTGAATATATATGATGCTTAAGAATATGATCTATTGATAGTCAAATTTCCATCACTTAGCTAATTGGCTACCTACATGACAAGAGACTCTATTCTCGATTGTATTGAGTAACATCAACATGACAAGTAACTCAATTATCAGCTAATGCCATATAACGTGGACCAGCATCTGATTTAAATTAAGTAAAATGGTGCGAATAGTTATTACTTGATATAGTTATATTATATAATTGCCCACTCTCCCTACACTTTCAAAATGTATCTGATCAAGAGACCTCCACGTATCCTATTAATCATTCCAATAACCGTTGCTTCAAATATGACATTCTCCTATAATTATGGGAAAGAAATGTTGTAAGAGACATCTACTAACTCTTTACTAGTCACTTAACTTCCCTTACTCTTAGTCATTAACTTAGGTATCGGAGTGGTCGCACTAAATTGGCTCTAGTACTAAGAGCTTTTTTTTTCTTTGTAAGATAATTCCAATTACCAAAATCTGCCAACAACATTTGGCACCATTTGTTTTTTCTCAAACATACTCGGATGATAAAAACTAAAATGACTAAGAGTGCAAGTGCTAATACTTCCTCCAACACCTCTAAGGAGGAATTAGGCATGCTGACGAACATCTTTTGGTTAAGTTGGAGCAACTTTGACTCAAGTTGGCTAATGAAAACCAAGAACTAAACAAAAAATATGAAGAGATCCTTAATCTCCTTCATACCAGTATCTACCTAAATCAAAACAAAGAGCACGACAATAATGACTCTAAGAATAAGGATTATTCAATCTATTCACCTGAATTGCCGAAAAAGCAAGCTGAGGTTACTTTGGTACCTTCAACCCCTATTCTTCAGAAAATTAACAAGGGTAAGCAACTGCAATAGGTGCATCATGTTAAGCCTTCCCATGTTGGTACCCCTGCTGCAATAAGTAAGTAGTTTCAAATTAAGAAGAGCTCCTTCATCCCCGAGATTTTGGAGGAAGTGATACCATGGCACATCAAGCTACCATAGTTTGAAACTTATGATGGGGTAAAAGATCCTAAAGATCCTTTGGAACACTACCGCACATTGTCTAAGTTGCATGGTTTAAGTAATGCAGTAGCCTGTCAAGCTTTCCCCTTAACCTTAAGGAATGTGGCTATTACATGGTTCAAACATTTGAAACTAAACACCATTTCCTGTTTTGAAGAACTAGCAGAAGTGTTTCTTTGACACTTCCTTGCAAGTAAGATTCCTGTTAAGGATTCTTCAATCCTTAACACAATTAAACAAAATTAGATGAGTCAATTAGAGATTACTTGGCTAGGTTTATGGTTGAGATGGTCTAAATCCTAGAATTGGATATGAGTGTAGCCCTTAAGGATGTAATTGATGGAGTCAAGCTCTATGGAGACTTTTTTAAGTCTCTTGCAAAGAATAAGCTGAGAACTTTTGCTAAGTTCAAGGCCAAGGCCACCTCTTACATTCAACAAGAAGATAACATAAAGGTTTGGCAAGAAGTCGATCAGAATAGAAGAGATAGGAAAAATGATAAGAGGAGAAGTGCAAAAGATAAACTTGAGATAGATGATGGTTAAAGCTTGGCTGCCAAGAGAAAAAGACCAATGATTCCAACATATTCGTCCTATACACCTATTAATTGTCCAATTTCGAACATATTGATGAATGTATGTAGGTAGAAAACCATTCTACAGTGGCCGGAAAGAATGAGAAGAAATCCCTCAAGGAGAAGTTCCATTAAGTACTATGATTTCCATCGTGACTAAGGCAATAATATAGACGAATGCATATAACTCAAGAATGTAATCAGGGATGCAATTCAATGTGAGCATTTGTGTAAGTTCCTAGCGCATGATGCTAAGAATATTGAGATACAATCTTAGAGGAGACATGGGGAGTAAAAGAATGACACTTGACCAACTGTTGCTAGGAGAGATTCAAGGGACAGGAGTTCCAGCATTGCACCTAACGCAGTAATTAACATTATTATCAATGGACCTGCTATGGGTTAATCAAGCTTTTTGAGTTTGATTAACCCCAAAAATTATGTTTGCAACATCGAAGGCAAGAAGGTCAAGATCGACAATACAATCTCTTTTATGGAGGAAGACTTTGAGAGCATCCAAAGACTGTGTGATGATACACTTGTTATCAATGCGAAAGTTACCAACTTCAAGGTCAAGAAAATTCTTGTTGACATAAGAGGTTTAGCAAACATCATTTTCCAACATACTTTTGACTACATGAGACCAAAGCTCAAAGCACAACTAAGATCTTATAACTATGATTTGTATGCTTTCAACAATCAACCTATCTAGGTAGGTGAAGTGATCTCTCTACCAATTTAGATTGGAGATGGTGAGAACATTGCAGAAGATAAAGTGGACTTCCTCGTCATCAAATGTTGGTCCCTATACAACATGATCATGGGACGGTCGTATCAACATTTATTTGGCATAATCCCTTCCACTATACATCTCAAAGCTAAATTCCCTACTCTTATGGGAGTTGGCATGTGTAAAAGGGATCAACAATTGGTAAAGTCTTTGCACATGAGGGCCTTAAGACAAAAAGAGGTATTTCAAGTAGAAACCTATTCGAAAGGAAAGTCAGTCGACATAGAAAGTGTTGAGAATGATATGGAGGAAATCTCTTTAAGAGATGACCTTAGGAAAACAAAAAAGATAGGGAAACCTTTGTTAATAGACATTCGTCAAAGTTTGATCAACTTCTTGCAAGTTAATGTCGATGTATTTACATGGTCCCCTTTGGATATGTTGGGTATCCTTAGAGACGTTATGTTGTACAAGCTACAGGTTGATCCAAGCGCAAAGGTGATCCAATAAAAGAAAAGACATTTTGTCCCTGAGAGACAAGCAGTCATAGAAGAAGAAGTCCAGAAGTTATTAAAGGCAAGATTTATTTGGGAAGAGCCTTATCTAACTTAGCTAGCCAACTGTGTACTAGTCAAGAAGTCTAACAGTAAGTGGTACATGTACATAGACTTCATGGATCTCAGTAAGACCTATCTTAAAGATTATTTTCCACTATCAAAAATCGATCAGATAGTAGATTCAACCATTGGACATACGTTACTTTTCTTTTATGGATGCTTTGTTAGGTTATAACCAAATTAAGATAGATAAGGAAGATGAAGTTCACATGTTATTTGTTACTAATTTTGGAACTTACTGTTATATAGTGATGCCCTTTGGGCTGAAAAATGTCGGTGCAACTTATTAGAGACTTGTTACTAAGATGTTCAAACCCTAGATCCACCAAAATGTTAAAGCATATATCGACGACATGATTGTGAAGAGTGTGACAAAGGATTGACATCTTACAGATCTTAAGGAGAGGTTTACTACTTTTAGAAGATACAACATGAAGCTTAATCCATAGAAGGGTGTCTTTAGCGCGACTTTAGGAAAGTTTTTAGGATACATGGTGACTTGGCGTGGCATTAAAGCCAACCCAAGAAAGATTGAGCTGATAATAAACATGAAATCTCCTCGTATGGTCAAGAAAGTACAATAACTTACCGAGCAAATAGCTACCCTTAATCGATTTGTGTTAAGAAGTACGAATAGGTGTATAGAATTCTTTAAAATCTTAAAGAATCTGAAAGAGTTCAAATGGTCTAATGATTACGAAAGGGCTTTTAATGATCTTAAAGATTTCATTACGTTACTCTCAATACTCTCGACACCCATCTTTGGAGAGAATTTATATTTGTACTTATAGGTTAGCTACCAAGCTCTTTCTTCTGTATTGGTTAAAATTAATGATAAGGAGCATTGACCTGTTTATTACATGAGTCATATCTTGCAAGGGCCAGAGCATTGGTATATGAAAATTGAGAAGTATGTTTTAGTAGTAGTTCCCTCGGCAAGGAAATTGAAACCATAATTCAAGGCTCACCAAATCATAGTCCTCACTGATTAGCTATTAGGTAAGCATTATAACAGCCAAACTCTTTTGGGAGGATGATGAAATATGCATTAAAGCTAAGTACCTATGGTGTATAGTATGAACCCAGAATGGCATTAAAAGCTTAAGTGTTGGTAGATTTTTTGGCTGAATTCACTAGTGATGAAGATAGTGTAGATATTGTCGAAAGACCCCCATGGTACCTTTATGCAAATGGTTCTTCCACAAGAGAAGGAAGTGGTGTGGACCTTATTTTTCAAGGCCCCCATAACATCAAAGTTAATTATGCCTTAAAATTTGGATTCCAACTAACAACAACAAAGCAAAATATGAAGCTTTGATTGCCGAACTTAAATTGGCGAAAGAGATTAGTGCCGAGAAACTCGAAGTATTCTCTTATTCACAATTAGTAGTAAATCAAGTGATAGGAAGTTATGTGGCAAGAGAAGAAGAAATGAGCAAATACCTATTGGTGGTATGAACGCTTGTAAGAGGATTTAGATTTTTCTCAATCCACAAGGTACCGAGAAATAAGAATATTACTGCCAATAAGTTGTCTAAGTTAGATAGTATGGCATTCCTTGAACTAAGTGACAAACTTTTTGTTGAATTTCTCCTACAAAACAATTTATCTACTTTCTTGTAGAGTTAAGAATTGACTCCTTGCCCCAAAGATGAGTCTTGGATGAATCCCCTTGTAGATTATTTAAGAGACGATACCTTCCCTGACAACTAGAATGAAGCATGAAGATTGGTTTATAAAGCTACAAATTATACGCTGATCGATGATCAACTGTATAAACACTACATATCACAAACCTATCTTCGATGCCTTCCTTCAAGAGATGACCAACAAGTGTTATTTGAACTACATAGTCGCGTATGCAGTAACAATGTGAAAGCACAGACATTGTATGTTCACGCATTGTGACTTGGCTATTATTAGCTAATCATGAAAGAAGATGTAAGGATGGCTGTTCGGTATTATCTATAATGCCAGAAGCACGAGGTGCTGAGTCATTTGCCTTCAACTGAACTACATTACCTATCTAGTCCTTAACCTTTTGCCTAATGGGGGTTGGATATTCTCAGACCCTTATCGAAGTCTATAACCTAATGAAAATTTTTCATTGTTGCTATGGATTATTTTACAAAATGAGTAGAGGCTGAGATAGTGGCAAGAATCACCGAATAGAAAATGGAGGCATTTGTTTTCAACTCCACAATATCGAGATTTAAAGTTCCTTTTATGATAATTACGAACAATAGCCTGTAGGTTTGACAAAAACATGTTCTAAGCATTCTATGAGAAATACGGCATTCACCTGAACTACATGCTTATAGCATACTCTCAGACGAATGGACAAGTTGAAACTATCAACAAGATCATCTTGCATGGCTTAAGGAGGAAAATTAATTAAGTTAAGGGGAGATGGGCTGATGAACTACTGGATGTCTTATAGGGATATAGAACTACCTACAAAACCACAACAAGGGAAGCCCCCTTTAAGTTAGCATATAGTACGGAAGTAGTTTTGCCGAATGAGTTGGATCAACTTGACTAAGAATGCAGAATTTTGATGTGATAGTTAATCAAGTTGGATTAATAGCAAATTTCGACACCGGTAAAGAAATTAGAGATATTTCAAGAGCAAGGGTTGCAGCACACCAACATAGAGCAGCTAGGTATTACAATCAAAAGTAAAGTATAAGGTTTTTCAACTTAGGGACTTGGTTTGCCAAAAGCTAGAAGTAACCAACGCGCAAGAAAGTTAAGAGAACCTCAGCACAAATTTTGAGGATCCTGTTAGGGTTCGAGAACTCATTGGCAAAGGGGCTTATCAACTAAAAATGTTAGATAAATCAATCATCCCTCGAGTATGGAATATCCAGAATTTGAAACTCTATTTCAATTGATTACCTATATGATGTTCATTTCCATTTGTCTTGTAAGGCAACAACCTACTTGTTTGTGAGATAGTTATATTTGAACTTTTATTTTGTTTCTAAAACTATTTATGACTGACAAGTTAATAAGTTCAAACTACATGACGAATGAACTAACATAAGCTCAAGCCTATCGTAGTTAACAAACTTAGAAAATCAATCCTACAATCGAGTAAAATGGCTAGTCTACATCTCAAATGGCTAACTAACAGTATTTATAAAAAGATCCTTGAAAAGAACGTAAAATAAAACATGCCGAAAGAATTAGGCATGTAAAGTAAAACATGCAGAGAAAAACTTAGCGTTTGAAGTAAAACATGCTGAAGAATAAGAGCATGTGAAATAAAACATGCATATTAATAAAAAAAAAATGAAAATCATATATACTAGGAAAACACAATGCGTAAAATAAAACGTACTAGAAATACAAAGTTATACGAAAAGTGTTTTTCATTCATTGCAATATGATTGCAAATATTTGGCCTAAAGCACTACATACAAAGAATTATAATTACAAGACAACCCTATGGCCTATTTTCAAAGTGAGCAGAAGCAATTTTTAGATCAAAAGCTAGGGCCTTCATAAAGCATATCCCTTTTTCGACACTTAGGGTCTCAGAATACGTGGATTTTTCTTTTCGTTCATAGGGGATTTTCTTTGATAGGCATTCTTTGTCTTCCCTCGAATCCTCGACATAGGTTTCATTATTAGCCCTCATATCAATCTTAGTACTGGATTCTTCACCATCATCCTCATCGCAGCTATTGACTTTGTCATTGATGTTAGCAAAATCTAAGCACGAGAGATCATAATCAGAGTGAAGCTTAAGGATTTCCTCTCTTGCCACTTAGACCCCCTCCAACAACTTTTTCCACAATAGTCTCTCATATTGCCAATTAGGAGTGATGATATGTAGTACCTCTTCAACAGAGGGTCTTCTCTTCACAATCTCCTCCAACTTGGCAACACAACTTTGCAACCTGGCGACGTTAGTCTCCAGCTCCTTGATTTGTACCCTAAGCTTATCCTCTTCATCGCTCATTATGCAAAGACTTTAACCTAAACCCTAGTACTCTTCTTTTTTCTTCTACAGCTCCTCTTTCAAGCATTCAGCTTCCTTATACTGCTCTTCAACCTTGCCCTTAAGGCTTAAGACTTCATCGACAACCAAAGAGTATGCCAATGTCTTGGTAGCCAATTCTTCCTAGTACTTTTTGGCCTCCATCTCAACTCTTATTCTAATGTTCTCTACAACAACAGTTTGGGCCTTGGAGGAGTTGTACGCATCCTCAATTTTCTGCAACATGATGATGTACAATAATGAAAATTCTAGATGACTTGGCAAAATGCATGAAGATTATTATTGCTATTACCTTCTTAATCTCTTTGTTGACCTCGTCTAGAGCTATTAGAATATGGTTACTTATTTGAAAACGAATAGGAGTATTAGCGATTAAATAAGCTACGATATGAGCCTTATTACAACTGCCAACCCTATTGACGTCTTTCTTTACAATCTTTATGTCCTTAGGAAGAAAAATACCTTATATCAAGGCCATAGATTTCATCCTATCTCTTAAGGCTGAGTTGGTATGAAGATAGATTGGCTCCAATATGGGATGAAGTATTCATTGACCTCCATGTTGGGGATGAATTTGGCACTGCTGATGCCAAGAGCTTTGTTGCATATGGCTTCCTTCGTCCTTGCATCCAACTCTTTAGACCACTTCGTAGGCGGTCGACCGATAAGTTCCTTCCTAAGTCTTTTACTATTAGTGCTCAACATCACCTCCGCCATTAGTGACAACCTTTTAGTGACTGCGGTAGCTTCAGCTTCTTTTTGGGGTTAGGTCTCTCAACCACCCTTTCTTGGCTTTACAATAGATGGAATATCCTAAACTACAAGTGCCTCAGTGTATGGGGCCTCGGCCAATTCGGGCTTCTCACTACCTCTCTACTTCTCAACTGGTTGGGAGGTCTTCTTTTATGCTACCACCTACTTCGTTGCAACTTCTTTTGTTGCTTTCTTTACAGTAGCTGGCTGAGTGGTAGTAATAACGGCTGTGCGCTTATTAGCCTTCGAATTTTGGGCCTTGTCTTAGGCCAATAATTTAGGGGGATTCACCTCACCAGCACTCATATTTGTAATATGAAGTAGACATATTAATATTAATGCAAAGAAAATGAACAAACTTACATTCTCTGTGCTGAGCAAGGCTCAAAGGAAACAATTCTTCCCCCAAGTCATGAGAACGGCTTTCCTCTTGTAGATATACTCAGTATGGCAGTTACTCATTAGCGCACCTTCCCTCTTGGAAAAGATCGGCTCCCTACTTTCATAACACCTTATTATCTTTTTGGTGTCCTAGAAGATCATTTAGTTCTTCATCCTATCCTAAATCTTCTTTACTGCAACAACATTACCTCTATGTCTTCAGTACAGATTGGCTTATTCCATTGAGTCTAGAAATCCAACTCCTCATTTGAAACTATTGACACAAATTTGTCGTGCCATTTATGGATCTTAGACTCTAACTCATCCATGAACTTCTTCCCATGCTTCACGGCAACAAAGTACCATTCGTCAAATTGCCTCCTAATTGTAAAGAAGTACTAGAACAATTGAGTCATAACCCTAACTTCAACCTCTTCATACATTATTTTGAAAGCCACTAGAAGCCGATATGTATTTGGTGAAAACATACTCGACACAACTTGGAAATAATTGAAGAACTGCTTAAAGAATTCCAAGAAAGGGAAGCCTAGTCCAAAATCAAGATACCTCAGATAGATGTGGAACTCATGTTCCCTTGAAAAACATACTCTTTCCTCTTCTCTCAGCCTCCTAAGTTTCCATGCCCTTAGAAGGTCTTGTCAATACTTTTTATATTTCGAAATAAGGGCCCTATTAATAGTACTAATTGCTTCATTTGGCGGATCATGAAAGTAGACTATATTATTATACAAATACTTAGCCACAAATGTTCCCTCCTTATCGTTTGGGTAAGTGTCTAATATGAAGGAATTGACTCGGGCGAGTTTGTCCCGTCACTCCACTACGCTATAGGCCAAACTACCCAAGAAACATGCCATCTCACTCCTTTTTTAGGGTAGAGAAGTGGCCCTAGTCTTCATTGCATCGGAATCCAAAAGGATAAGTCGATGAATTATGTTGCAAATTATACTTGATTGGTTATAAATTCACAACGTTTGAAGAGTTTGAAGTTAAAGACAACATATTAAAAGTAAGAGAAAGCTTATGAATGTGATTGTGAAGTCCGATTTTGCTATAAAAAAACTCATACTTTGTTGGAAATGACGTACTAAATAGAAGATGGCATAGATTACTAACATGTGTTTTGAGATAGAGATCCAACGGTTGCTAAGACTGACAGTTATTATGGCCTACAGTATAATTATGACTATTGTAACAGTTGTCATTCTTGCCATCACTTAAGCTTTTAACAGGTAGGAAAATTGAAAGTTGCGACCTTTCGCATAAGACACGATTCATTTCTTGAAAATCAAAGAACATTTTCAATTACTTGGCATTTGATAAATCATTCCTTACTTGACCCCACAGAACATCAGGATGTTTACTCCCTTAGCTAAATACTTGACCATGAGAGTTTGGGGGCAAATGTTGATAGTTGAATTTCCATCACTCGATAGACTCTATTCTTGACTATGTCGAGTAACATCAACATGATGAGTAACTCGATTCTCAGTTGATGCTAAGTAACATGGACAAGCATTTGATTTAAATTAAGTAAAGTGGTGCAAACAATTATCACTTGATACGATTATATTATATAACTGCCCACTCTCCCTACATTTCTGAAATATGTTTGATCAAGAGGCCTCAACATATCTCATTAATCATTCCAATAACCGTTGTTTCAGATACTACATTCGCCTATAAATATAGGAAAGAAACACTGTAAGAGACATTTGATAACTCTTTACCACTCACTTAACTTCCCTTATTCTCATTCCCTAACTTAGGTATCAGAATAGTCATACCAAACTAACCCCAGTACTAAGAGCTTTTCCTTTCTTTGCAGGATAATTCTAATTACCAAAATCTACCAACAACATGATCTATTCGAAAAAAAAATTATATAAACTTTAAGAATTAGTAAAATATTTTCAACTAATTTTTGGTTTATAATCTCCTCATAACCTATATTTAATTTACATAACAAGAGCTTTTGACAAATTAAATGTTTGGTATTTATTAAATTTATTTTTATCGAATATGTTTTGTCGTCTAAAGATTTAACCAATAAAGTATGAAAGCAAGTTGAGCCTCTAAAAGGGATGTAGTAAGGCTTGCAAAATAAAACATAATGAGGGGCATTAAGGGTATTATCCAGTATAGGACTATGTTGCTTAGATTAGCTAAGTGTGGGAGCCAAGCGAACAGCAAGATGGTAAAGAAAATAGCAAGAGAGTATATGTGTAGATGTCTTACCAATGGTAGATTGCCCTTATTTATAGTGAAAATATTGAGATATTTTAGGAAACTTCTATAAGGGTAAATCTTCTTGAAGAGGAAAGTGTATCTTACTAGATTAGGAAAGTATGTCTATGGATATCTACAAATCTTAAAGAATTAGGAATACGGCTTAACTAATTGACTTTCTTTTTCTAATATTAGTAGCTTCCTTAATGTTAGGATTCCTTCATTTAGTTGAGCTCCTTAATTGGGAACCTATCTTGTTAGAAGTTAGGCGCTTTTTAAGAGTAGATAGTTTATGAGTCCAACAAACAAGTTTAAGCTAGGAAGGGAGTGATTACATATGGAGAGCATGGTCATAAGTTCCAAAGGCTTCAAAGAGGCTAGTTAAGGTCCAAAACAGGTCGACCCATGACCCAAACAAGTTTGTTTAGGCCTAAGAAACCCATGTCTAAAATCTCCTATCAACATATTTTGTTTCGAGGAATTTGAGAAATACATAATTTTAGTAAAAATTCTTGATCAATTTGACTTATTTTGATTTATTATACTTAGTTATGTTATCAAGATTATACAAATTTTTGTGTAACCAGGTTATTTATAGTGGATTAGATATTAAAGATTGTGATCTCCATAAATAAAGGAAATGAGTATGTCTAATAGTTACCAAACCCAAAATAATGTGTTAGAGTGGCTAATCTATGGAATCATATCATAAATGGTTGAGAAGGTAGTGTAGTGTGGAGTTTTATTAAGTTTTTACATTAATAGATCAACATAAAAGGGTCATTAAAGGATAATTTAGAGGATCAATTAAGTATGGACTTTAACTTAAAATTCACTTACAGAATAAGTTAGAAGGTTTAAGACAAAGATTTTACACTTGAACTAGTTTAGTTAATAAGTTAGAGAATACCCTATTAAGAACCTTATAGTTGACTTAGAGAATGATTCAAAAGGTAAGTTATAGGATGAATTAGAGGATAACTTAGATAAGTATCTCATGAAGGAATAACCTTAATTCTTAAACTTCTAGGTATAAGTAACTTATTAAATTAGGAATAATAAACTTACTCCTATGAATAATAATTAAGTTAATTGATTAATGGAATTTAATATGATTAATTCAAAACTACTATGGCATACAGTTGGACTGGAATAGAAATGAGTACTCTTATTTAGTTTACCTTGTTGGACAAGAGATGATAGCTATAACAAATAATGGATTAGGCAATCATATAATTGAGTACTCCCTGCTTGATTATTTTTTGTTTATATAATGGCTAAAAGGATGTAGACCACTCATCTACTTGTTATGTGCAATGGAGAAATTTACTTAAGTGAATCTCATGGCTTGAGTTATTCATATTATTGGCTTTTTTAATGAATTATTGCTTGGACTGTTGGTGAAAGTAATCTTGGCTCTTTATAACATATTGAGAGTCATATGAAATGTGAATTAGGACTTGGTTAAGCTTAGTTATATGATGGTGTTTGATTGATGAGAATATCTATCCTTATGAGATGATTATTTAAGTTATGCCTATAACTTAGTAAGTCTTAGATGATGTAAATGGATGTTGACATGACTAGGCTTATGTTATGTGTGATTCTTACAATGTGCCTGTTGTACTATGCTACAACATTGTTATGTTGAAGGTTAAACTGGGATCTTATTGCTTATGTTGCGTAACTTAGAAACTCTACATGGCTTGATTAACTAAGGAGCTAAACTTAGTTTGGCTAACTTAGAAGTTTAACTTGACTTACTATTGATTGAATTCATGGCACATCACGAAAAAGGACCTACAATTTAGATTTTTACTTGAAATGTTGGGTTTCTACTAAGCAAACAACTTTGTCTTTAAACTTAGGTTTCAAGCATATAGAATCACATTTTCTTAAGTAACTCAACTACTCCATCTAGTTAGCAGGGCTACAAATAAGTTGAGTCGAGTTTTTGAAGACTTAGGCTCGACTCATTTAAAAATTATTGAGTTCAAACTTGAATTGAGCTTCTATTAAGATTGCAAATTAAGACTCAAGTAAGACTTATTTAGATAAATAAGCTTTGTCTTTAGCTTAAGCTCAACTTATTTAATAATTGAGTTTGAGCCAAACCAAGTCTAAAGTGAGTTGAGCTAGAGTTTGCTCATAAGCTTGGGTATACGAAAAAAAAAGGAAATATATAAATAAATAAATAAGCAAATGGTGAATAAGGATTAGATTATATATTATATATTATTTTATAACATATTAGATATTTACATATATTATATAGATTTTAGTTTTTGAATTTTAATAATATATAATACATAAAATATATAAAGATTGTAAACCTGCTTATGAGCCTAAGTAAGTAAGCTGGTGAACCTTAAGCTCGTGCTTAGCTTATTCAAATAAATGAGTTTTACATTAAGTTTGAGCTCATTGAGTAGAGTCGAGCTTAAAGTAAGTTAAGCTCACGAACAGTTAAGCTCATTTGTAGCCCTCATGGTTAGATTTTTTATTTTTTATTTTATGTTCACTTGTCTAAAAAGTTGAGTTGAAAAATTAGCTTACCTAACCTTAAGTACCAAAGATAAACCAAGCTTAGAGTTGGAAGCTGGACTAAGTAATTAAGAGCAATTAGTTGCAAAATTCTAATACAAGTTTAAATAAAAATATTTCCAAGAAGATTGTAATGTTACATTATAGGTTTTCATTGTTAAGATTTTGAATGTAAGAATGTACTCTTCTATTTAGAATGAGCTTAATAAAGAAGTTGAAACTGTCATAATGTGGGTATGCCCCACCATTCTAAAGGTTTATGCTATGATTCATTGTGTTCATGAAGAAAAGTTTTGGAAGTTTTGTATGTTTAGTGTGTTAGTTTAGTAAGTCTATTACAAGTTTAACCATATCCTAACTATGGGTTAGCATAATGAAGTGTCTCTTAAGTACCAAGTCTTGTACAAAAAGCTTAAATAGATGCCTTTTAGAGGCAAGGGCATTACAAGGTAATATTAGAGCATAGTTTTTTGGAAGGGAAAATAAAGTATCACAGATTATCTGTAAGGATCAAAAGTGTGATGGGTCAAAGAGCTACAACATATATGTCAATCTTATGGATCGAGTAAGGATAAAGATGGTGCTTAAGGAATGTCTAGGAACATGGATTAGGTACGCTTAGGAAGAAAGGACAAAACATAGTAATGAACAATATGGATTGAAGTAAGTTTTGAGGAAAAGATTTAGAGAAGTGCTTAGGAACCTGATGAACTTGAGTTGGTATTAAGAAAGAAATCATAGTAAATTTATAGAAACTTATGTATAAAAGGAAGTGAATAGAAGATTTAGGTACATATACAGGCAAGGATTAAGGAAGAAAGGATTGAAGTATGTTTTGAAATAAGGAAATTTTGCATAAGTAAAGGATTATATTATAGATTCGTGTATGAGATTGTGTAAGGTAACTAGGTTAGCTTAAGTAAGATAAGAAGATAGTATCTACTGTATAGTATAAATAGGCCAAGATCAGTAGTAGTATTATAAATAATTGTGTTAGGTTGATGTATAAAGGTAATTATATAAGAAGTTATTATATATATTGACAAAAAGAGTTGATCTTGGTTGTACTATAGACAATAATTAAGGGAGATGGTGGAATTAAGCAGGCCAATTAAGGATGTTGTGTTTAAGGAACAAAGAGATAGCAATAGCTTTCACAAGTTTGTCTAAAGTAATTAGAAACTTTTGACGTTATTAATAATGGAAGTGATAGCTATGAACTTTGATAGAAATTAGTTAAGTTAGTTGTTTAAGCTAACTAGAGGAGCGAAGGACTAGAAGTAAGCTTCAATTAAAGTAGTGACTCAAATCTTACTAACTCTTGATAGGGGAAAAGAGTAATGGATGGTAGCTAAGTGTAAATTAAGGAAATCAACATAATTGTTACAAGTTTAGACATTTAAACAAGCCATTCATTTGCAAGACCTCATTTTATAATGTATTTTATTATAATATGTAAAATCATTAGGTTATATTTACATCTTTTCTTTATAAAAAATTATAATCATTATTTAAATCTTTATGCAAGTACATAGGCTCTTTATTGTTGTGTGGCCAACCCTGAACTCTTGTGCTGAGGTAAGAAGTTTTCGTGGATTAGCATTATTCTACCAACGCTTTATTGAAGGGTTTAGTACCATTGTAATGCCTTTGACTGAGTTGATAGAGAAGAATGTAAAGTTCAAGTAGAGGGAGAAAGAAGAGAGGAGTTTTACCAACGTGAAAATAAGGTTGACCTTTACCTTAGTCTTGGCCTTACCGGACTTTAATAGAGTATTTAAGCTTGAATGTGATGCGTTGGTTGTCGGCATTAGAGCTATGTTAATGCAAGAAGGCTAACCTATCGCTTATTATATGGAGAAGCTCAAGGAAGCATAGTTAAACTATTTTATATATGATAAAGAACTTTTGGCCTTGATCCGAGCTCTTCGCGTATGGCGGTATTATCTTCTACTAAAAGAATTTGTCATAGACACTGATCATAAGTCCTTTAAGTATTTGTAGAGCCAATCCAAACTTTCCAAATGCTAAGCCTGATGGATTAAGTTCTTGGAGGGATTTAACTTTGTCAATAAGTACAAGCAAGGCAAGAACAATGTAGCTGCCGATGCCCTATTGAGAAGACATGTTCTTCTCATCAACTATAGACCAAATTGTTAGGTTTTGCCAGCATAAAAGAGCAAAATGATCCTCATTTTGGCCTTATATATAAGAACTATAGAGAGGGAAGGGCAGTAGATGAGTATCATGTAGAAGATGACTATTTATTCAGAGGTGACAAGTTATGTTTGCTGACCTATTTAATGAGAGAGCTGTTGGTGAGAGAAGCCTACGTAGAGGACTCTTTGGACACTTTAGAGAGTGAAGAACGTATGAGTTGTTGAATGACGGATTCTTTTTGTCTAGAATGAAGCGTAATGTGCATTGTGTGATTAAGATATATGTTATCTTTAAGAAAGTCAAGAGTAGAGCAGTGTAAGGGAAAGCAATACCTTTGCCTATTTTGACCAAACCATAGGTTGACCTGAGTATGGACTTTATCCTTGGATTACCCTATATTACTTGAGGCAAAGATTTTGCTATGGTTATCGTGAATAGGTTCAACAAAATGTCACATTTTGTACCCTACGCTAAAACTAACAATGCTTTGGCTATTACTTCTTTATTTTTGCAGGAAGTAGTTTACATGCACGGAGTACCAAGGAGTGTAGTGTCAGATCAAGATTCAAAATTTCTAAGCTATTTTTAGAGAACCCTTTAGCTTTAGATGGGAGCCAAACTACTGTTCAACACCTCTTGCCATCCCCAAACTGGTGATTAGATTAAGGTGGTCAACCATACCTTAAGATTACTACTCAAAGCTGCAATAAGGAAGAACTTAACTGACTGGAATGTCTGTTTGCCTGTGGTCGATTTTGCTTACAATAAGATGGTACACGCTACTACTAGGCATGCCCAATTTGAAGTCATCTATAGTTTTAATCTCGAACTACCCCTCGATGCTGCCCATTGATATAGAAGATCCAGAAGTAAGAACCTAAGCCTAGTCCATCTAACAAATCTATCAATGAGTTACCCAACTTAAAAATATAGATGAATGCATCCAACTCAAGAATGCAATTCAACATGAGCATTTATGTAAGTTCCTAATGTATGATGTTAAGAATATTGAGAAATCGTCTTAGAAGAGATAATGACACTCGGCCAACTATTGTTGGGAGAGATGCAAGGGATAAGAGTTTCAGCAAAGCCCCTAATGGAGTAAGTAACACTATTGTTGACAGACTTACTATAGGCTAGTCAAGCTCTTCGAGGTTGACTAACCCCAAAAATTATGTTTGCAACATCCAAGGCAAGAAGGCTAAGATCAACAAACAATCTATTTTGTAGAGGAAGACTTTAAGAGCATCCAAAGGCCGTATGATGATGCACTTGTTATTAATACGAAAGTTGTCAACTTCAAGGTCAAGAAAATTCTTGTTGACATAAGAAGTTTGGTAGACATCATTTTCTAACACACTTTTGATTAGATGAGACCAAAGCTCAAAGCATAACTAAGATCTTATAGATATGATTTGTATGTTTTCAACAATCAACCCATCCAAGTAGCTGGAGTGATCTCTCTGTCAATTTAGATTGGAGATGGTGAGAATATTGCAGAAGATAAAGTCAAATTCCTCGTCATCAAATGTTAGTCCCCATATAACATGATCATGGGACGGCCATATCAGCATTTATTTGGCATCATCTCTTCCATTGTATATCTCAATGCCAAATTCCTTACTCTTACAAGAGTCGGCGTATGCAAAGGGGATCAATAGTTGGCAAGGTCCTTGTACATGAGGGTCTTAAGACAAGAAGAGGTATTTCAAATAGAAACCTATCCGGAAGGAAAGTTAGTCGGCATAAAAAGTGTTGAGAATGATATAAAGGAAATCTCTTTAGGAGATGACCTTAGGAAAACAACAAAGATAGGGAAACCTTTGTCGATAGACATTCGTCAAAGTTTGATCAACTTCTTAGAAGTCAATGTTGATGTATTTGCATGGTCTCCTTTGGATATGCTAAGTATTCCTAGAAATGTTATGGTGCACTAGCTATGGATTGATCCAAGCATGAAGGTGATCAAACAAAAGAAAAGGCATTTTGCCCAATACTTTACACTTGGGAAAATTCACTAGTGATATCAACTTTTGAGGATAAGTTCAAATAAAAAATTAATGTTTTAAAAAATCTAAATAAGAACATTTCAATAATAAGTTAAATTAATGAATCATCGTTATAACCCATTAACTTAATTGAACATGGCCATCAAGTGACATGTATCACTCACATGGAGCATACATGGCATATACAAAGACATTTATGTGTATATTTAAATAATAAATAAAAGACATAAAAATATTTAAAAGATGAAGAAAATTATGAATAAATAATATAAAAATAAACTAGAAGACTAAAAGCTTAATATAAATATAATAGATAATATTATAATTACGTTTTTAATCCAAATGTAACATATATAATACAATATAATACGTTGTAATAATAATAACAATAAAATAATGCATATTATAATATGATTAATTATATTATATGCAAAATTAAAAAAAAAATAGAAATAAAAAAGGAAAATGTTGTAGAAAATTAAAAAAAAAAACAAAACCATCTACCCTCCGACTTGGATCTTCATGATGGGTTGTGACCCACTTGAAAAAGTATATTGTCAACTTACCACCCGACAGTAAGATGACTGCTTACAACCAGAAAAAAAGAGGTGAAAATCTAATTAGGTCATCATTGGGTCACGCACCCTAATGAGGTTTTCACTTCTTTTTCTTTCTTTTCTTTTCTTTTGAAAAAGCAAGGTGGAATAGCTATCCAACACCAGGATCACTAGTTGGTGGATCGATGACCTACTTTTTAAAGTAATTTGCGATTACAGTAAAGATGGTAGAATTAGCCACCCCAATGTTGATGGCTGGTTAGTAACCACTTAAGTAAGGTCACACGACTCCTCCTAAGTAGTTGTTGCTCTCATTTGGCCTCTAGGTGATTGATTTTATTTTCTTTTGATTTTTTGCTACTTTTCCCTTTTTTTTTTAATTTCTTATCTTTTTATTATTTTGATTTAATCATATTGTTGTATATATTATACTTAATTTAATCTATTTATAGTTTTTTTTTTCACTTTCACATTTAAAAAAAATTATTTACTTTTTTTAGTATTTTTACATATTATTTAAGTCTTTTTTCCATTTATTTATTATTTAAATTTATATGTAAGCACTACTTATATGCCACACACTCACCACATGAGCACCATATATCACTTTATTTTAACTTTGTACTAAACTATTAAATTTTTATTTAAATTTTTTGAAATATAGTTTTGTTTCAATTTACCTTGAGTGTTGCTACCTTTGATGTGATTTTCTCCTCTATGCTACCAGTTTACCATAATTCTAGAAACATGCTTAGCTAGTTCAATTTTCTTGAAATTACAAAATATTAGGTTTTTACTTCCCCATTAACAAAATAACAAAGTAAGAGCTATTTAATGATTCAAAGGAATGGCGAGGTTAATTGTCAAACCTTTTTAACACAAAAAACACCCTCCATCACTAGTTTATGTTAACACTGCATTTAATTATTTTTTATGGAAAAGAATTCCTACAAATGAATGGAAGAGAAAAGAAACGAGTGAAAATGAAATAAAATATGATTTTAATTTGATGTTTGATAACCAATTAAGGACATAAAAAAAAAATGAATGGAAATGGAGTTTGCATAAGATAAAACTATCCCTTCATATTTTCATTAATTGTGTTATAAAATGATATTTTTATAATTTATCATTATTTCCACTCATTTCTAACCTTGAAGAGAAAGAAAATAGACTTAATAATGGAACATTTATATCAATTTCTTATTTTTTCTATCCATTTTCGCTCTCTACTTAAGTTAGCCAAACTTATTCACTATGTTTGGTCTTTTTTAGGAGAGTCGAAATTAGATTAAAGGTATAGGAAAGAAAAAAAAAAAAAGTTGTTTGGCTTTGAAAAGTGGAATGGAAGGTAAGTTATGTAAATGGTCACCCCTCTTTGTGTAAAGAACTAGAAGAGAGAGAGAGAGAGACGATGGATAGTTCAAAGAGAGAGAGAGCATGGTAGCACACAACAGAATTCAACCAGAGGAAGAAAGAAATAGGAATCCCATATTTTGACCATAAAAACAAGAGAGAGAGGAGCAAAGTGAAGACAGGCAACAGATTTATCGAAGAAGAAAATATATAGTACATGAGCCGTTACATATGCATATATCAAGCCGCTCAACTTTCACTTTGTACTTATTAACCTGTATTCAACTTATACGAATCTATTTGCATCATAAATCCAATAATAAGGCATGACCATCTCCTTGTATAGTTATAGTTTCTTCTTTTATCTTCTGCAGCAAACTATTCGAATGGCTCGCTCTTCCATTGACGAGATTTCAGATTCTGGAGCATTCGTGAGAAGCCCATCAGCTTTTCGCGGTTTTGTTTCGCAAGACCCATCTTCGACATTTGCAGCTGAACATGGTAGATATCATCTTTATGTGTCATTTGCTTGTCCTTGGGCTTGCAGATGCCTAGCGTACTTGAAGATAAAAGGGCTTGACAGTGTCATCACTTACACGGTAAACCTATTCACCTTCGTAAGATGGAGTATTGCAATGCACATTTACCCTGTTGAATCAAAGCGACTTATCTTGTTTCAGGTAGTGAAGTCCAAATGGGAGAGAACAAGAGACAACGATTCACATATTGGGTGGGTTTTTCCTGATTCTGAATTTGAGGAACCCGGAGCAGAACCAGATTGTATAAATGGAGCAAGAAGCATTAGAGATGTATATGAGCTTGCAAGTAAAAGTTATTCTGGAAAATACTCTGTTCCTGTATGTATACGCAGTGATAAGTGATAGTGGAGCGCTATTTTCACTGAGCCTATTGTGGTTGCTTATACCTGTGCAATTGCTTTTGAAAGGTATTGTGGGATAAGAAGTTAAGAACGATTGTCAATAATGAAAGTTCAGAGATCATCCGCATGCTTAATTCTGAGTTCAACAGTTTTGCTGAGAATGCAAATCTAGACCTTTATCCTCTGCAGTTGCAGTCCAAAATTGATGAGGCTAATGAGTGGATATATGACAGTATAAACAATGGCATCTATAAATGTGGATTTGCTAAGCAGCAAAGGCCATATGAGGAGGTGATTATGTTCTAGTGCTTGTGAATTTTCATGAATCTGGAAAAAGCATGATGAATTCTTCTAAGAGAGTCTAGTATAGGTCTTACCATTTATTCCTGATAGATAAGACACTTATTGAGTTTATAATGTAAGTGGGTTTGAGCCCTTAGTCATAATGATAAACCTACTATCATCTAGTCTGTGATGTTTGAGAATGACTGTAGGTGATATTACCTAAACATATGATCAGGAAATTTTCTGGAGCTGTAGATGGGTTTGTTTTAGAATAGGCTTTAAAACCTACTCAATAGTGGAACATTCTCTTGAAACTAAAAGATCATTGATATTTTTATAGTTCTTGCAGGCTGTGGAAAAACTTTATAAAGCTTTGGACAAGTGTGAAGAAATATTGGACAAGCAACGATATATATGTGGAAACAAACTTACAGAAGCTGATATCCGGCTGTTTGTCACTCTTATAAGATTTGATGAGGTACCTGTGAATGTCCACCCAAAACTTGATACATTACTTTCATCCCACCTAGTTTCTTTCATCTGTTTCATTATGCATCTCTTTCATTCAGAAATGACTCAAACAGGGTATGTAGATGCAAAGATTTTGTGACCCTGCCAGGTGTTTCCTGTATTAAGAGCAATAACAGAAAGATGCGTGATTCAATTACCAGAAAAAGAGAGAAACTTGAAAAACGCTTGATTTTATCTAGTAATGGACTAGATGCACAACCTTAGTAATTTATATGGTTCCCTTCCACATAGTCAATGCCTTGGAACTGATGATTAGGATGAGGCTATAGTAAGATCTTAGCTTTTGAAACATTCCCCTTATTGTAAAGGTAGGCTTCTGCTTTTTTACTGAGGTAGCACAAGGCTTCAATATCTTTAGAGCTATTGCAGGTTTTATTTTTCTATAGTTCTACAGTAAAAGTTATCTCACATGGAATTTTCAGGATGGTATACATACTAACCAAATGCTGCAATCTTGTGAGAGCTGAGTGCCGTATTACATGTTAATATGGTGATAAATTTTTTAAGTTAGAATGTCTTAGAGTCACATATAAGGCTGCTGATGAAGTGAAAGGGGACTTGCAATGTAAACAGGATACCTTGAGAGAATTGTCATGATCTTCAACAAAGTGATGGATGCTCAATTAATGCTAGGAGGTGAACTGCACTTGAAATATTCCATCGTTAATGTTCTGTTGGCTGTCTAACATGAGCTCTCATTTGCCTGATGGATGATCTTTCAATTTTGGTGCAAAATGTTTATTAACCATGAAATTTCAGAACAAGAGAATAGGCTTGTTTAAAATGGTGTCTGATAGGACCTGCCAGAGATTCCAAAAGATTGCTGCTAGTGCAGACTGTTGTATGTGTGGTATTACTGTTGTCATGCCTTTGTGTGCTGTATTTTTATGTTTGTATACCAAATATGGGGTACGGTGTTCTAGAAATGTCTAGAATGTCTAAAATCTTCTGTTAATTATTAGACAATTGTCTAGGGTGAGTTTACTATAAGTAGGGGTGATCATTTAGTTGAAAGTTAGTTAGTCCTTTTATTTATGAGAGATTGTATGAGTAGAGTTGCTCAAGTCTTAGTTAGGATGAGCATGGTACTCATGGACCTTCTTCATTGATGGTATTAAGGCTTGTACCTTTTCTTCTATAAAAATCAATAAATATTTTAGTTCTTGTCACTGTAATTTTCTGGTTTATATCATTTGGCGCCATCTATAGGTTTGTTAGAGATTTCTAATCGACGATTGCTGTTGGTGAAGATAACCATGGCTTTGGTTACAAAATCTATTCTCATTCATCATAAAAGTATTTACAAAAAGCTGGCTAAGAATACACCAGTACTTGTTGGAGATGCGAAAAATGGTGTATGATTTGTGGTTGGCTGGTAAGTCAAAGCCAGAGTTGCTAGAGCCAATTGACGGTGAAAACATAGGGTTTTCTTCTGGGAATCTGACTTTAATGTAGATGCTCGAAGCTAACCATGTAGGACTGGGCCGTTTGATGATTACTTGTTCAACGAAGAAATCTGCCATGCATATTGCTGACAAACACCTAGGATATTTCTCCTTGGAAATATCTCAGGTGGCCATTAATGTATTTGTCGTGGCGATAAATTGTTTTGAGGGAGAAATTTGAAATACTTCCTGTTGGCACATTCTCCCTTCTTGATCAACAAGTGATGGATCCTGAAATATGGATGGTTTCGCGTCCAGTCCCTGTTTGAAGTTTCGGTGGGACTGTGGATGTGCATTGTGGAGATTTGAAAAATCCAAAGTTGAAGGAGTCAATTGATGGAGGATACCTAGGGTGTGTTCCTAGAGAGACACAACACTAGCCACAGTTGTATCACAAACAGACCATTTTGAAATCATTCCTCTGGCAAACTAGCTGTCACAGGTGACAGTTGAAGGTGTGCTTCAATCTGGTATGAAGTTTCCTACATTGTAGAAGGATGAATTGATTTCTCTATTTTCCAGGGCAGTGGAGACAACGGCACTAGTTGATTCAGCACTGGTTATTCCACGGTGGATGATTGTGCATAGTGTTGTTTCTCTCTTGTATGCCACTCAATTTGTTGATATTGGTGTCAGTTAGCTGTGGCTGTTTCTTTACTCGATCCTTGAGAGCAAGGACCTTCTCATGGGGGCAGTATTGATACAACACTGCCAGAGATACCAAAAGATTACTGCTAGTGTAGGCTGTTGTATGTGGTGTTACCGTTATCATGCTATGTATGCTGCAGTTTTGTGTCTGTACAGTACATATGGGATGTGATGTTCTAGAAATGTCTAGAATGTCTAGAATCTTCTATTAATTAGGTGATAGTTGTCTAGGGTGAGTTTACCATAAATAGGAGTGATTGGTTAGTAGAAAGTCAGTCAGTCGTTTTCTTTCTAAATGAGAGATTGTATGAGTAGAATTGCTCGTGTTAATTAGGATGAACATAGTGCTCATGGATCTTGATTGAAGGTATTCAGGTTTTACTTTTTCTTCTATAAAAGTAAAAAAAAAAAAAAATTTAGTTTTTGTTACTGTAATTTTCCAGTTCATATTACCATCATAGAAAGAATTATAGAGAGTAACAACTTATCTAAGTAACAAAAATTTACCTTGGCTGAACATCAAGTGTGGAATTATATATCAATTACATGAGAAGGAGCCTCTAGACGGAAACTGAATTCATGATCCTGTGATCTTCCATATAGATCAGCATCATTAACCATCATTAAAATTGATTCCCTCAACCTTTCCTGTCAGCTTTTTGGTCTATGGTTCTATTTGCGCTATATTTTGATGTATGAAAACAATGTTTTTATCCACTGGAAGGGAGTACAAAGAAGATTGGACCATGCAGATTCCACAATTATGGTACCCTGACATTAATTGTATATTAGAAGGCTTTGTCAGACTGTTACAAGTATGTTTGCTTTGTGCCACATTAAAAGATATCTTGAGAGCATTTCAAAATTCTAGTCAATGTCTCCATAAATCACAACCACATGGGTGGCTAGTATGGCTATAAATCCATCTATTACCCCTGAGACCATATTTTAGCCTCCATATTTGTACTTAGTTCCTTTTGGAGAAGCAAAAGATGCTTTCTGCTTTGTCGGAAGAAAATATTATTTGAGCAGAAGCAGATAAAAATATGTTGTATGCCTTTCCATTTAATTTGATACAAAATCCTCATAAATTCATAATCCTTTGCTCTCGTCATGCTTCAAACCCTTGCCTAGCAATCAAATCTTCTTATTACTATGGAAAGTAATTTTCCTATGTCTGTGTAGACTTACTTTCCTCAGATTGTTTTACAACAGCGTAGTGAAATTCTTGTGCAAATATATATTTTTTCACTGGTATAATCTGAAAAGTGAAGAAAAGCAGTTTGCCCGAAAGGTTAGTGCAGTGATTTGTTATTGGAAGTTCTTTTGGCAGTAGCCTTGCCCCTGAACCCTAATTTATCTTTTGGTATTACGGTTAAACCCTCTACATTGATATTTAAATGTCCATATTTTGTAAAAAACATACTTGATCAACTATGCTGTTACTGCAGGTATATGCAGTGCTCTTCAAATGTAACAAGAAACTGATAAGGGAATATCCAAATTTGTTCAATTACACAAAGGACATATTCCAATTTCCTGGGATGAGCAGCACTGTTAACATGGATCACATTAAGGCAAATTATTATGGAAGTCACCCATCTATGGATCCATTTGGTATTATTCCCTCTGGGCCTGAGATAAATTACTTCTCATGCCATGACAGAAGCAGGTTTCCTCTGTAAGACTAGATGCTTTATAAATTGAGGGTTTCTAATTTTCTTCTATGTTGATTTGCTGTTCGGGGTTAAAGCATGGGCTCAATGATTCTTCAAAGAGACTGGATGGCTAACTCAGAATTTTACTTCTTTGGCTCTTCCTTTTATTTGTCTCATATTGTCTCGATTTCTTTTTCCCTGGGTTGGTACATGCTGTGGGAGCTTATGATGAGAGAAATTAAAATAATGCAAACTCATATGGAGGAAGAGGGAGTAATCATGTAATCATCTCTATTGCTAAGACTGATAGGAAGCAGCCTCAAGCATTTAAATGTTACTGGATTTGTAGTCTTCTCCAAATGTTACTGTATCTGTAATCTTCTGCTAACACTACATTTAGTGTTCATATTCAAGTATGGCCTTGTTTATACCAGTATGTGATCCTTGCTAATGGGTGTCCATTGAAAAGTATCATGACCTCTTTTATTTTTATTTATTTATTTTTTGCGATTTTAGTTGTCTTAAAAAATCGGACCATTAGTCTTAGATGGTATGTAAAGAAATGGAAAGGATTTTTCGAAGCTTTATTATGGTGTATACAATTCGCTCGTGATATCTAGGAAAGCAAGATCACTCTTGTCCCTCTTTATGCGGTTTTTGTTCATTAGGGGAAAAAAATCAAAAGAAAAGAAAAGATAAATATTACTGGTGGTGCTTTTACTTATCTTGAGGATATCAAACTTTGGATTGGAATCGTCGAGGAGTTAATTCAATGTTCATTTATGAAGATCTATGCAGAAGGCTTAGTTTATGTGATTATCACTGATCACACTAGAATTTCCTACGTGAGTCATAATAGTAATAGACTACTACTTGTAACCAAAGTGATTGTAGCTTAACAATATAAATGCTGGTTTTTAAATAGAATAGATTATGTTCGGATTTTCTTTTCTCTAACGGTTGTATTATCAATAGCTTGAACTTCTTTTGCTCCTTCCTTAATCCACCTTATCGTCCGCCAACATTTCCACTCACAAAATGCCAAGAATCAATTCAACTATCCTAATTTCAATAGCATACAATCAATTGTGACTGCAAGAGCCCCAGTTCCACCACTCCTCCCGATACAACTCTCTACCACTGCTATAGATATAACTCTCTCTTTGGTTTACCTTTTCAAATAAGACATAAATAATCAATTTGGTTTGGAAACTTTTTCAAACTAAGTTGTATCTAAAAGGGAAAAAATAAAATAATGAGGTAATATTATGGTTCACTCTCAACCTTACTACTCCATGCAATTATATATTTGAAGTTTTAATGTCAATTGAAGATTCAGTTAACTATTTATATTTTAGTTAATTTAAATTCATACCATTAGTTCAATTAGTATGATTATCTAATAAAATGGCTATTTATGGTTTTGTAAGGTTACATGATTCCTCTAAGATTATGGATGACCACTTACGGCCATCAGCGAGTTTTGTGAATTTATATTTTTTTTATATGAGTTAAAACTTGCTATTTTATAAAAGGTGGTTAGTAACTATTCATTTACAGTTACGTAAACCTTCTAAGATTATGGATAATTACTCATTGGCTAATTGTGCTAATTTGATTGACTATATAAATTGAGTATTTGTGATAACTAAATATTTTATTTGAGTATACAGTTAAATAAATTAAAGTTTTAGGTATATAATTATAAAAAATAATAAAATTAAATGTATAAATGGTGACATTAGTCTAGAAAATAATCATATTTTTGCGTCCACTAGTACATGGTTGCTACTTGTGGGCATTCCAACTTCTAACTTTTTGCATCAGTGAACAAAATTCTCAAGCGTGAATCGCCGATATCCACCATGTCCATGAAATGACAAGAAGATATGCAGAAAGTAGAGTGGCTACATTGGTAATGGCATGTTACTGTCCACATAAATTGTCTGAACCAAAATACTTCTGTCCGAAAAGCGATGAATCTAACTAACGCAATCAGCTAATAAACGAACCTAACTAACGCAATCCGCCAATAATCTTGCGTGAAAATATCTTCGCAAGGATTGGAAGTATAACCCTCTCTAGGGTAGCAATTAATTTTCTAGAGATTGGTCAACTGTCTATCCATGCATGGTATGCTTAATAAAATATTAGTATTTAAACTTTGAATTATTTTACAATTAGCCTATAAAATTTTTGAGTGTTTAGTTATAATCTAATTAAACCCTCAAATGCCGCTATTTATTGATACCTCTCCTTATCCAATTGATATTTTACTAGAAAACTAAGGTTAAATATAAATAATTCTTTAGACTTGCAATTATAAATTTGGAGAAAATAGAACTTGAGATTAAGGTTTAAGTCATATCATTGTTGATTTCAAAACTTTGAGGTGAAATCTATAAGGATTGTAAAAAAGTTAGGATACATAGGTATTATTAGAGAATGTTTATTTTTTGAATTGTTAAGTTTTTACCATTTATAGTTATTTTGATGATTGCAGGGTTATTAGAGTGATTGATTTCATACATTGGAGTTAGAAATTCAATATAGGATGCCTTGAGTGAGTCTCTAACAAGAGGATAAGAACCTATCGATCAAGGTAAAAGCTAATCAAATTGAGAAGGGTCAACCAAATAGTAAATTTAGCTAACTAGAATTTTAGATTTTTTTAATTACATTAAGGAAAAGCTATCCATTATATTTGAAAAGCAGTTTACCACTTTGTACAGTGAGAAATGTGATTAACTTAAATTTGCCTATGGTCAACTAGTTTGAGCTCTATTGAGATTTAGAGTTAGGAACATGATCTTTTAGTATAATTAAGGTATTAGTCAATTATTTTGTACAAAATTATGAGACTTCCACCAAAAGTTCAATTATTTCAAGTTGTTGACTAGGTGTGTAGGTTACTATGTTTTGCTGTATGTGCATGCAAGATTAGATAAAGTCTAGTAAATATTTAACCATTAATTATGTTATCTATTTACATTTGTATTAAATATTCAAAATGAAGTATTGAGTTGTTTAAGCTTTAAACCATGCAAGCAATTGAGTGGTTTGATGATGTGGTTTTATACGAGTCATGCCGTCTAGAGAGAAGTTATAACTAAGTCACACTAATAGTATGAAATGCTATTTGAAATTGTCATAGTGGATTAGTTTGTCTAGTAGTTGATATGTAAGATGTACCTAGTGTGAGAAAATTTAACCCTTAAACTCTATAGATTAAAAAGTCTAATTCAACTTTTAGATGCTAGTGATCTATGGATTTGGGCCCAGGATGCCAGGTGTGCTTGAATTTGCTACAGATCCCCATGCTTTACAAATGCATGTGTGGTTGAATATCGAATTTGATTGGTTAATAAGGAAGTAAAATATTTAGAAATATTCAATTACTGAATAATGTCTATCGAGAAGTTTTGCCATTGCTGCACGGGTTTGCTCATGCTCACAACATGGTTTTGGTGTCAATTAAGATGATGAAAAAAAAATTGATAAAATTATACACTATTTATGTTTTTACCCCTCTTATATTTGACTTTGCCCTCTCTCGAGTGAAATCCTCTATCTAAAACTAACATTTGTGTGTTGGTTTTAAAGCGTGGACTATCAAGGCCCACAACAAGGGGTATAAGGGTATTAACACCAAATGTTATAAGTTCTATTTTTCTTATTTGACGGTTTTTGAAAAAAGATTACCCTAACTTTGAGTGAATACTAGTTAAACTTTCAAACGGTCAAGTGTGGCAGTCGATAGAACATTTAATCGATTTTGGATCGCTCATCTGCTTATGGAAAGCCACACAATGCGATTAGGGTTCCAATTTGCCCCAAACAATTTAAAAAGCGGCTAATTTTGATCGTTTTGGTTGTTGGATACATAAAGAAAGTGGAAAACATTTTGATTTGCAAAGCAATTTAAAAAGCTGGGGTGACGTGTCAAGCTTTAGTTGGGTCGTATTGATGAGAGGGACGATGAGCGCTGGATGATACATCACGATGCTAAAGCAGATAAATAAGCTTCCAATTAAGTGTTTTATTTCACAGCTTCATAGCTCACGCAGTAAATTGAAGAAGTCGCGCTAAGTTAAAGTGGTATCTTCACATTGTCCATTTTTCTTTGTTATATCTTATGTCTATAATTCTATTCATGCATCAAAAGTGAAATATATAATTTATTTCATTTTCAAACTCTTTCTTTCTAAAGCTTCAAATCGCTTGCATTTTATTTGGGTTTATCAAATTGACATCTTCTGGAGAAGATCAAAATTATGGGACGCCCTTCTTTTAAAAATATTATATACACACAATTTGAAAACTGTGTTGATGCCATACGATTTTGGTCTCAAATACAAGGCCAATTCAATCTCTTATATTGATATTTAATTTTAATCATTTTTTTTAAATTGCCTTTTGCCCCATATTGATTGATAAAATAGTAATTGAATCAAGGAAAATTTACGATGGGTCGGTTTGAAAAGTATTTGTTTACGCAAAATATTGACGTATTGGTGGATAAATTTTCTAGTGTAAACATTTTTGAAAGGATGTAAATGCAGTATTTTAGAAATCCATGATATCTTTGAAATTTCAATAGTTACATTAAAATTACAAGTCAATATATATTACTTAGATTTCATTCAAACGGGAGATACCTAGGATAGCAACTATTACCAAACCAAAAAAATTATCTTTCGTCTATTATTCACATTACTACTTATCAAAACAGTAATTAACAGGAAAAACGACCATTTATTGCAAATCCGAAGGAAGGACGACATTTTTGTTAATCCTTTTTGGTCTTTACAAACGAGAGAGCATAAACAGATCCTTCGATTTGCCCCATAAGGTTGGCATTTGCAATCCTTGGCCATTTGTGCTTTAGGTCCTTTAGCTCTTAAAATCTCTTGATAGCATTTTTGGGGTCCATTATATCCACATGCCCCATCTTCCACCGGCATAAAGACTGGGCAATACCTGGGTTCTTTCGCTGAAAAGCGACAGACGATAATCATTCAAATATATCATAAATTAGCTATGCTTATTTCTACAACTATCGAAATATTAGATTAAATGTTGCATGTTTATTCGTGGTTAATCATGCGCAAGAGAAGCATAGCTTGGATTAGATTAGACAAGCTATGGAGTAAAACGAAACAAAAAAAATTTGAAACAATGTCGCACTTCTTCATCATATTTGGGATATGTAATATGTAATACGTAAACAGTTATTGCAAAGAATATCAAAGAAAGATGTTGTTTAGAAGTAGCATTGGTCTTCCAAAGATTTTATTGACACTAGATAAGCACAAATATGGAATGTATTAATGAGTTTTGTAAAGGTCAATTATTTTCTTCGATCATATTTTTCTTGTAATGTTGATGTCATATATTTCTTTTTATGAATCTTTGTTTTGATTCTTTAGGATCTTGTTAATTATTTCTTTTAGGGCCAACACGATGCATATAGTATACCACCACTTAAAGATAATAATAATAATAATAAAAAATTTACGCCTCCCATTAAATCGATTAACCTTATCTTGTAGTTACCATAACTCCCCTTCACCACAAACATTACATTAAGTTACCTTTTTAGCTTAGAAATTGTAAAAAACCCCTCTCAAACTCAAAGCTAAGATTCGGATTTAGGGGTTAGGGTACGAAAAAAACCAACGAATCTTCAAGAAAACGCAAATATACAATAATTTTGAGTTAGTTCTTGGTCTATTTAACATATAAATTCGTTTTTCTTTAAGAAGAAGTCATAAAAACCATAAAGATTTCCATTTTTACAGCTTTACATATTTGTAATTCAAGTCTAGGGTGTTTTTTTTTATCAAGAATTATATGTAAGTATTGTTCTTACCTTTTTTCTTTAAAGAATTCTTAGTTTTGTGGTTTTGGTGTGGGTTTAGCAAAGGTAATTGATGAGGTGGATGGCGAACAATGGTGATATGATTATGGAAGAAATTATTTATTGTTGGCATTGTCGAGCCAGTGTAGGAGTGCATGGTGGCAAGGTATGTGGTACAGTAGGGTGTGTGCATCATGCATGAGTATGGGATTGTGTATATGATGTACGATTGTACCTTTGTGTGTGTTGTGCGGGTATGTATGTTAATGTTGGGTATGGGCATGTGAGTGATCATGGGTGTGTCGACATGTATGCTGTACGTATGTGTAGGTTAGTGTTAATGTGTGTAGATTATGAGATGTTGAAAAGTAAATAAAAGTTTATAGAAAGACATATATAATGTGGTTTGAAAGCTCAAAGGATGAGGAAGAGGGTCAAGTTAGAGGGGAAGAAGTGCTGAGTTGAATTGTGAAGAATTTAATAAATGCTAAACTTGATATTTAATATTTTTGCACAGGTGCTAGAGATTATGAGGAATTAGATCTTATTGAGATGGGAGTACTAAGTACAAGATGTATGTTTGTTGATTGTGTGTGCTATATTAGTATATATTAACCAGACTTAAATGAAACTCGAATTTAACTATTTACTACTTATGCTTTGCTTTAACCATCTATTGGTTGGGTCCAGCGGTATTAGTGATGCACATGGTGATCTTTATGTGACACTGTTCCTGGTGTAGTCTTGTACTAAAAGGATTTGGGTAGATCTAGGATGGTTTTGGCACTTACGTGATTAGAGAGATATTGTGAACTGTGGCTAAAAACAGATAAGACCGGTTGTTAGATGAGTCTAAGCTTAAAGAAAGTTTGAAAAAGGATTAATGGGGAAAGGAGTGAAAATGGCAAATTGAAGAATGAACCAGTAAGCAAACCCACGAACAGCTCTAAAAGATTGATAAAGGCATATTTCTCATGTTTTAAAGTGCCAATTTAGATATAATTATTATTAATTTTATAGAAATTATTAAAAAATAGTACTTAATTTATTTTCATTTGGACATTGCAAGAATTAGAGGATTCAAGAGTAGAATTATGAATAATTTAGAGGAGTTTTACATAAATTAACGAAGTTCGGATCAACAACATGCAAATTGGAATTAAAGGTAGTTGGGAAAATAGCTAACTTACAGCTTACAGCTTGCACTAGCGGCCTTTGATGTCTACGCTGCCGACTTTTGATGGCTATGCCGCCGGCTTTGCACCTACATTGCCGGCCTTCATAAAAAAGAAACTTCACACGAGCTAACCCTAATTTTTCATATAACTAACTTATGTTTCATCGTCTAGGGGATTTTTAGACACTTTTTCTTTAGACGTAGAGAGTTATAAAATAATCTTTAGTTAGTTCTTAACGAATTCTTTGAGAGAATCGCTTTAATCATTGAGAATAATTTGCTTTTGCTGTGCAGACCAAATTGAAGTTGTAATTAAAGAACATCTTTTCTAATACAGAATTGGTGACATTTAATTCAATTATTCTTATGCAATTCTATAAATTATTTATACTTTCAATTATGAATTTCCTTACAATTTCAATTAGTATTTGTGTTTTTGTTTCCAAATCCATGGCTGGTTAATTTTATTTGTAGGAATTGATGAAACCCTAGATAGTTAAGATGATAATTGCGTTCATATTATAAGATTAAGAGATATATGAATGATTCATGATTGCAATTTCTATGATTTCAATTATAATTGTCAATTAATTATAATTGTTAGAAACTCTAATGATACGAGAGTTGATATCGGGTTTGTTAGAAATTCTTAGTTGATTTGATTAATCAATGTGGAAGTAGAGTTAATTGAATTAATTAGAAGTTATCTAAAGATTAATGCGATGTTTGGCGATTGACTATTCACTAAGACATTAAGGATAATTGATTTAGAACATTAGACAATCAGAATATCAAGAGATATATGATTGTAATTTAGAATTCACTATTATTGTGCAAAAGCTGATTAATTAATCAAGGGCTTAAATCCTTAAGTTTTACGGTATAATAATGTCACTTCAATGACCATATATCTATTAATCTATATACCATAATAATAATTTAATTTGCATAATCTAGGGTGAATTCTGTTTTCTTACAATTCTCAATTGATTTCTTAATTTCAGATTTATCATAGTTATTTTCTTTTCAATAGTTTTAGATTAAAAATTAGATTAATTAATTAAATTTTGATTGCCTGAATATTGATAAGAACTACTATAGGATTAGTAATTTTTTAGTCAGTAAGGGATCATATTACTCGATTCTGACCCAGTATACTTACTGGAGCATTTGTGATTTATTTATATATATATAGTTTAAGTGAATTAAGGATATGAGACACCAATAGAACTTCCGAGGACTTACGGTACAATTTGATATGATGTACGAATTGGTTCGGTGAAGTTACTTTCCACCTAACCTTACTTAAGGGAAATGATAAGAGTAATTCCAAGAGTAAATAAATAGTGTTTATGTAAGGAAGAAAAGCACTTCAAAGTGTATTAAGAATGATCTGATCTCCTTACAGTTACAAGTATAAAGGTATTTATATCCATAAGTTAGGGCAACTTGTCTAAAAAGGAAAAGACAAAAAGGGCATTTCCTAAGGAAGTAAAGATTAGGATTCAAAAGGGTAAAAATGAATATACAAAAAAAAAAAAAACATTAGTGCAACGGATTCTATACATGAAATTATATACGTGGCGATGCTATGTTGGCGAGGTTGTTAGAAGATGTGGAAAAAAAGTACGGACAAATGGCTTGTCCGAGTAGGGACGGCTTTGTCAATCTGGAGCCTCTCTTTCTCTACTTCTCAATAAGGAAGATGTTGAGTAATTAGTTGACTCAGGCACAAGGGAGTAATCGTCAATTCAACATACTATAGAAATATGGGTAGTCATATGACTTAACTTGAAGGGTGACTTGGCAAAGAAGCACTTGGCCTCAATAGGGATTGGCTAGAAAAGTAGGATTTGTCGAGCTAGTTCCTTTAGTCCTTAGGCTTAGTTGTGGCTCAAGGGTCTGGCAGCTTGATTCCCATCATTCCCGCCAGGTTGTTTTGGATTTGGGATCAAATCCAATTGGTGTTTGCTCAGTTCTCCGTTAGGGTAATACGGACTGAGATTGGCAATGTTAAAGGTGTTAGAAACCCCATAATCCTCGGGCAATTTCAATTTGTATACATTATCATTGATCTTCTAGAGGATTCTGAAAGGTCTTTCTACTCTTGAAGATAATTTGTTCCTCTTCTTGTTTAGGAACCGTTCCTTGCTGAAGTGCAACCACACCAAGTCTCCTGACTGAAATTATTTAGCCAACCTACCCTTAGTCTTTTCTCACATTCTTCCAGCAGCTTAGTCGATATGCCGAGTGACTTTGTCATAGATGTGTTGAAGGAATGGTGCTTTAGCCGATGCATCAGGGTCCTCTTGTGCTGATACTGGTATAAGAGTGTGGTCGAGGGGTAACTCGGGATTGAATCTATAGACAACTTCAAAAGGGGTTTGCTTAGTAGTATCATGTATTATTTGGTCATAGGCATACTCGACTACTGGTAAATAAACGTCCTAATCAGCTAAGTTCTTACCCATTATAGCTCAGATTAGTGATCCTAAAGTGCCATTAAGCACCTCTATTTAGCTATTAGTTTGGGGGTGGCATGAGATATTGAAGAGTAATTGGTCCCTAGTCGACGCCACAGGGTTTTCCATAAATGACTCAAAAACTTTGGGTCTTTGTTAGAGACTATACTTCTTGGTACGCCATGTATCCGTATAATTTCCTGTAAGAAAAGAGAAGTAATAGTCGAAGCGTCGTTAGTCTTGGTGCAAGGTACGAAGTGTGCCATCTTGTTGAACCTATCTACAATGACCATTATAGAATTTTTGCCTTAGGTAGTTCGCAGCAGTTTGAGAATAAAGTCTATGCTCAATTTAGTTTACGACCTTGTAGGAGCAGGTAGGAGCATTGCTTTCCTTTGCTTGGCTTGGCACTTGGCCTTCTTGCACACAGTACAACTTTTGAAAACTCGATGCACATCTTTCCTCATTCTCGGCCAAAAGAATCGGCCATTTATCGTTCGTAGGTCCTCCTTTCCCCAAAATATTCGGAGAGACCTCCATTATGGGCTTCCTTGACTAATAGCTCCTTCAGCGAACAAATCGACATGCATAATTTTCTACTTTAGAACAAGTAGCCATCTTTAACATGATACTCGTCCACTGTCCTCCTATCTATGCATCGTGAAATTATGGGTCCAAAGTGTGGATCTTTGAAGTACTGTTCTTTGATAGTTACAAACCTAAACAATTTGATTTATAGTTATGATAAAAGTGTATATCTCCTCGAAAGAGCATCTATAATTGCGTTGCTCTTTCCTTACTTGTATTTTATCACAAATTTGAATCCTTCAAGGAATTCAACCCATCTTGCCTGCCGCTTCGATAACTTAGTTTAACTTTAGAGGTACCTTAGCGATTCATGGTCGGCATATATGACAATTTCTCTTGGTAGTAAATAGTAATACCATACTTACAACGCTCGAATTAGTGCCAAAAGTTCTTTGCATACATGAAGTGATTTAATTGGGGTCCTCAAAGCTTCTTACTGTAGAAGGCAATTGTTTGGCTTTCCTACATTAAGATACTGTCTACTCTAATGCTTAATGCATTGCATTCTAGCTACAAAATTTTCTCGAAGTTAGGTAGTACTAACACGGAGTGGAGGTCAATCTTTCTTTTACCTCAACAAAGCTCCTCTCCTCCCTTTCTCCCTATTGGAAGTAGGTGTTTTTCTTCGTTAGTTCAATAAGTAGCATGGCGAAGGCGCTAAAATTCCTAATGAATCTTCTATAAAACAAAGCCTATATGTAGAAACTTCTTAAATCGGCACTAGGAGTTGGCTAGTCGATAATTACTTGGATCTTTTCATTATCGATCATAAGCCTCTACCACTAATTACATAGCCTAAGAATACTATTTTCTCCTGGCAAAAGTAATATTTCTTTATATTGTCAAATAGTCTTTTGGTACAGAGGATATCCAAGATTGTTATGGGGATGTTTATAGTGACTCGGCATGTTGGTACTGTATACTAGGATGTTGTCAAAGTACACCATGACACACTTCCCCATGAGATGTCTTAGCACATGGTTCATTAGTCTCACGAAAATGCTCGAGGCATTTGACAAGCCGAAGGGCATAACCATTCATTCGTAAAGTCCATACCGAGTCTTGAATGTAGTCTTCCATTCATCTCTAACCTCATGCAGTTTTGGTAGTAGCTAGATTTAAGATCAATCTTGCTAAAAATCTTGGCTCTATTGAGTTCATCTAACATGTCTTCTAGCCTTGAGATTGGATACCTATATTTGATCATGATCTTATTCACAACTTGGCTATCTATACATATTCACCAGGTTCCATCCTTCTTTAGCACTAAAAGTGTAAGCACAACATAAAGGCTGAGACTCTTTCTTATATAGCCTTTATCCAGCAACTCATCGACTTGACGTTGGAGTTTAGAAGCTTACTTAGGATTCATCCGATAAGCTAGCTTATTCGGCGGTACAACATTGGGTACTAAGTCAATGCAGTGTTTTATGTCTTGAGTTGGGGGCAACCCTTCCGGTAACTATTTTAAGAGCAGTTCAGTATATTTATTTAACAACTCCTTGACCTCCTAGGATAACTCCCCTTACTCCTTCATTTCTAGTAGTTGCCTGAGTAACATAAGGGTTAGCTCATTAGCATTGATGGCCTTTCGGAGCTTGACTCTACTCATCATTAGAGCCTTCTTAGATTCATGAGCAAGTTTCGTTTGCAACTTGCGAACTTCTCTTAGCGGCATCAGGTTTAATGTAATCTTTCAATTATCCTTCTCGAACATATAAGTGTTCTTATAGCCATCATGCATAACTCTCTTGTCAAACAATTACAGTCTTCCTAGCAAACGTGGGAAACACACATGGGAAGTACGTCATAGAGAATTTGGTTGGAGTAATTTCTTATAGTGATTGACAATAGTATTTGTCGAGTGACATGTAATGCTGCTTTCTTACTCAACCAGTGCAACTTGTATAGCCTTGGATGTGCAACAGTCGGTAACTTTAGTTTTGAAATAAGATTAGTTGATGCTACATTAGTGCAGCTTCCATTATTCATGATGAGGACGCACATCTGATCATTTATCTTACAAGTAGTATGGAACAAATCTCTCCTTGCTTCTCCTTTCGCGAGGGTTTTATGTTTATAATGTGTTGGACAACCATGAGTAACTGATCTAAATCCCTAAGAAATACGTCCTCCTTTTCCTTGGGTTCCTCATCTGTACTCTCTACTTTTAACTTTGGGATGTCTCCCTTAATGACCATCGTCCGTCAATTCGGGCAGTGAACAGCCATATGTCCGAACCCTTAGTACTTAAAGCACTTGATCTGGCTGGTCTTCCTACTAGACCCTCGCCCCTCCTCATATATTTGGGTCGGCACTTCATCATCAGGTTGGCCTTTCTAGTTGGCTTTGACATCAACCTTCCTTCTTAGCTCGGTACGTAGCAAGGTTTAATGACTCGCTTATTTGGGTCGACTAGTCGGTATCTTCACTGATACTTGGCTCTTTCTTTGCCTCTCTACTTGCTAGGTAATCCTAATAACATTATCCATTGTGTCAAATCATTGGAGCTCTACAACGTCTCGAATGTTTCCTCTCAATCCAGTAACGAACCTTGCGACTGTTCGAGTTAGTAGTTCCTCCACTTTGCAATAGATCATGAGCATTTGAAACTCTTGAACATATTCATCAATAGTTTGAACTCCTTTTCTCAGCTCCTGAAGCTAAGTGAAAGAATCTTGGAGATAAGTTTCCAACAAGAACCTATTTTTCAGTACTCTCTTCTTCCTAAGCTAAGTGTTAATCTCTCGGTAGCCCTTTCGTCTTCTTATAGCTTGAAAATTCTTCTACCACATGGCGGCATGCCTAGAGATTTCAATAGCAAGTTCTCACTTTCTCATAATCCCCATATTGATAGTAATCAAACATACACCTTACCTCTTCTTCCCAATCTAGATACTCATTAGCATTCTTAGATCCATTGAAACTTGGAATTCAAAGCTTCACATGGTTGGATGCTTTGGGGATTCATATATGCTCTTCTTCGAAATATTCTTCTTCCTCTTCATCAAGCTCTCTCAAGTCTATCCTTCGCCTCACTCGTTTGCCAACTCCTCCACCTTGAACGGGTTGAGCTAAGTTCTGACCTCTAATAGGTTGAGTAGCTTGGGGAATGTTTTGTGCGGCCTCAGTAGCTCAGCAAAATAGTTCATGAATAGCTTGGGTTAAATCTACTAAGAGGTTAGCAACCTCATCAAGCCTCTCGTCAATACTTCTGAGAGTTTCCTGAAACTGTCGTCCATGGTGGACAACTCTATTGTCATCACCAGTACCAATACTCATATTTGGGTCTATCTTTTTTCCTCATAGATTTAAAGCTTAAATACACTTAAGGAAATTAACAGTTAATAACACATTAGTCAAATGAATACAGTAACTTGCTCTGTTTCACATACGTAAAATAGAGTATAATAGAACTTTAAAAAGAATTACTACAGTTTACATAAAACCTCTGCTCTGATACCAAGATGTTGCAAATTGTGACCAAGAATAGATAAGGTTGGTTGTTGGATGAGTCCAAGCTTATAGAAAGCTCGAAAAGGGATTAATGGGGATAGGAGCGGAAAGGGCAAATTGAAGAATGAAATAGTAAGCAAAGCTATGAACAGCTCTAGAGGATATGATCCATTAATGGAACTTTTGAGTACTCACAGTATAATTTGATATGATATACAAATCGGTCTGATGAGGTTACTCGCTACCTAATCTCGCTTAAGGGAAATGATAAGAGAGATGTCGAGAGTAAACAAATAGTGTTTACATAAAGAAAAAAAGTACTCCAAAGTGTATTAAGAATGATCTTATCTCTTCATAGTTACAAGTATAAGAGTATTTATACCCATAAGTTAGGGTAACTTACCTAAAAAGGAAAACACAAAAGGACATTTCCTAAAGAAGTAAAGATTAGGATTCAAAAGGGTAAAAGTGAATATACAAGAAAAACAATTATTGGTACAACAAATTCTATACATGATATTGTACACGCAACAATTCTACATTAGCGAGGTTGTTAGAAGATGTAGAAAAAAAGTATGAGCAGATGGCTTATTCGAGCAAGGATGGCTTCATCAATCCAGAGTCTCTCTTTCTCGACTTCTCAGTAAGGAAAATGCTGAGTAATTGGTCGGTTCGAGCGTGAGAGAGTAATCATCAATTTGGCATACTACAAAAAGATGGGTAGTCATACGGCTTGGCATGAAGGATGATTTGACAAGGAAGTACTTGGCTTCAGTAACGGTCAATTAGAATAGAATGATTCATTGAGCTAATCCTTCTAGTCCTCGAGCTCGGCCGAGGGTCAGAGGTCTGGTAGCTTGATTCTCATCAAGAGGTCCTAATACCGATACCTATGTAGTATTTATATATTGTGTGTATTGGGGTCATGAGTAACCCTAAGTCTCAGGATGTTGAGACTTTGTTGTTTGGGGAGTTAAATGACAAGATTTAAAACTGGTTGTTTGTTGCATTTATATTGATACTTATGTGTGTGCTTGTCTCATTACATATATGATCATGTGCATGTGTGTGGTATCTTGTACTGAGCTTTAGCTCACTCTTCGAGGAATTGTTGTTTTTTAGCTATAAGTTCAATGTGTGAAGTTTATGGTGGTTATTCCGTAAGGGATGCGAGTTGTGATTATTTGTATTATGATGAGGAGAGTGATCTCAATTCTTATGGTGATGCAATAGAGATAGCATAGTTTAGCTTTTAGGAGTGAACTATTGAGGATCATATGTTATTGTTTCATGTTATATATATTTGGAGACTGTTGATTGTTTGGAGTTGCTTGTGACTCCTTAATATGATGTTACCTTAGGTTGTTTATCTTAGATTTATATTGTATTCAAGTTCATTCACTTGTAATAGTTGGGTTTGTTTATTATTGCATTATATAGAAATTGGGTGGTCCACATTCCACTTTAATTCAAATTTGAGGTTATTAAACTATGAGTTAATAGATTTCATGTAATTAGTTTGTGGATCTTCGTCAGGTTGCATGTTCCTAGATGCTTGATGTGTCAGTAGAAGCTAGGGGTACGTGGTGGACTGTAGCGTTCCAGGTTTTGGGGCATTACATTAACCAATTAATAAAGTAATGGTTATCAACATAGATGGTGAAGGAAAATGTTAATAACTTTGCATAGAGTGTATATCTTATCAAAAGAGTATTTCGAGCTTCAACTAAAGGTCGTGAAAGTTAATCCCATGTGGTAGGGTGACTCTTTACAATGCATATATGTCGAGCAATGACCTAATTATTCAAAGTAAGTGATTCATGCGTAAAATATTTGCACTTCGTCCAAAAATTTTGGTCAAAGGGCAAAATGTAGAGGGTTGAAGGTTATAATATTGATTGTTGGGTTAGGCTTGTTATTTTTTTAAGTTTGACTTCTTGGACTAGGTGGTAAGACCTAGGGAGTCTGATCTATATTTAGAATGATTTAGGAATAATTGGCTTAGTGGACTCAAAACAGGGATTGTTGGACCAATCTGTCTGCATCTAACCTTTTTCAAGCAGGCTTATGTATTTATGAGGAAGCTATTAGTCTTGGGCCTATTAGCTAATTCATTTAGGATAACTATGAATTGAGTAAGCTTTAATATTGTCAAACCTAGACTAGAACATTGACTTGAGGATGAGAAGGGGTTAAGAGCCAAAAGAGTTAAACTAGGGTCAAACTAGAGTGAACTAAGATCAATAAAAGTATTGTAATATAATTTATATTTGTTTATAATGCAATAAAATTTACCAACATCCTTAAGGATTGAAAGTTGAAAACTTTTCATAGTTTATATTTCATTTTTCTTTGATCGATATTTATTTTTAGCTAATTGTTTTATTTTCTAGAATATATAAAAGAAAATAATATATTTTAACTTGAAAAAACCTAATGGTTTTTTTTTTTCAAATCTTGTTAGACCAGTCAAGTCAATAGGGTTGAACCGTACTCACTGTCAATGAGAGTCAAAGGGATGATTCAGACTGGTTTTATGGAGGGATCGCGTCTAACCAGGTTGAACTAGGTGGGTCAACTCGAGTTTGATAACACTAGTAAGCATCATCTTATTTGTTGATTATCAAGATGATCCAATAGATGCTATCACTCCTAGGAGTCTATAAGTACCAAGCTTTTCCTCCTCATTTATAATTCTTAAAGAAAATAGAGAAACAATAATCTTCTACAAAATCCTTACTCCTTAAGATGAAATAACCAATTCAGGTAAAAAATGGATCTCATTTCTTAAGTTATAAGGTGAAAGGATGAGATCTCCTAAGGCTGCTTTATCTATCTCTTGTATATTTGAGATACTGAGATTACATGTCCCTTCTTTCTGCTTTATTCTCACCTGATCATCTATTCAGGTGGCTTTACTGCTTCGTTTTTTCGAAGGAAAAAGTCGTGCATTACTTATACATTATAAACGTGATTACTTTAGTTAGACCCACTATAACAAATTTGATATTTAGCTACCATCATTATTGGTAGCAAAAAGATAAAAATCTATAGCCAAAAGTATTAACTACCAATTGAAAATTGATACTAATTGAGAAGCTACGAGAGGGTATAGGGTATATGCTCTTAATTATAATTTGGTACAAAAAAATCATGCATTTTACTACCAAATTTTGATGGTTAAAAGCATTATAAAATGGTAGCAAATAATGAAATTTGGTAGCTTGGAAGTTATGTTATTAACTACTAAATATGTTTGCAGTAAGAAGTTATGTCTCTCATTACAAAAAATTTGACAACTAAAACTATTATGAAATAATCTCAAACATTGGTATTTGGTAGTTAAAAGCCGTGATATCAAATACCAAATATGATTTGGTAGCAAAAAGTCACATGTTTTGCTTTGGTGTATGAAAACATTACTTGATTACAATATTTGATAGCTAAAAGTCATGATATTGGATCTCTCAAATATGATTTGATTACTACATGAATACTAATTAGCTATGATTATTTCATTTGGTAGAGAAAATTATCTCTTATTATTTTGCTAAAATGCTCACAATATTATCACATGTTTTGTTTGCAAAATCTATGTCATGTAATATATTACATTAATCATTTATATAAATTTGTTACACATACTTTTCCAATATATAAAAGTCAAAATAAAGTGAAAATAATGATTTGAAATCATTGTTAATAACATAATATATAAACATAAGTAAATCTCAAGTAACTAAACAAACAAATTTTAATACAAATATTGAATATGGGTTTCTAAACTAATAACAAAATATCCAACTACAAGTGAGCATTCTAAGTTGTAAAACTCAATAAGAGTAAGAGACAAAAAAAGAATAATATTGACATGACACTTACTTAACATTGATAGGGTCATATAACCATAACATCTTTATAAATTTGCATTAAAAAAAAAAACAATATAAGATTTTCTACTCAATAACAAATATATTTTCAACAAAAAGAATAATTAATATATATTTCAACAAACTATTTTTTCTTACAACAAGATATATGTTAAGATTATTTGTAGTTAGTTAAATGACAACCATTTTGCATAAATCATGATGACATATGACAAATGATATTTTAATATCCAAACAATAAGATATGAAACTAAAAATCTCTATCCTTACAAGAAATTGAAGAAAGCAATAACAAGCTTCATAGGATTGTCTATATCTTAGCATTCTTGTCTTTCTTACTGGATATCCTTGTAACACCTTTCTTATTACTAAAAGCTCATTAGAAAATAATAATACAAAATCAAAATCTTGATTCAACTAAATCGATCTTACCCAAATAAGAAAAAATAAATCCATACAAGAACCAATAGTATAAGAAAATAGGTTTAAGCACAAAAATAAAATCCTAAAATCTGCTCCAAATATTTTAACAAAACTAAAAGTTACTCTAGACACTAAAATTAAACCCATTAAAACACCAAAAGAAAACCTATTGAACCATAAAAAATGAAATCATAAAATTGCATGAAACTCCAATATCAAACCTTACAAATTAGATTACAACACAAAAATTAAACCCTTTAAATGACCTCAAATGCTAAAACAAATGTAAAAATCATTTCATACATGAAAAACAAACCCTAAAAGATGCATCAAACATCAAAAATACCAAAATAAGACTAAATAATTACACTATAAAATATTTAATTCATATAAATACGATCCCAACAAATCCTAAAACGGTTTAAAAATGAGGTTTCAATCAATAAGTGTCATAGCCTGATTTAACAAAGGATGCTTCATTACGTAAGTAAACTTACTTAACTTTACATATCACTAGAAATTTCTAACAAACATTACATAATTGGCACTTCCAATAGAGTTCAACCACAAACTTTTAAACTTAAAAAATTTACAACTTTTACATATTATAAAGATAATATCCACCCCCCCCCCCCCCCCCCCCCCCCCTCTTTTCTATGCATACTTCAAAACAATACTACCCCTTCAACTTAAGTTTTCTTCCTAAAAGATTACTGACTCTTCTAGCAGACTCAAAAAGTAACTCCAATTAGTTACTTCACCCAACAATTGCTTTAAAACCTAAGAATAAAACACTTTATCCCCTCAGCTTTTGTAAGCTGAATGAGAGTAGATTGCCAAACCAAAATACAACATTTACAAGTAGCAAACTAAAACACAAAATCATATCACAACATGAAGTCAAATCTACTCACAACATGATTATGTAGTAATGAAATACCATACTAATACACGTGGCATACATCAATACCGATATCTTAACCTTACTATAATCTCATCTTATTAATCGACTTCAATCTCGGCATTTAGACAAGTTTCTAGGAACCTAGCAAACCTTGCCTAGTAGTAACAATAGTTATGGTTATGATTAATGGTTAATGCAAATCCATATGCATGAAAACCCAATTTTTACTAAATAACTCACTTATTAAGTAAAATTCAACTTTTTAGTGAAACTTAGCCTAATAAGCTGTAAAGCTTAGAAAACACAACCCATTGGTCATTTTCATGCCATGTCATAAATGCATCAACCATTTGTCACGTCAATACCAAGCAAGTTTAATTCTTAATTAAGCTTTGCTTATATTTTCATTAAATTCTAAAGTTTTGGTATTAAGTTCAAGCTAGGTGAGTGTAATACCCATGGTTTCGAGCTCCTAAATTTAGGGTGTTGAGTAACGTTACTTGTTTTAATTCAAACTTCATGGTAAAGCTTAAAAAAAGAAGGAAAAAAAAAATATGGAAGAAGTAATTTGGTAAAGTTAATTTCTAAAAACGAAGTCTATAAAAGGTTTGATTTAATAAAAATGTAAATTTATTGGTAAAGCTATTATTCATCAAAAACTCAAAAATTCTATTTCGAGATATAATGGATCTTACAGATAAATAGTTTGATCTATGACTATAGAATGACCTTTAGAAGACTGAATATATAGGTTTTAATTTACATATACATATGTATTGGTATAAATCTCACGCTAAAATAGTAAAATTTCTAACATATGGTATATATATATAAGTTATTTGAATAAAAGTAGAGAAGTTTTAAAATATTACATAACTTAATTTCATTTAAAGATACTCATCATTTGTTGCATCATTTCTTAAGCTTTGGTATGTTAAAACACAATTTTGATATTAAAAAAAAAAAAAAAATTTGAAGGAAAGTTATTAGAAAAGATTTAAGTCAATAGTTGGAAATCGCATGGGAAGTAGAGAAGTTCCACAACCAAACCAAGCTGAAAGTTTCAATAGAATGTATTGTAATATTAATACATGGTTTTACATCTAGGTGTTGTTATAATAGGAGGATATTGTAAGTACCACTTGGCTCCATGTTACTATATTGTCTGGTGATTCACCAATCGTATAATGATTATCCAAGCTACAAAGTTAGCTAGATTAACAAAACTAAAAGAATACTAATTTTTATATAGAGTATTATTATGAATTCGGCCATAAAAAGTTGAACCTAGCTGCAACATGTTGAAATCTTATCGATGAAGGATGTCCATCGTCTTGGAGATTTCATGTCCATCAAGCACTATCCAACCGCCAACCACAATTCACACACACACACATATACATGAAGGGAAAGGAGGAAGATCAGACTAGACATTATACTAAAAGTATAAGGTAAATGTAATAGAATTTTAATTAAATTCCCATCATATCCTTTAGTGTTTTTTCCTTAATTAGTAAATATTAGTTGATGGCCATGGGTAAACACTGTCAGACTTGTATACCCTCGATTCAAAGATGTAGAACTTATCCTAATGGTATTTGCCAGAAGCTAGCAAAGATATGTAGATGTGGTTTTAATAATAATTTCAACTAAAAGCTCATAGAAACGGGGATGGTCTATCATGTAGTTGTAGTATATAGTAATATATTCATAAGTACTAACTTAGTTATGAATATGAAATGTATATATGGCTTGACTTAAACATATTTGTATATTTTTATGTCTCCTGTACACATAGTACGTATATAGAAATATTATATTTTTATTTACAACTTTATACGTGGAGGTATATCTACACTTTATAATATTTAATGTTTGATGATGATAATGTGCCAAAAAGTTTAGGGAAGACTATGTAAAAATTGGTATTTTAACATAGTTGTGTAATCTTGAAATAACAATCACGATGATATAAAAATTGATTAAGAAGATAAGATCGTTTGAGGTTTAAAAATGTAGCATCAGTATGGCATGTGAAAACTAGTTAATAGAGAATTATTTTTTGTCTATAGTTGACTTCAATATTGTATTTTCCCTAGGTGTTCTAGGTGAGAAAGGACCACATTGTGAAGGATAGGATTTGCCCTACTATCAAGCCTTGATAAGTTCATATTTCTATTTTTTGCAAGTAGACCTGTATCTACTTGATTTAGAGTCAGTTGTGTCATCAATTACAATGGTGTGATTGATTGACTGGACATATAACTTTATTGAATGCATATTGATTGAATGAGGTATTTTCTTATGAATGATTTGTCGATGCACTTTATTGCTCAAAAAACTTAAAAAATGAATTGTCCTTGGTGTTCACCTAAGTGAACCCTACATGAAGGGATGAATTGTAAGTTGAAATGTAAAGTTGGAGTTAGGTTAATTGAAGTGTTTATGATATGGAACTTGAGATTCGTACCTGTTACTAGATTATTGTATTACTTGTTGCATTCATGGCATGGCATGAAAGGACCTACGGGTCAAGTTTCTAGAAACCTAGATATTGTTAGGCTGGGTTTTGAGCATATAGATTTGCATTGCTCAATCAGTTCTAACCACTTTATGTGGTTTTAGCTAGGCTAGCTAGATGTTGGCTTTTGTCATCTCCTTGTTGCCTTAGGTTCCTAAACTTTGTATCCTGATGCTTGGAAATATTGACTAATCATATGAGAGCTAGACTAGGTTAGGATATTGGTATCAATGCATGCTACATACATAAGCATAATATGTATTCCCTGCATAGATATCTTATCTTGGTAATTCTAGATATTATATTGAATGTCTTATGATAATGATGATTGTGAATGCGAATTATGCTTATTTGGTGTTTTGTTTTTATTTACTCTCACTTAACTTATTAAGAGTTAAGAGGATATTTGTATATCCAAAGTTATAAAGAAAACTTACTGGGCACCACTAGTAGTTGGGGGAAACAATTTTGAAAGCACATAAGATGGGGCCAGCTACTTTTGGAAGGAAGCCTTATCGTATTTTGACCTTATTCCTAAGGAGAATCTATATATATGTGATAAAAGAAAAAAAATCTATGCATTAAGCTTAGTTGTATTTGAAGGTTGTATAGTTTTGTGTATACAGGTGTAAAGTTGATCTCCGTTATAGTACTCTTATGTTATAAATAAAACTTTTGTTAAATGCAAATGGTATTCCTATGTGATGTTACATCCCATGCAATGCTGAGATGTAACAGTTAGTACCTAATTCTTTTAACCAAGCATCATAATATCAAACAATAGCCTAGTAGCAACATATAATACGTTCACAAAACATGAGTCACTTAGCAACACTTACATCTGAAAGATTAGAACTTATTTCGATAACTTATCAAACGTATCATAATCACATATAAGGTCAAACACATTTATTATAGTTAGATAAGTTAAGGGTGGATAAAATTTGCTCTAAAATACAAGCAATCCACTTACCAAGGCCACTTAGTGATTTCTCTCAAAAGCGTACCCTTGCACCTGAGGCTCTTCTTCACTCGTTTCACTTAAACAAAATGGCTACAACATCTGCAGTTAATATATATCAAGTATAAGCAAGATTACTAACTTACTTATGCTTGAGGTCGTAGTCTTGGTATTATTCTTTTTAGAACAACTTTGATTTTATATACATTCTGACCTAGTTTTTGACTTACCTATTGTTGAGTGATTTTGTGATAGAATCTGGTTTTTGCAAAAACATAGAAAACTAAGTGGTACCAAGGTTAATTTGGTATAACTATTTCGATACCTAAGTCAGTAAGTGTATTTTTAGAGAGGTAAGATAAGTATAAAGTTTAGGGTTATAAGAGAGTTCTTACAATGCCTCATCTTCATATTTATAGGCAAAAATAAGATTTTTGAAATGACAATTAATCATCAATAGTAAGACACGTAAAGATCTAATAATCAAACACATGCTAAAGATATAGGAGTAGTAGGCAGTTATGTAATGAAATCTTACTAAATCATAGTTGTTCGCACCACTTTCCTAATTTTAAATCGGACATGTTAATAGGTTGGGCTTCAACACCCATTGAATGGGTTGAGCTTTAGTCAACACTAGTCAAAAATAGAATAACTCAACCTTACATCAACCAAGTAGACAAATAATGTCATAAGGTGAAAATATGCTATCAATGTTTGTCCCCTGACTCCCGTAGTCTAGAACTTAGCTATAGGAATAAACAAAATTTAATATCTATTTTGGGAGGATGGATGAGATTGAATGGTTAAGACCATAATGAGATGTCCGGATGCCAAGTAACGTGAGAAGTTTTGATTTAAGTTCAAGACTTGACAATTCATATTCTAAACAAAACATCGCAGTCTTTTAAATTTCCTGCCAATTCACCTTCTTAAGGTGATATGCATGGCAACTGTTACCCTAGCTATCATGTGCTACAGGGCTAATAACTCTTAGTAATACGATAATTGTCAAATCATTAATAACTTAACAATCGTCATCAATTCATGATTAACAGTACAACCAGAAACACATTCTAATTAGAAGTAAGTTAGGGTTAGATGAAAATTTGTTCGTATATGAAGGATTTCTTTACATACACAAACTTTCTTCGTTCTGTCATCATCTTTATCAACTATCTAAGTTCTTATTTGCTTTAGAGATCCTATCTTCATTATCTTAATCCATACTTTATATACATAACTTCAATCAAGTATAGTTCACAACATCATTTGTTAACTTGTACTTTTAAATTCTGAAGCAATGGAGATCGAGGCTACCTCTCGTTCCATACCCCCCTTCTAAAAAATGAATAAGTTGACGTGTTCTTTAAGTAGCTCGGCTAACAAGACAGTGGAGAAATGGGAAAAACTCGCTTGTATCAACTCTCTTCCAGTTTTAGATGACAAAGAAGGAAGATACGTAGCTAGGTACTTGTACAATAATGTAGTTTATTTTAGTGATTCTCTAGATGGAATGGAAAGTGCTGTTGATAAAACACTCGTTTCAAAATACAATAGGTACTGGTAAGATTTTCTTGAAATATGGAATCTAGGGAGGTCGAAGGAGGATGAAAGGGTATGCTTTTTGAGGGAGCACGGGTTTCATATTTATTTGAAATACCTAAATATTACACTACGCTTGTCATTTTCTGCTTTCATTAAGCAATTCTTTAATTATTTTTGAGTTGTGTAAAGCATGTTTTTGCCAAACACTTATTGACTTTCTTATAGCTTTTGAGATGGTTTGTGAAGAGGTTGGAGTTAAGGCTATACCCCAATTATTTAGATATTTCTTTACAATAAGAAGGTAACCTAATGGTTAGTATTTTGCGGTCGTTAGGTATGGGTGGAAATTCGTGGACAGGTTGGAGTCTAAAATCTACAAGTAGTGTGACAAGTTCGTGTCCATCATAGCAGATGAAGAATTAGATTTTTAAACCTAATGGATTGAGCCTATTCATACTAAAGATATTGATTGATGCCAAATGATCCTGTCGTAGTAAAAAAGATACAAGAAAGGAGGAAGAACAAAATGTTCTTCTTAGATGTTAAGAGAATAATAAGGCAGTATCAAAAGGAGCAACCAATCTTTTCTAAGAAAGAAGGTACGCTATTAAGTAATTACCATGTTGAGTTGAGCTACAAGAGGAAGGTTGTTCTCGCAACTTAGGGGAAGAATAGTTGCCTTTGAACTTCTCTCTATTTTCTATTCTTAATGCTTCCACTTTTTATTGCAGACATTAGCGTAAGTGATGTAGATCCCACTGAACTGTTAGCCCAAGCGAAGACCAAAAAATTGAAAATCGATAAACGAGCAAGCGTCAAAGCTCTTATTACCCGACTACTTGCTTTGAAGAAAGGCATACAAGAGAAAGCAGTGAAGCAGGTAATTGCTCAGAAAAAGGTAACCCAACCTATAGACAAGTGACAAGGGATTGAAAAAATTAGAGCCATTGAGGCCATATAAGTTGAAGTAATCCCTTCTTAGAAAATATTCCTCTATAAGAAGTATCGAAAGATTCTAGCTGAGAGATCATTAGCTAAGGTAGGGCTTAGGTCATCCTTTATGAGACTATCGAGGGGTCGTCACTCTAGGTGGATAGTGAGTTGAGTCCTAATAAAAGAAGTAAGAAGGAGTTGCTGGCTAACCTCCATATAAAAATTAAAGGCCTTGGACAAGAGTTTGAAAGAAGCTTAGAAGAATAAGGCTCTTGACATTAGTAGTGCCGAGTTCATTCTAAACCGTAAAGTAGGTGAGTACTTTATGCCATGTGCCATGTTGGGGCCAGAACATCTTATATACTAACTTGGCCCTAGGTGATTAGATAAAGTCTTTTGCCCTAATGGAAGGAGTCATTCTCCCCTAGGATAGGGAGATTGCAAAAAAAGGATGTAGATGGAGTTAGCAGTTGCAACAAAGGACACATTGCTGCCAAACTATATGATGTAAGTGCTAAATACCTCTTTATTTCTAGCTTATGTTTCTATTGCTGACAAAATATTATTTTCGTATAGATTAGTAGCCATTTTTTGATTGCTTTGGATTAAGTCGATAGATAAATGAAGAAGGTACTATTTACATGTTGCTCTATTGAGAGGTCTAATTGATTTATCATTTTTCATTGCCAACTAATCGCAGAAAATTGAGGCAGCATACAACTCCTCAAAGGTTTAGACCATGGTGGCCAAGAATGTTAGAATCAAGGCTAAGATGGAGGTCAAGAAATATTAGGAAGAGCTTGCTACCAAGAAACTGGCACATGCGTTGATGGTTAATGAACTCTTAAGCCTCTAGACCAAGGGCGAGGAACAATAGAAGGAGATTGAAGACTTAAAGGAGGAGCTTCATAAGAAAAAAGAGGAATGTTGGGGGTTAGCTTGAATGGTTAGTCTGATGATTGACGAAGAGGATATGCTTAGGATGAAAATTAAAAAGTTAGAGATAAGCAGTTCAAGGCTCAACTCTTGTGTTATTGAGTTATAGGGGGTAGTGAAGAAAATGCCTTTTGTTGAGGAAGCGTTAGAAATCGTGACTCCTAATTAGTAGCACGAGAATTAGTTGAGGAAAAAGTTATTGGAGGGGGTCCAAGTGGCAAGAAAGGATATTTTAAATATTTGCCCCAACTATGACCTTTTATGTATGGATTTTGCCAATGTCGACAATAACAACGTCAATAGTGGTGACAAAGAAGTTTCTAAAGATGCAGAAACTAAGCTTCAAGATAAAGGTGATTATAATGAAGCTTGTACTGAAGACTCTGATGATGATGAGGAATGATCATCTAAGGAGACCCCCTTATGTTTGCAAAGAAACGTCTACTTGCACTAAAAGCCCTAGTGCTGAAAAAGACATAAGCTTTAGGAAGGTCCCACCATCTTCTAATAAAGACAGTGCCATTGCTCAATCTAAAAACATTTTGAAGTTTTAAGATTGTTAATGTACTTTATTTCTATACAAGTTGTATGAACAAGATTCAGTTAGGTCACCGACCATTTGATATCATGTGTATTATTAATATCATGCACATTTTCTTTCATGTACGACTTACCAATTTTCAACACGTTTTAATTCACGTGCATTACTATTTCTTAGCATATTTTATTTCATATGTGTTATTAATATTCAACTTGTTTTAATTGTCTTATCGAAGGTATATAATCCGTTAGTTGCGTAGGACGTAGATTGGTGTGATTCACAAAGATCATCACTATTTTTCAGCAATTGAGTAGTTTGTTTGTTGTATAGGTAGAATTTTATTAATCCAGTAATCATGTGTAAGTGGGGAATGTACATAACAAAATGTAGTGATGCTAAGAAAACTTGGAATGAACATTCATGATCGAAACAAGTCATAGGCCAATGCCTTACAAAGTTCAAAAAGGGAAATAACATCAAAAGAATTAAGTGAAATGAAGCTTCAGATTCTTGACATTCTACACTCGTGGGATGATTGTTCCATCCAACCTTTCTAGTCAATAGCCCCCTTCACCTATGACTTCCTAGATCCTAACAAGATCTTCTCAGTTTGTGCTTAGTTTCCCTTGTTTATTTTGTGTGCCAGTCACCTATAATTTCTTGTAGATTGGATCTCCAAGCCAAAACACCTTGTTTTTCACCTTTTGATTATAACACTTGGCTGCTCTATGTTGGTACGCAACAACTCTTGCCCTTGCAACATCTCTTATCTCTTCAACAGTATCTAAATTGGTCGTAAGACCAACCTGGTTAGCCATTATGTTGAAATTTAGCATACGAGGATTGGGTAAGTCTAATTCAATCGGCAATATAACCTTTGTACCATATGCTAATTTGAAGGGTGTTTCTCCTATTATTGTCCTATGGTAGTCTAATATCCCCACAAAACATTCGGCAATTTGTCAGCCTATTTACCCATAGCTTGATCAACTTTCTACTTCAAGTTATCAAGATGATCTTATTAACAGCTTCCACTTGCCCATTCATCTAAGGATGTGTTGTGGACATGTAATTCAAATGAATGACGTGTTTCTTATAGAATGCTCGAAATTTATCATTATCAAATTGTGGTCTATTATCAGTGATTATCATAAATGGGACCCCAAATCTTAATATAATGAAGTTGAAAACAAAAGCCTGTACCTTTTGTTTGGTGATTCTTGCCAATGCCTTAGTTTCCACCTACTTAGTAAAATAATCTATGACAACAATGATGAATTACCGTTGGGCTATAGACTTGGGAAATGGTTCGAGTATGTCTAACCACCATTAGGCAAAGGGCTAAGGACTGGTGATGCTACACAATTTAGTAAGAGGTGCATAACTTAATGCTTTGTGTTTCTGGCATTGTGGATATTGTCGAACAAAAGTTCTTGCGTCATCCTTCATTATTGGCCAATAATAGCGAAGTCATAGTATACGGACATACAATGTTTATCCCTTCACATAATTGCTGTAGATACTGCCGTCTAGCTTGAATAGTACTTTTTGTACATCTTTTGGAGGAAGGCATCGAAGGTAAGGTTGGAAAATGCTACATTTGTAAAATTGATCATCTATCGATATGTAATTTATGGCTAGATAGATCATCCTTCGAGCTTCTTTTGTATCTTTGGTGTCCTTTAGATAATATATGATTAGGTCCATCCAAGACCTCTCCTTTGAGTAGGGAGCCAGTTCATAGCTCTATTGAATAGTTTATAAGCTCTTATTAGGGAGGAACTCAACAAAGAGCTTATCATTTAAATTGAAGAGTACCATGTTGGCCAATTTTGACAACTTGTTGGCTACAATGTTCCTGCTCCTTGGCATTTTTTGGATAAAAAAGGATCGAAACTCTTATATGAGCATTTGTAATATCAGTAAGCACTTGATCATTACTTCCTCTTTTACAGCATAACTCCCCTTAACCTGATTCACAACCAGTTGTGAGTTCGAAAAAACTTCAATCTTCTTGGCACCAACTTCCTTTGCCAATTTCAATCTAGTTATTACGGCTTCATATTTAGCTTCATTGTTACTGGTTAGAAATCTAAACTTCAAGGCATAATTAACCTTGAAATTATGGGGTCCTTGTAGAATAATACTAGCACTACTCCCTTCCTTAGTCAAAGAACCATTGACATATAAATTCCATATCGGCTTCTCAATTATCTCTATGCTATCTTATTCACCTGTGAATTCAGCTAGAAAATCTGCCAATACTTGAGGTTTTAATGTCATTTTAGTTTTGTGTTGTACATCATGGGCACTTAGTTTTAAGGCATACTTCATCCTCCTCCTCAAGGAATCTGGCTGTTATGAAGCTTGTCATAAGGGTTGATTAGTAAGGATAATAATTTGATGAACCTTAAAGTATAGTTTTAGCTTCCTTGCCAAGAGAACAATCGCCAATACAAATTTCTCAATTTTGTATATTGGTGTTATAGTCCTTGTAAAACATGACTCATGTAATAAATCAGTCAATACTCGCCTTCGATTCTAACCAAGATAGAGGAGAGTGCTCGGCTGTTAATTGACATATATAAATGTAAATTTTCTTTTGAAATAGGTATCAAAAGTATTGGTAATGACACAAGAAAGTCTTTCAGTTCACCAAATGCTCTTTGACATTCATATGTCTACCTAAAATCATTTAGATTCTTTAAAATTTTGAAGGATTCTATACTTCTTGACACGAACCTGTTAAGTGCAGCTACTCACCTAGTGAGCTCCTGAACTTCCTTAATCGTGCAAGGAGACTTCATGTTTCTAATTATATCAATTTTTCTTAGACTTGCTTCAATACTATGCTGGGTGACCTTATATACTAAAAATTTTCCCGAAGTTACACCAAAAATGCTTTTATGTGGATTCAACTTCATATTTTATCTTTTGAGATTGCTAAATGTCTCTTTAAGATTAGCAAGATGCTGGCATTTTGATATGCTTTTCATGTTATCGACATATGCCTTAATGTTATGGTGAATTTGGGGCTTAAACATCTTGGTGACAAGGCATTGATAAGTTGTGCTAGCATTTTTTGGTCCAAAAGGCATCACCATGTAACAATACATCCCAAAGTTAGTGATGAATGATGTGTAAACCTCATCTTCCTCATCTATTTTGATTTGATTGTAGCCAAAAAATGTATCCATAAATGACAATAAGGCATATCCAGTAGTAGTTGAGTTAACCAATTGGTCTATTCTCGATAAAGGGAAATAGCCTTTGGAATAGGTCTTGTTTAAATCTGTGAAGTTTATGTACATGTGCCATTTGTCATTAGACTTCTTGACTAACACACAATTGGCTAGCTAAGTTGGATAAGGCTCTTCTCTAATGAACCCTACCTTAAGCAACTTTTTTAACTTCTTCTTTTGTGGTTGCCTATCGTTCAAGAGTAAAATGCCTTTTTCTTTACTAAATAACCTTTGCATTAGGATCGATTTGAAGTTTGTGTGTTATAATATCTCTAGGAATAGCTAGCATATCAGAGGGGGACCATATAAAGATATCGGCATCATTCAGCAAGAAATTAATCAAGCTTTAGTAGATGTATACCGGTAATGGTTTCCCAATCTTAGTCGTCCTCCCTTGATCATTTTCTAATGGAATCTCTTTCGCCTCTTCCTTGGCATTCTCTATGCCAATTGATTTTTGTTTCGGATAAGTTTCAACTTGAATGATTTCTTCTTAGTGTAGCGCCCTTATATACAGGGATGATAAAAGTTTTTGGTCCCCTCTACACACACTAACTCCAATTGGAGTACAGAATTTGGCTTTAAGATGCGCAGTGGAAGGGACTGAATTGAATAAATGTTGACATGGCTGACTAATGATCATATTGTATGGAGACCAACACTTGACTACAAGGAAATCTACCTTGTCTTCCGCAATGTGTTTGCCGTCTCCAATTTAGATTGAGAGAGAGATTGCTTCACTAACTTGAATGGGCTGATTATTGAAAGCATATAGATCATAGTCATAAGATCTCAATTGTGCCTTGATATTTGGCTTCATTTGATAAAAAAAAGTGTTAAAAAATGATATTTGCCGACCTTTTAGTGTCAATCAGAATCTTTTTGACCTCTAAGTTGGCAATTCTCACATAATTACCAGTGCATCATCATGAGATCTTTAAAAGCCTTCAAAATCCTCTTCTAAGAAAGATATTGAATTGTCAACCTTGACCTTTTTACCTTGCACATTACAAACATAATGTATGGCATTAGTTGAGACTAAAGAGCTAGACCGGCGTAAGGTAGAAGGTCCAACAACAGTAATATTCATTATAGAATTTGATGCTTTGCTATTGCTTACACCTCTTGTATCTTTCGTGGCCAAAGAAAGCCATATGACATTATCTTACTCATCACGTTTCCTTTGAGTTGGTCGTATGTTTTCAACATCGTGTGTAAGAAGCTTGCTCAAATACCCTCACTTGATTGAGATCGAAGATGCCTGAGAAAGCTGTATGACATTCTCTTACTCATCATGTCTCCTTTGAGTCGATCATATGTTTTTGGCATTGTGTGCAAGAAGCTTACTTAGATACCCTCACTTAATTGTATCCTCGATCACATTTTTAAGTTGGATAAACTCATCAGTATTATGACCTTTATCATAATGAAAATTACAGTATTTATTCAAATTCCATCTTGAAGGATTTCCTCTCATTCTCTTTGGTCATTGCAACATGCCTCTTTGGTTGTGCACTTTCATTAATATGTTCGTAATTGGTCGATTAAGTGGCGTATGGATAGAATATGTTGGGACATGTAGCATCTTTTTCTCGGTGTTGGAACACTTATCATCATCTGCGTCGAGTCAATCTCTTGTACTCTTCTTCTTATCACCTTTATGGTCTCCTCTACTCTGATTGGCCTCTTAATGAGCCTTAATGTTGTCTTCTTGGAGGATGTAAGTTGTGGCTTTGGCTTTGAACTCGATAAATGTTCTTGGCTTATTTTTGGAAAGAGACTTGAAAAGGTCTCCATAAGGTTTAAAACCATCAATAATTACATTGAGAGTAACATTCATATCCAACTCTACGATATAAACCATCTTAACCATAAACTTAGCCAGATAGTCCCTAATAGATTCATCTGATCTTTGCTTCATCATGTTAAGGATAGAAGAGACCTTAATAGGAAGCTTGCTTGTAAGGAAGTGCTGGAGAAACACTTCTGCTAAATCTTCAAAACATGAGATTGTGTTCGAATTCATATGTTTGAACCATGTACTAACTACATTCCTCAATTTGAGGGAAAAGCTTGGTAAGCCACGACGTTACTCAAGCCGTGCAACATAGCCAAGGTGTGGTAGTACTCAAGATGATCTTCAGGATCTCTTGTTCCATCATAAGTTTCAAATTGTGGTAACTTGATGTATCGTTTTATAACTTCATCCAAAATCTCAAGGATGAAAGGGCTTTTCTTTATTTGGAATTGCTTACTTATCATAGAAAGGGTGCTAACATGCGAAGGTCTGGCATGGTGCAACTATTGTGGTTATTTTCTCTTATCATTTTTCTTAAGAGCAAGGGTTGAAGGTCGCAATGTAACTCCAGCTTGTTTTCTTGGTAATTTAGGAGAGTAGATTAAGTCTCCACTATTCTCAGCATTATTATCATCGTATTCTTAGTTTTTATCTAGGTGGATATTTCTATCGAGAAGGTTAAGGATATTATCTTGTTTTTTGCCTAGTTCTTGGTTTTCCTTAGCTAAGTAGAGGCAAAGTTACTCCAACTTAGCTAAACATTATTTGTTAGTATGCTACTCCCCCTCGCTTGGTGATGGGGTGAAGAACCAACACCTACACCTTTGGTCATTCTTATCCTTATCATGTGGGTGTCTAATGAAAAGCAGATAGCGCTAGATGTTGTTAAGTGATTTTAGGATCGGATTTGATTCTTGTAAAAGCATAGAAAACTAAGTGGTGCCAGGGTTAGTCCGATGTAGCTATTTTGATGCCTAAGTTAGTACGTGTGTTTTGAGAAATGTAAGAAAAGTATAAAGTTTAGAGTTGTAAGAGAGTTCTTACAATGTCTCCTTTTCATATTTATAAGTGAAAATTGGTTGTCTAAAATGACCGTCAATTATTAATAGTAGGACACATGGAGATCTAATAATCAAACACATGTTGAAGATATAGGAGTAGTGGGCAGTTATGTAATGAGATTATACTAGATCATAACTGTTCATGTTACTTTCCTAAGTATAAACTGAATGTGTTAACAGGTTAGGCTTTAAGACTCATTGAATGGGTTGAGCTTCAATGGTCACCAATTGAAAACAAAATAAGTAGGCCTCACGTCAGCTGAGTAGACGAATAATGTTGTAAGGTGAATATCGACTGTCAACACTACCTTCTAACTACCTCCCCCTTACACAAGTTCCTTTTAACATTCTTCTGATATAGTTTTTGACCCCCTCAACATATAGATGTTATTATGTCTCATTTCCTTACAACACTACTTATTATCTAAGATAAAAGATATTATATAAATCACTTGTCAACGTCCAATTTGTTATTACATTATTAGTGTTGATAGTTAGTTTTCGTTCCTTTGACACTCGACCTTTCATTTGTCGAAAAGTCTTGTAACCAACTCTCTCAGCATTCGCATCACCTAGATGATGCACGACATTTATGTCGAGTACAAGAAGTGCTCTTGGTTTGAATTTAAGTCTAACATGAACAATTATCATAAGTACAGTTATATTACACAACCGCCCGCTACTCCTACATATGAGGAGAGATGTCAAGTTAAGAAGCTTTCAAGTGTCTTAACAGTTATCCCGACAACTGCCTTGGACACTACAACCATCTATAAATATCAGAAAGAAACTCTGTAAGGGGTCCTAAAACTTCTTATTCACATACTTACTCTACTAAGTTATCTTACTCACTTAGGTATCGAAGTAGCCGCATCGGACTGGCCTTGGTACTAAGTATTTCACTTTCTTTTACAGGATTTTTCCTCATCCCAAAATTCACTAACAACATTTTGTGCTGTTTGTTTTTCTCTAAACATAACCATATGGTTAAAACTAGAATGACCAGAAGTGTAGGTGGTGATAAGTACTGGTACTTCCTCTCACCATCGTGAAGGGGGGAGTTGGCATGTTGATGACTAACAATTGGCTCGACTCGAGCAACTTTGTCTCAATTTAGATGAAGAAAATTTTGAGTTAAATAAAAAATATGAACAAATCCTTGACCTTCTTCATAAAAGTTTTTACCTAAATCGGGACAAAGAGCATGGCGATCATGATGCCAATAGTGCCGACGATTCCATTTATTTACCTAAATTACCAAAAGAGTAAGCTGAGGTTCCCGCGAGACCCTCAGTTCTTGCTTTCAAGAAAATTCGATGCTATTGATGTCGAGAGATTTAGAATGCATGGCCTCCTTTACCCTTTAATCTAAGCCCTTAGACTTCTTAATAGGTAGTTGGCAGGTAAGCTCCTTCCTTAGTCTTTTGTCACCACTCGGAGCTGCCATAATCACCAGCGATAAGCCTTTTGTGACAATGGCATTTTCATCCTCTTCGTTGGGATGTGTTTCTCGACGCTTACCATCCCTTGGCTTAACAAACGTTTGAATAATCATGGCTGGAGGCTCCTTAGAATGAACAACCTTGGTCGGTTATGCTTTCTCATTCTCCTTCAGCTTCTTGGAGGGACAAGAGATCTTCTGCACAGCCATCTACTTTGCTGCAGCTTCTTTTGCTGGTTTCTTTACAAGAGTAGGCCAAGTGGTAGCTGCTAAGGTGGCTGCCCTCTTATCAGCCTTAGATTCTTTTGTCTTGGCCTGAGCTAGTAGCTTCGCTGAATTTACCTCTCCAGTACCTATATTTGAACACAAGTACACCAATTAATATAAACATGGACAAAATATGAGCTTACAATTTCCATGCTAAGGAAGGCTCAAAGTTCACTATTCTCCCCCTAAGTCTCGAGAATGGCTTTCCTCGTGGCTATACTCGGCATGATGAAAACACATTGACGTACCTTCTTTTTAAAAAAATATTGGTTCTCCATTTTCATAACACCATATAATTCTCTCAGCATCCTAAAAGAACATTTTGTTTCTCCTTCTCTCTTGAATTTTCTTCGTTGCTGTTGCATCATTCGACATCAAATCTATGTCTTTGGTATGTATCGGCTTAGTCCATTGGGTTTAGAAGTCCAACTCCTCATTATATACTATTGACACGAACTTATTGTGCCACTTTTAAATCTTGGAGTCTAACTCGTCCATAAACTTACGCCAATGCCTCGTAGTAGCAAAGTGCCACTCATCAGGCTGCCTCCGAATATGAAGAAATATCGAAACAGTTGAGGCGTAGCCCTGACCTCTACTTCTTCGTAGACTATCTCAAATGCCGTTAGAAGCCTATATGTGTTGGGTGAGAACATACTCGGTGTGACTCTGAAATAGTAGAAAAAGCCCTTGCTAAAAGCCGAAAAAGGGAAGTGCAACCTAAAATCCAAATATTTCAAGTATATATGGAACTCGCGCTCCTTAAGGAAGCATACCCTCTCCTTATCTCTCAGCCTCCTCAAGTTCCATGTCCTGGGAGGATCTCACCAGTATTGATTATATTTTGTAATGAGAACCTTGTTGACAAAACTAGCATTTCCATTTGGAGAATCACAAAAATAGGCTATTGTGTCGAATGGATATCTTGCTGAGGACCTCCCTTCCTTATCCTCGAGATAATTATCTATAGAGAACACGTTGATCTAAGTAAGTTTATCTTACCTTTTCTCTATGCTGTTGGTTGAACTGCCTGAAGAATAAGCCGCCTTGCTCCTTATTTTGGGGGGAAAAGTGGCCTCAGTCTTTGTTGCCTCAAAATCGGAAAGCACAAGTCGACGAGTAACTTTGCTAACCATACCGGAATGGTTATGTGAAATGATACAACACAAATCGAAGAATTTGGGTTGAAGATAAGGAAATGAATGGAAGTTTAAGATGTAACTAGAGAGGCCAATTCTAACTGTGAATATTACTTTATATAAGAACGATTCATCCTTGTTACTGCAAATCTACTTCTTTTACAGGATTTTTCATCATCCCAAAATTCACTAACAACCATTAGTATACCATTTAAGTTAACCATTTAGCTAAATGCACATAGAGGACATAGAGAATTACTGTGAGAATACATATACGTATCTAAAAATCAATCAACCCCTGCATCAGTTTCTAACATATGTCTTGTACATTAAGTTATTTCACATTTCCTTCTATTTTACATTTTGATGCACATTCTGACTCACATTTTGATCTACACTAAACACTTTTTAAATCATCAAACCACCCCTACTTCCTCACTTTGAGTTATTTCACATTCCCTTCTACTCTACATTTTGACCTACACAAAGCACACCTTAGCTTCCTCCCTTTGTCACTCTAACCCAATACTTCAAGTCTCAAATACATTTATATATCAGTACTTGGTAACCCAATAACTCAATTTAACAAACTTTTTGGAGAATTTCTGTACACATGCAAGTAAATGGAAAAAATTCAACTCTTGAATTTTTCAAAACTCTTTTCATGGCAGCAAAGTAGACACTTAGTAGTGATTATACAAAAATTTTGACATTAAAACAACATCATCTACAATTTTAAAGATTGAATTGAAAATTTGTTTTTGGCTTGAGTTCTTAAGGAATACATATTTAACTTTGAATTTGAAAAGTTTAGTCGTATTTTTGGATTCTAGATGAAAAATTACTTAGGAAAACCAAAAATCATAATTTTTGGAACCTGTTTGTTGTTTTTAGAAAAGTAGAAACAAAAACTAGCAAAATTGAAACTTATTGCCATTCGAAGCTCTTGCCACCACTTAGATGGAGGTGTGTTAGCCTAACTTGGTGCTACCTCTTCTATCTTTAGGTGGTTTGGTTCACTTCTAGGTCATGGCTAGCTTAGGGAACCCATTTCACCCATTTTTCCCCTATTTCTTCTTGATTTTTGTAAAGATGATTTTTGATACTTCTTAAGTTCACTAATATTTTTTTCAACTCCAACAATGACCAAATTGATCTCCAAAAGCAAGATTGTGATTTTTGTAACTTCCTTCTAGAGATGGTGAATTCTGTAAAGCTTAAATTTCCACTTTTTTCCCTTTTTGTTTTTGGCATTGTTTTATTACTGAACCACTTGTGAAGTGTTCCCATCTCTATATAACATGGTACCACGCCTTTTTTCCTAGTTAAGAAGGACATTACAACTATCCTTTTGCAACTCTTAACTATTTAGCTTAATTATAGTATTATTTTATGTATATTATATAATATGTTGCTATTTTTTTTATTTCGAGTATACACCTATATACATGATACTTATAATAACTATTTTATTCTCAATTTTTCTAAATAATTATTTTTATAGGTTAGGTAATTTATTATTTAGGCCTCACTATAATTTAGCCTTACATTTCAAGTATACAACATAAATGTTTCACTATTGATAAAAATAAGTTTTTTACTAATTTAAATATTTTATTGACTTAGTTTTATAAATTAAACTTTACTAAGGAACTTCTTTTAACTTTTTAGACCTTATATTAAAATATCATTCAATTTAGAGAACTTTTTCCGAACACCCTAAATCACACTAGTTCCAACCAACTAAGGTCTTACATTTTGTAAGGTTTTGTTCTCAAAACTTATTTATATTGTAGGTTGAGCATCATATTAATAGCTTACATAAAGAAATATTAACCTGATGTAAACAATTCCAAATATGTAGCTTTCATACGGTTCACAGATTCCTAAGTTGTCTCTTCTACGGTATGTCTATTCCATAAACATTAACCTAATCAATATGTTTTTTCCTTAGTCTTTGCACTTTTATATCTCCGGTACACATTGACTATTCTACATATGTTAGGATCTCTTTTAGTTCCACTTAGAGTTCATCTAGTATCATCATTAGATCTCTTACAAACTTTTTAAGCATTAAAACTTGATAAACATGATGTATACTAGCCATTTCGTTAGGTAACTCTAGTTCATATCTTACTTTTCTAACCCTTCTCCTAATTTGATATGGATCAACATATTGTTGATTCAATTTTCCTTTGATACCAAACCGTCTTACTCCTTTCATTGGAGATATCTTTAAGAATTCCTAATCTCCTACCTAATATTCCAAGGGTTTCCTTCTAATTTCTACATAACTTTTCTATCAACTCTGTACAGTTCACTTTCAATCTCTGATTACTTACACCTTTTCTTTAAGATCTTATAACATTGTTGGTCCAATCATTTGCCTATTCCCTACTTTGTCCCAATAGATTGGGGTTTTATATTTACACCCATATAATGCTTCATATGATGCCATCTAGATTATGTTGTGATAACTATTGATATAAGTGAATTCTATCAACGAAAAATGATCATCCCAACTTCTTCGAAATTCTAGTACATACACTCTTAGAATATCTTCTAGGGTTTGTACAATATGTCTTGATTGTCCATCACTTTATAGATGATATATGATACTAAAGTTCAATTGAGTTCCCATCTCAATTTATAATGATTGCCAAAATTAGGACAAGAAATGAGAGTCACAATATGAAACTATAGATACTGATACTCTATGTAATAATATTATCTTCTTAACGTAAACTTCTTCCAATTGTGGTATTGTTGCTATTTGCCTAACTACAAGAAAGTGAACTAAATTAGTGAGTTGATCCAACAACCTAAGTAATATCATGCTGCCTCTTAGTCCAAGGTAAGCCACTTATGAAATCTATAGACACATGTTTCCATTTCCATTCTGGTATAGGTAAAGGTCGTAAGAGTCTACTAGGTCATTGGTGTTCAACTTTTAATTTCTAATAACATTCTGATATATATCTTGCCACATGTCCTGATGCGAACTGTAACAAAAAACAGATAAGGAAGATCACTAAATGGGTCCGAGCTTACAGAAAGCTTGAAAAGAGTCAATAAGGAAAGATACAAAAGGGTGAAAACAAAGGATGAAAATAATAAGCAAAACCTATGAACAGCTCTAGAGGATAAGACGCACCAATGGAACTTCTAAGGACTCACGGCACAATTCAATGTGAAGCATGAATTGGTCCAATGAGGTTACTCGCCAACTAACCTTGCTTAAGGGAAATGATAAGAGTGATATAGAGAGTAAACAACAGTGTTTACATAGGGAAGAAGGTACTCAAAAGTGTTTTAAAGATTATCTGGTCTCTTACAACAAGTATAAGGGTATTTATACCCGTAAACTAAGGCAACTTGCCCAAAGAGGAAAAGACAAAAAGGACATTTCCTAAAAAAGTAATGTTACATGATACAAAAGAGTAAAAATGAATATACAAGAAAACAATCACTGGTATTATAGATTCTACACATAATATAGTATACGTAACGATGTTACATTGATGAGGTTGTTAGTAAATGCAGACAAAAAGTACAGACGCATAAGTTTGTCCGAGTAGGGATAACCTAGTTAATCTGGCTTTCTCTCTCGGCTTTTCAACAAGGAAGAGGACGAGTAATTGGTTAACTTGGCAATAGAAAGTAATTGTTAACTCGGCATACTACACGATAATAGGCAGTCATACGACACGGCATTAGAGGTGACTCGACAGGGAGGTACTCAGCCTCGGTAGGGGTTGGTTGGAACATAAGGACTCGTTGTGCCAGTCCCTCTAGTCCTCGAGCTTGGCTGTGGATCAGGAGCCTCGGTAGCTTGATTCCCATCATTCCCTCTAAGTTGTTTTGGATTTGGGATCAAATCCAGATGGTGTTCGCTCAATTCTCCGTCAGGGTGATATGGACTAAAGTTGGCAATGTTGAAGGCGTAAAAAACCCCATAGTCCTCAAGCAGTTCTAACCTATAGGCATTGTCACTAATTTTATAGAGGATTTTGAAAGGTCCTTCCGCTTTTATAGATAATTTGTTTCCCCTTTTATTCAGGAACTATTCCTTACTGAGGTATAGCTATACCAAGTCTCTCAGCTAAAATTGTTTTATCGACTGACCCTTAGACTTTTCACGCATTTTGCTGGTAGCCTGGTTGATGTGCCAAGTGATCTTATCATAGATGTGCTAAAGGGATTGTGCCCTAGCCAAGCTGTTAGGGTCCTTTTGCGTGGGTGTAGGTATAAGGGCATGGTTGAGGGGCAACTCAGGATTAAATCTATAGACCACTTCGAAGGCGGTCCGCTTAGTGTTGTTATGTATGGTTTGGTTGTAAGCAAACTCGATCGTTGGTAGGTAGACGTCTCAATCGACTAAGTTCTTGTTGACTACAACTCGGAGTAGTGAACCCAAAGTATGATTAATCACCTCTGTTTAGACATTGGTTTGGAGGTAACAGGAGGTACTAAAGAGTAATTTGGTTCCCAGCCAATGCCATAAGGTTCTCTAGAAATGACTTAAGAACTTTGAGCCTTTGTCGGAGACTACACTCCTTAGCACGTCGTATATTCGTATAATCTTCTATAAGAAAATGAATCAATAGCCGAAGTGTCATTAGTTTTTGTGCAAGGCATGAAGTATGCTATCTTATTGAACTGATCTACAACAACAATTACAGAATCTTTTTCTCGGGTAGTTCTTAGGAGTCCAAGAACAAAGTCCATGCTTAGTTCAATCCATGGCCTCGTCAGAACAGGTAGGGGGCATTGCCTTCCCTTGTTCAAGTTAGCACTTGCCCTTTTTGCACATAGCATAGCTTTAAACCACTCGATGTACATCTCTTCGTATTCTCGGCCAAAAGAATTAGCCATTCACTAGTCACAGGTCCTTCTCTCTCCAAAATGTTCGGAGAGCCCTCCGCCATAAGCTTTCTTAATTAATAATTCTCATAAGGAATAAGTCGGTACATACAGTTTTCTTCCTTAGAACAGATAGCCATCCTGTACATAATACTCTTCTACTGTTCTCCCATCCATGCATCTCGAAATTATTGGTCTAGAGTGTGGATCCTCGAAGTGTTGTTCTTTGATACTTGCAAAACCAAACAGTCTGGTTTGCAGTTTTAATAAGAGTACATGCCTCCTCAATAAAGCATCTACAACTATGTTGCTCTTTCTTTGCTTATATTTGACCACAAAATTGAATCCTTGAAGGAATTCAACCCATTTCGCCTACTGCTTGGACAGTTTGGTTTGACTTCAAAGGTACCGCAGTGACTCGTGATCAGTATATATGACAAATTCTCTCAGTAGTAGATAGTACTACCACATTTGTAGTGCTCGGATTAGTGCTAAAAGTTCTTTGTCATATATAGAGTAATTTAACTAGGGTCCTTGGAGCTTCTTACTTTGGAAGGCAATTGGTTGTTTTTCCTACATCAAGATAGTACTTATTCCAATGCCTAACGCGTCGTACTATAGCTAAAAAATTTTGTTGAAGTTAAGGAGTACTAACATTGGGGCGGAGGTCCACTTCTCCTTTACCTTGGCGAAACTCTTCCCGTCCCTTTCTCCCCATCAGAAGTCAGTGTTTTTCCTCATGAATTTAGTAAGTGGTGCAACACGGGTACTGAAGTTCCTGATGAACCTTCAGTAAAATGAAGCTAGTCTATGGAAACTTCTCACATTAGCACAAGTAGCAGGGGCCAGCCATTCAACAATTGCTCGGATCTTCTCATCATCGACTCACAAGCCTTCTCCACTAACTACATAGCCCAAGAATACCACTTCATGGTTGCAAAAACAACATTTCTTTAGGTTACTGAATAATTTCTTAGTATGGAGAATATCTAAGACTGCTCTGATGTGTTTACAGTGACTTGGCATGTTAGCACTGTAGATCAGGATATCGTTGAAGTATACTACGACACACTTCCTAATGAGATATCTCAGCACATAGTTCATAAGCCTCATGAAGGTGCTTGGGGCATTCGACAAGTTGAAAGGCATGACCATCTACTCATAAAGCCCATGTTAAGTTTTGAAAGCAATCTTCCACTTATCTCCTAGCTTCATGCGGATTTGATGATAGCCAGATTTGAGATTAATATTGCTAAAATTTTTGGCTCCATTCAGTTCATCCAATATGTCTTCTAGCCTTAGGATCGAATACTTGTATTTGATCGTGATTTTGTTCACAGCTCGGCTGTCAACACACATCCGCCAGGTTCCATCCTTCTTTGGTACTAGAAGTATAAGTACAACACAATGGTTAAGACTCTCTCTCACGTATCCTCTTTTTTGCAACTCATTAACTTGACGTTGAAGCTTAGAAGCCTGCTCAGGATTCATACGATAAGCTATCTTATTCAGCAGTAGAGCGTCGGGTATTGGGTCAATGTAGTACTTTATGCCTTAGGTCAGGGGCCACCCTATTGGCAACTATTCTAGGAATAGGTTAGCGTATTCATCCACTAATTCCTTCACCTCTTGAGGTAAATCATTCCGCTCTTTCATTTCCAGTAGTCGCCTGACCAATAGGAGGGTCAGCTCATTGGTGTTAATGGCCTCTTAGAGCTTAGCTATACTCATCACCAGAGTCTTCTTCAATCTACGAGTAAGTTTCGTCTGTAACTTATGAACCTCTCTCAACAGGATTAGATTCAGCGTGATCTTCCGATCATCCTTCTCGAAAATGTAAGTATTCTTATAACCGTTGTAGATGACTCTCTTATCAAATAGCCATGGTCTTCTTAGCAACACGTGGGAAGCACACATGGGAAGTATGTTGCAGAGAATTTGGTCGGAGTAATTGCTAAAAATGAGTGGCAGTAGTACTTGCTAAGTGACGTATAATGCTCCCTTATCACTTTACCATTGTAACTTGAATAGCTTCGGATGCTCAACAGTCGGTAACCTCAATTTTGAGACGAAGTCGACTGATGCCACATTGGTGTAGCTCCTACTGTCCATGATGAGGGCATACATTTATTCATTCACATTGTAGGTGATATGAAATAAGTTCCCTCTCTGCTCCTCCTCTTATGAGTGTTCTACACTCATAGTGCATTGGACAACCATAAGTAATTGGTCTAAGTCCTTAGCATACATATCTTCTTCGATCAACTCTTTCTCGGCATTCTCATCCTCTACAGGAACCTCTTCTTCCTTGGGTTCCTCATCCGTACTCTCTATGTCTAACTTCGGGATGTCTCCCTTAATGACCATTGTCCTTCAATTCGAGCACTAAGCAACCATGTATTCGAACCCTTGGCACTTGAAGCATTTGATCTGGCTAGTCTTCCTACCAGATCCTTGCCCTTTCTCATACATTTCGGTTAGCACTAGATCTTCGGACTGGCTTTTCTGCTCGGCTTTGACATTAATCCTACTTCTCGACCCAGTACTCGGCAATATCCGGTTACTTACTTGTCTTGGTTAGCGAGTCAGCACTTTGGTCGCTACTTGGCTTCTTCTTTGCCTCTCTACTCGTTGGGCAATCCTGATAGCTTCATCCATTATGTCAAATTGTTAGAGTTCCACAATGTCTCGGATGTCACCTATCAACCCAATGAGAAACCTTGAAATTGTTCGAGTAGGTGATTCTTCCACTTCACATCTTATCATAAGCATTTGGAATTCTTGAACATATTCATCAACAGTTCGGCCTACTTATCTCAACTCCTGAAGCCATGTGAAAGTATCTTGGAGATATGTTTCTGGCACGAATCTGTTTCTGAGTACCCTCTTCATTTCGGGCCAAGTATGAATCTCTCGGTACCCCTCTCATCTTCTTACAACCTTAAAGTTCTTTCACCATATGGCAGCATATTTAGAAAATTAAACAACAGCAATCCTTACTTTCTCGTAATCCTCATACTAGTAATAATCAAATGCACGCTCCACCTTCTCTTCGCAATCCAGGTACTCATCAACATTCCCAGACCCATCGAAACTCGGAATCTGAAGCTTTACATGGTCGTATGCTCTAAGAATTCATACACACTCCTCTTCAAAACACTCTTCTTCCTCCTCATTAAGCTCTCTTAGGTCTATCCTTCACCTTACTCATCTACCAACTCCTACACCTCAAAATGGTCGAATTGGGTTCTAACCTCTAATAGGTTGAGCAGCTTATGGAGTGTTTTATGCGGCTTCAGTGGGTCGGTAAGACAATATATGAACAGCTCGAGTTAGATTTACTAGGAGGTTAATTACCTCATCGAGTCTCTCATCAATACTTCTAGGAGTTCCCTAAGATTAATGCCCATGGTGGATAACTCTACTATTATCACTGGTACCAATATTCATATTTGGGTTTGTCATTTTTTTTTCTTACGGATTCAAAATTCAAACAAACACTTCAAAAAGTGAACAACTAATAACACCACAATCAAATGAACTTAATAACTGACTATGTTTCAAACAAGCAAAACAGAAATCCAAGAAGAGTTAACTATAGTTCACACAAAACCTCCTCTCTGATACTAAGATGATGCAAACTGTGACTAAGAACAAATAAGGCTAGTTACTAAATGGGTCTGAGCTTGCAGAAAAGTCAAAAAGAGTCAATAGGAAAAGGTACAAAAGGGTGAAAACAAAGAATGAAAATAGTAAGCAAAACTCATGAACAGCTTTAGAGGATATGATGCATTAATGGAACTTCTAAGGACTCACGGCACAACTCGATGTGACACACGAATTGGTCTAATGAGGTTACTTGCCACTTGATATCAGGCAAGTGTACCTATCAATTTTAATATAGCGGATGTGAGTCCGAGTCAATCCTTCAAAGACTTCTAGTACTAATATTAACCTTAGCTTTATTATCTAATCAGAAAATTATGAAAGTTTGAATTAATTAAAAATACTAAAATTAACAAACTAACTTAATTAAGCAATTGAAAAAACGATAAAATTAAGAACGACTTCAAGAAAGCAATAACGTATTTAGGAATTATTTCCCCTAGAGTTAATCATGTGATCGCTTAAAATATATTCAATTCGATTTCTATTATTCTTGACCGGAGGAATTCACAACTAAAGTTAATACCTTTCTCAAGCATATTAACTCTAATCCTAAATTATTTACCGGAATCTCTTCACTTAGTAATATAACTTAGAATTGCATCAATGTATAACGAATTCCCTCACAATTAATTAACAATCCGGAAGAAACATGTATCTTATCTATAAGTATACATGTAATTCTCTCCAATTATGTAAAGATCTAATTATACATGCAATTTCTCAATCAACATGCATAATATCATATATTGATATTCTATAAATATCAATTAAAAATTAAACGACATAATTGAATCAAGCAAAGATAGAAACTTTATTGAAAATTCTAAATCAATTCAAGAATCACATGAAACCCTAGGTTCCATAATCCTAAATACACGAATTCTAAGCTATCATACTGAATCTAAAAACGAGTTCCATAAAAAACGTAAAATAAAACATGGAAAACCCCTTTAATCGATGAACAATCTCTCTAATCTTGAAGTCGATGTTGTTCTTGCCTTCTCCTTCTCCTTCTCCTTCTCCTTCTCCTTTTCCTCAAGTGTCTTGTCTTCTCTAATGTCTCTTCTTTCTTCTGAAACCCTAATATGTCCTTTTATAGTGTATCAAAAGGTTTTCGTTTTTTTTACCAGACACGACCTGGGACATGATCGTGTCCCTAGGTCGTGTAACTTTCTGCCCCTGGCCAATTTTTTCTCTATGGATTATGAACTTCAAAATTTCATAATTTCTTCGTTTGAACTCCGAATTGAGTGAAATTTGATTCCTTTTCTTCGTTTTCAATCCTAGAATGCGTTCAAACCTAGAAATAAAAATTTTACTCAATTAAGTATCAATTTCTCTAAAGAAAACAAAAAATGTGAGGAAAATACTATAAAATCACCATATGAAATATGTTTAAAATCAGAGTTATCAAATTTCCCCACACTTGAGCATTTGCTTGTCCTCAAGCAAATAAACCAAAACAAAACTTTCAGGACAAGAAACACTAAATAAAATTTATTACTATTTAAGAAACCGGTGAATGAATACACTTGACCAGTAGAAAAGTAAGAAAATCATTCTCAACTAGCTTGCAATAATAAAGTCTACCAATTTCATCTGACTATATTCGAATGCTCCAACAATACTTAATACTAGAGTTCACTAGTTAATTTATGAAAATCAAAGTTTACCCGAGACATTTAACCAAGGATTCTTAAACTAAAAATTGGATTTAACATCTCGCCAACCGAGAAAGAGTCATAAAAATTTTGTCCATTTGACTAAAGTATATACAATTCTCTTTTCCATCTCACCAAGCACCATAGTCTAAAATAAACACATTTTACATCCACTCATCCTCTGATCATCCCCCTAGTTCATGCTTTTGTTAAGAGGTCTTTTTAAATTTACCTTATTTAAGCACAATTATGTTGGTAACAGGAAAGAATCTCGCTCTTCTGACGAACCAAGACCAATCCATACCAACTTATTCCTTATATTGATAGCGGGAAAGAACCTTGCTCTTCTGACGGACCAAGGCCGATCCATATCAATTTTTTTTATTAGAGTTGGCATTGGGACTCAATCTCACTCTTCTGACGGACCAAGACGAATCCTTACCAATTTTTTCTATTCATACACTTGTTATTACTTTTGACTCCAATCATTGTGATTTTTCAGGGGTTTCTCAAAAGAAGAATTTCATTTGTTTGTTTGCTAAAAATTATAAGACTCTTAAAAATTTCTAAGAGAAAGGTATACATAAAAGTAAATTTAAAAATAGCCATGACTAACTCTCAATTAGTGATTTTGCTCCAATCTCAAGTCCTAAAGTCCGAAACTAAATAACTCGTAACTTTGCCTTCCAAAAATTTGACTAATCAATTCTAGTAAAGTAAGATCAATAATAATCAAGATGATACAGTTAATTTGGCTCGACACTTGTTAATCACCTATTGCAAGTTAACTTAAAAATTAATTGGGTAAAATGTGAATAATTGGTCTCTTAAACAGTAACAAATTCATATAATCAGAGTTATCATCACTTAACCTTGCTTAAGGGAAAGGATAAGAGTGATGCAGAGAGTAAACAACAGTGTTTACATAGGGAAGAAGGTAATCAGAAGTGTATTGAAGATTATCTGGTCTCTTACAACTACAAATACAGGTGTATTTATACCTACAAACTAAGGCAATTTGCCTAAAGGGGAAAAGACAAAAAGGACATTTCCTAAAGAAGCAATGTTACATGATATAAAAGGGTAAAAATGAATATACAAGAAAACAATCACTAGTGCTACAGATTCTACACATTATATAGTATACGTAGTGATGCTACATTTGTGAGGTTATCAGTAGATGCGGACAAGAAGTACGGACGCATAGGTTTGTTTGAGCAGGGATGGCTTAGTCAATCTGGCTTTCTCTCTCAGCTTCTTGGCAAGGAAGAGGCCGAGTAATCGGTTGACTTAGCAATAGAGAGTAATCGTTAACTTGACATACCACACAACAATGGGCGATCATACAGTACGGCATTAGAGGTGACTCAGGAAGGAGGTACTTAGCCTCGACAGGGGTTGATTGGAACATAAGGATTCATTGTGCTAGCCTCTCTAGTTCTCGAGCTCGACTATGGGTCAAGGGCCCCATAGCTTGATTCCCATCATCTCCTTTCATTCCATCCACCAGAACTTTTGTTTTAAGACTTTATACATCTTATTATTCCCTGGATGAAGAGAATACTTTGAGTTGAGTTTCTTCTAAGATCATCTTCTTAATTTTGACTCTCTTAGAATGCATATTCTTCCTTTAAATCTCAATATTTCTTGAGCATTTACTTCCAAAGTTGGATGTATCTTAAGATTACCTTAAATCTTTTGTAACTCTTCATGCTACTTCAAAATTTAGATGCTTCTTAAGATTACCTTAAATCTTTTATAACTCCTCATTAGTTTTCTAAGCTTCCTTTATGCACTCCAGAAGTGTAGATTGTATTTTTAATATGGCAAACATAGATTCACTTCCTTTGGTTATAATTTCCAAACTCAACCTCCATCTCCAAAATCAACTCTTGCTTGTCAATAGTTCAAGAAGCAACAATACCAATCTTTTTCCTACTTAAAGCATCGACAAATGCATTTGCCTTCCTTGGGTGATAATGAACTAACAGGTCGTAGTCCTTTAGCAATTCTAATCACCATCTTTGCCTTAAGTTCAACTCTTTTTGTGTGAAAATGTATTTAAGGCTCTTGTGATTCATATATACTTTACACTTTTCACCATATAAATAGTGTCTCTAGATCTTTAAAGCAAATATTACAACTGCCAATTCTAAATCATGAGCCAGGTAATTCTACTCATGTGGCTTAAGTTACCTTGAAGCATAAGCAATCACTTTGTCATATTGCATCAACATGTATCCTAGCCTGCTCCTTAAGGCATCATAGTAAATTTCATACTCTCCAGTATTACTAGGTAGAGCTAACATTAGAGCAATAACCAATCTTCTCTTAAGCTCTTCGAAACTCATTTCACATTGGTTACTCCACTCAAACTTAACACCTTTCCAAGTTAGCTAGGTTAATGGCATTGTAATTTTAGAGAAGTCTTTTATGAATCCCAAATAATAATTGGCCATTCCTAAAAAACTTCTAATTTTAGTTACTATTGTTGATCTTGACCATTTGGCAACTGCTTTTACCTTTGCAAGGTCAACAGATATTTTAACCCTCAATATTATGTGACCTAGAAATTCTACTTGTTCTAACCAAAACTCACACTTCCTCAACTTTACATACAATTGATTGTCCTCGAGAGTCTGGAGCACGATTCTAAGATGTTCCAAATGCTTCTTCCTATCACTTAAATACACTAAGATATCATATATAAATATAGCTACAAATTCATCCAAATATCTCTTAAACACCCGGTTCACCATATCTATAAAAGTAGCTGGACTATTCGTCTAACCAAATGGCATCACTAAAAATTCATAGGCATATCTCATTCTAAAAGTTGTCTTGGGTATATCTTCCTCCTTAACCTTCAATTGATGATAGCTCGATTGTAAATGAATCTTTGAAAATATTGTAGCTCCCTCCAACTGATCAAATCAATCATCAATTTGAGGAAGTGGATACTTGTTTTTAATTGTCACTTTATTTAGTTCCCAATAATCTATGCACAGTCTCAAACTTCCATCCTTCTTTTGAACAAAAAGTATAATCACTCTCTAAGGCGATGTACTTGGTCTAATAAATCCTTTATCTAACAATTCTTGTAATTGCTTCTTGAGTTTTACTAACTTAGTTGGTGCCACACTGTAGGGGTTTTGGAAATAGATGCAATGCTTAGTATAAGGTCTATTGTAAACTTAATTTCCTTACCAGGTGGCAAACTAAGCAAATTTTTAGGGAAGACTTCAAGATACTTACATATGACAGGAATATCTTCCAATTTCATTTCCTTAGTTTGAGTATCTACTACTATGGCTAAAAACCATTCACTACCACTTCATAATAACTTTCTTGTCTTGCTTGCTGAAATTATATGTAGGACTGCCCTACACGAACTTCCTTTAAAATAAAATTCTTCTCCATCAAGTCATCGGAGCACCACCCCTTTCTTTTGCAATCTACATTTACTCAATACTTAGTTAACCAATCCATTCCTAAAATTACATGACAACCTTTCATGTCTAATACAACTAAGTCAATAGGTATCTCACATTCCTTGGTACATTCACTTCCATGTTTCAACTTTCATAGCATTACTTACTTCCCTCTTGATGAAGTTGTCACTACCAATTCATACTCTAAGGCTTCTATTGGAAGGTCCTTTCTTTCAACATATTCTTTTGACACATAAGAATTAGTGGCTCTAGTATTGAATAAGATATAGGCATAACTATTTCCTACATTTACCAACCCTAAATTAAATATTTATGACTATGTTACTTTGTTTACATACATAACATAAAGAAGTAAATGTCAATTTTGTTATATAATATACCTCAAGTATAGAATTCAAAATTACACTCACCGGCCATGACATGACCATCTCCATCTTCTTCTTGTTGAAGCACATATACCCTTCATTAGACCATAGGTTATGTACTTGCCATTCTTGATTGGTTATTATTTCAGTTAGCAGGTTCTTCCCTATTAGCCTAAGCTTAATCATGTCCAACTTGTTATTCATTGCATTGCTTTGCATTGTGACCCATTTTATGATATTTAGGACAACATACACCTCCAGGGTTCGAATTCTAACAATTTTTGGCCAAATTTCCTACTTCTCTACATCTAAAACACTTTCCTTGCAACTCTGGACAATCTACCACTTGATGTCTTGCATTACACTTCCAACATGGTAGTATAGTTTTACCACCTCTTTGATTCTTATCCAAAGGTTTCTTTCCTAGTTTTCCTTTTGTTGCCTTATTACTTCACTAAAACTTCCTACAAACTTCCTCTTCGTATTTTCAATTTCCTTAGCTTCTATTTGTAGAGCACGAGCTTGCTTAATCAAATGAGATTCATTCACTAGATTTGCATATCTCACAATTCTAGCCCTCTTCAACTTCACTTGAAAATATTAATCCAATCTAGCCTTGAATCTCCTAACCTTAGCTAACTCATTATTTTGAATAGCTTTTGAGGCAAACTTCAACAATCTATGGAACTTTCTTTCATATTCTTCAATAGATCTACCATCCTGTTTTAACTTGTAATATTCTTCATACATTTGTTCCCATACACTTTCTAGGAAGTAATGTTCTAGAAGAGCATTTCTAAATGCATTCCAACCAATAGGTGGAGCCAAATATTGCTTCTTTCTCTTCGACCAATTGTTTGTACGTCCATATAGTAAAATAGTTGCAATTCCTACCTTATTATTCTCTTCAACTTCATGAACTTCAAGTGATTTTTCTAGATCTACTCTTTAGCAACTAAAAGGATAGTACTCTTAAAATCAAATGGTTTCACTATCTTTTGTACACGAGCCAACTTATCTCCTCCTTTAACTCCAGCCAGAGCTATTGTAAACTATTGCATCAAGTCCATTCCTGGCTGAGGTTAGGATAGGTTAAGTTGTGGCTATAGCTATGGTTCCTCCCTTTGCTATTGAGGTACTTGATTAGGCAATGATCTTCTACATCTTCTTCATATCGTTTTCACAAAAACACCACACAACGACCAAAAAATAAGTATTATAACTATCTTAGATAATCATAACACCTTAGCACCTAATTACCCACACATCTCACATGCGGCTAGAAACTTATAGTCCATAACTTATACTCAAATTGCTCTGATACCACCAAAAGGATGCCACATCTCAATTTAACAAAGGATGCTTCATCATGTAAGTAAACTTGCTTAACTTTACATATCACCATAAATTTCCAACAAACATTACATAACCGGCACTTCCAATAGAGTTTAGTTACAGATTTTTAAACTTAAAAAATATATAACTTCGACATATTCAAAAGATCATATTTACATACTTGTACTTTTTTTTACCTTTTCTATACATACTTCAAAAGAATACTACACCTCAACTTATGTAATTCTTCTTAAAAGATTATTGACTCTTCTAGCATACTCCGAAGGTAACTCCCATTAGTTACTTGGCCCAACAATTGCTTCAAAACCTAAGGATAAAACACTTTATCTCCTTAACTTATTCTAAGTTGAGTGAGAGTGATCTCTAAACAAAAATACAACATTCATAAGTAGCAAACTAAAAAGAAAAATCATAACTTGAAGTCAAATCCACTCATGATGTGATTATGTAGTAATGAAATGCCATATTAATATACGTAGCATGCATCAATATCGATATCCAGCCTTAGCCTTAGCCCTCATCCTATTGATTGACTTCAATTCGGGCATCTAGACAAGTTTCCAAGAACCTAGCAAACCTAACCTAATAATAACTACAATTGTGGTTGTCGAGTTTGGTTTTTTACCCTCCCGGTTCTTTTTTATAAAGTTAGGTCTTTTCTAAACATATCAATATTAAACCCTACCCATTTAATATTGACCTTCGACTAGGGTTTAAAGAAGACCACTTTTTCTAACTTGAAAAGATTTGGAGTCGCCACTCGATTGAAGTCGGGAAAAGGGGTTAAGTTATAACCAATTGGGTGGATTAATTATAACTTAGCTACCGGTTTATTAATTAAAAAACCAAGTTATAAATACGGTTTTTTAAAAACTAGAGATCTGGATCTGGGGGCTAATTTATTAAACCCTAAACGGGTACCACTTTTAACTTTTCGAATTTAACATTGCTTTTCAAATATACCCTTTCTAATTTCTAAAAAAATTTAATTATGATACACGCGAATAAATTGATTAATTTACATAAATATCTAAAAATAAAAATTTTCATATTTTAAGTTGCCCTGTATTTGCGTATGGGTGCCTACGTACCTACGTACCTACGTACCTACTATTCGGGATCAAATTTTTGTAGTTTGTTTATAAAAAAACTTTAGTGGGTAGTTTGATTTTAATTTTTGAAAAAAGGTTGCATTCATGTTTTTACCCAATTCAATTTATCAAAAGAAATTCTTTTAAAGAGTCCTAATTAGTGTTTTATTTTTTGAAACTCTAAAATAGTCCTAATTTGGAAAAAGATTTATTTATTTTCACTTATTTTTAGAAAGCTTAATTTTTCTAAGTGTGAAAACGATTTTTGTTTACTAAGCTATTTATTTATTTTCATTTTCATTATATTATCTTATTTATTTTATACTTATTCTATCTATTTCTATTAAAATAAATAAATAGACTACTTCCTTTCTTTTTTTTTCTCTTTTTGTTTTTTCTTCTCTTACTTTTTCTTTTCATGCTTTCTTCTTCTTTTTTTCTCATTTATAACATTTATAAATAAAAAATGAATAAATAAATAAAAAAAAAAAGAAAAAAGAAAAACTAGGTTGGCTCGGATTGGCTCACTTCGACTTAGATTGGCTCGGTCGGCTCACTTCGGCTTGAATTGGCTCACTTAGGCTTGGATTGGCTTGATTGACTTGAGTCGGCTCACTTTAGCTTGGAGTTGGCTTGGTCGGCTCGAGAAATCCGATGGTGGTGGTCTTCGTAAAAACATCGTAGGGAATGTTATCTTAGAAAGAGGAATTGTGCTAGAGAGAGGAAACTTTAATTTTTGCTTTTCTAAAGTGTTTCAAAGTTTTTGTTGTGTTTTGAACATAAAGAGTAGACCCCTATTTATGGGTGTCGTGGTTGTGTTAAGGATGGAAAAAATTAAATGCAATATGGATTTCTTCCAATTTTGGTTTGGACGAACCTGGACAATTTGTGGTGCCAAATACACAGTTGCGCAGGTATGAATGTACCGTAGTGTGTTGGAATGTGTCTACCATACTTAGAAGTGAGTTCACAAATGACGTGGCGATGACGTAGCCCATGACGTGGTGATGACATGGCAATAAAGTGAGAAAAGAAAATAAAAGATACATTTTGTACCTTCCATGGATTAAACTTAGGATCTCCAAGTCATATGCAATATCAAGTCCAGATACTTATCCAATTGAGCTATTGGTTTTTCCTTATTCATATATATAATTAATTGTACATATGGACCAGGTCAGCCTAAGTTAGATTTAAATCTAAGCTTAAACCCAACAGCCTTTTATTCAAAACTATTGAAATTGAAATTGAAATTAAAATTATATTCTATTTAAATAACCTAAAAAATTTATTATTTTCTAAATACCCTATTTTATTTTGTGACTTTTCAAATTTCTTTTTTTTTTTGTATTTTTTCTAAATTTCTTATTTTTTGTACCTTTTTTTATATTTTTCTAGAATTCCTATTTTTTCTAAATTTCTTCATTTTTTAGGGCTTTCTTTAATTGTCTATTTTTTTCAACTTTTTCTAATTTAGGACCCTATAACCTAATTTGAAAAATAAAAAGGGAGGGGGGTGGCAAAAATTAGGTGTCTACAATGGTTATGATTAATGGTTAATGTATATCAATATGCATGAAAACCTAGTTTTTTCTAAACAACTCACTTGTTAAGTAAAATTCAATTTTTTAGTGAAATTTAGCCTAGTAAGCTTTAAAGCTTAGAAAACACAACCCATTGGTCATTTTCATGCCATGCCATGAATGCATCAACCATTTGTCACATTAATACCAATCAAGTTCAATTCTTAATTCAACTTTACTTATGTTTCGATTAAATTCTAAAGCTTCAGTATCGAGTTCACTTGAGTGAACACCTTAGGAAGCTGGGTTAGTACATAATTGTTTTAACCAAGTTAGTATAGAACCAAGCATCATAATATCAAACAATAGCCTAGCAACAACATGTAATCCATTCACAAAACATGATTCATTTAACAACACTTACATATGGAAAATCAAAACTCATTTTCGTAACTTATCAAACTATCACAATTACATGCAAGGTCAAACACATTTACTATAGTTAGATAAGTTAGGAGTAGATAAAATCCACTTTAAAATATAAGCAATCCACTTAGCAAGGCCACTTAGTGATTTCCCTCAAAAGTGTACCATTGCACCTAAGGCTCCTCCTTGCCCATTTTACCTAAACAAAATGCATACAATATCTCGAGTTAATATATGTCAAGTATAAGCAAGATTACTAACTTACTTACAATTGAGATCCATGTTATGGTATTATTCTTTTTAGGATAACTTTGATTCTAGATATATTCTGACCCAATTTCTAACCTAGTTTCTAACTACCTCTAATACATAAGTTCTTTCTAGTATACTTTCTAATATAGTTTCTATTCTCCTCATTATATAGATATTATTGTGTCTCATTTCCTTAACATACTACTCTGATTCCAAGATAAAAGACTTTATATAAAACACTTATAAACGTCCAATTTGCTATTGCATTATTTGTATACTATTTAAGGTAACTATTTAACTAAGCACACATTGTAGACATAGGGAATTACAATGAAAATACATATAATTATCCAAAAATCAATCAACTCCTCTATTGTTTTTTGATATGCGTTTACATTAAGTTATTTCACATTCCCTTCTACTTTACATTCTGACTCACATTTTGACCTGGACAAAACACTCTCTTAATCATCAAATCACCCAACTCCTGCAACCATACCCTTGCTTCCTCACTTCATTACTCTAACCCAATACTTCAAGTCTCAAATATAGTTATATACCAATACTTGATAATCTAATTACTCAATTTAACACTCTTTTTAGAGAATTTTAGCACACATGAAAGTAAATGAAAATTACACAAAAAATTAACTTCTAAATTTTTCAAAACTCTTTTAATGGAATCAAAGTAGACACTTAGTAGTGATAATACAAAAATTTTAAAGTCAAAACAATATCATTTAGGCTTCTAAAAATTAGATTGAAAATTCGTTTTTGACTTGAGTTCTTAAAGGAACACATATTTTGACTTTCAATTTGAAAAATATAGTTGCATTTTTGGATTTTGCATGAAAAATTATTTAAGAAAACCTAAAATCATAATTTTTAGAGCTCATTTTTTATTTTGAGAAAATTATAAATGAAAGCATACTAAATCAAAGCTTTCAGCCATCAAAAGCTCTAGCCACCACTTGGAGGTGAAGGTATACTGGCCCAACTTGGCATTGCCTTTCCTATCTCTAGGTGATTTGGTTCACTTCCAGGTGGTGGTTAGCTTAGGGAACCCATTCCACCTAATTTTGCCCTATTTCTTCTTGATTTTGGTAAGGATGCTTTTTAATACTTCCTAAGCTCACTAACATTTTTCTCGACTCTTACAATGACCATACTAAACTTTAGAAGCATGATTATGATTTTGTAGCTTCCCTCTCAAGATAGTGAATTCTCTAATGCTTGAATTTCCACTTTTTCCATTATTTTTTGGATTTTCTTATTACTAAACCACTTGTGAAGTGTTCCCATCCCTATACAACATGGTGTTATGCCTTTTTCTTGGTTAAGAAGATCTTATAGTTGTCTTCTTGCTAATCTTAACTTATTTAGCTTAATTATAGTGTTATTTTATGTATATTATATAATATGTTGCTATTTTTCCTATTTTTAGTATACACCTATATAAAAGATGCTTATATTAGCCATTTTATTCTCAATTTGCTCCAAAATAATTATTTTATAGGTTAGGTAATTTTAATTTAAGGGCCTTGGTATAATCCGACCTTGTGTTTTGGGTATACAACGTAAATACTTCACTATTAATAAAAATAAGTTTTTTAATATTTTACATATTTTGTTGACTTGATTTTACAAATTAAACTTTACCAAGGTACTACTTTTAACATTTTGGACCTTTTATTAAAATACAGTTCGATTCATAGAACTTTTCTAAACATCCTATATCGCACTGGTCCCAAGCAACTATAGTTTCATAATAAGGTTGAAAACAGAAATGAAAATCAAATTTACATTGGATTTTTTATTGATCTAGCTCCTTGAATAATGAAATCTATAATGAAAACCATTAAAGTAGATTAAAATCAATAAAAAATCGTTGAAAACATTGAAAAACTATAACAATCACTTAGTTACATATCGACTCATTGGTTTGATGCCTTAGGGATTCTAGAGAGAGACTAATAGATGTGCATAGAAAACAAATGTGAGGACTTGATTTTAGAGACATAGACATGAAAGGCAAAAACTTTAAGAAAGGTAAAGTTTTAAATTGAAATTCAATTGAGTTTAGAGGGATGGGTTTGGGTTTTGACAGAATTTGAAAATAAATACAAAATAAAAATGTGAAATGGTTTTTAAGGGTTTACTGGAGACTCTAACAGTATTTAACCATGCGCAGCTTTTGATGTATTGCATAACACCTATCAGATAAAATGTTAGTAACTATGGTATATAAAAAAAATTTTCTTTTTTACCATTTTAATTTGTATTTAAGGTTCTTTATCTTTTTAAAAATTAAACTGTATTAGTATAACTTATCATATGGAGATGTTTTATCCTTTGACATATAAAATTAATATATATATATGTACTGAGCAAAAGTCTGTAGAATAGGCGACTTTCATTTTAGAAATGAGGATAATTATTAGCTATAAATGAAATTATAAAGTTATTTAAAAGAATATTACAGCTGACATATTAATATATATATTTATTTTATTATAATCTATTATTCTATATAATCTCTAAAGATTTTTCATTAACATATCTTTTCAGTAAAACCTAATTTTTTAGTAATGTCTCTTCGGTATTAAGTTTAGTTAATGTATCTCTTCAACAATAACATTTTTTAAAATTAATCTACTGCCTCTTTAGCATTAAATTTTTGTACCTTTTTGGTATTACCTTTTCCTATTAAACTTCAATAATACCTTTTTCTTTAATAGTAACTTTTAATATTTTTTTTAAACCAAAGAGATACTATTGAAAGAAAAAGATAAAATAAAGTTTTGATATTATTGGTAACTTTATGGAAACACCAATAATAAAAAGTTAATATCAAATAGAAATATTAAGATAAAAATGTAATATAAAAGAGGTACTTATTAAAAATTAGCATTGATGAAGCATGATTATAGGAAAAAAGTACTATTAAAAGGTATATCAATAGAAAAGTTTTTAAAATACTATATTGTCGATCTTGATTTTTCACCCTCTCAATCCTTTTTATAAAATTAGGTCTTCTTTAAACGGATCAATACTAAACCTTACTCATTTAATATTGACCTTCGACTAGGGTTTAAAGAAGACCATTTTTTCCAACTTGAAAAGATTTGGAGTTGCCACCCGACTAAAGTCAGGAAAAGGGGTTAAGTTATAACTAATTGGGTGGATTGGTTATAACTTAGCTACTGGTTTATCGATTAAAAAACCAAGTTATAAATACGATTTTTTAAAAACTAAAGATCTAGATTCGGGGGCTAATTTATTAAACCCTAAACGAGTACCACTTTTAACTTTTTGAATTTAACCTTGGTTTTCAAATATACCCTTTTTAATTTGTAAAAACAAAAATCTAATTATGATACATGTGACTAAATTGATTAATTTACATAAATATCTAAAAATGGAAAAAATAAAACTTTTCATATTTTAAGTCGCCCTATACGTACCTGTTATTCGGGATCAGACTTCCGTAGTTCGTTTATAAAAAACTTTAATAGGTGGTTTGATTTTAATTTTTGAAAAAGGGTTGCATTTACGTTTTTATCTAGTTCAATTTATTTAAGGAAATTCTTTTAAAGGGTCCTAATTGGTGTTTTATTTTTGGAAACTGTAAAATAGTCCTAATTTGGAAAAAGGTCTATTTATTTTCATTTATTTTTAAAAAGTTTAATTTTTCTAAGTGTGAAAACAATTTTTGTTTACTAACCTATTTATTTATTTTTATTTTATATTATCTTTATTTATTTTATACTTATTCTATCCATTTCTATCAAAATAAATAAATAGACTACTTTCTTTCTCTCTCTTTTTTTTTCTCTTTTTCTCAATTATAACATTTACAAATAAACAAATGAATGAATAAATAAATAAATAAATAAAAGAAAAACTAAGTCGGCTCGAATTGGCTTTGGCTTGGCTTGGACGGCTCGAATTGGCTCACTTCGTCTTGGATCGGCTCTATCGGCTCGAATCGGCTCACTTCTACTTGGATCAGTTCGGTCGACTCACTTTGGTTCAATCAGCTCAATTCGACTAAGATCGACTCGGTTGGCTCACTTTAGCTTGGATCGACTCGATCGACTCACTTCAGCTTGAGTTGGCGTACTTCGACTTAGATCAACTTAGAGTCGACTCGTATCAGCTTGAGAAATTCGATAGTGGTGGTTTTCGTAAAAAAAACACCGTAAGGAATGCTATCCTAGAGAGAGAGGAACCATGCTAAAGAGAAGCAACTTCGATTTTTGTTTTTTCTAAAGTGTTTCAAAGTTTTCATTGTGTTTTGAAAATGAAGAGTAAACCCCTATTTATAGGTGTCATGGTCGTGTTAAGGATAGAAAAAATTAAATGCAATATGATTTTCTTCCAATTTTGGATTAGATGAACCTAGACAATATGTGATGCCAAATACATAGCTGCGCGTATATGAATGTGCTGGAGTGTACCTACCATACTTAGAAGTGAGTTAGTAAATGATGTGGCGTTAACGTATCCCGTGATGTGGTGATAACATGGCAATAAAGTGAGAAAAGAAAATAAAAGATACATTTTGCGTCTTCCATGAATTAAACCTAAGATCTCCGAGTCATATGCAATATCAAGTTTAGATGTTTATCCAGCTAAGCTATTAGTTTTTCCTTATTCATATATGTAATTAATTGCACATATGGACTAGGTTAGCCCGAGCTAGATTCAAATCTAAGCCTAGACTTAATAGTCATTTATTCAAAACTATTGAAATTAAAATTATATTCTATTTAAACAACCTAAAAATTTATTATTTTCTAAATACCCTATTTTATTTTGTGACTTTTCAAATTTCTTATTTTTTTATGCTTTTTCCTATTTTTTAATACTTTTCTAGAATTCCTAATTTTTCTAAATTTATTCATTTTTTTGTGCTTTTTTCCTATTTTCCTATTTTTTAATATTTTTCTAATTTAGGACCCTATAACTTGAATTTGAGTCCTAAATTTGAAAAATAAAAAGGGAGCAAAAATTAGGTGTCTATAGCTGCTCCTCTCTGTGGTAAAGTTTGAGTAAAACTTTGCCATAAAAATAAAATAGATACTATTTTTGACCCAAGAGTGGATTTTATTGCAAGAAGTGTTGAAGCAATACAGCGAACTAGCTATTTTAGGTCCAATCCATTAGGGATTTGGAGAAGAGAAGGGAGACGCTCTAAGATTTAGCCGAAAGACTAAAAGAAGAATTGAAGTCTGGTTATGCTCTTATGAACCGAGGTAAAATGGGCAAAGCATTCCTAGAGCTAGCTAAGACTTTCAAAAGAATGAGTAAGCTTAGTCATGCCCTAATGAGCTGACTAACCAAGGGGGGTAAAGCACTCCTAGAGCTGGCTAAGACCTTAAGAAGAATGAGCAAACTTGGTCGTATCCTAATAAGTTGACTAACCAAGGTAGGCAAAGTGCTCTTAGAGCTGGCTAAGACTCTAAGAAGAATGAGCGAACTTGGTCGTATCCTAATGAGCTGACTAACCAAGGCGGGCAAAGCGCTCCTAAAGCTGGCTAAGCGCTCCTAAAGCTGGCTAAGACCCTAAGAAGAATGAGTGAGCTTAGTCGTCCCCAAATGAGCTGACTAACCAAGGCGGGTAAAGCGCTCCTAAATCTGGCTAAGACCCTAAGAAGGATGAGCAAACTTGGTCATGCCCTAATGAGCTAACTAACTAAGGCGGGCAAAGCACTCTTAGAGCTGGCTAAGACCTTAAGAAGGATGAGTGAACTTGGTCGTACCCTAATGAGCTAAAACCAAGTTGGGCAAAGTGCTCCTAGAGTTGGCTAAGACCCTAAGAAGGATGAGTGAACTTGGTCATGCCCTAATGAGCTGACTAACCAAGGCGGGCAAAGCGTTCCTAGAGTTGGCTAAGACCGTAAGAAGGATGAGTGAACTTGGTCATGCCCTAATGAGTTGACTAACCAAGGTGGGCAAAGCGCTTCTAGAGCTGGCTAAGACCCTAAAAAGAATGAGAAAACTTGAAAGGCTAGTTAATAAGATGATGAAGGTAATTGCTTTAAGAGCCTGTTAAGAGAAACTTGGTGAAAGAAAGTGCCCTACAGAACTTGGTGAAGAGAGGGGCTTGTTTGGAAGAAATTTAGAAGGATGAACTAAGCTAAGACTGTATCTTCATAGGTTGGCCAAATACTAAATGCAAAAAGTAAATGCCTCTGGGTTAGTTAAAAAAGCTTGTCGGGAGTAAAAGTGGTCTTAAATGCAAGAAAAAATTTGTGTACTAACACTGTGTAGAAATACTTACCCGGCCTTTGTCGATAGCACCTAATCTATCAAACCTTTTTTGAAAAGCCCTTATTGGAAAATTACTGACTCTTGTTTTAGTCCCTTGTTATCAACCTAGATGTTCTTAACATACAACGTTCGAGACTTTACTGGTTCTTTTTGGAGAAACCATGGAGATTAGCCCGATGTAGGAAAAAACAACCTATTATTTTTTGTTTCTTTGGAACTTTTATAAACCCAAAAGCCTCACTCCCATCTACCGTGATTACTTACTTGAGTTTTACCTTCCTTTGAAACAATAGATAATAAAACTCCCCATTGAGGGGGATCAATCCATAATAAAGTATTTAAAAAAATTTGTTAATTACCAATGTTCTAGATCTTATTCCTTATCTCCTCTCATGTTTGTAGTGTATAGGTTTGGTTAAATGAGGTCAAGGGAATTAGACTTATCCATGGAGAGGGTGATTATTCTAATGATGACAATGGCTAAGGATACCAAATTTGCTTGTAGATAATGAAAATTAGACCATAATGACGTTCAAAATGACTGGCATTTTCGTATCTTGAGTAAAATTCCCATTAATTTCTTATGGATGGTACAATTTTACAGCTTTAGCATTTACAAGGTCTCTCAAATTTGCCCCATCCATTTGGGACAAAATCAAAGCCCCTCTTGATAATACTTGCTTCACGACATAAGGACCCCTATAATTGGGGGTGAATTTCCCTCTAGAGTCTTGTGCATTAAGGAGAGCTTTTCTTAACACCAAATCTCCTTCTTTGAGGCTATGAGGTCGCACCCTTTTGTTAAAAGCTTGAGCCACTCTTTGCTGATAGCATTAATTATGACACAGGGCTGTCAGTCTCCTTTCATCAATCAGATTTAGCTGCTCGATGCGTTTCTTTATCCAATTGGCTTCGTCCAAATGAATTTCTGATAGTACCCTGAGTGTTGGGATTTTGAACTCGATTGGTAACACTACTTCAATGCCATATACTAAAGAGTATGGTGTTGCCCCAATCGACATTCTGATGGAAGTCTGATAGGCCATGAGTGCAAAGGGTAACATCTCATGCCAATCCTTATGTGTAATAGCCATTTTTCAATGATTCTTTTGAGGTTTTTGTTTGTTGCTTCGATAGTTCCATTCATTTGGGGTCGATAAGGAGTAGAGTTCCTGTGAATGATTCGGAATTGCTGCTATAATTCTGTCATAAGCTTATTGTTGAGATTGGTGCTATTATCAGTGATGATTGTTTTGGGAGTCCTATACCAAGCCAAGATATCCCTCTTGATGAACTTAACTATGACTTCTTTAGTAACATTCGAGTATGACAAAGCCTCTACCCATTGCTGAAGTAGTCGATGGCGACTAATATGAAGCGATGCCCATTAGATGCTCTTGGACTGATAGTGCCGATGATATCTATGGCCCACATTGAGAAAGGCCATGGTGCTAAGATGGCATGCAATTCCTAAGGTGGGGCATTTATCTTATTCGCATAAACTTGGCATAAATGATAGTACCTAATATGTTTGATGCAATCACTTTCCATCGTTGACCAATAATACCCTAGCCTCATGATTTTCTTTGCCAACATGTACCCATTCATGTGAGGGCCATATACTACTTCATGTACCTCTTTCATTAAATTCTCAACCGCTTCATTAACCACATACCTTAAGAGTGTATCGTCAAATGAGCGCCGGTATAAGGTGGACTCGCATACTAAGAATTGGGTAACTAGTGTCCTAATCATCTTTCTGTCTTTTTTCTCAGCCTTTTCAAGGTATGCACCTTGTTGGAAGAACACTTTAATATCATGATACCACATCTTTTGGTTGTTTATATCCTCAATCGTTAGGCAAAAGGCAAGCTTGTCCTCAATTTCAATAGTAAGGGGCTGAATCTCGACTCTACTAAATATTTGGCTCATAGATGCTAGCGTAGCTAAAGCATCAGCAAATTGGTTTGAGTCCTTGGTACGTAATTGAAGATGACTTCTGTAAAACTTTCCGTTAATGCCATCAAATGCCGGTGATAAGGCACTAGCTTCGGATCTCTAGTTTTGTACTATCTCCGTGCTTAGCCAATAATGAGTAAGGAGTCCCCATACACTTCTAATTCTTGAATGTCTTTCTCTAGGGCCATCTTGAGTCCCATGATGCATGCTTCATATTCAACAATATTATTAGTATATGAGAAAACGAGCCTTATGGCCACAGGATACTGAGTACCTTCAAGGGATATTAGTATTGCCTTAATTCCACATCTAGACACATTGGTTGCACCATCGAAGAACATTTTTCATTTTAGTGGCTTGTCATCCTTTCCTTTATCAAAGTTTCCTTCGACTACTAAAATACCCTCATCATGAAATTTGATTTGTACTTCCTGGGGAGTACTATTAGAAGGGTGTTCTGCTAATTGATTTACTAAAGCTTACCCTTTAACTAAATTTCTATTCACATATGTAATGTCGAACTCTGATAGTAGCATTTCCTACTTTGAGATTTTGCCAATTAGGGCCAGTTTGTCTGCCAAGTACTTCAGGGGATCATGTTGAGTCAATAATTCTACTTTGTAGTAGAGTGTGTATTATCTAAGCCGATGCATTACCCAGACTAATGCACAACAGGTTCTTTCAATTTTTGAATATCTTTGCTCCCCTTTGGTGAATTTTTTGCTTAAGTAGTATACAGCCCGTTCCTTTCCTTCCTCATCTTTCTAGCCAAGCATGCACCCCATAGACTCTAGTAATATTGTCAAGTATAGGAATAAAGGCTTCCTAGGTTTTGGAGCTACTAGAATTGGAGGGTTCATGAGGTATTATTTGATTGTTGTAAAGGCCTGCTCACACTCTTCGTCCTAGTTGATCTTGGCATTCTTTCTTAACAACTTAACTAAAGGACGACACTTGTCTGTGAGTTGAGATATGAACCGAGCTATATAGTGTAAACGGTCCAACAAACCTCTAATTTCTTTAAGTGTACGTAGTAGGGGTAGGTTAACTATCTCTTTAACTTTATCAGGATCCACTTCAGTGCCCCTTTGGCTGATTATGAAACTTAACAACTTCCCTAAAGTTTCCCCGAAAGCACACTTCTCTAGGTTGAGTTTTAGTTGGAATTTTCTTAACCTATCAAACAATCTCCTTAGATTTTCCATATGATTTTCTCCTTCTTTAGACTTAGCAATCATATCATAGACATATACCTCAACTTCTTTATGTATCATGTCGTAAAAAATTGCTACCATGGCCCTTTAGTAAGTTACCCCGGCATTTTTAAGTTCGAAAGGCATCACTTTGTAGCAAAACGTGCCATAAGTTATGATGAATGTGGTCTTGGCATAGGTTCACCCATTCATCTTTCTCATCATGGAGGATCTCCATACGCGCTTTCATTTGGTCCATATAGGTCACCATTTCAAAGTTAGGGCACATAAGGGAGGTTTGAAGGACTTCTGGTTCCCGATATCGCATTGTGCCTACCTTGTGAAGTTGATTATATAAAGACTCTTTGGTAACCCAGTATTTATCCACTTCTCCTATGAACTCACTTAAATCAATGTTTGGGCTTATGGTCCAGGTGTCCCACCAAGCTCTGATCTTATGAAGTTTAGATATCTTTTCTGTGGAGTGAGGCTCTTCGAGATTAAGAGTGAATGGTTCCAGTGAAGGTTTGTGAACTATGTCTTGGATCCCTCTAAATTGTCTTACTATGTTGCTTGGATAGTAGCTTGTACACCAGCTCATCTCGATTAGTGGTACAGCATGGTATTTCTTGTAAATTAGAATGACCTTAGTGTAATTGCTCCACCTAGCAGTCCATAGTATATCTTCTACTCAAAAATCTTGTAGATTCTCTATCTAGAGAAAGGTAGGGATATCTTCCGGTAATTTGATCTTATCGACAAAAGAATCAATAAAGTCAACCTTATTTGCGAATGCTCCCCTTATTAAATCCAACCCAAAGCACTTGATGTAACTAACGAACCAAACCATTAATAATGCCATGCTTAACCTGAGATCTCCGCAACCTCTTTCTTTAAAGAAGTTAAGATTCCTTATCTACTCAGCAAGTAAGGTAGGAATGTAAGATTTACCTTCTCAGAACTGAGCTACTAACTCTGTTACCCTAAAGTGTATAAGAAAAGACCTGCTTAGGACCAAGATAGTAGCGAACATAGCTAGCACATAGGCCTTGATTCAGTTTTCTCTCCAATTCCCAAAAAATATCACTTAATTGTTGGAGTTGGGCTCATTTTGGAACCAATGGACTAGATCCTATATCTTGATGGCATATTTGTTGCAATCGTTTAGGGCCTCATTTTTCTCAGTCTTATGGATCCCTAAGAATCTTAAGAAGATATATGTTAGGCCGACGCTAAGTTCCAGGATGTATATTTCATCCAAAGGAAGAGCTTGGAGCAGTTGGGTGTACTCCTCTAGGGTTGAGCTGATTAGATGTGGTCTAAATTGGAAAGCTACTTCTTTAGGCTCCCAGAAATGGACTAAGGCCCTTACTAGTGTGATGTTAACTTTCACTTTGGCTAGTGAGAGTATGGGTCTAATTTTGTTGATAATGAACTATTGCTCTCTCGAATTGAAGGTTTGAAACTCCTGGTTTAGTATAGGCTTTGGGTCTGCAGGTTTGTGGACATGAATCTCTTTAGCGAGAACCCTAGCGCTGGATGAGTTGGCCATTTTTAGAACATTACAAAGAAAGCATAAATTACATGGAAAAGAATAATATAAAAGATCTCCTATGTACATCAATTCTAAGAAGAATACAGGAAAACTAAAAACTCTAGAATCTGTCATTTTTTCTTTCTTTTTTTTTCTATGTAAAATGCCGCTTTACTAATTATTTGTTGACCTTATGAAGTTTAATGCAAGATAGGTGGGTTCTAACGGTCCTTAAACTCTATGACACACGTTTATAAAGAAACAGTTCTTTGGTCACATCAAAGTTTAAGTGGGGTAGCCTAATCGGTCCCGAACGGTGGTTGCCTCACTACATCCGAGACTTTACACAATGGCTCCCCATCTTAAGGTCCTATGACGGCCTAGGTTCGACCACATCTACCATGCATTCAAGATGCAGTAAAATAAATCTCATGCTTACTAAATAAATATGCTAATTAAAACAAATATGTACATAAAGCAATTAAATAAACAAATCAATATATAAAAGAATAAATAAATAACTAAACAATGCAGGTATTTTGAAAAGCGATTTTAATTTCGAAATGTTTTTAAGTAGTTAGCCCTCTTAACGATCTCTAGTGGAGTCGCCAAGCTATCGAGCTTGGTTTTTCACTCTCCCGGTTCTTTTTATAAAATTAGGTCTTCTTTAAACCGATCAATACTAAACCCTAATCGTTTCATATTGACTCTTGACTAGGATTTAAAGAAGACCATTTTTTCCAACTTAAAAAGATTTGGAGTCGCCACTTGACTGATGTCAGAAAAGAGGTTAAGTTATAACCAATTGGGTGGATTGGTTATAACTTAGCTACCAGTCTATTGATTAAAAAACTAAGTTATAAATACGGTTTTTTAAAAACTAGAGATCTGAATCCAAAGGCTAATTTATTAAACCCTAAACAGGTACCACTTTTAACTTTCCAAATTTAACCTTGCTTTTTCAAATATACCCTTTTTAATTTCAAAAAAAACCTAATTGTGATACATGCGACTAAATTGATTAATTTACATAAATATCTAAAAAAGGAAAAAATAAAACTTTCCATATTTTAAGTCGCCTTGTACTTACGTACGGGTGCCTACGTACTCGCTATTCGGGATCAAACTTCCTTAGTTCGTTTATAAAAAACTTTAGTAGGTAGTTTGATTTTAATTTTTAAAAAAGGGTTGTATTTACGTTTTTATTCAGTTCAATTTATTCAATGAAATTCTTTTAAAGGGTCTTAATTGGTGTTTTATTTTTGGAAACTCTAAAATAGTCCTAATTTGGAAAGATGTCTATTTATTTTCATTTATTTTTAGAAAGCTTAATTTTTCTAAGTGTGAAAAAAGATTTTTATTTACTAACCTATTTATTTATTTTTATTTCATATTATCTTATTTATTTTATACTTATTCTATCTATTTCTATTAAAATAAATAAATAGACTACTTTCTTTCTTTCTTTCTTTTTTCTCTTTTTGTTTTTCTTCTCTTTCTTTTTTCTTTTTTGTTCTTTATTCTTTTTTTTTCTTTTTCTCATTTATAACATTTACAAATAAACAAATGAATAAATAAATAAATAAATAAAAGAAAAAATGGGTTGGCTTGAATTGCCTTCGAATCGGCTTGGACAGCTCAAATCAACTCACTTCGTCTTGGATTGGCTCAGTCAGCTTGAATTGGCTCACTTCAACTTAGATCGGCTTGGTCAACTCACTTCAGCTTGAGTTAGCTCACTTCGGCTTAGAGTCAACTCGTATCGGCTCGAGAAATTTGATAGTGGAGGTTTTCGTAAAAAAACACCATAGGGAATATTATCTTAAAGAGAAAGGAATCATGCTAGAGAGAGGCAACTTCAATTTTTGTTTTTTCTAAAGTGTTTCGAAGTTTTCATTGTGTTTTGAAAATGAAGAGTAAACCCCTATTTATAGGTGTCATGGTCGTGTTAAGGATAAAAAAAATTAAATGCAATATAATTTTCTTCCAATTTTGGATTGGATGAACCTGGACAATATGTGGTGCCAAATACATAGCTATGTGTGTATGAACCATACTTAGAAGTAAGTTGGCAAATGATGTAGAGATGACGTATCTCATAATGTGGCGATGACATGGAAATAAAGTGAGAAAAGAAAATAAAAGATATATTTTGCACTTTCCATGAATTGAATCTAAGATCTTCAAGTCATATGCAATATCAAGTTTAGATGCTTATCCAGCTAAGTTATTAGTTTTTCCTTGTTCATATATGTAATTAATTACACATATGGACTAGGTCAGCTTGAGCTAGATTCAAATCTAAACCTAGACTCAACAGTGTTTTATTCAAAACTATTGAAATTAAAATTAAAATTATATTCTATTTAGATAACCTAAAAATTTATCATTTTCTAAATACCCTATTTTTTTGTGACGTTTCAAATTTCTTAATTTTTTTGTGCTTTTTCCTATTTTCCTATTTTTATATCTTTCTAAAATTCCTATTTTTTTTTCTAACTTTCTTCATTTTTTTGTACTTTTTCCTTTTTTTATATTTTTCCAATTTAGGACCTTATAACCTGAATTTGAGTCCTAAATTTGAAAAATAAAAAGGGAGCAAAAATTAGGTATCTACATATATATTATAATATAATAAAATAGATATATAGTATTGGCATGTTAACTGTAATAAGCTCTTAAATAATTTTATAATTTCACCAATAAATATATTCTCTTTCTAAAATATTAATTTACATATAACATAGGTTTATATCAATGGTACATAGAATTTTGAAAGTCTTTTATTAAAGTACCTTTTCGATATTACTGGTTTTATTTTTTTAATGGTGCCCGATGTTTAGTTTTAGTAAGTGCCTCTTTAGTACATCATTTCAATCATAGTAACTCTTCATCATTAACTTTTGATTAATTAATACTTTTGAAAAATCACCATCTATTAAAATTTATTTTACTTTTCTTTTAATAGTACCTCTTAAGTATTAACATTTGGTAACTCTCCAATATATAAAAAAAAAAAAAATACTAAAGAGGCTCTGATAAAAGAAAAATGTATTATTGAGAAGATATTAAATTTGACTTCGAATAGGCACTTAATAGGGAAACTAATATTGAAATGTATATTGTCAAAAGTTAATGCTAAAAGGGCACTATCAAAAGAAGAAGGTATTATTGAAAAGGTCCCTTAAGAGAAAATCTTTCAAAATTACATTTTTCAATAGATATATATATGTGTGTTATTTTTATTATATTTACAATCTACGTGCTATATATGTTAGCAAGTCTAACATAAGATACATACATATGCCTATATACATACATATACATAAATACATACAATATATATATTTATGTATGTGTATCTATCTATTTATCTATATATATATATATATATATATATATAAACCTTTTAAAATGCCTAAAAATCCAAGTAATGAATTTTTAAAAGCCTTAGAAGATAAGAAAAGAAAGTTAACGAATAAAATGGTTAAAGAAGAAACTTCATTAAAACCAATTGATATTTTAAAAAAGGAAACACCAATTGTTGTCATAAATGATACTCCTTCGAAATAAATTAATGTTCTTAGTGAAACTAATAATGACTTAGTAAATGATTCAAAAAATGCTTCAATTTTAAATATTTCTTTAAAAGATTTGACAATTAATGAATTGAAGAAATTAATAGAATCAATTGTAAAGAACCATAAAAATTATATTACTAAAGAGCTACAACTTTTGATATAATTTTTAAAGAAAAGAATGATAATTTTCAAAACAAATATTATGTAGAATCCACCTATAAATGGAACATAGATGGAGCCTTCAAACAAAAAATTTTCAATGTTCTTAATCAAATGATAATGTTTTCAAATACTAATAAAATAGTTCCTAGTATTACTGTTTACCAAGTAGTACTACTTTTAATTTCTGGTTTTACTATACAATTAAAATGTTAGTGGGATAATTATTTCATTGAGAAACAATGAGTCAACATTTTAACTTCATGTAAGACTGATGAAAATGGAGTTAAAATTCTTCATAACAATGATGAACTAATTCAAGACATGGTCAATACTTTAATATCTTCAATAAGTCAACACTTTATGGAAGATCCTTCATACATTAGGGACAAAACCTTAGATCTTTTATCCACTATGAAATGCAAGTCTTTAGCAGAATTCTTACAATATAAGGATATCTTCTTCCAGATAGTCTTGCTTAAGAATGGTTGTAACCAACCTTTCTGGAAAAAAAAAAATTCTTAGTTGGTTTGCCTAAACTAATAGGAGAACAAGTTAGGAATAAAATCAAAGAGGAAAATAATAGTGAAATTCCTTACAATAATTTGTCATATGGGGAATTAGCATCTTATGTCTATAAAATTGGAACTAATTTATGTACCACAATAAGATTACATAAACAATTAAAAAATGAACAACGCAAGAAATGCTAGAGTCTTGGTGATTTTTGTGCACAATATGATCCATCTTTTATTAATAAAAATACAAAAAAGAATGTAAAACCCTCTCAATGTTCACAATGTTCATATAAAAAACTAAGAAGGAATTTTAAGAAAAAATCTCTTAAAAATCCTGAAAAGAAACCAATTGATAAAAAATACAAGAAACAAATCTTATAAGTAATTAAGGTGTTGTAAATACAAGAAAATTGGTCATGCAACAAACTTCTATAAGATCAATAATAAACTTAATAAATTAAATCTTGATGAATAAACAATGGAAAACATTTTGTAAATTTTTGTAGAAAATGAAACAAACATATGAAGAAAGATGTGATGCTGGGATTCAAGTTAATGATGTTAAATCAACATCAACATCTTTTGTAGATGAAAATGAATTAAATGTTTCAATAAATGAAGAAGAAGAAATTCTTCAAAAAATTGACCAATTATCTAATGATAATGAAAATTTTCAATGTTTAAAAAATGTTAATAAAAACACTCTTTCACTTACACATAATTTACCTTATAATCTTAAGGAAATCTTTGAAAGGGGTAAAAGATCACAGAGAAAACCCATCTTTGTAAATGACCTTCACAATGAGATTAATGTCCCAAAATAAGAAATAAAAGAATTGATGTTAATGCAATTAAAATTTCAAAAGGATTTTCTTGAATTAAAAAAAAATGATAGTTCAAGAATATTCCAATAATGAATATGGTAATGAAGGTGAAACTTCGAACAACGATAATGTTAAAAAACTTTTTGAAAATGATTCTAATTATCTTTTACAACTTGTAGAAATAACTACAAGAAAATGGATAATTGATGTCACAATTAGAATTACTGACAACAATGAAATTTATAGTAAGGGAAAAATTCGTCGACTTTAGAAATCATGAGGGTTCAAGTCCCTTACAATGAATTTATTGTGAAAACTACTACACTATTTGATATTGGTGTTAATTTGAATTGTATTAGAGAAGGATTAATTCCAATGAAATATTTTGAAAAAACAACTGAATCTCTAAAATTTGCATTAGGTAGCAAATTGCAAATCAATTTTAAATTATCTAATGCTGAAAGTATAAAAGAAAATGTTTCCTATATGACTTTTTATTCTTGTTAAGAATTTGGAGCAAAATGTTATTTTAGGTGCACCTTTTAATAATTTAATCTAATTGTTCTTTGTAAATGAAAAAAGTATTGAGACAAGTTATTTCAAAAAGAAAATTATTTTCAATTTTGTCTCAAAACCTCAAACCAGATATCTTATTGAATTAAAATAGAATTCAATTCCAAAATTGAACTGCTTAATTGAATGTAAAGAAAAACTCTTATTGTTTTTAAAAAATGATCTTAAGTTTAAGAAAATTGAAACTCAACTTTTAAATGAAAATTTGAAAAAGAAAAAAACTTTTAATTTGGAATTAGAAATTAAAATTTCAATATGTTCAACTTTGCCTAATGCTTTTTTGGATCGTAAATCACATATTATTGATTTATCATATGAAAATAATTTTAATGAGAAAATTTTCCTTACACAAGTCAAACCTTCCCAAATGAATAATGATGTCATTAATCATTGTAAAAATGAAATTAATGATTTACTTAATAAAAACTTTGTTTACAAGAGCAAATCTCCTTGGAGTTATTTTGCATTTTATGTCAATAAAAACGCTGAAATAGAAAGAGGTGTACCAAGGTTAGTAATCAACTATAAATCTCTTAACAATACTTTAAAATGGATTAGGTATTCAATATCTAATAAAAGGGATTTACTTAATAGACCTCATAATGCTAAAATATTTTCAAAGTTTGATATGAAATCTAGATTTTGGTAAATTCAAATTAAAGAATCCGATAGGTACAAAATTGTATTCACTGTTCCTTTTGGTCAGTTTGAAAGGAATTTAATGCCTTTTCGGCTAAAAAATACTCTCTCTGAATTTCAGAAGATAATGAATGAAATTTTGAATGATTATTTGAATTTCATAATAGTTTACATTAATCATGTCTTAATAATCTCATCTAATATAGACCAACATTTCAAACATATAATGATTTTTATAAATATTGTAAAAAAAAAAAAAAGGTTTAGCTGTATCGCCCTCTAAGATTTCTTTATTCCAAACTAGAATTAGATTCATAAGGTTTTGCATACATAATGGAACCATAATCATAATTGAAAGAACAATTGAATTTGCATCTAAATTTCCTAATAAAATCAAGGATGAAACCCAACTCCAAAGATTTTTAGAAAGTTTAAATTTTGTTTGAAATTTCTTCTCTAATCTCAATATTTTGTGTAAACCACTTTATCAAAGACTAAGAAAGAATCCCCTACAATGGTCTAAATGTCGCACTAATGTTGTTAAACAAATTAAAGAAAAGATTAAGGAAATTCCATATCTCCATATTGTAGACTAATCTCTATTTAAAATAGTAAAGATGAATGCATGTAACATTAGATTCGGTAGGATCCTTAAACGAAAACAAAATGATGAAGAAAGTGTTGTTCAATTTATTTCTATATATTGGAATGAATGCTAGAAAAAATACTCTACAATAAAAAAGGAAATTTTAACAATTATTTTAACAAATTCCAAATTGTAAGGAGATTTGTTAAATAAAAAAATTCTTTTAAGAATTGATTATAAGGCTGCTAAAAATGTTTTATTAAAAGATGTCCAAAATGTTGCTTCAAAACAGCTTTTTGTTAGATGGTAAGCAATTTTATTTGTTTTTTATTTTGAAATTGGGCATATAAATGGATCTTATAATTTTTTACCTGATTTTCTTACTCGTGAATTTCTGTAGAGAAATGCCTTCTAAGAAAGACAAAGGAAAGGGGAAAGAACCTTACAAAAAAAGGCCTGACTAATGATAGTTCATGGCTTAATGACACCAAAACACAAACGTCCCATTAATAATCAAGGATAAGTCATCATCCTCAATGCCTCCCAAAAATGATCCAACACCAATGACTCCTCACAATGAAAACCCACAAGAAATGACTAATGTCCAAATAACCCCTAAATTCCTTAAAATCATTATCAATTGCTCTACAACCATCAATGCTTCCTCTAATAATCCCAGGAATTCAACAAGTAGATGAAATAGTTCTACTAAAAATAATGTCCAATTAACTAAGGTGGCATCTTCCTCTATAAAGCTTTTGGCCCCTTAAAAATAATTTTTTTTTACCAAGGGAATTTTCAAATATATCTTTTCTATTGAAAAGGGTATTTTTGAAAAGGACCCTTATGATTATGCTAAAAAAAATTTCCCTAAAAGTTTTTCTTTTAATCCTTGTGATTATTACAAGACAATTGCTTTTTATGAAAGGGTTTTAAGTGAAACTGGATTAGTTTCATTTAAACACTGGATAATGAAATTATAAGTTATTTTACAATTAGAACTCATAAGGTCATTAACCTTACTAAATGGTCTAGCCATCCAGCAATGCCCATCAAATTTCAAATGTCACCAATAGAACCTCAACTAAATTATCAAGCTACTTATAATTATTATTATTCTAAGCAAGCTAGGTGGAATGCTTTCTTTCAAATGAATCTAAAAAGATCACACACATGGTTGATCTTTTTTGAAAAATGTTTGTCCAAAAAACCTAACCTACTAGTTTGCATACTAGTAGGATGAATTTAAGCCACCAATGAAATAATACATGAAAAGGCCCTTAATGGATTCAATGTATTTATGATTAAATATGTCCAAACCAATCATGAACAATCCTTCAAAAAGAATATGCTATACTTCATGCATATAAACATATCTTCAGTTATGACTTGGTTCTTTGATTACAAAAATGACAATGAATCTAAAACTATCACTTTAACAAGAAGATATAAGGTTAATGATAGGATGGGTTCAAAATGTGGAACAAAGTTGAAGAAAATACAGTCTTTAATTGGATCAACAATGATAAATCCTCAATGACTCCAGCAAATGTTATGACTCCACCAACTCCATTCTTCCATGACAAGGGATTCGTAATGGCATCAATGGCACATGATAATACTCCAGAACAAATGAAGGATTTATTGGAGAAAGCATTGACATGTCTAAATGAATCTATGAAAGGATCAACCATTGAATCTAAGTCCCATCATAGTAGAGAAACCAATGAAGATGATTGCTATGGCATAGATTTAGGAGATCCTTAGGTAGTTAATTTTTAATGTTTTAATGTAATGAATTTCTGAATGTATCTTATATTCTGCATTGTAACATATGAGTAGAAGTACACATGTATCACAGTGCGCAATGACATCACAAATGTTGTTAGGTCTCATTTCTGAAGTAATGATGACTTTTCATTATTTGCTACAATGAATTATCTACCATAATAATTTACTTTTTTACTATTTATAGAGTAACTTGTCGGCCATAATAATACTGTTCACTACAGTATGTAGTTAGCTTCCCCCATTATAAAAGAGAGCCTTCATTTCATTTAGGGGGCATCCGAATAATTTTCTACCCTCTTTCCTCTCTATCCCCACTCTCTCTCTTCCATCCATTCTCTTCCCTTTTTTGTACATTCTTCCCTTCTTCTCTCTTTGTTCTTCTCTTTTCCCTCTAATCAATGAATGTCTTTTCTAATCAGTTAATGTTTCTCTTCTTTTCTCCTTTGAGACATATACTTTTAAGGTCTAGACATATGCCTTTAAGGAATCTTAATGATCTTCTTTCATAATTTCTTATAGGCAAATGATCTACATGTAATGCTCTTTATTTGTAAATGTTTTCAAAATCAATAAAGATAACTTCTATTTTATTTTCTTTTATGATAATCTTGTGAGGGAAATCTTTATCACCGAATGGGTGTAGCTCCATAAGGTTTATGTTTACGCATACCATTTTTGATACCCCATAATCGACAGGTTATACTACTTATAGTACTTTTCTTTTAATATTTATGTTCTTTAAATGCTTTATATTTATATATGCATAAGCCCCATTAGTCTTAGCTCTACTGCTTGTGGTGATTTCAATTAAATATTAAATATTATAAGTTCTAAGGTATATAGGCTAGAAACTCGATGGTTGTGGGCTATTAGTCTAAAGGAGATTTAAATGTACCTTGTGCTTTTGGTAATATAATGCTACATAACTAGACCATTTAATGTTTAATTATGTCTTAGATAGTGCATGATAACAATGCTAATAATCTTATAGAATTTTATGAATTTTTAGAAGATGCTTTAGAATTTTTATATTATACAAATTGGGCTTACTCTCTGCTGGGAGAAATTTTTTATTTATATGATATTTATTTTAGGGGATAATTTATTTCTTTTAATTTTATATATTTTTTAATGTTAAACATTAATACTGTATCTTCCTGCATTTGCTTATAAGTTTCATATGAGTTTCATAGCTCTCATTTAAGGTAGCTTCTCCTAGGTGCTTATGGTATCAGAGTCAAGGAAAGAGTATATAGTCTTATGAGTTAATTTTTGTTTTCATTTGAGACGATTTCCTTTATGGAAATCTATATCTTAAATTTACAATTCACATAGGATAATTCCTTTGTGGAACCCCTTGTGTTGTGATTTTTCCACTAAGGCTTGTTATAAATTCTGCTTGAGTTAAGGATAACATATGAGTCATAAAAAGAGATCACGACATAAGTTTTTAAATTAGTTTTATGAAATAGATTTATGAGATTAGGTAAAATAGTCTTGTGAAAATATGAATTTACTCAAAAGAACTATGTCATCTTCTAGCTTTGCTTCTATGGAGAAAACAAAAGAATCTATGTTAAAAAATAGAGATGAAATTCATTTGAAAGATTTTGATAAAGCAATTGATGATCAAAAGATTCTTAAAACTTCCTACGATCAAATTTACCAAATGGTTAAATAGAAAATTTTTGGAAAAAATGATTATGTGATAGCCACAAAAAAAAAATGATATCCCCATTTTTTATGGATTAGCAACAATAAAACCTTCAAATAATGAATCAATTAAAAAATATGCAAAAGAATTGAATTACATACATATAAGTCAAATCCAAGTAGGAGCTAAATCTCTTACTAAGTCAGGATTAGATACTTCTGTCCTAATGGTCCTTAAAAGTGCTAGGGAATTGGTATATGAACGATCTGTTCATTCTACCATTGAGACTAGTCTTAGTACTGGTCCAATTCAATTTGAATGTCATCTAAATGTTACCCTTGGTCTTAAGGATAAGACCATAACGAATTTTTTAATTCTTCAAATTAAAACCTATAATTATAAAATGTTAGAAGGAGCTTTACTAATGTTAATGTACCTAGAATGATTCAATGGGATCAAGTTAATTTACCTGGACAATAAGAAGCAGATAATCCTCATCTAAAACAACCAATTTACAATACCGAACCTTCTAATATTATCCATCATCTTGAGGGTAAGGTAATGATTCAATTTGCTAGGAGATCTTTAGATTATCCTAGAAGATTCTTAGAAATAAGGTCAACGTCATCCTCATCTAAGAGATCGGTAGATTTACCTCCTCTTAGGATTCATGAGCCAATTAATGTTAAACCCAATATTTAATCTAATGTTGAAGAAAACCCTTCACTTTTTGAAATAATCAATAATAAGTCTGGTATAACTAGACTAGTTTACCAACTTGACAATGAACCAGAATATGAAGAACTATCTGCCTTTATTATAGGAGATCCAGACCTTAATGTTATATAAAAACATTTCAAACTAGATAGAGTTTTTTTAAATAAATAATTTAATTAATTAAAAAATGAAAAAAAATAAAAAATATTTTTTTAATACTTTCAATAGTATTACTAAACAATTAAAAGTTGAATATTATGATTTTATGTACAAAAATCGTTTTCAAATATACTTCTTCGAATGGTTTGAAGTATATTATTTCAAACCTAAAGAAATTAATGTCATAAATCAATGTTTCAATGGCATTCAAGTGATGGATAGATCGTAGAATCTAATCATCTATCGCTTAATAAGATAAAATCTACGCATAAGAATACTAAAATAAAACTTGCACCTTTTAAAAATGCTACCGAAAATGAAGGTACAGGAATGAAGAAAATAACTTATCAAAATAATTACACTAATCAACACTTACACACAATAGGAAAACAATTGGATGGAATAGAAAATATAATAAACAATGAAGTAAATAAAACTTATGAAAAAATTAGACAAAGGAAAGGGGAAAGAACCCTAGAAAAAGGGCTTGACATCTATCGATCTCTTGGATGGGGATGATATTGACCTTATTTCTAGCTATAGAATAACTTATAATTCCATTAGATTCAAAGTGTTTAAATGAGTTTTTATTTATATGATATTTATTTCTTTTAATGTTATATGTGTTTTTATTTATATGATATTTATTTTAGGAGACTAGAAACCTAATGGCTACGAACTACTGGTCCAAAGGAGGTTTAAATGTACCTTGTATTTCTAGTAATACAATGCCATGTAATTAATTATGTTTTGAATTTCTTTCATAATCTCAATATTTTGTATAAACCACTTTATCAAAGATTAAGAAAGAATCCCCAATAATGATTTGAATGTCACACTAATGTTGTTAAATAAATTAAAGAAAAGATTAAAGAAATTCCATGTCTCCATATTATAGACCCCTCTAAAACATTAATACTATATCTTCTTGCATTTGCTTATAAGTTTTTTATGGTTTGTTGCAATCATTCTTAAGTAAGACTTTTTAGAAAAAAATATCCTTATACTGTCAAAGAACTTTTTTTTTATTATCTTTTATGATAATCATATTTGATACCATAAGCATCTGGAATAAGCTACCTTGAATGATAGCTATGAAACTTATAAGAAAATGTAAGAAGATGTAGTATTAATGTTTAATGTTAAAACATATATAACATTAAAAGAAATAAATTATCTCCTAAAATAAATATCATATAAATAAAAACATATATAACATTAAAAGAAATAAATTATCTCCTAAAATAAATATCATATAAATAAAAACTTTGTCCTAATAGAGAGTAAGCCTAATTTATATAATATAAAATTTTTAAAGCATCTTCTAAAAATTCATAAAATTCTATAAGATCATTACCATTGTTATCATGCACTATCTGAGACATTATTAAACATTAAATAGTCTAGGTACATAGCATTGTATTACTAGAAGCATGGGGTATATTTAAACCTCCTTTGGACCAATAGTGCGCAGCCATCGAGTTTCCAGCTTATATACCTTAGAACTTATAATATTTAATATTTAATTGAAACCACCATAGGCGGCAGAGCCAAGACTAATAGAGCTTATGTATATATAAATATTAAGCATTTAAAGAACATAAATATTAAAAGAAAACCACTATAGGCGAGATAATCGACCAATTATGGGGCCTCAAAAATGGTGTGCATAAACAAAGACATATAAATGTAAACATTAATCTTATAGAGCTACACCCATTCAGTAATGGACATTTCCCTCACAAGATTATCATAAAAGATAATAAAATAGAAGTTTTTTTATTGATTTTGAAAACATTTACGAATAAAGAGCATTACATGTAGATCATTTGCTCATAAGAAACTATGAAAGAAGATCATTAAGAGTCATTAAAGGTATATGTCTATACCTTAGGATAGAAGCATATGAACGCTTCTCAATTATGGAGAATTAAGAATTTTCATAGATCAAAGGAGAAAAGAAGAGAAATATTAACTGATTAGAGAAGGCATTCATTGATTAGAAGGAAAAAGAGAAGAACAAAGAGAGAAGAAGGGAAGAATGTATAGAAGAGGGAATAGAATGGATGGAAGAGAGAGAGTGGGGATAGAGAGGAAAGAGGGTGGAAAAATTTTCGGATACCCCCTGAATGAAATGAAGGCTCTCTTTTATAATAAGGGAAGCCGACCACGTACTATAGTGAACAATGTTATTATGGCCAATAGGTTACTATGTAAACAGTAAAAAGTCATTATTACTTCAGAAATGGGATTTGACATCATTTGTGATGTCATCGTGCACTGTGATACATTTATATTTCTACTCATATGTTATAATGTAGAATATAAGATATATTTAGAAATTCGTTACATTAAAACATTCAAAATTGATTGCCTAAGGATCTCCTAAATCTATCCCATAGCAATCATCTTCATTATTATCCCCACTGTGATGAGACTTAGATTCAATGGTCGATCCTTTTGTAGATTCATTTAGATATGTTAATGCTTTCTCTCATAAATCCTTCATTTGTTCTGGAGTACTATTATGTACCATTGATGCCATTAAGAATCCCTTGTCATGGAAGAATGGAGTTGGTAGAGTCATTACATTTGCTGGAAGTATTGAGGATTTATCATTGTTGATCCAATTAAGGACTCTATGTTCTTTAACTTTGTTCCACGTTTTGAACCCTTCCTACCATTTAACCTTATATCTTCTTGTTAAAATGGTAGTTTTAGATTCATCGTCATTTTTGTAATCAAAGAACCAAGTCATAACCTAAGATATGCTTATATGCATGAAGTATAGCATATTCTTTTTGAAGAATTATTAATGACTGGGTTAGACATATTTATTCATAAATACATTGAATTTATTAAGGGCCTTTTCACGTATTCTTTTATTGGTAGCTCTAAATTCATCCTACTAGTGTGTAAACCGATAGGGAAGGTTTTTAGACGAACATTTTTCAAAAAAGATCCATCATGTGTGTGATCTTTTTAGATTCATTCAAAATAAAGCACTCCACTAAGCTTGCTTATAATCATAATAATTATAAGTAGCTCAATAATTTAGTTGAGGTTTCATTGGTGACATGTGAAATTTGATAGGTATTGTTGGATGGTTAGACCATTCAGTGAAGTTGATGACCTTATGAATTCTAGCTATAGAATAACTTATCATTCCATTAGATTCAAAGTGTTTAAATGAAGCTGATCTAGTTTCACTTAATACCCTTTCATAAAAATCAATTATCTTATAATAATCATAAGGAATAAAAGAAAAATTTTCAGCAAAATTTTTTTGGCATAATCATAAGGTTCTTTTTCAAAAATACCCTTTAAAAAAAAAGATATATTTGAAAATTCCCTAGGTAAAAAACTTTGATTTTTGAGAGGCTAAAGGCTTCATAAAGGAAGATGCCACCTCAATTAATTGGACATTGTTTTTAGTGAAACGTTTTCATCAATTGTTGAATTCCTGGGGTTATTAGAGGAGGCATTGATGGTTGTAGATCAGTTGCTAATGCTTTAAAGAATTCAGGGGTTATTTGGACATGGGTCATTTCTTGTGGGTTTTCATTGTGAGGAGTCATTGGTGTTGGATCATTTTTAGGAGGCATTGAGGATGATGATAATTAATGGGACATATTGTATTTTGGTGGCATTGAGCCATAGCCGAACATTGGTTAGGCCCTTTTTTTAGGGTTCTTTCCCTTTTCCTTTGTCTTTCTTAAGAGGCATCTCCCTATATAAATTTATGAGTAAGAAAGTTAAGGAGAGAATTAGGAGATCCATTGACATGCTCAATTTCAAAATAAAAAATAGATAAAATTTCTTGTCATCTAGCAAAAATTTGTTTAGAAGCAACATATTAGACATCTTTTAATGAAACATTTTTAGTAACCTTACAATAAAAAAATTTTTGTTTAATAAATCTCCTTGAAATTTAGAAATTGTTAAAAAATTGTTAAAATTTCCTTTTTGATTGTAAAGTAATTTTTCTAGCATTCATTTCAATATTTAGAAATAAATTGACCAATATTTATCGTTTTGTTTTCGTTTAAGAATCCCACTGAATCCCATGTCAGATGCATCCATCTCTACGATTTTAAATAGAGATGGGTCAGCAACATGCAAACATGGAATTTCCTTAACCTTTTCTTTAATTTGTTAACAACATTATTGTGATATTCAGACCGTTGTAAGGGATTCTTTCTTAATCTTTGAGAAAGTGGTTTATACAAAATATTGAGATTAGGAAAAAAATCTAAAACATAATTTAAACTTCCTAAACATCTTTAGAGTTGGGTTTTGTCCTTGATTTCATTAAGAAATTTAGATGAAAATTCAATTGATCTTTTAATTAGGATTATGGTTCCATTATGTATGTAAAACCTTAAGAATCTAATTCTAGTTTAGAATAAAGTAATCTTAGAGGGTGACATAGCTAAACCATTTTTTTTTTACAACATTGATAAAAATCTTAATATGTTTGAAATGTTAGTCTATATTAGATGAAAATATTAAGACATCATCAATGTAAATTATTATAAAATTTGAATAATCATTAAAAATTTCATTCATTATTCTCTAAAATTCAGATGGAGCATTCTTTAGTTGAAAAACCGTTACATTCCATTCAAACTAACCAAAAGGAACAATGAATGTAGTTTTGTACCTATCGAATTCTTTAATCTGAATTTACTAAAATCCAAATTTTATATCAAACTTTGAAAATATTTTAGAATTGTGGAGTCTATTAAGTAAATCCTTTTTATTAGGTATTAGATACGTAATTCATTTTAAAGTATTGTTAAGCGGTTTATAGTTAATAACCTTGGTACACCTTTTTCTATTTTAGTATTTTTTTTTTTTACATAAAATGCAGAATAACTCTAGGGAGAATTGTTCTTGTGAATTAATTTTTTATTTAGTAAATCATTGATTTCATTTTTACAATGATTAATGACATCATTCTTCATTTGGGAAGGTCTGGCTTTTGTGGGGATATTTTTCTCATTAAAATTATTTTCATGTGATAAATCAATAATATATGATTTACAATCCCAAAAAGCATTAGGTAGAGTTAAACATATTGCATTTTTATTTTCTAATTCCAAATTAAAAGTTCTATTTTTTAAATTTCCATTTAAAAGTTGAGTTTCAATTTTATTAAACTCAAGATCATTTTTTAAAAACAATAAGTGTTTTTCTTTACATTCGATTAAACAGTTCAATTTTGAAATTGAATTTTGTTTTAATTCATTAAGATATTTGGTTTGAGGTTTTGAGACAAAATTGAAAATAATTTTCTTTTTGAAATAACTTATCTCAATACCTTAGTCATTTACAAAGACTTGTTGGATTAAATTAATAAAAGGTGTTCCTAAAATAATATTTTGCTTCAAATTCTTAACAAGAATAAAAGCAATCTTATAAGAAACATTTCCTTTTATAATTTTAGCATTAGATAATTTAAATTGATCTACAATTTGCTACTTAATGCAGGTTTTAGAGATTTGATTATTTTTTCAAAATATTTCGTTAAAATTAACCCTTTTCTAATGCAATTTAAATTAGCGCTAGTATCAAATAGTGCAGTAGTTTTTAAAATAAATTCATTGTTAATTCTAATTGTGACATTAATTATCCATTTTCTTGTAGTTATTTCCACAATTTGTAAAAGATAATCAGAATCATTTTGAAAATTTTTTTGAACATTATCATTGTTCGAAGTTTCATCTTCATTGTTAGATTCATTATCGGAATATTCTTGAACCATCATTTTTTGTTTTAATTCAAGAAAATCCTTTTGAAGTTTTAATTCATTAACTTCAATTCTTTTATTTCTCATTTTTAGACATTAATCTCATTATGAAGGTCATTTGCAGAGATGGGTTTTCTCTGTGATCTTTTACTTCTTTCAAGGATTTCCTTAAGATTACATGGTAAATTATGTGTAAGTGAAAGAGTGTTTTTATTAACATTTTTTAAACATTGAAAATTTTCATTATCATTAGATAATTGGTCAATTTTTTGAAATATTTCTTCTTCTCCTTTTGCTAAAACATTTAATTCATTTTCATCTCCAGAAGATGTTGACATTGATTCTACATCATTAACTTAAATCCCATCATCACAATCTTCTTCAAATGTTGAAGGTTCATTTTCCATAAGAATTTGCAAAATGTTTTTCATTATTTGTTCATCAAGATTTAATTCATTAAGTTTATTATTGATCTTACAGAAGTTTGCTGTATGACCAATTTTCCTATATTTATAACACCTTAATTGCTAATAAGATTTTCTCTTGTATTTTTTATCCATTGGTCTATTTTCAAGATTTTTAAGAGATTTTTTCTTAAAATTCTTTCTTGGTTTTTTATATGAACATTGTGAACATTGAGAGGGTTTTAGATTCTTTTTTTATTTTTTTATTAATAAAAGACGGATCATATTGTGGAAAAAAATCACTAAGACTCTAGTGTTTCATGTGTTGTTCATTTTTTAATTGTTTATGTAATATTATTGTAGTACATGAATTAGTTCCAATTTTATAGACATAGGATGTTAATTCCCCATATGACAAATTATCATAAGGAATTTCGCCATTATTTTCCTTTCTGATTTTATTCTTAACTTGTTCTCCTATTAGTTAAGGTAAACCAGCTAAGAATTTTTTGTTTCCAAAAAGGTTGGTTGTAATTATTTCTAAGCAAGACTCTTTAGAAGAGGATATCCTTATATTGTCGAAATTCTCCTAAAGACTTGCACTTCATAGTGGATAAAAGATCTAGGGTTTTGTCCCTAATGTCTAAAGGATCTCCTTTAAAGTGTTGACTTATTGAAAATATTAAAGTATTGACCATGTCTTGAATTGATTCATCATCATTATGTAGAATTTTAACTGCATTTTCATCAGTCTTATATGAAGTTAAAATATTGACTCGTTGTTCCTTAGTGAGATAATTATTCCACCAATCTTTTAATTGTCCAGTAAAATTGGAAATTAAAAGTAATCCCACTTAGTAATCAGTAGTACTAAGAACTGTATTATTAGTATTTGAAAACATTATTATTTGATTAAGAACAATCTATGTTCCATTTGTAGGTAGATCTTGCAAAATATTTATTTTGAAAATTATCATTCTTTCCTCGAAAATTATCATTCTTTCCTCGAAAATTATATCTAGAGGCATAGCTCTTTGGTAATATAATTTTTGTGGTTCTTTTTAATTGATTTTATTAATTTCTTCATGAGATTCATTAATTTTCAAATCTTTTAAAGAAACATTTAAAATTGAAGCATTTTCTGAATCATTATCAATTTCATCAAGAACATTAATTTTTTCCGAAGGAGTATCATTTATGACATTACCCCTTAAATTTTGAAATTGGTCTTTCCATTTTTAAAATTTCAATTGGTTTTAATGAAGTTTCTTTTTTAACCATTTTATTCTTTAACATTCTTTTCCTATTTTCCAAGGCTTTTAAAAATTCATTATTTAGATTTTTCGGCATTTTAAAAGTTTTAAATAATGGTATATTTTTATTTGTAAGAATTTTTTTCATAAGTTTCATTTACTTCATTGTTTATAACATTTTCCATTTTATCTAATTGTTTTCCTATTGTGTGTAAGTGTTGATTAATGTAATTATTTTGATCAATTATTTTCTTCAGCTATAGATGATTAGATTTTATAATCTATCCATCACTTAATTACCATTTGAAACATTGATTTATGATATTAATTTCTTTAGGTTTTAGATAATATTCTTCAAATCATTTGAAGAGGTATATTTAAAAACCATTTTTGTACATAAAATCATAATATTCATCTTTTATTTGTTTAGTAATACTATTGAAAGTATTAAAAAACCATTTTTTAATTTTTTAATTTTTTGATGAATTAAATTCTTTATTTAGAAAAACTCTATCCAATTCGAAAAGTTTTTCTATGACATTAAGGTCTAATCTCCTATAATAGAGGTAAACGATTCTTCATATTTTGGTTTATTATTACGTTAGTAAACTAGTCTAGTTGTACCTAACCTATTATTCATTATTTTAGAAAGTGAAGGGTTATCTTGAACATTAGAATAAATATTATGTTGAATATTAATTGGCTCATGAATCTTAAGAGGAGATAAATCTACCAATCTCCTGGATGAGGATGACATTAACCTTATTTCTAAGGATCTTCTAAGATAATCTAAGGATCTTCTAGCAAATTGAATTGTTACCTTGCCTTTGGGATGTTGGATAATATTAGAAGGTTTGGTGCTATAAATTGGTTGTTTTAGAAGAGGATGATCTACTTCCCATTGTTCAGGTAAATTAACCTAATCTCATTAGATCATTTTAGGTACATAAACATTAGCTTTAGTTAGATCTATTTGGATCAAAAGTGTTTTACCTTTTCTGTTAATTTTATAAGCTTTAGATCCAAAAGTAGTCTTCATTAATTTAAAATAAATTTTTAAATTAACCATTGGTAAAGCTCTTTCTAACATTTTATGATTATAGGTTTTAATTTAAAGAATTAAATAATTCATTATGGTCTTATCCCTAAGACCAAAGGTAACATTTAGATGACATTCAAATTGCATTGGATCAGTACTAAGACTAGTCTCAAAGGTAGCATGAATAGATCGTTCAAACACCAATTCCCTAGCATCTCTAAGGACCATTAGGACATAAGTGTCTAATCTTAACTTATTAAGAGGTTTGGCTCCTACTTAGATTAGACCTATATGCATGTAAGTCCATTCTTTTGCATATTTTTTAATTGATTCATTATTTAAAAGTTTTATTATTGTTCAGCCACCAAAAATAAAGATATCTTTTTCTTCTGTGACTATCACATAATCATTTTTTCTAAAAATTTTCCATTTAGCCATTTGGTAAATTTGATCATAGGAAGTTTTAGGAATCTTCTAATCATCAATTGTTTTAGCAAAATCTTTCATATGAATTTCATCTCTATTATTTAACATAAATTCTTCTATTTGCTCCATGGAAGCAAAGCTAGAAAAGGATATAGTTCTTCTAAGTAGAGTCATATTTTCACAAGACTATTTTACCTAATCTTATAAGTCCATTTCACAAGACTAATTTAAAAACTTATGTTGTGATTTCCTTTTATAACTCATATGCTACCCTTAACTCAAGCGAGATTTACGCTAAGTCTTAGTGGAAAAATCACAATACAAGGGGTAGTATAAAGGAATTATCCCAAGTGAATGGAAAATATAAGATATAGATTTCCATAAAGGAAATTGTTTCAAATGAAAATAAAAATTAACTCATAAGACTATGTACTCTCTCTGCGATTTTGATACTATAAGCACCCAAAAAAAGGACCTGACTAATGTTAAGGTTAGCTCAATGATACCAAAACACAAATGTCCCATTAATGATTAAGGATGAGTCATCATCCTCAATGCCTCCTAAAAATGATCCAACACCAATGACTCCTCACAATGAAAACCCATAAGAAATGACCCATGTCCAAATAACCCCTAAATTCCTTAAAGCATTAGCAATTGCTCTACAATCATCAATGCCTCCTCTAATAATCTAAGGAATTCAACAAGTAGATGAAATAGTTCTACTAAAAACAATGTCCGATTAACTAAGGTGGCATCTTCCTCTATAAAGCTTTTAGCCCCTTAAAAATAAAAGTTTTTTACTAAGGGAATTTTCAAATATATCTTTTCTATTGAAAAGGGTATTTTTGAAAAGGACCCTTATGATTATGCCAAAAAAATTTTCCCTAAAAATTTTTCTTTTAATCCTTGTGATTATTACAAGACAATTGATTTTTATGAAAGGGTTTTAAGTGAAACTAGATTAGTTTCATTTAAACACTTTGGATCTAATGAAATTATAAGTTATTTTACAACTAGAATTCATAAGGTGATTAACCTTATTGAATGGTTTAGCCATCCGGCAATGCCCATCAAATTTCAAATATCACCAATGGAACCTCAACCAAATTATCAAGCTACTTATAATTATTATGATTATAAGCAAGCTTGGTGAAATGCTTTCTTTCAAATGAATCTAAAAAAATCACACACATGGTTGAACTTTTTTGAAAATTGTTCATCCAAAAACCTTCCCTACTAGTTCGCACACTAATAAGATGAATTTGGAGCCTCCAATGAAATAATACATGAAAAGGCCCTTAATGGATTCAATGTATTTATGAATAAATATGTCCGAACCAATCATGAACAATCCTTCAAAAAGAATATGCTATACTTCATGCATATAAACATATCTTCAGTTATGACTTGGTTCTTTGATTACAAAAATGACAATGAATTTAAAACTATCACTTTAACAAGAAGATATAAGGTTAAATGGTAGGATGGGTTCAAAATGCGGAACAAAGTTGAAGAAAATAAAGTCTTTAATTAGATCAACAATGATAAATCCTCAATGACTCCAACAAATGTTATGACTCCACCAACTCCATTCTTCCATGACAAGGGATTCTTAATGGCATCAATGATACATGATAATACTCCAAAACAAATGAAGGATTTACTGGAGAAAGCATTGACATGTCTAAATGAATCTACGAAAGGATCAACCATTGAATCTGATTCCCATCATAGTGGAGATACCAATGAAGATGATTGCTATGGGATAGACTTAGGAGATTCTTAAGTAGTTAATTTTGAATGTTTTAATGTATTGAATTTCTGAATGTATCTTATATTCTGCATTATAACATACGAGTAGATGTAAACATGTGTCACAGTATACAATGGCATCACAAATGTTGTCAGATCTCATTTCTAAAGTAATGATGACTTTTCTCTCTCTCTCTCTCTCTATATATATATATATATATAAAGAGAGAGAGAGAGATGCAAAGATAAATCCTATGAGCCAAGAGGTCGACTTACATTTCAATCATTTGCTAGACCTTCTAAGCCTTTTAGCCTACTTCTTTTGCCTCCTATGTCCTTAAGGAATCATTTTCACTTTAATGGTTCATTCTTATACTAAGCTTTGATTTTTAAGACTTTATTCTCTATTTGGAGAAACCATACATTTATTGAATTTTTTAATTAAAGAGGATTTCCTTATACTCTATTATGGTTTATTTTCAATGAAGACTATAATTCCTTGAATTATGATCTGTCTCATAAGTGATACATTCTTAGTCAATCTATTAGGTATTTTTAGTGATTGAAATGTGGGCTTTTGATTAAGAGTTCTTGAAATAATTAGTTTTGTCAATTGTGACAAGTTTATAAGTGAGGAACCCTTAGGAAAGACCAAGTTGTGATTACCTTAGTTTCACATGTAAATATCAATTAAGGAAATTCATTTCTAATCCTTTGACCAAAGGAGCATGTTGAAGAGGAGTTGTATGTGGGATTGTAGATGTGGACTTTCAAACTGTGCACTTAGTGTATTCAAGAAAGATCACAATGTTTAGGCTCAATGTGTTTGAAATATCATTAGCCTAAGTCTTAAGCTTTGATATGATTGGGCCTTCATAGGCTTTGACAAATTTAGCAATTTTGTTTTATTTAGAAACTTAAATCATCATTTTATTGGCTAGTGGCTCAATTTCTTTCTCCCTCCTCCTACCCTTTTTGCTCCTTTTTTTTCTCTCTCTTTTCCTTTTACTTTGTTTTTGTTGCTTATCTTTCCTTCCCAATTTCTCATTTGAATATTGTTTTTTACCCTACTTAGTGTTTGCATAAGAAATGACCTTATCCTATTTCCTAATTTCTTGTTTGAAGAATGTAGGTGATTGAATGTGTATGGGTTTAAGGATAAAAGTTCTTCTTCATTTAAAAGAAGAATGACCAAGCAATGGCAATCTCTTTCTTCGATTCAATGTCCCCGATCACCCATTTTCCCCATTGTAGGATGGTTCTTAACAAGGCTAAATTTGAAAATACTCCCTTAAAAATGGTCAAATGAGTTGGCATAACTTTATCATTTTAACCGATGTTTCATATGCAAAACAAAAGCACTTGTAAGGAATAATGAGTCTATTTCATCACTTGATTGCTATTCAACTCTCACGTATGTTTAGATAAGTGTTTAGGTTTAGATTTGCCTCCTTTCATTTTGAACAATTCAATTGAAGGATATCTTTTCTTTAGCAAAAAGATTTAAAGCCTTTTTAGAGTCTTTGATTTTTTATTAAGACCAAACACTTTGTCTTTATCCCAAACCCCATATCTATAAGCTTAACTATATGCCCTTCCATGAGGCAACCTATAATGTCTCAAGGACATGTCTTGACTTGAACTTGATGGCCTATAGGAGTGAAACGCTTCTTTAGAGAAATTTATTGCTATAGGAGACATTTGTGGGCATTTCCTTTTTTTTTTTGTGCAGTGCTTTTCCCTTTTTCTTAAGATTTTGGACGAATGTATAGATTATGTTTTTATCCTGGGCTTTTTCCATTTTTATTCTTGAAATGGGGATGAACTAATAGGATAATACACAAAGGAAGAGAATAGTAAGAAATTATATTCAAAGTGAATACTCATAACAACTACTAGTTACATTTATATATTTACAAAGGTTCTTTTCCACTAGTACTAGATTAATGCTAAAAGAATTCTGAATTAGGTGCATAATAGATTCCATTTTAATCTCTAGTGGACCATGTCTCTAATTAACTTTTTGGTGGACACTTAAGTCATCTAACGAACTTTTCTTTTTATACTCTACTACAATTATCATATTGATGAATGACCTAATAGTCCTTAGGTTATCTTATTGAACAAGTGCAACATTAATTAAGTCTCACATGTTGTTTTCAGCCTCTAACATCTATTTATGGGGTTATATCTTTTTCCAATATGATATTTGCACCTCTCTTCTAGGTTGGAGTTCCTTACCTTTAACCCGGTTTAGAAGCTTCACAGATTAATATATTTACTTACCACAAGTTGGTGGAGGACTCGAGATATGAGGATTAGGATGTAAGTAATCTATGTTCTCTGTGTTAATGGGGTTTATGTGCCATATGGGGACTCTTGAGTTTTATTTATGGTGTATTGATTATGTTAATAGTCAAATTTCATTCCTATATACTAACACCTACAAAATAAAAAAAAAGGGCTATGGGGTATACTAAAGAGTGCTATGGTGCAGCCATTCTGATGGCTAAATTAGCCTTCATGCTATGAGAATAAAACTGTATAGGAGTAAAGAAAGAGAAAAATGGGCAAGACCCCCTTATGTGGGGGTTTTGTCCCCTATTTATAATGGATAAGGTCAAACTATACCCAAATTGGGCTATTGGATTTAAGCTCAAGTCTTAGGTTAATTGGTTAAAGCTTAAGGCCTATTCACCAAAAAAGCCTCATCAATACTTACCCCACACTTTCTTTTGGCGAGAAGCTCGACAAAGAGAGTTAGCATCTATATAGACCCTTGAGACCCTAAACCAAGCTATTGCTAGATGAAGATAAGCTAAGGTTATAGAAAGAGCTTCTCTTGGTGCTTCTAAGGTGGTCTATGATTTGGTGAACTGGGGCTTTAACTTAGGAGTAGTTGCAAGGCAAGTAAGATGCTTAAGTTGGACATGGAACTTACTAGGTAGATTAGTGGAGTATTAAGTACTTGAAGAGGTTAACATAGTTGTACTGGTCTTGGAAAAGTCAAATTTTGTCTTGGCAACTTAAAGAGGGAAAATTTATGGTAAAGGGCCTAAAGAGGCTAGGATATTAGCAAAATCCTTAACATCTTTTAGATAAGATTAGAATCATCAATTCTTTGACCTAGCAAAGGCAATTCAATAGTTATAACTGTGAATTGATTAAACACATCATGTGCTTTTTCACCCAGTTGAAACTTAAACAATTCATATTGTTGAAGCAAAGAATTGATCCAAGTGTCCTTGATTGTTATGGTTCCTTTGTGAGTCTTACTCGAGGTATTGTAGATATCTTTTGTAGTCCTACAAGAAAAAATAAGATAGTATTTAGATGGCATTATTGTCATTAATAATCAGTTTTTCACCTGATTATTTTTCTCAATTTTTCTTTTCTCATCCTCTATATGCACTGGATCTCCATCAATTACAATTTAATGTCTCTAAACTCAATGATTTCCTAGGGATTGAAATTAGTTGCCTTGACATAAGTTTTTATCGTGCATTTCCAAAAAGTTTCCATAAAGCAAAGTTAGTACCATTGAAATAGGGAACATAACTTGTTATATTGTTTCCCACCATGGATCTTTGAACTCTAAATATCAAGAGCTAAGCTCTAAACCAAATGTAGGTTTCAGAAGTAACCAATAGGGAGATGAATTGGTTACTTATAAAAATTTAAACTTTTTGTAAAACGTTATTAAGAGTATCCCCTTTGATTACTTTACTAAGATTAGTGTGAAACAATATATGTATAACAAATAAAGCACGAAATAAAAAGAGTAGAGTTGAGAAGATCAAGCTCAAGAATTATATTGCTTCAGCCTTATGCCTACTATACTCTTTTAACTCCACTGTTAGGGACTCAATATTCCACATCAGTATCGTCCTGCTATCCACTTTCAATACTTCAATGTATAGAGAAAATAAGTACAATCCTTCTACTTTGTTGCACTAGGCTATCCTTGTCTAATCAAAGATCGATAGAATAATGTTAACTCTCTTCTAACATATAATTCGAACACTCAAGAATGAGATTTACAGAGATATGAAGACTAAGTACAATGTTACTCGAAATATAAGGTTAGAAAGAAAACAGAATAAGAAAATCAAATTAACATTGTTGTCTCTTATTTAACTTTTAATTGTCTCTAGATTTTCTCTAAAGTAAAGTTCGTACACAAAAGTTGCAAATTAGTCTATCTAGAAAATTTGAAGTATTTTGTTTATATAGTCTCTTAATTCTTTATTATACTAAGCTTTTGTTTGTGCTTACGACTATGTAAGTGGCCTTAAAGCAAATTAACCAGAAGTTGCTCACTATCTGAGCCACACATATCGAGGAAGCAGCTGAAGCCAGTAAGAAGAAGAAACAAGTGGTTGTAGAGAAGGAAGGGGAAAGCTCATAACCCTACTTTAAGAAGAGTAAGAAGAAGAAGAGGACTAGGCATAGACCATTCTCGAAGTAGTATAGATTCTGGTAGAAGGTATTCCCTTAGTTGTTACTATTTCACCAAGTATAGGGAAGCCTCAAGCCTTACGATGGCTACGTTTAGTGATAGGGTCAATGAAGCCATACTAGTTATAGAGCCTTAAGGGCATAAAGAGGTTGAGGTTGCTAGCTTAAAGGGTAACCTAGTAAAGCATCATAGGTTCACTCAACGGGGAGGAGCTTATGCATAGGAATAGTAGGGGGACTCGAAGGCAACCCCCTATGATGTTGGGGTTTAGGCCATCAATATCCCTAATGATGATAGGAGCTTAAGCCATCTATAGATTTGGCTACTAGGCTTATATAGTAGATGAATCAGCTTAAGGCTAAGTTTAGGTGCAAAGTTGCTTTAGAGACACAATGAAGTAAGTCATTGTTATTGATTTTTCTCCAATTGTTGTACATTATTTACTTAATTGAGTCATATGTTTGTCTCATTTATAGTTGTATAACATGATGGACTATATGCTTACACATAATTGCAAGTACCAGCAATCCAAGAGGAGTAGGGTGAAGGATGAGGGATGAGGTAGAAAGGCTTTGTAATTCACTAGAGGAGTAGAAGCAACATAGCAACTTGTCGACTACATATAGGGATCTAGAATGTCAACATTAAGAGCTCGAGTAATGAGCCAAGAAGCTAGAGTCCAACCTGAAAGAATCCTAATCCTTTGCCAAAGCTTCTAAAGAGGAAAGGGCTAACCTATAGGTCAAGCTCGAGGGAGCTCGGGTAAACTTTGCTCAAAGGGAAGCCAAGCTGCTCAATGGAAGAGGCCTATTTCCCAAGGTGAATCAACAACTCTTCCTCAAGATCCTAAGCAACCCTTTGCTCAAGGAATCTATCAACAAGGCCGGTTTTGCATTCGCTGGAATCAATTTTGTAAGCTCCTATTACGGGCAAACTTTGACTTTCTTAGAGCAACTCAATGACTCGAAGGCCGCAGTTGGAAAGGTAGGCAATGCCTCTAGTAAAGGTTCTATTAAGGAAAGCTCTAGCTAAGTCAAAGATGAAGGGGAAGAAGAGGAGCTTAGGAATGAGGAGGAGGAGAACGTGGTAGTAGATTAGGTTAAGGTGGCCTTGTTTTTGTTTTGTAAAGTCTTGTATGTAACTTGGGCGGAATGCCCGTTTCTTTTCTTTTAAGGGAATTGAGATGCTGATCTCCTCCTCTTTTATGTAAAGGATTGATTTATTTAATAAATTGAACTATTCATGTATTGGCTTATCCTTGTTCTGCTCTTCTCTTTCATTCTTCTCTTTCTTTTGTTATGTTGTTATTCTAATCATTAGAGTATGGACCTAAGTCATCTTATTTTTCCAAGTCCCTTGAGTTACTTATTAAAGCACTAGGGATAGAGCTATACCATTTTCACTTTTCAAAGTCTCTCAACTTGCCTAATTGTGGTGAAATTTAAGTACTAAGGATAGTAACTCGCCTCATGCTATTTTCCAAAGTCTTTTAGCTTGTTCATTTCGTGGTGATCCGGGGACTACCTGTTCGAACTGTTTGCAGATAGTTATGCAAGGTAAAATCTATAGGTAAGTTCGCATGGACTTTTATTGAGTAGTGTGCAAAACTACACATCATGCACTTTCTTGAGTAGTGTACCATCACGTAGAGAGTGTGCCTAGTAGCGGTATCATCTTGGCCAATGTACATTCTATAAGGTATTTGATGCCCATACAATGTATTGAAGTTTCCTAAGGTATCTATTAGGCTACCATTAGATCTGGACTGTTGGATGGGTGCTACATGGATGGCTAGGGTTGTCTTAGGCCTCCTATGTAAAGGGTGCATGGATCCTTTGTTCCCCACTTTAGACACATTCCAACATTCTTCTGTTGAGAGCTAATTCTTCTTTTTTCCTCACTATGAGCAAGCTAAGGATGATTAGAGTAAGGTAGAGAACATATGAGCTTACGAGGAGAGCCTTGGTTTTCTAGGGTCCTTGTTCATGTGGTGATCGTAAGGTGTTGAGAGTTACCCGATAGTGGGGAATGGTCCCCAAGCAGTAACCAAGAGGTGTATGTAAACCTCTTGATTAGGTCTTCATCTGAGTCTAAAGTGCTCATGAGAAGACGAGACGTTAGGTATACATCTACTACTTATTAGGATGGCTTCACCTGGGAAGCTGTTCATCTATAAGAGGTTGTAGGTGGAGCCTTTAAGTGCTACCTCTCAAGTTCTCATAGAACCAGGGCTTCCATGGTGATTATGACGGTAAAGGTGGCCTCTTTTTCCTCCTAAGACCGTTCCACTAAGGCAGACTAGAGGAGCTTAGTAAGACAGTCTTGAGCCATTTGTATTGCTCCACATGTAGCACATATGGGGTGGGTAAATTAGTTTAGATAACCTTCCCCCCCTCACCCGTACAAGTTCCTATGGAAGGTAGAGTCATCTAGCTAGAGTAAGGCCTATTTTTGAAGCTTCCAAGGTTGTGAAGACCATGGTCATCAACTCACTTGAAACTTAGGGATGTAGTCATGTTTCCCCCAATGAAGGCTATGAGCTAAGTTGAAGTTAAGAGCAATTTGTCTCGAATGGGAACCTCGTGTGAATAGTTGAGTTAAAGTTGAGAGCAAGCATGAAGATTTAGTATCAAGAAGTAGACTAGGAGTAAGATTCGTGCCTCTATTGTTGTAATCTCCTCTTATTTCTTCATGTACTTATGGTCAAGATACCAATCCCTAAAGCCTTGTACTATCTCTTCATTTAATAAAATTCATGTATTCTATTTACACTTGCTCACTTAGTCCTTTATCTAATTCGCTCTTTCTTCTTTCTCTCTATTGTTTCAAACTTGATAACTTTTGTTTACTTACTGTGGTTGTGATAGTGATAGGATGTAAACACATCACTTTAGGTGAGAAAGCTATTAAGGCAATTTGTACATGAAGGTAAGTAGGTAGTGTGTTAAAATTGCGTCATTCTTCGAACTTTGCTAGAAAGGTTTGCCTTCTTTAGTAAATGTGGTCTTGATACCAACTTATAACATCTCCTTGAGGATGAAAATCTACTCGAGGATAAGGGCACAATGAGGACTTGCACTAGTGATTAATGTTAGCCCACAGTATTAGTATAGAAACTAACTTAGGGCCTTAATCCCCTATAATGTCAATGTAAGTACTGACTTAAGGAGCATCCTCAAGGATGAAAATTAACTTGAGGATAGGAGCACAGTGGGGACCTGCGTCAGTAGTTGATTCTAGCTTACCATGTTAATGTAGAAACTAACTTAAGGCTATAATCCTTATAATGTCATGATAGGTACCAACATAGGGTATGTTCTTGGGGATGAAAATTGACCCGAGGATAAAAGTATGTAACCTAAGCCATCAGTAAGAAAAAAGACAATTTAGACAAGTGTAAGGAACTTATCATTTCATTAATCATGATAGTGGTTACAAATGTCTCAAGCACATTACAAAGCTTAGTTGAAATATGGCCTTAGGTTATTTGCAATCTAGGCTCTAAGGATGGACTACCTATCAAGGATCTTTAGCCTTATATCCCTTTTCCTACATCTTCCTTGACACACACACCGAATCTTTCCAATTAGGGGTAAGCTTGCCTTATCCTTCGTGCAAGCTAGTGGACTCCAATTTTCTACACACCAAGTCTCTCGAGCTAAAGACTTTGTATGTTAGTTTCTTGTTGTCATATTGGGCCACCGCTATTAATAAGCCTCCACTCAAGTGTACACAATGTCAAATACCTCCGTAGCTAGGCTCACTTAGAAGGCCATGTGATTAGTGTTTACATCAAAATTTTATGCCTTGCTTGTAGGCAACTCGAGCTTGATAAGGAAGATAGCTTACAATCCAAAGGCAAGGAGGAAGGAGGTTTCCCCTATCGATGTTACGTAAGTCATACAATATGCCTAAAGTGTATTGGGGAGTTCATTCATCCACCAACCTGTAGCTCATTCTACCCTTTTCTCTAGGCTATCGAAGACAATCTTTATGAACACCTTGACTTAGCACATTGGTTTGAGGTTGAGTGACCAATGTGTTATGGAGCCTTATGTTATGCATCTCACAAAACTCCCAAAACTTATTACTATCAAACTACCAGCCATTGTTGGTGATCAGTGGTTAAGGCACCTAAAGCGAGTGATAAGGTCTAAATTAGTTATATTTTATTTTGGTGATTTTTTATGATTTTCTATTGAAATTTAAGTTTATTTTTAGATAATGATGGTTAATTGAGTAAAATCTTGTTTTTCTAAAAAATTTTGAAATGATCTATATGAGAAAACAAGAAGATAGAAACAAGTTTCTCTCAATTTGGGAAAAAATGAGAAAGTTATGAAGATTTGAAGTTCAATACAATCGAACGACAGAACTATGTCATTTTTAAGAAATTTTGGAGCAATTTTTCAATGACCAGAACCAGTTATACAACCATGTCCTTGGTCATGTTGTTCCCAATGATGAAAGAAAAAAAAAAGGAAAAGTAGTGATCATAGCCAGTTACATGACCAAGGGATATGGTCCTTTCCTCAATCGTGTTTTTTATAGCAACCCTTATTTTTCTCAACTTCTATATATAGCTTCTTTAGGGTTTTTTAGACAGAACTTTTGGCATAAATTTTTGAGAGCTTTTCAAGAATAAAGTACTTAAGAGAGCATAGTACATCAAGATATCAAGATTTTAATTTTCAAGAACCATCTTGTCAAACTCATTATCTATTTTTTCTACCTTTCTTTAGTTTTTATTAAAGATCATTCTTTTATCATGAGTAAGAAGTAGAAATTTTTGTATCTAGGTCTTATAGAACCTAGATCTCGCATATGATACTTGGTTTCATTAGATCTAATAAAAAATTTTAATTTTCTTGAATCAATTACGTATGCTTTTATGTTTTAGATTGATATTTCTGCAATTATTGATCTAAATATGATATTGTTCAAGGAGGTCGAGGGATTTCTCGCATAATTAGATTTAGTATAGTTGATAAGAGTTTGTGCAATGTTAGAGATAAATTGCAAGGTGCTTCCAAATTTATAATATTATCTTCAATGTTATCTTTAATAGAATTCGCTGTACATTAGTGCAATTTTAGATTATGTTATGGGGAAAAGATTCTATTAGGTAATCTCAAGATTAAGGTTAGTAAGCTTAAGAAAGTTATTAACTTTAATAGAGAATTTTCTTGGTCAAGAAAAATTAAAGATTGAATTAGATTATCTTTAGTGAAATTTTCATGTGTAAATCTAGGGAGTTAAGATCTAGGTACAACGTTAAGTCTTGAATTAAATCTTTAAAATTTTGCATTCTTGTTTAGTTCTTAACTATTTGCTTAATTTAATTTGTTGCTGCAATTTTAATTTAAAGAATTGAATTCCCCAAATTGAATTTATCAGTTAAATAATAGAGCTAAGATTAGTACTAGTATTCAGGGTTTTTAAGGGATTGACATTCGAACTCATATCTGCTTTACTATAATTTGATAAGTGTGCTCACCTAACATCAAGTTTTTGGCACTGTTGTCAAGGACTTTCTTATTAAGAACACTTATTACTTTATTAGTTTAACCATTCTTTTCTTTGTTTTTCATTATTTTCTTTTAATTGTTTTAAGCTGCGACTGATTTCTATATTTTCCCCCTTTGTAATGCATGACCTAAAGTAATCCAAAAGATTTGATAGAGCTTGATCTTGAAATGGAAAGGACAACCCTTCAGAAGTTGAGATTACATGCAAAACAACCAGTAGCTACCAAAAAAGAAGGGTCAGTTGTGAAGGTTAAGGGAGAAGGTAAAGAGGTGAACAACCAAGTTATTGATTGATAAGATCCACTATAAAATCCTAAACCAATGGCCTATAACAGCGATGAAGCAAACCGAATTATGTTAGATTATTCAAGGCCTACACTCATTGGGGCCGACTCTAGTATTACCAAACCAATAGTTGCTACCAATAATTTTCGAATTGTACCCAACATCATCCAAATGGTGCAATAATATGTGCAATTCAATGGTCTCCAAGATAAAGATCATAACGTTCACATCTTTAGTTTTCTAGAGATTTATGATATATTCAAGATTAATGGAGCCACTAACAATGCTATCCGATTGCGGTTATTCCCTTTTCCCTTAAGGGGAAGTGCAAAGCAATGGTTAAACTCCTTAGCATGGAACTCGATAATAACTTAGAATGATTTAGATGAGAAATTCTTAAAGAAGTATTTTCCCCTAGCAAAGACCACCAAGCTTTGAAATGATATTTCTTGCTTTGCCTAATTGGAAGTTGAAACCTTATATGACACTTAGGAGCGGTTCAAGAACTTGCTTAGGAGATGCCTATACCATGGCCTCCCCCTATGGATGCAAATTCAAACCTTTTATAATGGTCTTAATTTAACTATGAGACAAATGATTGATACTACCATAGGAGGTACTTTGAATAAAAAAACACCTAAGCAAGTGCAAAACTTGATTAAAGGGATGGCAATGACTAACTATCAATGGGAAAGTAATAGAGTCAGGCAAAGAGCTACAAGAATTCATGATGTGGACTCGGCCACTACTTTAGCAGCTAAAGTGAATCTTTTATGCAAGAAAATTGATGTTCTTTCTATTTCTCTTCACCAACAATAACTAGCTATGAACAATCTTGACATGCAAGGGTATGGATGACAAGAACAAATAGAATAGGTGGATTACATAGGAAATCGACCTTAGTAGCATAATAACCCTTTCTGCAATACTTAAATCTTGGCTAAAGGAACCATCTCAACTTTTCATGGGAAGGTTAGAATCAATGTCAACAGAAGGCTACTTTCAATCTGCCTGGACTCCAAAGACCACCATCTCCCCATGTTCAATCGAAGGAGCCCAGTTTAGAAGAGCTTCTCACTAAATATATTCAAGGAAATGAGGCTTAGCTATCTAATATTGAAACCTAGTTGAGGAATTAAGAGGCCTTCAATTGTAATCATGAAAACCAAATTAGTCAACTTGCAAAGTTGATCTATGAAAGACTATAAGGTACACTATTAAGAAACATGGAACCCATTGCAGGAGAACATGTTAAGGCAGTGTCACTTAGATGTAGGAAAGAGTTGCAAGTTGAGAAAAAGGATAGTGGGGACACCACCAAGAGAAGCGGGGAGGTGAAAGCTAAGGAAAGTGTTGAGCCACCCAAGGTGAAGGAATACCAGCCACCTATTCCATATCCTTAAAAACTTAAGTAAGATCACAATGACTAGCAATTTAATAAGTTCCTCAATCTTTTTAAATAATTGCAAATTAACTTAACTTTAGTCAATGCTTTATCATAGATGCCAAAATATGCAAAATTCTTAAAAGACTTGCTATCTAATAAGAGGGAGCTTAAAGAGCTTTCCATAGTCATGTTGAGTGAAGAATGTTTAGCAATTCGTGCAAAACAAGTCGCCCAAGAAGTTAGAAGGCCTAGGGAGTTTCACAATTTCTTGTAAAAGTGTAACTTGATATTTTATAAGGCTTTTGCAAACCTGGGTGCAAGTATCAACTTAATGCCCTATAAATTTTTTGTAAATTTAAGACTAAGGGTACCAAAACCTATATGTATGGGTTTGCAATTAGCTAATAGATCTCTAACATACCCTAAAGCCATTATTGAAGAAGTACTAGTCTAGGTAAGTAAATTCATTTTTCTCATTGATTTTGAAATAATGGATACGGATGAAGATTTTGAAGTACCCCTTATATTAGGTAAGACTTTCTTAGCGACTACTATGGCCATTATCAAAGTTAGTGGTGGTAAGCTCATTTTAAGAGTAAGAGATGAAGAGATTATGTTTAAAATTTCTGAAGCTACGAAAATGTTTGTGGAACAAGATGACATTTGTTATCCTTTAGATGTTACTAACAATTCTGTTCCAAGTTGTGTGCAAGAATTTCTTTTTAAGGATCCATTAGAGAATTGCTTGTAGTTAGGTACAAAAGTAGCTTTAGAGAATCTTAGTCAATATGAGGATAAAGCCTAATTAGAGGCTAATAAATCAATCATGAAAGAGAAAGAGTTTAAGGTGATTGACAAGATAAAGGAAGCAAGGTAGAAACCTTCAATTGAGGAACCATCAGTATTGGAGCTGAAGCAACTACTTGATTATTTGGAGCATGCCTTTTTAGAGTAGGATTCCAAATTACTGGTGACTATTGCTTCCAATTTGGATGAGGAATAGAAAGGGAAGTTATTGATGGTGCTTAAGGAACATAAGAAGGCTATTGCTTGGAAGATATTAGATATTAGAAGGCATAAATCCTTCCTTTTGCACTCATAAGATTTTGATAGAAGATAACCATAAGCTAGTAGTATAGCCCTAGAGACGCTTGAATCCGAAAATGAAAAGGTAGTTTAAGAGGAAGTTATCAAACTCTTTAATGCAGGTATGATCTACCCTATCTCTAATAGTTCCTAAGTGATTTTGGTGTAGGTAGTTCCTAAGAAAGGTAGGATGATAGTAGTCCCTAATAAAAAGAATGAGTTAACTCTAATGAGAACTGTCATAGGGTGGTGTGTTTGTATTAATTATAGGAAGTTGAACGGTGCTATACGCAAGGACCATTTTTCTTTACCTTTTGTGGATCAAATGTTAGAACAACTAGCCGGACATCTGTTTTGTTTTCTTAATAGCTTATCAAGTTATTTTCAGATACCTGTTGCTCCTAAAGATCAAGAGAAGATGACATTCACTTGCCCTTACAGTACTTTCACTTATTGAAGAATATCGTTTGGACTTTGTAACATGCTTGCTACATTCCATCGATGCATGATATCTATTTTTGATAACTTTATTGAGGACATAATGGAGATATTTATGGATGACTTTTTAGTTTGTGGCAACTCATTTGACTAGTGTTTGCATAATTTAGACTGGATATTAGTCAGGTATGAAGAGACCAACCTTGTGCTCAATTAGGAGAAGTGCCACTTTATGATACAAGAAGGTATTGTGCTCGAGAACAAGGTCTCATGTTGAGGAATTGAGGTAGATACTACAAAAATAGATGCCATTGTAAGACTTCTAACCCCAACTTCAATCAAGGCCATTAGAAGCTTTTTGAGGCATGCGAGGTTCTATAAGCATTTCATCAAAGACTTCTCCAAAATTGTTTAACCTTTAACTAGGTTATTGGAGAAGGACATACCCTATGTCTTCTCTTAGGAATGTTTAAAACTTTTAATCTCCTTAAGAAGAAACTTACTACTACCCTGATCATGGTAGCACCCGACTGGACATTACCCTTTGAACTTATGTGTGATACAAGTGGCTATGTAATAAAGGTACTGTTGGTACAACCAAGAAACGAGCATTTTCAACTAATTTATTATGCTAGCAAAACCTTACGAATGCTTAAGTGAACTATACCACCACAAAGAAGGAGTTGCTAGCAGTTGTTTTTTCCTTTGAAAAATTCTATTCTTACTTGATTTAATAAAAAATAATTATTTACATTAATCATTCTACTCTTAAGTACTAGTTAGTGAAACTGAACGTGAAGCTAAGGTTGATAAGGTAGATCTTACTACTATAAGAGTTCAACATAGAGATCAAAGAAAACAAAGGCATTGAGAACTTAGCAATAGATCACTTATCCCTATTAGAAAGTCCAAACCTAGAAGTGCCCAACGAGAGTGAGATTGATAACGTGTTCCCTAAGGAGCGTTTCTACACCATTCACTACGTAAGTAATCTAGAAACCCCTTGGTTTGCAAATATTGCCAATTTTTTAGCTACTAAAATTATACCAAAAGGGATCTCACACCAATAAAAGAAGAAATTCTTTTCTAATGTACAATATTATTTTTAGGATGATCCTTACCTATTTAAAGTTGGTGCAAACCATGTTATTAGAAGGTGTCTACCATACCTTGAAGGATGGAAAATTTTGAGTCATTGTCACTTAAGACCTAGGGGGGCATCATAATGCCAATAGAACAGCTCATAAGGTCCTAGAAGCCAAATTCTATTAGCTTACATTATTCAAAGATGCCCAAAAGTACATTAAATTTATGATTATTGTCAATAAGCAGGGAACATATCCCATAGAGATAGGATGCCACAAAATCCCATTTTAGATGTTGAAGTGTTCAATGTGTAGGGAATCAACTTTATGGGCCCTTTCCTAAACTCTCATGGGAATAAATATAATCTAGTAATTGTTAACTACATTTCTAAGTGGGTTGAGGCTCAAGCCTTACCCATTAATGATGCTAGGGTAGTAAAGAAGTTCCTAAAAGGCCTATTCTCATTTTGGCACTCCTAAAGTGATTATAAGTGATACAAGAACACACTTTTGTAATGTTCAACTTGAGCAAGTATTAAAACAATATGGTGTAGTTGGCTAATGCATAGGCCAACCTCTTTGCTTCTTCTTAGTCTTCAGGCAGTATTCTAGTCTTCAGATGTTCTATTAAGGGGTCAATCCAGTAAGGTTGAGAATCTACTAATTCTATTTTAAGGACGTCTTATTCTCACCCCTCTATATTACACTCGGGCATGTATTATATGAAGAGAGGTTTGTCGTCGTCATACTATACAAGGCCAACGGATGAGGCCAACTTAGAGAGTCTATTGGCTTTTAAGTTTTTTACTTAAGGGATTTTGTTGATCTTGCGAGAGGTGAACTCTCCTAAGAGGCCTTGAACTATTTACAAGTATTTAATCATTGTTTCCATCTTGATCCCATACTCTTCCTTTACCTATTAGACCACTAACATAGAGTCTAAGTAGATGTCCAACTTCTCTACTCCAATGTCTTTGGCTATCTTCAATCTTACAGTGAGCACCTCATATTTGTCGTTGTTGTTACTCATTAAGAAGCCGAACTTTAGTGCATAGAGTAACTTTGTTCAATATGGTCCTCGTGGTGTTATGCCAACTCCAACCTAAACCCCTAAAGTAGACGAGTATCAACATGGAGCGTCCAAACTCGTTTGTCGACCTTGATCTATAGTTCTTCCTCTCTAATGTACTTTACTATGAAATTAGCAAGGATTTGCACCTTAATTGCTTATTTTGGGAGAAATTAAACACCATGGGCATAAAGTTTGAGGGCATATACCATTTTTCTTGAGGCATTGGGCTTTAAAAGGATAACTCTAAGTGGTTGGTTGGTTAGTTAAGACAATGATTGGGTAGGCTTTAGAGTATGTCCTCAGTTTGCATGTAATAATGACCATTACTAAGACAAATTTCTCGATTTTGTTATATCTACTCTAGCCTTTATAGGATATGGCTAATGTAATATATGGCCTTCTATTCTTGTCCATTTGCTTAGACAAGGATTGAAGATAATGCACTACTACTGAAGGCATGGTAAAGGTATAGTTCTTCATCGAGGATAGGTTTTGAGAGTGTTGGTAGGCTCTTTAAGAATTTCTTTAGGTCGTCAAAAGCTTGCTCACAATAGGTTTTCCATTTGAACTTAAAGGGGTTATTTAAGAGTTTAAAGAATTTCAAGCACTTGTCAACACTTCCAGATATAAAGTGGTTTAAGGCAGTGACTCTTCTTGTTAGGCACTGGACTTCCTTTATAGTTTTGGGAGCTATGATGTCCTACCTTGATCTTATTTAGATTAGTCTCAATTCTTCACTCCATGACCATGAAGTTAAGGAACTTTCCTAATTCGACCCTAAAAACACATTTTTAGGAGTTGATCTTCATTTGGTAATGGCATAGTGTGTTAAATGTCTCCTAGAGGTCTTCAATATGTACTTTCCTTTCCCTACTCTTAACAACCATGTCATCTACGTAGACTTTAATGATTCTTCCAATTTGTGGCTTGAATATTATGGTGACTAGTCTTTGGTATGTCACATCAGCATTCTTCGAGACAAATGGCATGACTTAAAAAACAATAAGTGCCCAAGTTTGTAACGAACAAGGTATAGACCTCGTCCATGAGTGCCATTCAAATTTGGTTGTATCTAGAGTAAGTATCCATGAAACTGAGGAGCACATGACTTGATGTTAAGTCAAAGAGTCAATTGATGTAGGAAAGAGGAAAGCAATCTTTAAGACAAGCCTTATTGAGGTCGGTGTAATAGACATACATTCACCATTTCCCATTAGTCTTCTTAACAAGGACTGTATTCACAAGCCATGTAGGATATTTCTATTACCTTATAAATCTAGTTTCTAGTAATTTCTATGCTTCTTGCTTGATTGTTTCCTAGCTTTTAAGTGTAAAGTACTACTTCTTCTACTCCATCAGTTGTATGCTGGGGTTGACCTTAAGGTAATGGGTTGCTTTAGGGATGTTGATTATCCTTGGCATGTCTTCTGGTGTAAATATGAACACGTTTGTGTTCTCTAGAAGGAAATTTGTGAGCTTGATCTTTTTGTCATCGGATAGTGCTATCACGATTATAGTTGTCATTTCTAGGGTACTTATGAGCTCAATTTCCTTGGTTTTCTTTGTTGGTTCTCATAGAATTGTTTGGGGATTAGGTAGTAGTAGACTCAATATTCATGACATTATCTTTGGTTTGGGCATTGAGATAAAGGGATCTAGACAGCTTTTGATCTCCTTAGACCTTACCAACTCCTATTAGTGCCATGAACTTAGCCTCTAAGCATCTCTGGCTGATGAACATGTTGAATTTGGTAATGTTCGGTTTTCCTAGTATGGTACTATGTGGTGACTAGTGATCAACAATGATAAAGTCAATGGATAGTGTAGCAAAGTGTGCACCGTTGTCTAGTCGCACTAGCAAGGTAGTGAGTCCCTTGGCTAAAACTAGTTTGCTACCCCCGAAGCTTGTAAGCCGTACTTATATGATTGTAGGGGCTCATCAAGCTAGTCTTCCATTTACCTATAAGCGCTATAAAAGAATATGTCTACCGAGTTACCACTACTAATAAATGTTTTGGTCACATCAAAGTACCTAATCTCAACGTTGACTATGAAGGCATTGTTGTGTGGGAAGTCAATATTGTGCTCGTCTTCTAAAGTAGAATTGATAATAGTGTTGGTCTTGGGATTTTTAGCCCTAATAAGGTACCCTCGTGCTTAGAAGATGTAGAGGTAGCGTCCGGTGTAAGACTAAGGCCTCTAGATATGGTGTTCACCTGTCTTTGTCAATGGTGGTGGTTCTAGTCATATACGGTATCGTCCCATTACTAATTTTACTATTGTTGTTGTTGTTGTTGCTATACTCAACTTAGTGACACTAGGTTGGTCACTAGGTCTATGTTCTTTCATCAGCTATGAGGTGGTTAATGCAACCTTTGCAAACAATGCCTTTAACAACATTCTTAAGGTAACGATACTCATTGGTGTTGTGGTCGTGCACCTAGTGGTAGTCATAAAACTTACTCGAATTGGCTATCGTAGGAATCTCTCTGAAGGTTAGTGGTAGGGAAGTTACTGCTTAACCTTATACATGACCTCTCTAAGGGGTTGACTAAGGGGCATGTATTACGGGTATTTGTGAAACTTTTTCTTCTTCCTATCTCACTTATCATTCAAAGAAGTATGTGGCTTAGTGTCTCTTAGCCCTGGTCAGTCTTTCACTAACCTATGGATGTTGTTGTATACCTCAAACCATGCTTTAATGGCATCTTCTTAAGCAAAGTATTGTCTTCTACCTGTATGAGCTCATCTAGTGAGTCTAGTTTGTTGAGGGAAACTGCATCTATGAGCCTTTTGGTAGGGTCTATCCCTGTAATTAGGGTATGTAAGGTAATACCTGTATCGAGTTTTGAGACTTAGAGTTTCGTACGATTGAAGAGCTCGAGGTAAGCACATAAGGACTCGTTCAAGTGCTACCTAATGTTGTAAAGTGTTGACAAGTCTTTTTATAAGACCTTTGGGCTCAAGAAGTTCTACTGGAACTTGCTTGCCAAGTCATTAAAGGATGTAATAAAGTTATTAGGTAGGGTGTTAAACCACAACAAAGCCGCTTTCATAAGTGTACTCAAGAAAGCCTTGCATATGATGGCATCAGTGAAATTATATAGGCTCATCATGGTACAAAAGTAGATGAGGTGGGTGTCCACATTAGTAGTTCTACCATAAGTATTGAGGTGTAGGAGCCTCATACCATGAGGTAGGGTTTTCTTTATGATCTGTAGAGTGAATAGGCTCTTTTTTGTTGTTAAGTGTGATGCTTAGGAAGATGTCACTACCTTATTCTGGTCGCACACATTGGATATGCGATGAATATGTTTGTCTAGCTCTTGGACATTTATGTCTTTGAATTCCTTTAGGGATCACCTTAGGGCCAAGGCTTCGATAGGTCTACTTGTCACTGTATGTTTACCTACATATGTATTTTTCTACAATTGCAGTTCAACCAATCCACAGGTCTTCAGGAGCCTACTAATCATGCTGGACCTGGTTGCATAAATACACTGGGTGTATAGGATGCAAATCATTGTTTTTTCTTGATTGTGAAGATGAGCTAGTTGCTACTTCCTCATTTAGTCACTTTTAAGATGCATTCTTAAGTAGAGCAACGTCCGTATGGTAGGTTATAGTGGATTCTTAAGTCTTATTATCTTCAAGTAAGTGTTAGACGAGGGTCTTTAAGTTATCAAATTTCATAGGCTTAAGTGCTTAATGCTAAGGGTGTTAGCAATTACTGTGGTAGGGACAACCTATTACCATCACCCACTTATGATGTATTGACACCACCCAACTGTATAACTTGTCGATTCTTATTTTTGCTTTTAGCTATCTTATGTAGAGTAGGTTGAAACAATAGACACCAAAATGTTGATTATATTTGAATAAACTAGATATGGTGAGATAGGTTGCACTTTAACTCCTTGAGTGCATTGTTAATGAGCTTTGGTCCAAATATGCTCCTTGCTCCTCATCACCTATAAAAAGTTCCCTACAGATGTGTCTACAAGGGCGTCCGATGCTCAATTCAGCAAGGAGGACAATAGAATGTTAATTGAGTGTTAGTTGAGCACCATTAATCCTCTAAGATGGCGTATGAGTGTAGTGGGACTTTTAATATCAAGTGTAAAGGGTTTTGAATTTAGATTTGGATCCCCTTACATGTTGACCTTTTGTACTATTTATAGTGCAGGGGGTACAATTACCTAGGACACATGTCAACTTAGGGCTCGTCCATAGTAGCAACTAATAAGGGATATATGTCATTGAGCTAACACGGTAGCTCTAGGGGTTGGTTAATTATGATCACACTAGTCGACATGTCTATAGTTTAGGGGATTTGACATCTTCAAGTCATGTTAGGTACGCTAACTATACTATGGATGTCAAGCCGTAATTAATGAATTAGGATAGGATGCTAATGCTAAAGATAGGATGGGTTGAAGAGGCAAAAGAGAGGTAGCACAAGTGTATTGCAAGTAGTAAGTTGGACCCTAGGGCAAGCTCACGTGAGCAAGAAGCGTCCTTGCATCTTGTGCTCAAACTTGGTGGTAGAGTAATTCCCCTACATCTAAGTTAGTTGGAACGGTTGGTTGAGTCCTCGAAAGTAGGGCCAATCCTAGAACTTTGCTCATTAAGGTGCTCACCCAAGTCTTTAGAGGTTAAGCACTCAAAGTACGGGCTCTTATAGTGTCTGGGGGGAGCACTGGTGCCTAAACAAGGGGAGACACTTGGAAAAGGCAAGGAGCTCAATCTTTTCATTGCCAATGGGCCTTCACAAATCTTTATTCAAATTAGGCCTCAAGCCGAGCTAAAATTAAGTATCAATACTTCCTACTATAAAGATATAGTGAAACAATATTTCCTTTTTAAAGTGTTCATGGATTGATATGATGGTGTTAGTATTGTATTAATGATTTCTTATGGTCATTATTTTATTAGGGTAATGTTGCCATTTACTAGAGGAGATAGTGTAGATGGACTTTTACTCGTATATTTGAAATTTGAAACATATATGATTATTTTGTTATTATTCTATTTTGATGATCTTAAATGAATTAACAAGTAATTTTAAGTATTGTAGTTGGCCATATAGGTGTTATAATTAACCTTTCTTATATTTATAGTTCAAGTCGATATATTATTTTTTCTCTTTTTATTATTTTAATTCATGTTCCATTATTTATTTCCTCTTTCTTATTCACGACATTTTAATTCCTAATGTTATCATTTTGTTAATCAATGAAACTCTCATAGTGGTTTATAAATGTATATATTTATTAAGTTGTTTCATTGCTCATAAATATACTTTTTATTGCTATAATATTCAACCATGTTTATTGTGCAATCTCAATTATTTATTAGTTACTTAGTCTTTATAAATATTCTTATTCTATATTTAATATTTTTCATTATTCCGATTCTTACTTTATCAATCCTTGCATACTAAAGGTTTTTTAGGTATCAATAACCTTGAGCTAGTAATACCTACTGTGTCATCAGCCATGTAAGGAAATTAATATTTTATAATATTTGATCTATTTGTAATCATATATGCCTATTTACATTCTTCTAAGTGATTTAACCCTATTACCGTTGGTAGAGCTCATATACACCTATTATTTCCAAAACACGAGTACAATAAAAGAAAAGTCTCCAAGGCAATTCAAAATATCCTATAATAACCACACACAAAAAAAAAAATACCAATAATCTACGTTAAAAAAAATACATAGAACAAGAACTTTAGAAGAGGGAAACATTTAACCCTTATCTACTTACTTTTGTCATCTCATCGTCTTACAAGTTATTTTCCTATTCTTCATAGATCTTAAACCTAATTCTAATACCACTTTAGTTGTAACATCCTAGAACCTAGACTGTTACAGCCTTCCATGTATCACTATTATTTATTGACATGTCAAGTGTTAACATGTACAAAAATCTCTAAATAATTTCAATAAAATATAATCTTCAAATAAAATAGTACAACCATTAAGTAATCTCATAAAATTATGAATAAGTATTTACTGTTTGTAAAATAAACTCTAATGGTCCTACTCTTAAAAATTATTCTCATGATAAAAATACCAATTGCCACTCCCTGTCCTAGTAATCTTGATATTCTTAACCAAAGTCAACAAAATTTCCACTCAAGTACTCGCACTTGAAAAATTTAACATAGAGTAAGCCAATGAGGAATACAACAAACACATATGCATGAACATGCAATTTCTAATCACATACAAATATGGAATGGAAATATGCAACAATCAGCCATTTAATTATATTTATTTTAATCTAACAAGCAACATAAGGGTACTCATAACCTCAGTACACATAATGTATATACCATATAATATTGGTATTGGGTCTTCCCCAATACTTTAAAAAGCAAGAAACATCCTGAAGATCATTTCCATACGGGAATCTGCTCGGGACACCTATCACCCAAATATTATCAGGGTGCCACCCCAAGATCACTAATCCTTAAGGTCCCTTGGGCCCAACCATGCACATGTAACAAAATACAATTATAGTTGAATAATTATTTAATCCATTTTGATCATCTAACCTAGCAACCACAACAAATAAATAAGTACCTTATACTTAAAACTGCTAATAGAACTTGATCATAAGTAGCTTTGAAAGAGGAATTTATAAAAACTAAAGATAAAACTACCTGAGCAAGATTTTACAACTTCCTATAGGCTTTCTAACTACCCAAGATAAGAACTCTAAGCTAGAAACAACTAAATTAAGGTTAGGAAAATGAAAGGAAAGAACTAGAGAAATCATGGTTGGGGATTACCTCCATAATCCTTTTGTATTAAAAAGCAACAAGTTTATGCTCTAAAATCACGATTGTGAACCTTAACCATGATTTCCCTTCTTTGTAAAACAACATGATCACACCTTAGATCCCGGTTGTAAACCATAGCCGTAATCTTCTTGACTACTTAATTCCTTCTATTCCATGTGCTCCCTCACTATCAACATATCAATAAGGATCACAATTAAGATCATGCTCGTAATTCTTGCCTGTGATCTTGTTGCTTCACAATTCTTCCTCCTTTTTCACCAAGAACTCTTCCTCTAATCCTTAATTAGAATTCCCAAACTCATGCTCACATTAACCCCCCATTTACTTATCAAATCTTGCATCAAAACATCTCAAAAATACACTTAGATTTGTGAATCTTTCAAAAGAGAAAAGATTCAAATTGAAGAAATATATTACCTTAACACTTAATGAAGCATAGAGCAATCATTTGTGTTTCCTCAAATGATTAATGCAAAACCTTAAAAGGACACCACTAATAATTCAAATTCAACATGAAACTCCTATTCCAAAGCATTACAACAACTTGACCATGATCTTAGGGCCGATATGAGAGATTTCACATATTACACTTCTATTTGAATGTTCTACCATTATAGATACAATAGAAATACATTGAATGTCATTGAAACATTACTTGCTAGTAGATCCTTCTCCAAATATGACTTGCAATATATTCTTTACTTGGAAGTCCCTTTTTCGTTGCATTAACAAAGTACAAATCCCTTAAAAATGCATAGCAACACAAAAAACTAAAGGAAGTAATATGTCTCATGCTTATCGTTAATACATAGAGCTAAAGGCTAAGGAATCTAAAGCTCTTGCTAGAGATAGGAAACCTTAGGTGAAAATGAGTGGTTTCATGCCTATAAGGGTTTTCAAAGGTTGATGGGCTTTTCTAAAAACACCTTCACTTGATGACTTTGCAAAAACTAAAATGCCTCTACTTAAAATAAAACCCTCTCTATTTTTTACATTTTTATTTTTCTAAGGTTTTACATATATCATTTTGTATCAAATGTGTGAATACCATTAATAACCATTTATAATTATAATATAAATTTGTGATTTATCTTTATAAAACAAAATGATGTCACTTACATATTATTTTCTAATAATTTATGAGTATATAATTTTAAAATGCTAAATATTACATTCATTTGGGTAGATTTGTTATTTTAATTAATATGTATATACTTTAAAATAAACTTCATGCATAACACGAGTCTTAACTAGTTTAATTTTATAGCTGATGACCTATATGCTGATATTACCTTTGGTGATTTTAGCTATGATTTAGATGATGGTGACTAGTTGATGAGTGCGTTTTTGACAATGACACTTTTATCATACCTTATTGCCCATTTTGCTAGACTTTTCTTGATTGCTTTTTGGTTTAATGGACTTTATATTGATAATATAGACTTAAGCTGTTGGTTCCATTGGATTTTATTATTATTGGATGTATATGCCTTAGCTTTTTTTTTAACTTTATTTGGACTCTATATCATGAAACTCGATGGTCTTTTTAGTAAACTGGTTTTCATAACTCAAAAACTTGAACAAACATTAATAATTGATTGATCAAGCAAAAGTTTTCCAAACTAATGAATGATTTATTCATATAAGTAAAATAGTTAAAGTTAATGAAAATGGATTAATAAACCTTAGTGCGTTTTACTTAAGGAGGCATATGGCAAGCTATTACTACATTTAAGGGCATGACATAGTATGTAGAATAGCACTTGAGGATAAGGAGCATCTAAGTTAAACTTCTGTATCTCTAATTGTAACCATTAGGTGTTACATAACTGTAAGCCTTAGTATAGGGACTCTTCATCATTCCCTTAAGTGAAATCCTTTGTAACAATAAGGGGAAGATTAAGCAAAACTATACCTTGTTGTATGACTACAACAACAACTATGCTAAGCATGAATTAGGCAAATATTACTACAAATGAATTCATGGTTTTGGTGTACTCTTATGTTACACACAATGTTTGCATTGTATCAAATACATCTACTAGTAGGTTTCCATGGTTAGCATTTTCTAACAGTGGTAGCAATTGTTTGACAATTTCGAGGTTTACTTCCCACTATCAATAGCTCTAATTGTCTTCTTCCTTATGTTTGCCATTATTAGGTTATCAACTCGCTATATCTATAATGGATTCACCAAAATATAGTGCGACGATTTGATTACAATGGTCATGTGTATACAACATACATCCCACACTAGATGTAGCTTCAAAGGAGTGACATGAAATGATAAGTAAGAGATTACTAAGAGTAAGAGCCATGATGAGAAGTAAGTAATCTTAAAGAGCTTAAATACACTAGTGATAGGTGGAAGAGCCATAGAGTATTAACTCACTAATCTTAAAGAGATGTAGGTTGTTCTTTACTTTGAGCTCTATTTGATGGCCTATTCTTTTATTTGAGCTTCCTTTGATCATTTGTAGCAATAATTAAACAAAACAATGACATTCATCTAAGTCTTCAGGTTGTCAAATGAAGGGTACTTAAGTATTTATAAAGTTTAGCTATTGATGACATCCATCGAAGCACATTGTTGCTCAACAACAAAAATATAATCCTTATGAGGATTGATTCCTCTAAGGCTCTCCTGAATCTAGGCCATGAAATGCCTCTTTGAGTGTATAAGCTTACTTGAAAAAGGTTAATATTAGATGGATTGGTTCATTGATCCCTATTCTAACCTACTATGCTAAATATATCATAAGTCATCCCAAATTCATGGACTCATCTCTCTAAACTCTATCATTTTAGCTCAAAGAGTTAAGCCTAGGTCATTATTTGGTTTAAAGCCTAAAACTTCATTTCATTTCAATATAATAAGGAAGAAAATAATTGAAACATTCAAAAAGTGAATAATATCCATTGAGATTATTACATTGCTACCGAAGTTTGTTTGTGCCCATGAGGTGGTGTTAAATAATGATATTGAATGGGAAGTTAAAAAAGAAAAGGAAAAAAAAACTTTTTAAAAATTTTATAATCAACAAAATTTGCATAAATAATTTAATTAAAAACAAGTTATAAAATATGCATAAAAGGCATAAAAGAGAGAAACAATTGAAACTATTTTTACTTTTTATGATAGGCCATGTACATGGATTTACTTTAATGTTAACTCATATTTCACTAATGGTACATTTGGTTGATTTTATAAGGGTAGAACAAAGTAGTTATTCTTTTTCATGTAAATCTTGTAAACATTCCATTTTTGCCCTCTATAGTTTTAGAAATTATAGAAAAATACAAAAAATAAAAAATTTAGAAAATTAAAAAAAAATAGAAAATTTCATAAATAAAAAAAATGAAAAAATGGATTTTTTTAGGAAAAGTAAACCTTTTATTAGAATTTTTTTAATAAAAATAAGATTTTAAAGTCATATTAGGTCATTAGGCAGGTTAATTTAATTTAGTGGTTTTTTATTTTATAGAATAGCTTAGACTGTTTAGGTTATATGAAATTTAGTTGCAGTGGATTATAAGGCACAAGCCAATAGCCCAACCGGTACTACACATGGTCTCAACTTTGGTGAAAACTAAAGGTCTTAGGCTCAACTCTTAACACGTACTCATGTGCTTTTTATTTTGGAATCCTACCTAAATGTATGTCACATATCTATTGGGCTATGTTCTAACATGTAGCAATTGCGATTAGACATGTGGCTACGTTAGCATCTAATTCTCCCCCTTTCTTTCCTTTTACATCTTATTCCCTCCCTTTCTCTCACACAAAACAACTTGCCCCCTCACTTTGCCTTAATTTTTTATGCAAATTCCATACACAAGCATACATTTTTTTTGTTCAATCTTATACTCCACATAGCCTACATTGTATTGGACCCAAAAACACATCCATGTTCAATCATTTAAAGGGTCAAAAGGAGGAGTTAAAATCAAAGAAAACTTAAATGCCCAAACTTCCTTCTCCTTGAATCTCCATGATTTGAGCATTTCACTAAAAACCAAATGTTCCATTTAATCTTTTTAGCAAGGACAGTGATCAAGGATACGTTTTTTACCAATAATTAACACGGAGTGTCACTTAAATCCAAAATCAAAGCTAGGTCATAACCTTCTTGATTTCTTCAAAATCATGGCAATTGGAGTTTTTCCATGATTAATTCTTCAAATGCCTAAGGGTTTATTTCCATCATTAGCTTGTATCAACACACACTTAGAATCACTCAAGAACATACAGACTATACATTTTCTTTGTAAGTCGTAGCCACTTTCTCTCTCTAAGATATCTCAGTTTTTAGACAATATCAAAAGAAACTAACCACAGGCCTAACACCACTATCACTCTAACTTTCGTTCCCAATCCCTCTCGTAAGTGGTCATAGCCTTTATTGCCTGCCACCACTAAACCCTTATTAGCCGTTACAACCCCCTTTCAAAACACCTGTCTCTATTGCTCTTTGGACAAAAACCACCACCATAGCTAAACTCATGGTGGTCAAAAACCCAAAACCTAACCTTTAGTTAAACCTTAGCGGCAACCGCTACCACCACTGCGAGGTGGTTTTGAACCACCACCAAACAGCCATTTTAAGCAATTGCACTTACCCTAGACCCACTATTGTCAATATGAAACGCATAAAACCACTTTCCCCATTTGATTTGGCCATTGAAACACATTAGGGCAACAAAATCAACCACTACTCCATCTTCTCCAAGGTGTAAACCAATTCTTGAATCGTACTTGACCTAAAGTCTAACCCTTCATACCAGATCTAACCCATTTCCTTCTCCAAACCAAGTTCGATCCTTCACCTTGTTCTTTTTTTTTATCTTTTTATTTTTATTTTTTCCTTTCTTTTACTTCATTTGGTTATTTATTAATTACCAAAAAAAAAAAAGAATAGAAAAGTAGATCTTATCCTAAGCATTTTTCATACAAAATGAAATCGCTATATATTTTTTTTCTCTTCTTTTTCTTTCTTCTATCAAAAACCTTTTTTTTTTAATGATAAATGATGAAAAAATAAATGGAAATACATATTTTTATGAAAAAAAAAAATTTTCTTTTTTCAAAATTTTTATTTACTAAAAAAATAATAGGAAAAAATTTAGCCAAACCTTTTCAAAATTAGAACTTCATTTAGAATCTTTCAAAAATATAATAAACTAAAGATTAAGATCCTTTTTTAGTTTTCTTTTAATAAAGCCATATGGACAAAAAAAAATGTAAATCTAATTGTTTTCAAGGAATTAAAAGAGACCAACACAATTAAAATTTGCAAATGAACTATGGAAGTTTGATCCTGAATAGTGGGTACATAAGCATGAAGACTTATTTGTATCAATGGTTGTAAGAAAAGAAGAATTTTTACTTATGTTTAGAAATTACATTGAAGTATTGAAAAAACTCATATAAGGAAAAAATCTTAGCAATTATGGGGGGCCTTAAAATATAGAAAATTTTCTTTTTCCATGTTTTTGTAAATAATTATTCAATTTATCCTTTTTTATAGAATCAATCAAATTAATTTAGCTGCATGTGAATAGATTTTATTCTTAAGGGTATTACTAAAAGATAGGATTAATTTTGGAAAATTAAAAGCGAAACTCATTAAGGGTTTAAAAAATTAGCCCCTAAACTAAAAAATCTAATTTTCAAAACCGTTTTAAAAATTGATTTTATCAAAAGACTGATAGCTAAGTTATAATCAATCTACCCAATTAGTTATAACTTAATTCTTTTTTCCAACTCTAACCGAGTGGCAACTCTAAACAATTTTAAAAATTAAAAACTAAGTTTTTATTAACTCTTAGTTGAGTGTTAATATTAAATAGGTTAGGGTTTAATACTAATTGGGTTAAGGAAAATAATAAAAACTAGGAAAAAATCAAACTCAATAGCTTAGTAACTCCATTGGGAATGTTAAAAGGGCTAACCACTTAGACTTTCCAAAATTAGAATCGTCTTTCAAGATACCCTTTCCATATTGTATTTATTTTCTATAAATATATTTTATTTATTTGTATATATCTTTACTAGCCTTTATGCAAGTATATTAAGGGCATATTAGGGGTTTTTAATACTTAAATCATGAAATATGTGATAGATACAGTCAGAACTAGACTGTCTTAGGACCTTAAGAGGGAAGCCATTGTATAAGCTTTGGATGTTGTGAGGTAACCACCTTCCTAGGCCAATAAGGTTACCCACTCAAGTTTTGATGTGACCAAGGAGTCGTCTCTTCAAGGATGTTTGAGGTTAGAGAACTTGAGAACCTTTAAAACTAATCCTTATTATATATATGATTTTTAGACCAGCAATTAAATAGTAATGAGGCATATCACCAACGAAAGGTCAGAACTTCATCAAAATTTCATTACACTATAAAATGTTGTAATATGCTTTTTCCTGTACCACCAAATGTAATTTAATCCTTTGTATATGACTTTACCATTGTAAAAATGGCAATTTCCCTATAAACATAGAAATTTTTTGTAAATAGCATTCCTATGTAACAGTTCAATTTCCCTATAATAATGGAATTTTGGTAGAAGTCCTAACCTTAAACTCTTTTATTGCTACATTATTATTTAGTCGCCAGCCCTTTACATCTATATTTGTATGCCTTCATCTTTTCTTGTCTTTATTTATATGTAAATATTAATGCTTGTTTACTCATGTTTGTAAATAATCTTATTTGATACCCTTATTGCACTATTTTTCAAATAAATAATTTTCCTTATATATTGTAAAATAATTTTCTTTTACTACTAACTAAGTCACCATTTTAGAATAGAATAAGACCATTAGCCTTAAGGACATCCTTGTAAATTATTTTTACAAACCTTTATAATAAGTAAACTTATAAATAGTCTTTGTCACTTTAAAATGAAAAGAATTGGACTTAGTTCATATACTTCTTCCCTTTTTGTAAAATTTTAGAATTCACCATTTTCTAGATTGTAATAGGATCCTTAGCAATTTGTCTATATCCCCTCCCATTACAAATTCATAAATTTAAAAAAAAAATTCATCTATCTTGCCACTGTGAAGTATTTGTCTCCTTAAGATTTCATTTTAGAACAGATCCCCTTACCAGCCTTTCTCTTTCTACTAGATTTTTCTTATTGCTATTATCATTCTTATCAGAAATTATTTATAAATATCAAAGACCCCATAAAATTTATATTTACAAAAAAATTCACCTTAAGTGTTTTAATTAATCTTTTAAATATCTATAAGCTGTAAATACTTTTCTTTAGTTAACCATAAATCATTAAAATATATGTCACTCTAAGTTTCTTTTAAGAGTCTATCAATTAAGTCTATAGACCTAAGATTTTCTTATGTAAATATATCTCACTTGTGTATTTTCAGTATAATCTTTCTCTCTTCCTTATCATTCCCTGTAAATTGTAAAGTTTATTTTGATTTCTCCATTCTTGTAAAGTTTCCCTTATGAGAAGTTAAGCTTATCCTTTTTCTCTTGGAAAATCAAGGTTTTCAAAATTTATCAGAGAGGGAGAGAGAGAGAGAAATGAAGGATTACTAACAAGGGTGGATTCTTTCGATTAGGTTTACTTTAAATGGCCAACAATATGGTCACTTCCTTAGAAAGGAAGGTATATCAGATAGCTTAACAATTAATCTTAGTTTTCATAATTGGTAGCTTGCAAGTATCTCAACATCCAAGTCTAGAAAAAAGACTTATGAGCCTAGAACAAAAAGTGGCAACATTATAGAAGGACATTTTAGATCTGGAAATGGCCATGGGTCTTACGTTCAATAGGCTTGAAACGACACCCATTACTTTTCAAACGTCACCAAAAGGGAAAGAGCCAATGCTAAGCTGGGGTCAAGATAAGCCTACTTGTAATGCCTCAAGAAGATAGTTTGTCGGTTCAAAGTCCCAACAACCCAAACCTTTCATTAGCTAAAGGAGGCCAACTTATTAGTCTACAAAGCCCCTAATCTAAACTATAGCCCATGAAACTTCAACCCAAAAGCACAATGTGATTACCATATGGGTCAAACGGTGCATTCCATTGAAAGATATTGGAGGTTGAAGAACAACATTCAAGATATGATTGATGCTAAGATAATACAACTTGTCATTTTAGAAGCCATTTGTTGTAAGCATAGCTAGAGGGGACTTCAAAGGGACTACCTACAGTACCCAACTTTGAGAATCTACTGTTACCATCTGATAAGATGACCTATCACTTAAATCAGTTGTGCTTATCTTCAGAAAACTAGTTAAATGGAATAGAGGCATTTTGAAAGACAAAATTTGAAATAGCTCTATAATATTGATCATCTAAAACAAAAGTATTCTGTTTAGCCATCTTTTGAGTTATTGAGAATTTATGTAGAAGATTTTAAAATTGGGGGCAAATAAAGGAATTGAACACTTGAAGAAAATTATATCTCACTAATTGAAAAGATTTAGGAGGAAAGGAGGCAAACCATATCTCATACATAAATCCTTAGACGCTTAAGCATTGAGCGTCATCATTGTGAGGCTATTGAACTCATCCCTTAAAGAAGGTTCATCTTGAATTTGATGTGCAAATCAAAATGGTGTTAAGCATTCATTTCAATACCTTAAACACAAAAATCCTTATCAACTCTATTGGACCTTTTTCAAAACTAAACCTTGTCAAGAACCACCTCACAATGAGGTAATTTGGAAGTTAAAGTCATTAAGGACAAAATGTTAAAACTAATTTGTAGTTACTCTAGTTGCCTCAGTTCAATTGTAATTATTACTTATTTCTTTTAAGATGAAGAAAGGCTTCCATTCTAAACACTATACACAAACCACCTATACTATATGCCATATATAAAAAGAGGGAATGATCACCTTGTCTTGGATCGAATTGAAAACAAAAAGAGAGAGAGAGAGGGAGAAAGAGAAACAAAGAAAAAAAAACAAAAAAATGAGGAAAAGAAAATGGGCATGAAAAGTATGCCCAAGAAAGAAATTTACAAAAAACAAGTTGATCAACTCCAATGCCCTAAAACGTGAAAATGATTAGGGGCATGTACCTTATAAGGCCTTTTTCGAAGTATGCCTTATCCCTTAAAATAAAAACCTTAGGGTAAAAACCAAGATTCCTAAAACCTACCCCTCAAATTCACTCCCCTTGCAAACTAAGGCTTGCCTACAATTCCACCCCTCCTTAAAAGCCCTTCTAATTGAAAGAAATAACTTATTCTTAGTAAAAGTTACATTTGAAATTGAGACAAGTACAATTTTAGTTTCACCTATAAGGTTCTTGACTTGTAAACTCAAATTAAAAAGTTATTCTTTCAAGATGCCACTTTGTTAATATCTATTTTTTAAACTAAGGACTAAAAGCTTATATTACATTGTAATCCAAAAAAGACTTAACAGATTGATTGAAGCGTATTACTTGTAAGATAGACCATAATTTTTGGAATTATAGTCAAGAGTGAAAAAGTGAATGGAGATAACATAAGGAAGTCCTCTTAAACTAAACTGATTAATTATGAGATATCATTCCTGTAGCTGAAAAACATTTAAAAAGTCTTCAAGAAGAGTCATTACCCTTATGATCACCCCAGGTGACATCTATTCATCAATCACCTCGAGATTGAAAGCTAGTGCCTCGAGTAGCCTTAGAAAAGAGGATCCCCTGAAGATAAGATTGTCAGATGATTTGAGGAAAGTTAAGAAAAAAAAACGATATATCAAAGGCCAGCATATATGAAGAAACCAAAATGTTAGTAATTTTCAAAAAAAAAAATACAAAAAGAAGAAGAATAGAAGAGAAAATGACAAGTTTTTCTTTTTAAATCGATTCTAAACTAGTCTTTCTATTTACATTGGTCCTTTTGCCTAGCTTCGTTATGTTTAGCCCTAATGCTAAGTCTTTCAAGCATAAGTCTTACCTTAATTCTTTTTCCACTCAGCCCTACTACCTAGTTTTGACACTTTCAAGCATGAGCTCTACCTCGATTTTCTTCCCACTCAATCGTAGTGACCATTTTCAATTTTATGATATTCACCCAAGTTCAACTAAAGGGGCCCAATCCTTAATGTCTGGTCCAAGATTTCTTTTTGCCAATTTTGGGGGCCTAGCCCCTAGCAACTAGATCAAGTGACCACAATGGCTTAGTCTCTCTCTTAAGTCGACCTTCGAGGTCAATTTTGTCAATTCCTAGTAAATTACTCAATTGAGAAAACTTTTTAAGAAACTTGATCAATTTTTCAATACCCATCAATCTAAGATGGTGTTCAAGTTAAAACCCATCAATCTAAAATGTACCATACCCATAAATCCAAGATTGTGCCATACCCATCAATCCAAGATTATGTTCAAGTTAAATGCCTATCAATCCAAGACAGTACTACACTAATCAATCCAAGATAGTGCTACACCTATCAATTTAAGATGGTGTTCAAGTTAAAGTTTATCAATCTAAGATTATGTTATACCCATCAATCCAAGATAGAGTTCAAGTTGTTACTATACCCATCAGTTTAAGGTGGTACTCAAGTTAAAGCCAATCAATTCGAGATAGTGCTATACCCATCAATCTAAGATGGTATTCAAGTTAAGGACCCATCAATCTAAGATGTTGAACAAAACAACCTATCAATCAAAGATGGTATTCAAGTTTTGCTAAAGCCCATCAATCCAAATGGTGTTATACCCATTAATCTAAGATGGTGTTTAAATTTTAAAGGATGCACCCATTAATCCAAGATAGTGATGTTCCCATTAATCCAAGATAGTGATGTTCCCATCAATCTAAGATAGTGTTGTACCCATCAATCCAAGATGGTCTCAAGTTTTTGCTATGCCAATCAATCTAAGATGGCGTTCAAGTTTTTGTTTAAGAACGTCAATCGAAAATGGTATACTTAAAGCCCATCAATCCAAGATAGTGCTCACATTGGTGTTAAACTTAATAAAATTGAAAAAACCATCCATCAAAGATGGCCATTTAGATTTTCTCTTAAACATCATTTTGTATTATCCATCCAAGACGATATCTTTAAGGTTTTATCCAGCTTATAGAGTACTATCCCATGTCACATCTCCTTTATGGTTATAGTTAGCTCATAAGGCACTATATAATTTTGAAAACTCACTTTTGTGTTCGACTAGTTATTAGAGTGCCCTCTTTCTCTTTTAACATATCTTTTACCCAAACCCCGAATGGATTAAGCCTAATGTAGTTAGCTAGCTCTACTGCAACTTAGGGAAAGTTTATTCTCAAAGGCAAAATTCTTTTTGTTGTTGTAACAAAGTTTTACTCAAATTTCACTACAAAGAAAGGCAGCTATAGGTACCTCATTTTTATTCTTTATAGTTTTAGAAATTCTAGAAAAATATAAAAATAGAAAATTTAGAAAATACAAAAAAAGAAAAGAAAATTTAGAAAAATACAAAAAATAGAAAATTTAGAAAATGCAAAAAAAAAGAAAGGAAAATTTCATGATAAGAAAAAGAAAGATAAATAAAAAAAGAAAAATAGATTTTTTTAGGAAAAGTATACCTTTTATTAGTATTTGTTAAGAAAAATAAGATTAAAGTTATATTAGGTCATTAGGTAGGTTAATTTAATTTAGTGGTTTTTTATTTTATAGAATAACTCAAACTGTTTAGGTTATATATAATTTAGTTGCAATAAATTATAAGGCACGGGCCAACAGCCCAACTACTACTACACTTAGTCTCAAAATTGGTGAAAACTAAAGGTCTTGGGCTCGATTCTTACCATGCACTCATGTGCCTTTTATTTTTGAATCCCACATAAACATGTGTCAAATATCTATTGGGCCACGTTTTGACATGTAGCAATTGACGATTAGAAACGTGGTACCTACATGGCGCCACGTCAACATCTAATTCTCCCCCTTTCTTTCCTTTTCATGCAAATTCCATACACGAGTGCACTCTTTTTTTTTTTTTTTTGTACAATCTTGTACTCCACATAGCCAACTTTGTATTGGACCCAAAAACACATCTATGTTCAATCATTTAAGGGGTCAAAAGGAGGATTGAAAATTAAAGAAAACTTAAATGCCTGGATTTTCATTGTCCTTGAATCTCCATTATTCAAGCATTTCACTAAAAATTGAATGTTCCATTTGATCTTTTTAACAAGAACAGTCATTAAGGACAAGTTTTTTACCAATAATTAACACAAATTGTCACTCAAATCCGAAATTAAAGCTTGGTCATAACCTTCTTAATTTCTTCGAATTCATGGTGATTGGACTTTTTCCATGTTTAATTCTTACTCAAAAAATATAAATAGATGGCTAGGGGTTCATTTCCATCATCAACTCACATCAACACATACCTAGAATCACTTAAGAACATATACATTACTCATTCTCTCCTTAGGTTGCAACTACTTTCTCTCTCTAAGATATCTCAGTTTCCAGGCAATATTGAAAGAAACTAACCATAGGCCTAGCACTACCATTACTTTAGTTTACAATCCCAATCCCTTTCGCAAGTGGTCGTAGCCTCTATCGCTTGCCACCACTAAACCCTTATTAGTCGTTACGACCTCCCTTCGAAACACTTATCTTCATCGCTCTCAAGAAAAAACCACCACCATGGCTAAACTTTTGGTGATAAAAACCCCAAGACCCAACCTTCAACTAACCCCCAGCAGCTGCTACGAGTGACAATTGCTAGCACCACCATAAGGTTGTTTTTAACCACTAGCAAACGGCCACTTTAGGTCATGGCACTTGTCCTAGACCCACTATTGTCAATATGAAATGCATAAAACCAACTTTCCTTGCTTAAATTTAGCTATTGAAACACACCAGAGCAACCAAGTCAGCTACTACTCCATCTTCTCTAAGGTGTAACTCGATTCTTAAACATTACATAACCTAAAGTCAAACCCTTCACACCACATCCAAACCATTTCCTTCTCTAAACCAAGTTCAGTCATTTTCCTGGTTCTTTCTTTTTTTTTAATCTTTTTATTTCCTTCTTTTAATTCATTTAGTTATCTATTAGTTACCAAAAAAAAAAGAGTAGAAAAGTAGATCTTATCTAATTTTAGTCAACCCTTTTCAAAATAAGAACCTTATTTAGAATCATTCAAAAAAAAAAAATTAAGATCAGGACCCTTTAGAGTTTTCTTTTAACAAAGCCAAATGTACAATAAAAAATGTAAATTTGATTATTTTTCAAGAATTAAAAGACACCAACACAATTAAAGTTTGCAAACAAACTACAAAAGTTTGATCTGAAATAGTGGGTATGTAAGCACTCGTAGCAATTATAGGGTAACTTAAAATATGAAAATTTTTCTTCTTCCATCTTTTTGTAAATAATTATTCAATTTATCCTTTTTTTGTAGAATCAATCGAATTAACTTAGCTGCATGTAAATAGATTTTATTCTTAAGGGTATCACTAAAAGATAAGATTAATTTTAGAAAATTAAAAGTGAAACTCATTAATGGTTTAAAAAATTAGCCTCTAAACTAAAAAATCTAATTTTCCAAATCATTTTAAAAAATAGTTTTATCGAAAGACTAGTAACTAAGTTATAAATTTGTTATAACTTAACTCTTTTTTTTAACTTTAGTAAGGTAGCAACTCCAAACAGATTTAAAAATAAAAAAGCAAGTGTTTTTTTTTTTAACTCTTAGTCAAGAGTTAGTATTAAATGAGCTAAGGTTTAATACTAATCAGGTTAAGGAAAATAATAAATACCAGAAAAAAATTAAGCTCAATAGATCTACTCCTATATTTTGTTGGTGGTATAATTATTCTACTAAATTGCCATTGTTGCAAAATTACGAATTAAAATTCCATTACAAGATCAAAGGAATAACAATTCTTTGGTCTTTTCTAACATATCTGTATATTTACTTTGAGACCTCAAAAGACCAACAAGGAATAATCATTGTTTCTTTATTTTATTCCTTAATAATTGCAATTTCATTCCTTCCTTGTTATATTTCCAAGCCTAAGGTAGTGTTTGTTTGTTAAAACTATATAATACAAGAAGGACTAAACAATATAAGCACAAGGAGTAGAAGACAGTGCAGTATTATTGTGCCATGTTTGGTTTGCATAGTATTAGACATAGGTTTTTGTCATATTGTCACATCCCAATATAGTACAGGATGTACCATCATACAAGTAAAACTGTGATAATTAGAGACAAATCTAATAGAAGATCACTTTGTTGTATATATAGTACTTAAAAGGATATAACTATAGCCTTTTAAGTTACAAATAATTACAATATTTACAAATCTCAAAACTCTGAATTTTATAACTTCATTATTGAAACCAAACTTCCATGCTCCTATTACACTTGTTCTACAAAATTTCATTTTCCAAAGCAGTTAACTCTAACTAGCGCTCTAAAAAATCCTCTATGTTGATGATGGTACCACAAAATCCACTTCTTAACTTAAGGATAAAACATTTTATCCCCTTAGCTACCGTTAAGCTAAGTAAGAGTGGATAGATAAGCAGTAATACATTAAAGCATTCAACATAGGGATACATATATCATATAGGTTAATCACCCATTCAGTAAATAAGATAATGCAAATAACATGCCATGCTAATGCAAGTGACATACATCGGTACTAATACCTAGCTAGCCCAGCAACTCATCTAATTTGGTCGACTTCAAATCTGAGCATCTAGATAATACATCTAGGTACTTGGCAAATATTTCAGCCTAGCAAAACATTTTGGTTAATGCAAAACTATATGCACGAAAACACCACTCTAAAAACTTGTCATAGCAAAATCACAAGTTTTAGTAAATCTAACCTGTAGGTCCTTTTTTATGCCATGGCATGAATGCATCAACCAAATTCTCAATGAATAGCAAGCATAACAACCAAGCTTATCTAGTTTTCTTTTAGCTAAACTTAAGCTTTATCTACTTTTAGGCTGGTACCTAGCATATATCCAAGTTAGCACAACACATCACATTGTCTTCATTAACCATCATTAAATACAAAGAATACAACATCATAGGGTACTTTACATAGCAAATCAAATCAACATTCATATAGTCACCACAATCACAAGCAAGGATCTTTACTCCCTAATGAGTAGATATACATCTACTCTTTATACATACACATCCACTTACCTGGCCTACAGTTTACATCCGATCTTATTCGTTAGTGCAAGCTCCTTCCTCTACGGCTTTACCTAACAAAGGTAAATACTTCTAAGGTTAACTACATATCATGTGTGCGTATAAATTTCAATGATATTAGCTTCTTAGCTTTTAATTCAATCTAAACTGTTTCTGACTTAGTTCCTAACTTAGCTTTTGATTTAGCTTCTAACTTAGCTTCTAAATCGCTCTCTAATTCAACCTAACTTCAAAATTCTTAATCAAATATTGGTTAACTTATATCTTTAGTTTACCAACTAAAATCCCTAGTATTTCATATAATTCAATCACCTAAGTTAAACTTACATAGAAATACTAAAGTATAACAACTTCTGATTCTTTTACTTATATTTCCACTTTCCAACTAAACTAAACTAAGACAAGTATAAAGTATCTCAAATATATCTACAAGGTTAGCTATAGATTATGCATGTATACATATTTCAACTTGATATTAGCTTCTTAGCTTTTAGTTCACTTTGGACTGTTCCTGAGTTAGTCTCTAACTAGCTTTTGAATCACTCTCTTATTCAACCTAACTTCAAAATTCTTAATCAAATATTGGTTAACTTATATCTTCAGTTTACCAATTAAAATCTCCAATATTTCACCTAATTGTTTTGTCTAAGTTTAACCTACACAAAAATACTTAAGCATAATAGCTTCTATTTCTATCTATGATCTTATTTCTAATTCAACTAGAATACTAAGTTTACTTATAATATTTCCACTTTCCAACTAAGCCAAACTAAGACCAATATAGAGTATCTCAAATATATCAATAGCCAAAACTCCGCTAAACTATAATGTTAATTATACAAATTTACCCTATATTGACATATTTGGCAAAATATGCACAAATGGTAGGAAAATATGTAATTATCAATATTCAAAATTTATTAAAACCATGAAAAGTATATTATACTTAGAAAATAATGGTTGTTATATTCTAGCCATAAAAATCACTAAAATAGTATATTACACCATATACTCTAGTGTACTTGTTTAAGCTTAATTCCATCAATAATTAGCTAAAAAAGTTAAGTAATTATAATTTTTAGTGAAATCATAATATAACATATATTTTAATATCAACAAGCTCTATAAATTATATCATGTTGATTTTGTACATAAATTGCTTTAAAATCTCTTTAATTGCTATACTTAGGAAAACTACTATCTAATATCAAATAAATTACAATGAATAATAAACGTAATATTTTAAAAAAATTCTTATTACTACGATTGAGTATATATTATAAGAGTGTTATAAAAGAATTTTTAACTTGAAACAACATAATTTCATATTTTGAATTTTTTAATTAAAATTCATTATAATAGAGAACTTTGTTAAGCAAGTCATATAAACCAATATTATTTAAAAATAAATAAAATTATGACATAAAATTAAATGTAAAAAAAAAAACTAGGGAAACAAATTATCATAATTTTTTTAAGTGTTTTGATATTCTTAGAAAATAAATGAAAATCGGATTCAAAATTAAGCTTTATTGGCACACAACTTTCTAGCTACCCAATGGCCACCAAGGTTTGTCGATAGCTCATAACTCAACCTCAATTATCTAAGTTCTAAGTCATGCCTTGTTAGGTTGTTGATTGATGTAAGAGCTCGAATTCTCCTATTATTTGCTATATTTTTTTCTCATTTTTACTATTTTCTATTTTAATTTAAAAGAGTGTTTTTAGAGAGAATCGTATAACCAAATTGATAATAAGGTACTCTTGATCTTTTTTTATAGTAGTTGGGGTTGGTGGAATTTTATAAATTGTAAGCAAACTTGGTTTTTCCCTAATTTGACACCTAATTTCACTTTCCTTTTATTACTTAACTTTAAGGCTACCTCACCCTTAATTGATTCAATCCAAATGCCTTCCTACGAAGCCAATTCCAAATCCTTTAGGTATGTTTATAATTTCTTATAATTTTTTGTTAATTTGTTACAATTTTTAGTAATTATTTAGTATGTTTAATAATATATTTACATATAGGGTATATAACATGTATAATACATGACTATATAATCATATTATATGTCATTCAGCTCCTAAATATTATTTTTATAAGTCAAATGATTTATCTCTAAGGGTTCATTGTGTTTTAGAGCTCAAATGTTGAGTTCCCGATAATTGTCAAAAGATCATAATTAAATTACATTTCATCAAAATTAAATTTTATATATACTTTATTTTGAGAAATTAATTTTACTAAGACCCTTTGTCTAACTTTTGTGACTTTATATTAGAATTTAACTCAACTCAAACAAAATTGTCTAAAAGCCTTAAATTGTTTCAAATGTTCTAACTCGTATCAGTTAGTCAAACAACTAGGGAAAGATAAGAAACTAGGGTCTCACAAATGTCCCTCATTTAGTATATATAAGTACCAAACTTAATATTGTATTTAAACGATTATACCCTCAATCTTGTCTAATATTTATTTGACTATATCTTTATATTATTTACAAAGTACAAATTTTAAAAACTTTTTAAAACATATATCCTCAATATTATCTAATATTTATTTAATTACACTATTATCCTCAATACTTGTGTTTTTATCTAACAAGGTCAACTTTTGTACCATATTTTAAATGAGACAAATTTTGAGTAACTTTTCCAATCCTTCAAGCCCTTTTTTGTCTAGTAATTAAGCTCAAATTGTAAACCAAACATTGGACAAAAGATTTTGTCTAGTCTAGTCTCATAAATTTTGTGCTATCAAACAATACTAAATAGTCATAATAGAATAAAAACATATAGGAATAGAATAGGGCATAAACATAGCCTCTTGAGGATTATAAAGTACAAGGTACATTATGCAAAATAAATAAGGGAGCAATACTGCTCTTACATAATAAATGTAGGAAATTAAGCTAGTGCTACAACTCTTACAAAGACACCGACTTAAAGTTTAAGAGGCAACCTATATATTACTTAAGAAAAAAGAGGCCAAAGTCCCTTAACCATGCAAACTTGTTAGCAAAGACATAAGAACTAGGTTTAGGTACAATGGTCAACACTTCCAACAAGAGAAACCAATCCGAAAGAATAAGGTAATACTATTATCCATAGGTGGGAAACAACTGTTGAATAGATATAATGTGAAAGTTTTTTAAACTAACTTTGTCCTATAAACTTATAGATATCCCATTTTTTGCCCCCTCATTTTTTTTCTTAATTCAATTTTTTGCCTAGTTTCACAAAAAAAAAATTGAAAAATTGAGAAAAACACAAAACAATGAAAAAAAAAGTATGAAAAGATTTAAAGTCAAGTCAATGAGTCATTTAGAGTCAAATAAGGTAATGATAGAATATACATGCAATTTAACAAATTTCGAGTTTTTTCAAAATATTGGATTTCATTAGAAAAATATTTTTGAGAAGTCTAGTAAAAATTTTGGTTGGGGAAATTAAAATAGGACTTGGGATTTATTAAATTAAACTTATGTTGAAAACCCTTTAGCATGTATATGTGTTGGTTATTTAAAGTATAGGTTAATTTTAAAATGAAGTAGAGCAAATTGGTTTTGATGTTTGGAGGCTTAATATGAATTTAACCTAGGGACATGACATTAATAAAATCAGGTTGCAATTATACTTGAGAAAATAGCTTACTCATGTGGTCAAACACATGCATACATCCTCCAAGTTATGGGTTTAAATCCTAGGCACACAAGGAGAGTCATTCTACATGGCATGTGACCTTTATTTTTTTCCATCTTTTTCTAGGCTGAGAAAAAGTAAGAAAGCGAAGGAAAATGGAAAAACTTCTAAAACCTAATCCTAACAATAGATTTTGTTAAATCTTTCAATTTTTTTAGTGGACTTGGTTGCAATCTTACTAAATCATTATCAAAATAACCAAATTTCACTAAGATCGTGTTAATATCCATAAAAAATGGATTTGGCATAATCAAAACAAGCTTAAGTTTTATCCAAGCTTTTTGAACAAGATTGGAGTTACAAATTATTAGTATAAGATCTAGAAATAGAATTGTACAATGAATCTTCACTCGACAAATACACATATGATCTTGCCTCTACTATCGCACTTAATCTCCATCATGACCCTATCTCTCTCTTTAGATGAAGCACTTCGCATACGACACAAGCAACACAAGCCAAACACTACAGTAGGCTCACCACAACTTGAACTTTCCAACGCAACCACTCCCAAGTCTTGCCGTAGCATCTAACTTGATTTTCAACCTAAACCCCAAGCACCACTACAAGCTACTCTTGAAACACCACCTAAACACCCAACTTGTCTAAAACCGACCAACCCAACGAGTTGCTTGCATCCTAAAACTCTTGGAACTACCTTTGCACCACCATAAACCAACCTCCATTGTAACACCTAAACACTACCATAGCCAAACACCACTTGATACCTTTAAAACTGCCACCAAAATCCGAGGCTTTGTGTCTAATTTCTTTTTCACCAATAGAAATGTCATAAATGTAACAACCCAACTAAAATTCCTCCTACCGAGGTATTATTCGCTTTGGTATAGAACGCTACTGTAGCAACTTCCCAAGAGTTTACCTACTTAAGATTGACCTAATCCAAGCATGCTTAACTTTAAAGTTTCAACATGCTCCGATTTTCTATACCAAAAGGCGTCTCGATGATTTAGAATTCCTTCACCTAGCATTACAGGAGTATTATGATCTACCTCCCTTACACAATTGATGTCCTCATCAGTTTCATTACATAGGTCTAAAACGACCACTAGGTAAGACTTTCATCATTCTAGTTAGTAGATTGCCGTGATATAACCTATAATGAACCAACTAAAACTCCTCCTATCAAAGTATTGTTTGTTTTGGTATGGAACACTGCATAATTTTTTCCTACAACATTGTATAATTTTGTCTCCTAATACAACAGCTTCCCAAGAGATTACCTATTTTAGGATTGACCTAGCTCGAGCATACTTAACTTTAGAGTTTGAACATGTTTTAAGCCGCTACAGCAAAAGATACCTCGATGATTTAGAATTCCTCCACCTGGCATTTAAGAGCTATTACAATAAATCTTTGATTTCCCTCTCGTTTCAAAGGATAAATGTTGTTGTGTGAAGTTGGAGAAGAATAAGAAGAAGAAGAAGAATGAGGTAACCTAGATCTAACTCGCTAGAGTGACCTGACCCATGCTTCCCAATTTTCCTCTAATCTAATCGGCATCCAGTAAACCTTAGGTGGGTTTGGGTTTGTTCTTTATTTCTACTTTTTAGTTCCTTAGTTTTTTTCTTTCTAAAACCTATACTAACATTATTTTGCTTTCATGCAGGTTTTTACTTTTAAATATCTATATTTTCACTTTTTTTATTTATATTATGTTCATGATAGTTACGAATTATTCATGTTCACATGTTAGAATAAATTTGCACAATTAGTACTATTGGTTAGCATGATGCATTTACTAACAACAATTTTTGTTGATTTAGAACAATAATGCAGTTTACAAGTTTGTTATTCATCGAACTAATGTTCAATGTCCTAGAGTTAGTTTTTTAGTATCTTTTAAATAAGAATTTTTTTTCTTATAAAATTTGCATTATTTCAATTAAAATTTACATTTATTTATAAAATTCACATCTCTTCAATCAAAATTTAAATTTAAAAACAAAAACATCTTTTCAATTAAAATTTGCATCGTTTCCATAATAATAGCATGTTTTCCATAAATGTTGCATCTTTTCTATAATAAAAGCATGTTTCCCATAACAATTGTATCTTCTCCATAATAACTGCATATTTTCTGTGAAACTTTGTATCACATATCTATCCATAAAAGTTGCATTTTTTTTTAAATTAGATATTTTAAGGCTTTTTAAAAGAAAAGAGGGGGGAGGGGCGAAGAGTTTATGGGGGTGGGCATAATTGTCACTTAATTTGATTTTTCAATAAATAAAAAGTCTCTAATTGGGTTCCTTTCAAAATTAGGGTTTTTAGGTTTTTTTTTTCAAAAGTTAGGTTCTTTTGGGTTTTTCCTAGAATAAAAGAATAAACTGGTTAAGAACATAAACCTAACCACTCTTGCAAAAATAAAAGGAATCTACACATTAAAGTTTTCTTTAAAAAAAAAAAAGAATTACGTTTGTTTGATCTTAATTAGTAGTACATAAGCACCTTTAAGAGAATCATAAAAATTTTAAAAATTATTTTTTATAGGAAAAATCGCACTAAAAATAAAAAAAAAATCATTTTATAGGCATTTTCTATATCATTGCATATTTTTACATTCTAAGAAAAATTATAAAAAAATAATGCCAGCTAGTTAATTTTTTTTTTTTAATTCTTACATAATAATTTGTTCTTAATAGGTTGTCGACAAATAGAAGATGAAAAGAAAGAAGAAGCATTGAATGAATAACTACTTGATCCGTACATGACAAAGTACAGTATGAAGGACTAAGCCATCTTTGCTTCAAATGCAGCTGTGTAGGTCGCATAAAAACAAATTGACCATAGGAAAATGTTGAACAAAAACATGGTAGAAACGATGACGGTGGGCCACGGGATAAGAAAAATTGTAGGAAAATTCATCCTCATCATGTGAAGTTAAAAATGGTGAAGCAAGTAAAGACAAAACTTTAAATGCCCAACAACAGGTGGCAAACGATGAATCAACAAGTTCTGCAATACATTCCTTAAATAGTCCTTCCCGCAAGACTAACAATTATGGACATTGGACTTCAGCTCAAAAGAAGAAGAAAAATGTTAGATCCACAAGAAGACCCGAAACCCATAGTAAAATGACACAACCAAAAGCCTCGACCTTTAGAATGAATGCTTCCAAAAAAAAAAAAAAGCAATGGAATGATTAACATCAAACTAAGCTTTCCTATCCCGTTAACTCTACTAAAATGAAGCCATCATCAAAACATAATAACCCTAATCCCTTCATTGTATTTAAATCCACTTTAATTACTCAAACATTAAAAGCCCAAATAAAAACCAAATTTCCATAAAAAAGCTTGCTTGACAATGAATTAATATAGACAAAAGAGTTTACACATTTATCGATTTGAAGATTTTACTAAAAACCTTATAAGGTACTACCTGATAAAATAATCAAAAAGGTTGTTAAGATATAATTAAAAAAACCATTAGAGTTATGGGACGAGTTTTAGGATTTAAGAAAAACCTGTTGGAATACCAGTTACCTAATAAAAATAAGATATCAATAATATAATATTAACTAAATAAAAAGAAAATGAAAAGTAAAGTATCTATTACTATCCTATATCCCTAACCTTAGTTTCTTCTCCAATCTTCATCTGCCTCTTTTCTCTCCACGTCTTGATTCTTTTCTCTTTTGTATTTTGGTGTTCTATAAATTTATTATTGACGAAGTGTGGCATTTTTATGTGGCTTCTCCTCTAATGTGCCCTCATTGTATTGCCTATGTTTTATAAATATAAATAATACAAGTCAATTTCCCATGTAATGAATAATGAAATAAAAAATAGTTTTTTGGAAAAAAAATAAAAGAAATAAATGGGTCTTGCCAGTCGGGAAATGGATACTCCATTAGTTTAACTAGATAGGTTCTAGGTATAAGGTTTACAATCCTACAAGGTTTTTGGGACAAGTTTTGAAACCCTATTAAGGTAATAGGATGGGTCTTAGGTTCTTATGACCCATCCCAAACCCACCCCATTTACATCCCTAGTCAGTCCTTCACCTAATAAAGAAAGTTTTTGACATATGGACCATCATACCAAACCTAAATGAAATACTCATAGTTCTCATTCCAAAACACTTGAGAGCCAACTAAATAAATCAACTCTAACCAATTAATCTTTGTAATATAATATATAAAGCCATCACAATAGTCATAGACAAATCTCATTAGGCCATACCTTAATGAATTAATTCACTGATACGGACCATGACTAAGGACAGATAAGGCTGACCGTCGGGGTGGGTTTGATCTTACCGAAGGAATGAAAAGTAAATGGGAGTCGATGGTTTAACGATCTCGGGCACTAACTCTTCGGGTATGACGTACAATAAAACCACATACGGACCTAAAACTCATCAGATATGATGCACCAGCTCGAGTAATAGGATTACCAGCCATAATTCTTGCTATAGGGATTAATAAGAGTTAGTAAAACAGAGAGAACTTTTTGAGATAAAAGATTCAAAAGGGAGTTTCTAATTAATTTTCTACATCTATGAATTGCTACAAAAGTTGCTATTTATAATATGTTCTAAACCCTAGTGGCAAAACTGTAAATAATATACAAAGTCTTAAACCTTAAAGAATTGAGCTCATAAACAACATAAAGATAAACAAATACAAAAATATAAAACCGTACGTTTTATAGGGAGAAGTAGGCATATGGTTATTCGGCATGCCTTAGAAGTAGTCTCACATTGCTTAGTCGAGACAATAGAGAGGTCGACCCATAATTGCCAAGTTTTGAAGTTAGTCGACACTAATCTCTCTTGGGTGTGCTGGGTGGATCTAACTCTTGACAGCGTGAGCTCTTGGCCACTAAGTCGACAACAGACTTTGCTGAGTGAATCCAACTCTCGGTAATGTGATCTCTCATCATATTAGTAAGCATGAAGCTAAATAAGTGATTAGTCAAGCATAGGTGAGGATTGGTTGTTGTCTTAACCTTATGCTTCTTGACACTCTATCTACAATAAATAGTGTTATTCGACTCAGAAAACAGAATAAGTCAGCAAATAGATGATCTCGGCTTTGGCAGTCGAGTTGGGTCAATACTCCGAAACCTATCATTTACCCTAACCAAGTAAGTTTCTTATTGAATAGAACATCTTCTGACAATATCTTCTTGTTGCATGAGTTACTCTAAAGTGCAAGACAAAACAAAGGTAAGGCATTATGATCCTCAAATTTGATCTTGAAAAAGCTTTTGATTGCATATAATGGGACTACCTTCTTAATGCCTTAAGAGCATTATACTTTCCAAATGAATGGATTAAGCTCATTCAATCACGTATTACCACTATTTCGACCTAAGTTGTCGTAAATGGGGAAATGCTAGATACTATTCAACCTACTCAAAGAATTCGGCAAGTAGATCTACTTTCTCCATACCTTTTCATCACAGGAATGGAAATCTTAAGTAAACTCATGGAGCTTATAATAAAAAAAAAAAAAGGAAAGTGGAGACTAGTTAGAATAAAAAAATCAAAATCGAGAATATTGCACTTATTCTTTGTAGATGATAACCTCTTAGTCTTAGAAGCTAACCAAGACTTGGCAAAAGATATTCAATATACCCTTGAACTTTTTCAAGAATGGTCAGGTCTTAAAGTCTATCAAGAAAGCTCCTCTATTTTCTTTTCCCCCAAAACTTCTTGTCACAAAAATAAAAAATATAAAACAAATTTTAGGGCTCAAGCAAACAACAACCTTAAGAAATAATTTAGGCTTTCCCATGAATAGAGATTTGCAATCGAACCTAAGAGATTGTAAGGAGTTAATAGAAAAGATAACCATGAAATCAATAGGGTAAAAAGGTACGCTTTTAAGTATAGTGGTAAGAGCAATCCTTATGAAGTCAACCTTAAATGCCATCCCGACATTACTATATGCAAGTTATAAGCCTATCCCTCAAACAATTGACACCATTGATAAAATAACCTGCTCGTTCTTTTAAAAGGGAACATGTAATGGCAAAAAAAAAAAAAAATCAGATATCTTAGAATCAAATTTATAAGGCAACACAACTTAGAGGACTTGGATAAACCTAAGAATGAGGAATCATATATTTGAAATGAAAAACACATACTTTGGATCAAAGTTTGCTAAGCAAAGTATAGAAATTATGTAAGAGGAAAAAAATCATTAATGGCTTTATCATCATTCCCTTTGTGGAAAAGTTTGGTATATGGAAATTAAAGCTTGCTTAAACATAGCATTATACAACTAGGCAATGGTGAGAACACTAGCTTTTGGCTTAATAGATGGTTGGGTCCTAAACCAATTAGAGACCTCATACAAGGGTTAATAAGCAAAAGTAAGGGAAAAAATAACTATTAAGCATGTAATGACCCTTAAGGAAGGCTGAGGATTATTCTAAAATCATTATATCATGTGTGCACCCATAATAGAAAGATCATCTTACAAGTCAACGATTGCAAAACTCTAACTAAATATTCACCTATTATAATACATACATTTCATTTACTATGGAGTCAAACATTCCATAGTTTACTAAAACCATAGAGAATAAAAATCTTCAACCATACAATAAGATTAAGTAGTCAAATTTTATTAAAATTCATAAGATTAAAACAAAGTTTAAGGAAGATAGGAACTTTGATTTAAGAGAGTATACAAGTATTGAAAATTTCATCTTACAATTTAACATAAGCTTTACCAATGTTATATCTAATTCTATCATTTAAGCCTATATTAGAGAAATGCTCTTCACTTTGATCCTAACCCATTGCCTGCTTTAAATTGACCTGCAAAAAGAACTATTGGAGTGTAGGCTACAATCAACTTAGTAAGTTATCTACTCATACCACCTTTCACATAAGTTAATTAATCAAGCAAATGCTATGCAATCAAACAAAACATATGTAACAATACATACAGCCATCTGATGTTGGGTGTACAATCTAAGGTTTATCTTTTCCCCCCTTGACCTTAGGTTAAGGATTTATATTTTTATCAGTGTCCAAGCATCCAATTAAGCATAAAAGTAATTTAGCATAATATCCTTGGCTACCATAAAATAGCTGCATAATCTTAAGTCTTGGCTGAACCAATACCTATGTTAGTATAATGATCAAGAGATGATGCTCCTTGATCATTCCCAAGAGAACCAAATGGACACATTCTCCCTAACCTCATGAGAGAACTAATCATTCGGTTATCTAGGAGAACCAACAAATATTAATCTTAGAATCCACTATCATCCCTAAAAGATGGATCTTCTGGTTAGCTAAAGGAACCAAAAGAAATGTTTACAAAGGCTATGTAAATAAGTTACAAGAGAAGGATCTCTTGATCAGTCCTAAGAAGAGCCAAATGAAGTGTTAAGAAATAAACGCCTTCACTAACCACTAAATAACTAGGGACTGATAAAATCCCTTATCGACCTCTAGATGTATGCAAACCTGAAATAGAGGAATAGATACAACCCCATTTAGTACATAACCATCCTCAAAGCCACTTAGTTTGTAATAGATGGAGAAGCTTCTCAGCTTTCTATTCCTTATGTGATAATGGTAGCAGAAAGTAGGATTATATAGTATGGTATGCATGAACATTTTATACTTAAGTTGCAATATGCTTAAGATTTATTTATAAAGTGATCAATCAAATTATGAGATACTCACTTAAGAGTACATCGCATTACAATCATCAACTCTATTATATGGAATAATTTATAATATCTTCATAAGCAATTCTCATAAGTCAATTACAAGCATTTCTCGACACCCCAAAAACAAAGATAGTTCATATATATACATTGAAAGTGTTGCTAACTACAATCACAAGCAGGTGATACTCATTGTAGATACTTACCTAATCATTTCCCATAACTCATCATAATAGTCTTCGACTAGCTCTAAGTCTTAATCACGTAAGAGATCATAATAAGAGGTAAATACTAGATATTCATATCAAGTTTTCCCTAATTATTATATCTTATAACTTTATGAAGTCTTTTATTTAGTTTTTTTGTCATATCTGAATTGTCATGTCCAAAGTTCCATTTATCCTTATGTTCAGGTTTTTTGGTCCTTGCAATAGGTCTAATCATTACGATATCGAGATAATATGTCCATTTGTCAATAAAGTCTAAGTCAAAGGAAATTTAATCAAACATGATAGGTAAGTTATTTTTAAGGCATGACTTTATCCACTTGTTTTAGTTTTCATTATTTTAGTCTTTTGTTTTAGGGAAATTCTTTTGGTTTCTTTTCTTAAATCTTCCTTTAAAATGAAATCAAAAGTTCGTGGAGCTTAAGTTTAGGAAACTTCTTTAGAATAAATAAGGAGTTTGAGAAAAACTTTCTTTTCCTTAAATATTCTTGAAAATCATGTTTAGAGATTAGTCATAGAATGGAAGTATCCTTTCATATAGAACTCATGAGATGAAAACACTTTTGAAGGGGATTCTTGAATTTGAAAAGTTTAAGGTTTTAAGTCAAAACAAAGCTTAAACATAGTTTTAGTAAAGAGTCTTAATTTTTTGACAAAACATAAGAGTTTCACTTTGAACTTTCCTTGTTTTGTTATGAAATTATTTTTATTAAAGAGAAGTTCAAAAAGAGTTTCCTTTATAAAGTTTGTGTTTAGAAAAGAGGTAAAAAGGATCCTTCTTGAAGAAAAGAAGTTGAAAAGAGTTAATGCTTACTCTTACAATCTTAGGACTTAGAAAATGGAGCGAAATGAAGAGAAAATTTTGTGAGGTGGGTCTTAGGAAAAGGAAAGGCAAGAGTGATGCTATGTGAAAGTGACACATAAGTGTGGTCCCATATGTGTTGATAGGTCTTATTTATAGAAAACCTAATCTAGCTTATCTCATAAGATTTTGTTTGTAAACCTAAGCTTACTTTAGTCTTTATGTTGAAATGGGATAAGAATGTTGGAATTTTGGATGCATGTACCCCAAATGAATGCTGCCACTTGTAATGTGAAAGCATCCCAATTTCTACATGTTTTTATTTTACAATTTAGCAAACCTCATCCATGACATCATAGCTTTTAGAAGTTGGTTACTTGTCTTGTGAAAATTCCACATTGACTTAAAAAGCTATTCCCCTTCTAGAAGTAGTGCCTAGATGTAATAGTTTTAAGGGATTCATTTCCCACATGTTTCTTGATAAAATGAATGAATAAGCTAATGGCTTATATCACCTTCAATAATTTAATCTACTTTGCTAATTTATTCTTATCAAATCTTTAGTCTTTGTTCACATGTAATGATGTACAAGTTGATTTGGCACCATATGTAATCTTGTTAGGGTCTTGTTGGTTTGTTTCATGTGTTGTTTATAAGAATCCATTTAGTTAGCTTGTTAGTTTTCCTTAAGTTTTTTAAATTAACTAACATTTTTGTATTGACTTTGTTTGACCAAATATTTCTACCTTTGACTAGTCAATTCTAAGGAATATAGATGGTTCCTATCACAATTTATAGGTGTCCTTGCAAATCTTGATCATATCTCTCAAATCTCTTCTAATGATTTTAGCCTATCTTTAGTATATCTCTTTAGCGATTCTAAGTGTATACTAAAATTTCTTGAGGCTTACATAGTAAGCATGGAAAGACATAACTACTTAGAAAGATGAATTCATTAGGTTTGAAATATCAAAACTAATTTTTGAAAATTTTGGACCATTTTAATGAAGAAAACAAGTAAGTATGCATGTAAGCTTATATTCTGGATTAAACTTTGATCTGTAAGGTTACCATCTATCTATTTTGTTAAAACATGAAGAGTAGAAGCATAGCAGTTATCAGTGGATCTAGAAGTTAAAGGTACTATATAAGCTTCAAATTTTTATCTAGAAAGCAATGTTTAGGTGCATTTCTTATTGTAAGTTCTTTAGCACGAAGAAATAGACAACAATTGTCTATCATCTTATGAGGATGTGAAGCATGCATTGATAACTTTCCCTACAATAAGTAATTTTCTACAAGAAATGCATATAAAAGTAAATCATAGTTGCAGTCTTATGAGGTAGTTGAAACAATATTGTTACGTCAATAAAAGTGAATGAAGCTCATTGTAAGTACCAAAGAGAGTCCTACTAATTTTTTTTCTATGAAAAAGTTGGAAACAAAGAAATAACCTCCTACTCAACAGTTGCAACAAAGATGTTAACTTACATAATACTTAGATTCAAGCCAGAGCATTAACAAATGGACATAGGGTAATTGGTGTATATAACATATCTCAAATAAAGCAAGAAGTCTATAAGGATGTCACATGGATGACACCACAAGAAGGATGGCTAAAGCTAAATATAAATGCATCTTTCTCAACCTAGACAAACAATGGAACTATGAAAGGGCTAATAAGGAACGATAGAAGACAATGGGTAGTAGGTTTCTCCTATAAACTCAGCTATATGAACATCTTAAATGCAAAACTATGGGGCTTATTTTAAGGTCTTGAATTATGTAGAAAATTGGGTCTATAGAAGATAGAAATACAAATGGATTCAAAGCTCTCTATTGACATGTTGAAAGGAAATACAATTTATCCTAAATTTACTTCGTAAGTATTTTCTTTATGTAAGGACAAACTTAGTGGCTTCAAGGAAACCAAGAAATTTTTTGTGCCAAGAGAAGCGAATGAAGTTACAGACTACTTAGCTAATGAAGCAAGAAACATGACAACTAAAGAAGTGTTTATGTTTGTGCCTCTATAAGGAGTCTTAACAATTTCGCAACAAGACTCTATGCCTTTTGTAACTGCAAGACCTTAGCTTCTCTTTTGTAAACAATAAGGGTATGCCCCCATGAGCTAGTTTGTATAAGAACTTGCTCATAAGTAAATAAACTAGTTTGCTTACCCCATCCCACTCAAAAATAAAATAAAAAATAAAAAAAAGCCTGTATCTTATAACACAAAAGACAATACCTTAACTTTGTACGAGTATTCATTGACTTACCTTAACATTAAAAGTAATGATTTAGTATTGCAAAATATATATATATATATATATATATTCAAAAATAAGGTCGGTCTTTTTAATTGGTTACTAAAACCTTGCCTCCCTTAAGTAACCATCCTCTCTAGAGGCCTAATCCTTATAAAAAACAAACTAATTCCTACTCCATTTGTAGAAAACTACTTGAGTAACCTCCAAATTATACCATAAGAAGAAAGTAAGTGATGATTGAGGTAAGCTTGGAGATTTAACTTAAGTAAATTGGTTTTAGACCATCAATAATCTATTAAAATCTTCCATTTCTAGTTCGTTTCAGCTTGTACTCAAGAGTTTTCAATTGGAAATTATTTAGTATTCTTCAAGAATAACTTCTTCAAGAGATTAAGGTAAGTTTCTTAGGAGTTATCTTTATCTAAGCTAGTTTCTAATCTTAATGCCTGGTTTTAGAGGAGTTTTACTTAGTTTTTTGTAAAGTTTGAATTTGAAACGAATTATTCATTATAGTTTTTGGTGGTGTTTAGCTCCATTTCTGAACTCCTTTAAGTGTTTAATCTAATTCAAGTAAGTTCCATATGATATTCCCCTTTTAGTTTGAGGATTGTTAGAGTTTGGGTATGAGGAATTGATTCTTATAACTAAGTTTTGAGAAGGAATTTGAGGTTAGGAATTATTGAAAATCCTATTTCAACTCATGTTTTCTAGATGTTGAAGTCATGTTAAGGTGAGGAAAGGATTTGAGAAGTTCAAAGTTAGAGTTGTGTTAACCTATTTAGCGAAAATTGTAGAATAGTAGCTAACGTTTAAACTCTTGGCTGATAACGTCTAGATGACAACCCTTTGTATTGAATTCTCTTATGGCATCTTAACACCATCCTTTGTAATATCTAGACACCATCCCCTATTTAGGAAACCCCTCATTTTTCAAGCCCTTTCAAATCATAACCATTCAACTAAGTTTTTACCCAACTTTGTTACTTTAAAAAGATTCGATCTTTACTCAAAATGCTCAAGTTTCTTCAAAGTATCACTTAGTTGCTTTATTAAGTAAATGGAAGAAGAAGAAGAGGAATTTAAGTAGTTTTTTCTAATAGATTGAGAAACTTGAATTTGAAAGAGTGGCTAAAGGTGGATCTATAGTCTTATTTCTTGGATTAAGTCTAAAAGTAAGCTAAGCAAAGTGAATGAGTTAAGTTAATATTTTGTAAGAGGATGGATGGTTGAAAAGATAAAGAAATTAAGTTGAGCTCATTACTTTTTGGTCAAGTACTTGGATTTACTTAATAGTCTATTCTCATTCGAACTTGTTTATATATTTATCTATTTAGGTACTTCGTGCTTGGTTGTTTGCTTATGCTTGTTAAGACTTTAGTAAACTAATCAGACTAAGTTATAATTAGCCTAATTGAATTACTTATTGATTGACATACTTGTCATAGGGGCTTGTAGTAGTAGATTCATAAGAGGAAATTGCTTATCATATGTAAGGATTTCCTAGTAAAATCATATATGGGACAATGCAGCTAAAATATTAGGATTCAAGGACTCTAAGTTTTAGGACTTATAAAAAAACTTATATATATATATAAGATCATGGTTTGACATAGTCATGAGCAACCCTTTATATATGTTTATGCATCATGCGTTAGGATTCGTCTCACTTTTAACTTTTTTTTTAGGCATAAGTTTTAATGATTACATTATCTAAAAGGAGTCATTTGTTGATGATATCTAAAAGGTGGGGGCTGTTGAGTACTTATACTTCTATGATGATTAAGGTGGATAAAGATTCATGAGATGATTTTGTCAGTTGTTAGATGACTTTAAGAGTTGAGATATTATGTCTTATTTTATTTGGAGACTTTATGTTTTGTTGAAGACCTTAATGTTTGACTAGGGGAGTTAGACTCCTTACTATGTTGGTTTTATTTTATGATGTCTTAGAGCTAGTAGACTCCTTATGTGATCATTTTGCCATTTGGAGCTTTAGGAGCATATTAGACTCCTAAGTTACTTTGGCTTCATATATTTCAGGTTATGTTTATGATGAGTAGATGATAGTATTTCCACTCTTTGATTTATATTAAGGATTTTTGTGATTCTAGATAATATATTATCATATGTTAAGTTTGAAATTTGAGTATCAATAGAGCTTTAGCATGTTCCTAGCAATAGTACATGTGGCAAATTGTAATGCCAATAAGGTCATAGGGAGAAAGGTTTCAATAGTACTAACATGCTATGTGAGTCAATGAATAGCATATAAATACTAATAAATATTTGATACATAAAAATATAATTGGTGCTTTTTCAAAAACTACATTTCTTCATTATCACGTATTAAAATTTTATTGATATTTGCATGTCACTCATCAATTTACGTAGTGTATTAATACCACTGAATCTTTTTTTAGTATTAAGGCATTACAAATGTTATCATTTAGAATGATGTTAAAAATTACACCTTAACTTTGGAGAAAAATTAAATTTATTACCTTATCTTTTAAACTCTCAAATGTAGCATTTCAATTGGAAGTGCAATCTTACATTAGATTACTCATTAGTTCATTAAGGCCTACATTATGCACTTATGGTTTCATATGCTTCAAAGCTAAATTATCTTCCATATATTTTTAAAAATGTTAACTTTCATATCTTTAACTATCGAATACATAAAGGGGTAATTTTGATTTGTTAGGCATTCAAAAAAGACATGGGAAGATGTGACAAGCCTCGATTGACTTGTATTGATGAAAGGGATGATAGACCTTCGATAATATAGCACACTAATGACGTCAACAGTTATGGTCAATTCACTTCATTGAATGAAAATAAAAGGGAATGGAATTATAATTACGAAGGAATATAACGAAGATGTAATAAACTGTGAATGTATGTTACCATATTCACTTAAGTATAATGGAATATGTAATGAATTGTTCACTTGATGGAATTAATTAGGAAATAAGTAATGAATAAAAATGAAAATATTCAATCATAACACATAATATGACACAAGAATGAAAAAGAGCAGAACAAGACAATTTAGCCCTAAATTGATAAATTGCATTAAAAACCCAAATATAAGGGAGGAAGAAATTGAGCTACCATGAGTTAAGAAGATATTGAACACAACAAGACTCTTTATCATTTAAAAAATCTAACCTACAAACATACTATTGACCAAGCAACAAAAAAGAAAAGAAAAACTTAACAAAAAAAAAAAAAACCTTAACAAACAAAAAACATATTAGATGCCCACGATATCATAACATCTTGACCTTACTCATCACCTGCAAAAGAGTCTATAAAGATATAAACATAACTAGCTCAGTAAGTGGGATGGAGTTAAAGAGTACTAGATAATCACAAACAAGGTTATTAATTATGATGAAATGCAATGCAACCAATCAAATAAAATATCGCATAATGTTATCCGGTCTATTGTGAGGTTAGGAAAATTACATCCACTGTAACCCGAATTGTGAAATTTCATCGCAACTTAAGTCAAACCAAACTTGACCTTATGCAATGGAGAACACCTTCCTCCCATGACCACCTTCGAACCACGGCCCCCACTCTTACCATGACCTCTTCGCCTGACACTTAATTCGACTACGGATGGAAAAAGGATCATTTTAGCTATCCTCATAGAAGAAAGTCAATATTTGGCCTAACACTCTTAATCATTTTGTCTAATAAGTGTTATGCATGTCTAGTTTTATTTTAGTCGAATAGACGTTAGTTTTAATCAGAGGTGGCCAAACAAGTTCATACAATGTAGAAATAATGTAAACATGCAAAACATAGCACCAAGGAGTTCAATTTCTATCACAACTAAGTATCATACACATACATAATATGCATACAGTCAACTAACTACAAACACAGCTAAAAGCACTCTTGGGTCTTCGGATACTTTAATACAATATCCCAACAGGCGGTGAAACTACGATCCCAATTTGCTTATTTAGATACTCATTACTGCTGACTCGAGTCATCAACTGTCTTTACACTTGAAGATCATATTTATACAAAAAGATCCAAATTCAGTCTTCGTAATAATTATAAAAACATTAAAGTTTGATATAAAACGGCTATATATATACATATATACATATATATGTATATATATATGTATTATTATTATATATCGAGTTAAATTGTTAATTGTTAATACTATACATCATCTATACTATTACGTATTATATATTGTTTCGATCACATCAAAACGTACTTTCAATTTATTAAATCACATTTTAATTCTAATAGGGTTACCGAAATACGTACATTCTAGAATATGAAAGAGTTTTAGGTTATATTAAATAAGATTGTTCGATTTTAATAAAATTAGTGTTGTTGGGTTTGTACAGACCTAAGACATGTTTTACGAGTCTTGTTCGTAGAGACGACTTTTAACTGGTAGTTTGAGTTTTAATACAGTTATACATATATATATATAAATATTATTGTATTATACGTAATTTACGTTATTAAATTGTATTTTACCTAATTTGTCCACATAACGTTATAATATAAATATTATTTAACCATAATATACTTATAGTATAAACCGATAAGAAAATATCCATAAATATAATAAAAATACTAATTTAATCTCAACTAATCAGCAATAAAGTACATAGTTTTTATTTAACTATTTAATTCATTTTAACTTATTAATATTAAAAATATGCTCCAACTTGTAATTTAAGTTATTTTACCAGATAAATTTATAATAAATAATTCGAGTTACCAAATAATTCCTTCAAAATTTCTTTAGACTCCTAAAAATATAGAGAATTCAATTATCACTTGGTATCAAGTTTCTAAGCTATCGCTTATATATTCATATTTACGATTTTACCCTTAAATTATCCTAAATTACTCAATTATGATTCTTTTTACACCAAATAAATTTCATTGTGATCTCATATTGTTATTATTCACTAGAGATCAGTATATATTCATTTCATTAATTAATTTCATAATTTCCTATTTAATTCATAATTTCAGCCTATTTTCGAGTTATTTTTAGGTTTAAAAATATAATAAATATTAAAAATATTCAAATCAAAATTCGGGCTACATAACAATTATCTATATTAAAAATATTCAATTGTCCCATATATAGCCGGGTGGGGAGGGGTGGGGGTGGTGGGGAAATGAAAGAGAGAGAGAGAGAGAAGCGAGAAGAAAAAAAAAAAAACTGAAGGGAGACAGAAACAATTAGCAAAACCAGGCTGCAATCTTTTCATCCATGGTTCACAATATTACTTATTATTGCAAACTGAAGGAGGGACATGTTACTGTTTTTGTTTGTTATTCGTTAACAATCGGACCAGCATGAACAGATCCTTTGGTTTGTCCCATAAGGTTTGCATTGGCAACCCCAAACAGGTTTATTAGGCATAGCCTTTTCAACCTCGTGCTGGCAATCCACGAATCCATTAGGTCCACACGGTCCGGCTTCAATAGGTAGATAGGTTGGGCAAGCGTTTTTTGCTGAAAAACAGTCGCTCAAAATATATTAGGGAACTTGGCTTGCTGTTGTGAAAAAGTATGATAAAACATGTTATTTTCTGTAACCATCGAAACCCAAGGATAATAAATATTACATGGTTGCTAATGGAGTAAACATGATTAATCGTGCAATGCTATATGGGCAAGAGAAGCATACCATGAACAGACAAGCTGAAGAGTAAAATGAGGCCAAAAACTGAAAGAATGTAGCACTTCTTTATCATGTTCGGGATATGTTTGCGTAAAATAGTTGGGGCACGAGTATGACTTTAAGGTTTTGTTTACTGTTTAGGAGTAACAGTTTTCCAAAGAATTTATTGACACTGAAGGAACGCAAATATGGAAGGTATTATTAAATTCTGAAACGGCCAAATATTTCTTTTGACCAATTTCTTTTTTTTTTTTTAATGTGGATATATTCTTTTTATGAAACTTTGTTTTCATTCTATAGGATTTTGTCAATGATTTCTTTCTAAAGCCAACAAAATATATGTAGTATGTGATCATAATTATGGATACAATCAGGTGCTTCAGGATAGGTTTTATAAAAGATAAATCCACCCCGATTCTTTCTAAAGTTTTTCAAAACCCATTAAAAATCTTGTAGGGCAATTGACCCTATGTCCCAATGTCCCAACACTTTGCCTCCCGTTTATTTGACTATTTTTTCTTAAATTATTTTATCAATTGATTTTGTTGCATATATATGTGTTCACGCAATCAAACTGGCCGTCTACAATACTTACCAGATTTCGTTCAAGCACTAAATAAAAATGGTAACAGCAAAGTATTTGCAAAGTGAATGCATAAAAACTACAACCAACGATATTTTATGTGTGTCTTTAAAGAACTCCAGAATAACTTTGCATCCAAAATATGTATTTGTAAGAAAAAAAGTTGGACACTAGAACATTGCTTATTCGGCAGGCTTAACCATTGGGGCACCTCCAACTAAAGATTTCAGGAGAATGATCAAGATTTGGAGGGAAAAAATATATCAACATAATCACATAATTCCCATTGCACAAAATATTTTAGGGAAAAGAACAAACCTAGTTATTAACCTTCACCTTTTCTTTTTAAGTGCTAAGCATTTATTTATTGTTTTTTTTTTTTAAGTCCTCCACATTTGAAAACCCTTTCAAATAAGTTTTCCATTAGTTTGCCATTAATTATTCCATTAGTTGTGACACATGGCACATTCCAATTGGTTCATACATTTTTGTTAAATGAATAATATAGAAAACATTTTTAAAAAAAGGTAATAAAGAAAGTCATGAAAATTTTGAAAAAAAAAAGAGAGAGAAAAATTATAAAAAATGCAAAATCAAATGATAAATATATATTTATTATAATTTCAATAAGTCAAAAATAAAAAAATAAAAAAGGAAATTTTTTTTTTTTTAAATAAAAAAGGAAATTTTTTTTTTTTAAAAAAAAAAAGATTCTAACCACCATAAGTTTAGGGATGGCTAGTTTCGGCCACTCGAAGAGAAGAGGGTTGCAAAGCATTTCAAAAAGTGGATTGTATAACTCACTGATGGCCGAGGTTTGTTGCCTACCATTAGTTGCAGGCTACATGAGCCCCTTACGGTGGCGACCACCTTAAGCCATAAGACTTTTAAAAAAAAATATGGAATAATGAGAAAGCCTAATTAGGTTGAAGTAAGATCGCTTAACTTCACTTCAACCTATTGAGTTCTTTTCATTTAATTTATTTTTTGTTTTTCGTAGCCACCCTAGATCAACCACTCCAAGCCCAATTGGGTTGAAGTCGGTTGCCTCTCACTTCTCTTGGAGTGGTTGATCTAATTTCTTTTTAATTTTCCTAGTTTTTCTTTTTTTTTGTATTTTTTTATTTCTCTTTTATTTTTTGATTCACTAAAATTACAATAAGTATATGTATATATGTATTTATTATACAAGGTCAATTATAAATATATAATATATAGTTTCCTACTTATATAAACAATTGGCCTATGTTATTTTTACTGACAAATAATTAAGCTAAGTTTTACTCTATCTTTTTGTTATTAAAATATGAGGACATTTGTTTCACAGTAATAATATTTGTTTGACATTAAACCAAGACTTGGAAAGGTATATAAGTGGATTAGAATATTTAAAACTTAAATGTAGTAGTAGGTTTGAGTGAATTCATGCAAATATTATGTGAATTTTTTAAAGCCTATTGATAACTCTCATTTTAAATATATTTTACATGGTGATTTTATAGTATTTTCGTTACATTTTTTGTTTTCTTTAAAGAAATTGATACTTAATTGAGTAAAATTTTGATTTCAAGGTTTGAACGCATTCTAGGATTGAAAACAAAGAAAAGGAATCAAGTTTCACTCAATTTGGAGTTCAAATGAAGGAGTTATGAAGTTTTGAAGTTATACAGTCTGGAACATAACCATTTCCCCAGGTTGTATCCATGCAGGAAAATTTGTCAGGGTCAGAAAGTTACACGGCTATGTCCCAGGCCATGTTTGGTGAAGAAAACGGAAACCTTACAATATAGTATAAAAGGACATATTAGGGTTTCACAAGACATATGAGACATTGGAGAAGAGAAGAGACTTGAAGAGAAGGAGAAGAGAAAGGCGAAAGCAACACTAACTTCAAGATTAGAGAGATTTTTCATCAATCAAAGGGGTTTTTCATGTTTTATTTTATGTTTTTTATGAAACTCATTTTTAGTTTCATTATGACAGCTTAGAATTCGTGTATTTAGGATTATGGAATCTAGGGTTTCATGTGACTCTTGGGTTGATTTATAATTCTCAATAAAGTTTCTATCTTTGCTTGATTCAATTATGTTGTTTAATTGTTAATTGATATTTCTAGAATATCAATTTACGATATTAGGCATGTTGATTGAGAAATTACATATGTAATTAGATCTTTACATAATTAGAGAGAATTACATGTATACTTAGAGATAAGATGCATGTTTCTTCCGGAAAGTTAATTATTTGTCTGGGAATTCATTATACATTAATGTAATTCTAAATTATATTACTAAGTGGAGAGATTCCGGTAAATAATTTAGGATTAGGGTTAATATGCTTAAGAAAAATATTAACTTTAATTGTGAATCCCTCTGGTCAAGAATAATAGAAATTGAATTGAATATATTTTAAGTGGTCACATGTTAAACACTATGAGAAATAATTCCTAAATACGTTATTGCATACTTGAAGTTGTTCTTAATTTTATTACTTTCTAAATTGCTTAGTCAAGTCTCATAATTAGGTTAGTTTGTTAATTTTAGTATTTTTAATTCATTCAACTCATCACAATTTTCCAGTTAGATAATAAAGCTAAGGTTAATATTAGTATTTGAAGTCTCTTAACTCGGACTCACATCCACTATATTAAAAGTAATAAGAACACTTGCCTGATATCACCTATTCTAAGGTCACATTTTTCTCGCATTTCATCCCCTTCCTTAGTCTAAACAGCTTCTAGTAGAGAGAGAATGAGTTCAACCAATTGTTTTCCATCAAATATGATCAAATTCTAATACATTTTTATCAAATTTTAATGTAAATTGGATTGGTATTCCATCTAAATTCAATTTATTATAGAGATTTATATTAAAATAACAGCAAAATTAGATAAAATCAAAAGAGGAAAATGTTAGGGTCTATCTTTTTTATCAGTTTTTATTAGATTTAATGCTATGTAGAGGGATAATTTTAATTTAATTGTGTTGATATATACAGTTAAGTGTAATAAACAAGAATACACAATCAATTTCAAGCAAAAACATCTAGAATCCAATCAATCACGCTCTCCTTCTAAATCTAACTAACAAACATTAGGAACTTCTCTTTAGTTCTTTTTCCCATGTATGCAAAATAAAAGCAAACCAATATCACCACTAAATTCCTAGGGATCTCCATTTCCAAAAAAAATCCTTTTTTTCAATATAGTTTTACCAAATTAATCAAATCAGAATTCTAAATTTGACCATCCATGGTTGTGAGACTCTAGTTTCTTATGTATCTTAAGTTGTTCAACGAACTAATATGAGTAGGAACATTCAAAACAATTAAGTACCTTTGAATAATTTTTGTCCGAATGAAGACAAATTCTAATGTGAGGTTATAAAGATTAGATGAAAAATCCTTGTAAGGTCAATTTCTCAAAATAAAATATATATAATATTTAATTTCAACAAAACGTACTTTTACTAGGTACATTTGGTAATTATCAGAAACTTGATGTTTGAGTTTTGAAACACAATGAAACTTTAGGGATAAATTATTTAACTTATAAAAATAATTGTATGAGTAAAATAATATTGTATTATGATTATATAATTATGTTATGCACATTGAATATACCTAAAATGTAGATATATTGTAAATATATCAAATAATTAGCTAGAAATTGCATAAAATTAATAAAAATTATAAAAAGAAAAAAGAAAAACACGCTAGGAAAAAAATTGGAAATAGACGTAGCATGTGTCCTTAACACTAAAAAACTCCATGGTGAGTTGTAAAGTAGGAATTAATTACAAGATAAAAGAAATACACATGGGAAAATTAAAAATCGACACTTATAATGTTCTTTTTTCCTTCACAACTTTGCAATAAAGTAAATAAAGCACCCTCCTACATCATTTTAGCAAATGAAAAACACAAGAATTCTCTCTAGAAAATCTAGAACATAAATCAAACAAAAATTATTAAAGTGGAATTATAAGTGAATTTAAGGTTCATATAGCAACTGGAGACCTAACAACTTACGCTTTAAGACTTAAGAATTGGGGAATTTGGAGTGGGGTTGACAAACTTGGGTGGTTGAACAGTTGTGCATCGGTAAGTGAGAATTTTTTTATCTAATTTTGTTTAATTTTCTAAAAATAGCAAATTAGCTTAGAAAATTATAAAATTTGGTTTCCCTTGTTATTTTACATGTACTTTTAGTTAGTAATTTTATTTTGTTGAAATAACACTGATTTAGGGTACTTGCTTAAGAAAATACCCTATTCCGATGAAATTTTATGTAATTTTTCAAATTATTAAATGATGTTGTTTCAGGATGAAAAATTTTGTGTAACACTCCTATAATATATACTAAATTGTGGTAATAAGAATTTTTTAAAAATATTATGTTTACTATTTATTGTCAATTATCTAGTATTTGTTGGCAATTTTATTGATTAAGTTAAATTAAAGAGTTTTGGAGTAATTTTTTGTACAAAATTAACTTTAACATAATTTCTAAAGTTTATTATTATTAGAAAATATTTCATACTTTAATCTTGGTAAAAAGTATAATTATTTACTTTTTTTAGCCATTTATTAATAAAATGAGCTAAAATGTGTATCATGGAGAATATTATATCATGTGCTATTTTAGTGTTTCACATGACTAAAATATAGTCCCTATTGTTTTTTAAGTATAATGTATTTTTCATGGTTTTAAAGTAGTATAAATATTAACTATTGCATATTAACTAACTAATTATACATATTTTATCAAATATAATAATAATAATAGGTGAATTTGTATAATTAGTGTTAAAGAGAGGGGGAACTTTAGTTATTGACACATTTGAAACGTAGTCTGCTAAGGTTAGTTTGGTTTAGTTAAATAGTGAACATATTATAAGTAAGTATCGTATTCTAGGCAAATTAGAACCAAATGTAGAGACAAAATCAAGACCTAAATCAAAAGTGAAATCAGAGAGTAAATCAGAAACAACTTAAGTGAACTAACAACTAATAAGTAATATTTAGTTAATACACACACACATACATACATGACTAATAATTGACCTTAGAAGTACTTACTCTTGCTAGGTAAAGTAGTAAAGGAGGAAACTTACGCGAACGAATAAGTTGGGAAAGCACTTCTAGCCAAGTAAGTAGATTTGTATATATAGGAAATAGATTCGCATCTATTTAGCAAACAGTGAGTGTTCTTACATGTGTTTGCAATGATTATTTGAATTTTGCTTAGATTTACTGAGTATGGTACTCGATAATGCAGTGCTTTGTGTGTATATTGCTAGAAAGGAGTTATGTGATGTACTCTAAATTTGATTGTGAGAAAAACTTATGGAGATTTATGCTTAAAATAATAAGTGTTCAAATTGGAGGCCAATTTAAAAGCTGAAATAGAGACACGATAAAATTTAATATTCTTTGTTATTATACTTAGCGTTATTGAGAATTGGTTGCATTCATGGCATAACACAAAAAGGACCAACAGGTTAGTCTTCTAAAACTTATGAATTTGCTAGGATAACCAAATTTGGGTTTTAGTACATATAGTTTTGCATTAACCAAAGCTACAATTACACTCTGTAGTTTTACTAGGTGAAAGTATTTGTTAGGTTCTTGGATATACTCTCTAAATGCTTGAATTTGAAGTCTACCAAACCAGATGAATTGTTAGGTTGGTTAAGATAACGGTACTGATGCATGTCATATACATTAGCATGGTATTTAAACTGCATTATTTTGTTTACTATTTAGGTATTGACTTATTATGATACTTGGATGCTTGTATTATGAGCTTTATTGTATTGTTGCTTGTTATCCACTTTCACTCAGCTAAATGGTAGTTAAGAGGATAAGTTTCTCTTATCCTTAGATTAAGAAGCAAAATTTTAGGGCATCACCAACATCAAGGTGGACTTTGAGAGCACTAAATAGAGTTGGTTGTTTTAGATAGAGAAAGTGTTGCTAATCAAGTACAAAGGAAATATAGAAGTTTAAATGAAGTTTAATCTTTGAGCTCCTGAAACTTGTAAATGTTATGACTATTTGTAACCAAAAGGCTATAACTAAACTTCTTTTAAGCATTGAATATGTATGTCAAAGAGTTGTTTTGGTATAATTAAGTTTATTATAGTAGGTTTATCTATGTGATGAAATATCCTGCTATGTTGGGATGTAATAACCTTTAGGTGATACCAAAGCATAAATTAGGGACCTTAAGTTTCTAAACACAGGTGAGACGTGTGGAGTAGCTAGGTGATAGAGCAGTATAACCTCATAACGTCATAAGTTGACAGGAATCAGTCTACAATGATCCTTAAGCTGAGGCCAACCTGTCCCAAGACAATGTCGACCTACTAGAAGCTGAAGTCAACTTGTCTTAACATAAGGCCAAATTGTTTAAAGATAAGGTTGAATAGCTTTTGCCGAGGCTGAGCTAATACTAGAAGGCTGAGGGGAAGAAAAGGAGCTACTTAACCTTAAGTCTATCATTCGCTGAGAAGCCAAGAAACTACAAGGCCGAGAACTCAAGGCCAAAGAATAGCTTGGCACAATACAGGAGAGATTGTGCTAAGCAATCCACGAGTACAACAACTATGGGCCGACCTTATTGGGAGCTCAGCCAAGCACAATAAGACTTTCAAACATCCCACCCCTGCTTGGACATCCGACTACCAACCAACCACTGCTTGAGTCCACATATAGCTCGAATGACTGCATGCTAACCATTTCGTTAACTGTACAATTTTTTATAATTTGCAAATATTTTCCTTATTTTGATTATGGGCCATTCTTTAGGGTTTAAGGCCTTATATATTATTTATAGTTTTGCTACTAAGGCTTTAGGACATGCTATAAATAGTAACATTTGTAATTATCAAGAGAATACAGACGGCGAAGAATATTCCTACAGTGAATTTACACTTAAATGTTCCTTCTTGAAGTAAGTACATTCTTGAGCCCTTTGAGCTAGCGTTTCGGATTATTGAGTGTGTCGTCCTTCTTAATCTCTCATGTTCTTATTAATCTCGCCTTTAAGATTGTAGTGAACCCTTCATTTGAGTGAGTTAATGAGTTGCCTCTAATCTCTTATTTGAAACTCGAGTGATATTTAGTATTCGTGAGTTATATCGAACTCCATTTCGAGCTCAACCCCTGATTATGTTTGTACCTTGGTGTGTGATATCCATACACATTAATAGTCAAAACCCCATTCTCACTTCCCATTCCTTGTTCACGTTCGAACCCCATTAGCATTAGAGACCCACTACATAGATTACACATCATAAGTGTACTTATTGTTTAAGTTTTCAAGTGGTGTCCAAAAAATGTTACGAAGGGAACGTAGAAGGCCTCCAATTAACATGGATCAACAAGGGCAAAGGGTAGAACCTTAACCATAGGCTAATCCAACTCCACCTTAGCTAGGTATGAAATTTATGTAGCAGTTTGCAGTTGTTTTGGCTAGAGTCAAAGGAGTGATAAGTTGGCTTAGGTTACAACGAATTGTGAAATCATATGATGGTTACAATACTGATCCTTTAATTGTTGATGAATGGATTGATTCTCCAGAGAAGGCTTTTAAGGTGCATAAAGTGTGGAAAATAGAAAGGTCAGTGATAAGATTCGGGGTGCTGACTTCACCAAATGTCGAAGCCCAGCTCGTCTACTTCTCTACTTACTCTTATCAATCCCTTTAGCAAGGATTATGGTGAGCAACCCTACCACTCGGACTGGTATATCACATCCAACGAGTCTTAGGCCGTATTGGATCTTGTTGGTGTGTCATATCCAGGTAGATAGCTCACAGATTTGCTAAAACCCTTATTTTATTTTATTTTATTTTCTTCGTTGTGGTGCCTCTCCGTGTGTCCAACCTCGGAGATACATTAGCTTCGTTGGTATCAAAGTGCAATTCCAACAAGAGAGTGTGTTGGGTCCTATGAAGTTTTTGTTTGTATACTGTTGACAGTTGTTGTGTTCCTCCCGTAGCTACCATAGTAAGTATATTGTGTTTACTATTGTCACATTGTTGCTTTATTGTCTCTAGTATTGCTACTGTCATAGTTTAGAGTGAGTTATGAAGTGGATAGTTGGCACTCAAGTTGTTGATCGAAGTTCGTACAAGAAATGGTCTTTTAGTGTTGAGCAAGTGGGTAGCAATAGCAGAGTTTGGCTTTGAAGGTTAGGGTTTCCTTTACGAAGGTTTTACTGTTGTGTGCTACTATCGTGTATGTAATGGGTCTTAGTTGTACGTATGGTCTGCTGTTGTTTGATAGGAGTGATTGATAGTGGTTTGGGTGTGTCTCCATTTCTCGCAAGTAGTGATTGATTGGATGAAGTGCCATGGTTGGATTGTAGTGTGTAATTAACATAGGTTCTGGGTTGAATACAAAGTTGCTGCAGTTGTGTTAGTATCAGAGCTGCGGTGGTGGTGTATGAGTCTTCAACAAATTGCGTGTGCCGTAACTTTGTGTCGAACAACAGTGAGTCTGCCCAAGCTGTTATTTCCATTGAATTGCCGAGCCATACTGACATATTCCTAAGGTCATTAAGCCATTTTGCCGGAGCTCCTTTGTCAAGTCTATCCGAACTCATTTGAATTGTGTGTCTGACCCGAAGTGTGTCTTGCCGAGCTCCCAATACTTGTAGACCGAGCCACTTGTGTAGGCTGAGTTGCCACTGAGCTGTGTTAGTGCTGAGATGAAGTGTTGACGTGCCGAACTGTGTGTAAAATAGCAGGTGCCACATTGTTTTAATTTTCACTGAGCTGAAATTCTAAAATGTCCGAGCCGATACATTATTCCGCCGAGCCAATTCTGATATTTGAGTAGATTGTAGTGTACTGAACTCTGCGTACAAGTGCAAGTGACCATAACAAGCCAGTGGTGTTGATTGAGTGCTGAACTGAAGCTGTCAAAAAGTGACGGTATGAACTTGCTTGGAGCGCTGGAGTGAATTGAGGTAATGATCGGATCGAGCTGTTTTGTGTCATCGCCAAACTGCTGTTGCCGACCTTGCACGTCCGAGCCGAGGTGAATTGTAACCGAGCTGAAATTCTAAAGTGTCTGAGCCGAGCTGATTTATTTGCGAGTTGTAGAGTACCACTTAAAGTTACCGAACTAGCTGTTGTGCTCGAGCTGAGGACTTGACAGTGAAGGATTTCCGAACTAAGAAGTGCGTGTACAGGACTGTACATATTGCGGAATTGCCGAGCTCCCAACAAGATCCGACCAGATTGGTTAGTAGTGCAATCCGAAAGCCAAGTTGAAGTGCTGCACGCCTAGCCGATTACCAAACTGTTGTCAAGTTTTGCACCGAACTGGATTGTCATCAAGCTGCTGTGACCAAAACCGAGCTGTTCTTTTCACTTGCTGAGCTGAACAAACAAGGAGTCCAAGTTGCTGATCTGTCGAGCTGCTGCAAGCTCCATCGTATGCCGAGCCGACCAAGTTTATGCTGTTGTGTATGGAAGCCGAACTGAGGTCGTGAACATTGTCCGAGCCGAAGTCAAGTTCTGAGCTGTCGCAGCAAGTCCCGAGCTAAACTATAAGTGAAGTGCTGAACCAAGCTGACGAAGTGTATCCGAGCTGTTTCATGAACTGCCGAAGTAAACTCTACATCCAAGCTTAGTATACCTAGCTGAACTGAACCGGGAGAGGCCGAACTTACACATCCGAGCCGAAGTGAGTCCAAGCTCTATTGAAGTCTAGAGGTGAAGAAGAGTGCCAAGCTAATTGAAAATTGTTTATCCGTGCCAAGCTATCAAGTGCGCGTCGTGTCTGAGTTGAAGAAGATCGAACAGGTGCAATTCAAAGGTTGAGCTAAAGTGCTGTGCATCTGGTCAATTATCGAATTGTTGTCGAGCTGCTAGACTGTGGCTGTGTCGAGCTATAACATTGCTCTGACTGAGCTATCGCAATTTGGCCAAGTTGAATTATCTTCAAGTTGCTGAGTTGATCCTAGCTTGTCCAAGCTCTTGGTTGAACTACAGAAGCGAAGTAAGAATCTATACTGTTAAAAAATTTGCTAAGCTGAATTAATTGTAGTTGTCCGAGACTGAGCTACTGCGATCCAACGTCCCAAGCTGCGTAAGAAGGAGCAGGATTGTGCTGTGTTGTTGTTTCTTACTCTACTATGAATATTCTGAGGCCAAGGTATTTGATTTGTTGCGAATGTACATTATATTGTTGAGACCAAGTTGCTGCAAAGAAAGGCCATACAGTGCTACTGTATTCCTTGTTTTGCTAAACTAAATTGCAACCGATGTCTAAGCTCTAAGCTACAATGATCCAAAGTGCCGAACTGAACTACTCAATAGAAGTAGTCATGAAGAGTATATGCTAAGGATCAAATTACAAAACGAGTTAGTATATAGGTGAAACTGAAGATAATATCTATTTAAAATATCTATTGACGCTCTTTTGTGAGATTCTCAAGTCAAGAATTGTAGCACGTGGTGTGGTATTCACCTTTGCCTGAGTGGTATCCAATTGCCGAGTTGTTGAGTTGCTCATCGCTGAGTGTGCCTGGTTGAACAAACGTATGCCAAGGAGCTATCATGTGCAACTTAAAGCGTGTAAGTGCTCAGTATGCTGTAAAGTTGGTCAGTGATTGGAGTACAGATCGAACGCATCAGTTCCAGGATTGAAATTCAAAGCATTGTGTGCTGCAAGGAAATCAATTACTGAGCTGTTACTCTATGTCAGATTAAGCTTTGTGCATTTGTTGCCCTTTTAGCCATTACTGAGCTGATTTCTATTGCAAAGTTGTGTACTGAATGCTTTCTAAAGAGAATTCACTGATCTACTAAATACTTCTAGACCAAGCTGCCTCGGCCCATTTCATGAATGTGTGCATAGACTGGCGTAGAGTGTTGTAGACTTGATTGGTGAGTGGAGTTTAGCCATAACATGTGTGCTAGTCTAAGGAGAACAATGAAGAACCATACATGATCCAAGTATCAAGCTATTTGATGAGCCTTATTATGCTACTGTGAACACGATAAAGACAATTCCAGTATTCACTAAAGGCTATGGACCGTAGTGCCATCAACTTAATTCAAGCTCAATTTTGTAGCATGGAAAAGTTTTACATTAAGGGAAAACTTGAACAAGGTATTCTATTGATTCGGATTAGTTACTATCCTGTGAATTTTATCTTTGAAATTGTTGTTAGAAGATTGGGTTATGAAATGACCAACTACTCAAATCCGTATGACTTTGTTTATAATGATGAAGTGGTTAGAGTGATGAAGTAAGCATGAATAGCCTTTTCTATTAGCAAGTTTCAAGATGAAGTTTTATTTGATGTTGTTGACATTGATGATTGTTATATGTGTTTAGGTTCTCCATGGAAGATGAGGCATAACTTGAGCTACACTCCCTTGAAGAATACTTATTCCTTCTATGACAAAAAACGAGTTGTGCTCCATCCTATCTTCCTAGCTAATCTTAAAGATGATTTAAGGATTGTTAAGACTTCAGTAGAGAGATAGAGAGCTAAAAAAAATTTCCTGAAGAGGCCATCAAGAAGGAAGAAGAATTCAATGAAGGGATTATTACATCATCCATGTTGATCGAAGAGGAAACTAGTTATGAGGAAGCGGATTAGGAAATGACTGTTGAAAATGAGGTTGAGGAGCAGTTTGAGCTTCTACATATTCAAACCCTTCGAGCTCATGCCATGTTTAAACTTAAAGTTGTGCTATTCCCTTTAAATGATAGCTACTAAAATTACTTAGGGATAATTGATAGGGTATATGATGAGTCGAAGGAAGGGTATCTAATGAAGAGCATAATTGATTACGTTCATGATGAGTAGAAAGAGCATCGAACTATGTTTGCTTCAATCAATGAGTTGAGCTATTGTAGTTTGCTTTTATTTCGCTCTTGCAAATTTGTTTTTGATCCAAGTGGAAGTTGGAGTAACCTCTTATCAAGTTTCAGGTTGAAACATTTTCAAGAGGGGGATAATGATAAGATTCAAGGTACCGACCTCACTAAATGCTGAAGCCTAGCTCGTCCATTCTTTTACCCACTCTTATCAATCCCTTTAGCAAGGGTGGTAGTGAGCAACCCTATCACTTGGATTAGTACATCACATTCGGTGAGTCTTAGGCTATGTTAGATTTTGTTGGTGGATTATATTTAGCTAGATAGCTCACAGATTTGCTAAAACCCTCATTTTATTTTCTTTTCTACTTTGTTGTGGTGCCTTTTCGTATTTTCGACCTCGGAGACGCATCAGTTAAGATTGTAGCTATTTTGATGGATGGTTGTGCAATTGATTGGTGGAAGCACAAAAAGCAGTTCTTAACTCAACCTATTGAGTGGAATGCTTTTAAGATTACATTCTTAGAGCAGTATTTCCTTAAATGCATAATAGAACAAATGTATGAAGAGTACTATAACTTAAAGCAGGATGGTAAGTTAGTGGAGGAGTATGAAAGGGAGTTTAATAGGCTATTGAAATTTGCCTCAAAGGCTGTATAAAATAACAAATTGGCTAAGTTTGGAAGGTTTAAAGTCGGACTTGATTTGTACCTCCAAGCGGAATTAAAAAGAGATAGGATAGTAAGGTAAAATGATTTGGTTAATGAGGATCGACTGATTGGGTAAGCTTGAACTTTATGGGAAAAAGTTAAAGGGATGGAAAATAAGAAAAGGAAGTTTATGGGAAGCACTAGTGGTAGTAATAAGATGGCGAAGGGAAAGTAGGGTAAGCAGTTTGAAAGTAAGAATCGAAGAGGAAGCAAAACTACAATACCATGTTGGAAATGTAATGCAAGGCACTAAGCTATAAATTATCCTCAGTTGTGTAGGAAATGTTCTAGGTGTAGAGAAGTTAGGCATATAGCAAAGAATTGTCAGAATCTAAACCCTAGGGGTACATTTTATACCAATTGTTGCAAGATAAGTTATAATGCGAAGCAATGTATTAAACCACAGGTAAGGCAAGACCAAGCTTAAGGTAGTAGATTGGAACCAACAAACAGGAAAAACAATCAGCTAAGTAGAGCAGTAGGAAGACCTAAGGTACAAGGAAGAGTTTATACACTCCAATAAGATGAAGCAGGGGATACTCATATAGTAGCAGGTGAATATTACCTAGATTTCCTCAACTTTAGTATTTTTAATAGTTAGTTAGCTTAGGTATGCTAGTGTTACTTGTGTATATAAATGATGTAATTATAAATAATTTTTCTATGGTTAATCCACATAAGAGATAATTATGCATATACTTTATTCGATACTGGAGAGACCCATTCATATGCCACGAAGGAATATGTTGATAAAAATAAATTACCAATAGAAACCTTAGTCTATGAGTTGGTAGTTACGACACCTTTTGGAGGAGAATGAGTTATGTATCATAAGTTGAGAGATGGAAATGTTCATATGGATACTTATAAGATGCTAATGGAATTAATAGTTTTATAAATGAATACTAGGGATGGATTGGATGACTAAATATAAAGTAAATGTTGATTGTGAAAATAAGATGGTGATGTTCCATTAGCCAAATGGAAAGGATCATTGTTTCAAGGGAATTTCAAGTGATGTAATTCCCTGGGTAATCTCTGTAAGTAAGGCAAGGAAGTTGATGTGTAAGGGTAATGTAGGTTACCTAGCCTCAATAGTAGACACCCAAGCTAAGGAAACAAAAATCAGAAGATATACCTATAGTATAGGAAATTCCTAAAGTTTTCCTTAAGGACTTACCTAGATTGCCACTCAATAGAGAAATAGAATTCATTATTGACCTTGTTCCAAGGATTGCACCTATTTCTAAAACCCCATATCATATGGCACCAATTGAGTTAGTAGAACTAAAGAACCAAATCTAAGAACTGTTGAATGAAAGATTTATTAGACCTAGTATGTTGCCATAGGGTGCACCAATACTCTTTGTTAAGAAGAAAGATTAAAGTTTGAGGTTATGTATTGATTATTGGGAGTTGAATAAAGTCACAATTAAAAATAAGTACCCATTTGCTAGGATTGATGATTAGTTTGACTAATTAAAGGGAGCTACTATATTTTCAAAGATAGACTTGCAATTGAGATATCATCAGCTAAATATTAAGGAGGAGGATATACTTGAGATAGCTTTTAGAACTAGAAATGGCCACTACGAGTTCTTAGTGATGCCGTTTAGTATAACGAATACTTCGGCTGTTTTCATATATATGATGAATTGTGTGTTTAGGAAGTATTTAGATGAGTTTGTGGTAGTGTTCATAGACAATATTTTCATATATTCAAAAGATAAGGAGGAACGTACAAAGCATCTAAGAGGTACCTTAGTCCTTGAAAGAATACCAATTATATGCTAAATTGAAGAAGTGTAAGTTTTGGTTAGAGCAAATTGGATTTCTTGGACATATTGTATCAAGTGTTGGAATAGCTATTGATCTTGCAATGATAAAGGCAATAATAGATTGGGCAAGTCGACAACAGTAATGGAGGTGAGAAGTTTCTTGGGGATGATAGGCTACTATCAGAGATTTGTATAGGATTTCTCAAAGATTACTATGGCATTAACATAATTAACATGTAAAGGAGTTTGATTTAAGTGGAATGATAAATGTAAGTGAAGTTTCTAGGAACTTAAGAAACAATTAGTTATTGCACATGTCTTAACATTACTTGATGGATCCAAGGAGTACTTAATCTATTATGATGCCTCAAAGAATAGGTTAGGATGTGTATTAATGTAAAACGATAAAGTGATCGCGTATGCATCGATACAACTTAGCCTAATGAGCGAAATTTCCCAATGCATGACTTAGAGTTGGCAACAATGATATTTACTTTAAAGATTCAAAGGCATTACTTATATGATGAGAGATGTAAACTATATGCAGATCATAAATAATAGGAATCAAGCTATTGGGCCTTTGACCCATGGTTGAACCCGAAGACTAGAAGGTTTGGCAAGGCAAATTCCTCTGCTCCAGCCGAATAGTTCCTTATCCAGTCACTCTGTAGGCTAAGTTGAATAATTGCCCATCTCTCTAAAGTGTATTGAGTTGTAGAATACCAAGAGAACAGCCAAACCTTTTACAATTACTCATTCACGCCCAAGCTAACCAATGACTCAGCATCTCCCTTACTGAGAAGTCGAGAGAGAGATCAAACTAATCCTTAGCCGCCCTTACTTGGACAAGCAACTTAATTGTATACTTTCATCTATATCCTCTAACGGCCTTGCCAATATATTGTTGCTACGTGTATAGGAGCATATGTAAAATTTACCACACTAATCATTACTTTTCTTGAATACTCAATTTTACCCTTTTGTATCATGTACATTACTTCTTTAGGGTAATACCCTTTTTGTCTTTTCCTTTTTAGGCATATTGCCCTAAATTCTCGAGCATAGATACCCCTTGTATTCGTAGCTATAATCATCAGATTGAACATTAATATACTTGACATTTTCTCTTTCATAAACACTACTTAATAACAATTAAAGTGTATTAAGCAACGATATTCTTTATTGTAAATGAGACAAACTTACTCACTATTTACTTGCATTCAACTCAATATCTATTTAAGTTCAACTCAATAATAGTTAAATTAAGCTTTAGTATAAGTTCCTTAAGTAGTTTATCTAGTTAAATTTACGTTTTGATGTTTGACTTAACTAACTTGCAACTCTAGTTGAACATAAGTCGAAATTAAATATTAGTTGAGTTTAAATTAGGTTTTTAAATTAGTATTATTTTAATTGAATTATTGACCTTTTTTTTTTCAAATAATGAAGTTGAAATGGGTTTTATTAAGTCGAGCTCAATCTTATAAAGAATTAATTTAAGTCAAACATAAGCTTAAATTTATAAGTTCAATAAAGTATAGTTGAACTCAAGTTTTAAAATTTTGAGTCTGACTTTGTGTCAATTCTACTCATTCATAGCCAACTTGATGTAACATATTTTCTATTTTTCAAATATAAGATGTTATTTTTTATACCATTTTCAAAAAAGTAATTTCATTTTTTAAATAAAAAAACATTTTTTTTTTATTCCCATGATAGTAGTACTTATGAAAACTTTTTATCAAATATTATATGATAGTCAAATGACAATAGGGTATACATATACATACATATTAGTAGAAACAAATGCATTACACATCATAATTTTTTAGGTCAATATCATAATTTACACATAAATTTTACCATTTTTTACAATTATATACTTAAAGTTTTGATTTGTAAAATTAAAGATTTAGTTGTTATCATCAACAAGTCAGTTAATTCCAATTTGCACCGTTAGTTTAGTCAACATAATCAACAAATGAAGTAGCCACTTAAGGCCCTAGAGGGTCACCTGACCTTAGATAGCCGCTTGCCAATTATTTCTGTAAGATAATGGGTTGTAGTTTACTTAAAAAATATGGATTGTATAATTGATTATTGATCGTGGGTGGTTATCCAGGATCTTTAAGGAAGTTACGTGACTCTCCTAAGATTGTGAATGGCCACTTCATTGGTTGACCATGTCGACTGCATTAATAATGTGAATTAGATTTAATTGAGATGTAGTTAGTGGTAAATAATGGCTTGTTTACTTTACTAAATGGAATGAAATTAGAATTTCTAAGGAACGTAAGAAGGGTGTAATACTGTTAGGACTTTATAGGGGGTCTAGTAGCATTGCCTATAATTTTCATATTATATGTACACCCATGATACAAAAACCGTCTTACAAGTTAGAAATTGCAAGACTCTAAATAATTTATCATTAAGGTTTCTAATTAGTTAATGTATTGTAACATATAAATAGCTATGGATATCCAATATTCCGCAATTCCTCAAAACTATAGAGAATCGATATCTCTTACCAAATAATAAAACCAAGTAGTAAAAACTTAAAATTTAAACTTATTGAAGTTACAAAAATCCAATTGTATAAGTAGCATTTACATTTAAAGTCTCAAATGATCTATACAATCTTTCTCTAGTTCTAACTTCTTAAACATCTCAATAGTTGCACTCAACGCTTAACTCTTAACCTATGCTTGATTATCTATTAATCTGCAAAAGAAAAACTATTGAGGAGTAAGCCATAAGAGCTTAGTGAGTTATTTGTTATACTATACTAGCAAACAAGTTATCAAACAAATTATTATAACCATATGAATGTATGTATATATAGTATGCCAATTAATATATGTAGTTGACTGATGCTACATATAATATCAAATTTATTGCCCTTTGAGGTAAGGGTTGGAGATACATTGGCACCAATTACAATTGAGCTCTAGTACCTAGGTTTTTAACCATAAATTTAAATTTCGTATTTCATGAAATATATTTTCATTTCAAAGAAATCTAGTGGTACACAATATCCTAAGTCTAACGATGAGATGGCTCGTGTAGTCTATGCTCACACCTTATAATGGACATCTCTAGACTTAACCTTCAATCATATGGTTGGCATCTCTAATGTCTAGTAAGCCCGTAAGTTAAGATAAGGTCATGTTGTACAAGTGTATAGTATTAAAACACTTTAATTCAATATGTAGAAACAACCCTCGTAAGCTTTCCCTTTACTTCTACGTGAAGTGACAATCATAATAAGTAATGCAATGCATGATTGATACATGATCATTTTAATTTAAGGTAAACCAAATATAATTAAGTCAAATTATTAAGTGATCAATCAGCATCAATAAACCATTCAAATCATGTAATAGTCAATCATATAACTAAATCTTCAATTTATCATATTTAACAGTATTTTGCATAGTAATAAATCAATATTAAGTACATGCATAGCCCGGACTCCTATGCACCATGTTATTAGTATTTAATTTAGGTGTATTATCTATAAGCACAAAACGAGTATAGAATAATTGGAAGTACTCACTCAACCATAATGCTTCTCAAGCATCATAATAATCCATAGTAAGATTCGAGCTCTCATCAAGATCACTTGGTTATTATAAAGTAAAAAAAGTAATAAGTAACTAGGTGAACTAGTTATTCTATATAATTGCTTACTTAAATCTACTTAGGTTTCTATTAGTTTTCCCTCGATTAAACTTTTTTATTATATAACTTTTTCGTTTTATTTTCGATATTTATGAGCTTGTAGTTAATTTTCATCATTTTCGAACGTATGTTTACATGTCGGGGTCCGTTTTGGACATTAAGATTCGCATTTTTTTTATATAGGTTTAAATTATTATAAATCTGGTTATTTTGACTTAAATATTCTTATTTACTACTTTTGTATCTCACTTTGTTAATTTATGATCTAATTAATTTCTAAATTGTTATATTTTTAAAATTTTGAACTTTTAGTATTATGTATTATCATTATTAGTATAATTTGTGGTTTATATAGATTAATTGAATAGGTTGCCATTGTGGCATAATTTTATTAGTCCACGTGGTAATTTATAAAATTTTCTTAATTTCTATATTCGCTAAATTTTATTTTATTATTACATGTATTTATATAATATTAGAATAAATTGATAAATGTATTATATGCTTAAATCTTTCCTTTATGGACTTCAACCCACACATATGTATATGTATATGTTATATATAATTATTTTATTACTTTATATTAAACACTTATATTATAATATGTATACACATATGTCTATGTATGTATATTTCTAACATACTACCATATGTATTTGGACATATACTTGTATGTATAGTATTATTATACATATACCCATAATATATACATATACATATATATGCATATTTATACTTATATTTATGTATTATTATATACGTATATTTATACATATTTTATATTTTATAGTATAATTTTAAGGAATTTTCATATAATCATATATATACATATTTATGGTTTCGATTGGCATAAGTATATGTAAATACCTTATATTCTTATTATAATTAGTTATGTACATAAGGAATATACATGTATGATGGCGTGTAGATATATGTATGTACATGTATTCCTAATTTTATTTATGTATGCATATACTTATATTATATATCTTACTAAAGTTTGTACGTACATACTCCATATATGTAAATATACCATATATATATGTACATATGAGTATTTATGTATTTACTAATATATATACATAATACATGAGTTTTGGAAGAAACAAGATTATACATGTAACTTCATTATATATAGATAAGGCTTTTGGGATTATATTCCAAAATATAAGCTAAATACTTACTAATACACTAAATATATTAGTTCACAAAATTAGATGAAAAGAAGACATAAACATACTTTACATAAAATACTAATATGAATATAATAGATGTACCTCTTTCTCCTTCTAAATATGGATGAGTACTTGTATTATTTAGGTAATGAGAATTTGGACATTAATTGTAAAGGAAATAGAAAGTAAAACTAAGAAACTAGAAGGGGAAGGAAAAAGAGGGGAAAGTGATGGTTTGGAATGGGGCTAGATGTAGGGACTTTATTCGTGTTTTAATTGTGTTAGTGAAGAAAAAAGTAAGCGAGTTCTAGAAAAGCCAAGTGGACGGTAAGGGAAGTAAGAATAAAAGGAAAGGAAAAAGTGGGGAAAATTCTAGTTGAAAGTGATGTTTTGATGTGGTTAACACTTTGACTTAGTACTTGGTCAATCCTTACAAAATTACATGTATTTATTATATATATATTTTAAAATAAAAGTAATTAGAAGAAAGGTTAAAGAAAAGGGAACATAAAGAATTAAATGAAATAATTAGTAAAACAATTATTAGAATTTTCCTTAAATATTTATAACCCTATAGATAATATTTGGCAACATAGTTAATAACTATCATGAAAATTATAAATTATAATATTAATAATTACTATATATTGTCTAAATAACAACTAAACACCTAAAACTACATAATACTAGTTTAATTGTATAATTAAAGTTTTGATTTTAAGGTTTTAATCATATTCGAATTCGATTTCTCATATATATAAGCGAATAAAATTTAGGATTTTTATACACGATTAAGGTTTTTATCAAGTTTGGGATTAATCTTCTACAGTTATATATATTTAAGGTTTAAGATTTTTGTATACAATTAGAGTTTCAATTAATAAGTTAAGATTTTTCATATTTGTTTTAAGTTTCACATTTCAAATTTTAATCCATTTTAAACTTAACGGTTTTGTTAATTTAGAAAAATTATCTACAGTACATGAGTTTAATTCTATACTTAAAAGGCTAGATTTATGGTATTTACAAATACTTATTATTTTATTTACTTGGATTTATATGTAACTTGAGAAGATATCGTAATATAACATTAATAATTAAATTACTTTTGGTCCATTGTGTTTTTTAACCAACCTTAAATAATAGGTAGTGGTGGTGGCAGCGGCAGTAGCGGTAGTGTTGGTGATAGTAAGCGACAATGACAACAATGGTGGTAGAAAGTGATAGAGGAGGTAGTGGTGGTGGTAGCGATGAAGGTGGTAGTGGCGGCAATGGCGAAGGTGATAGTGATAGCAACTGTGACAGTGGCAATAATAACAGCAACGGCAACGATAGTGGTGATGATTAGTAGAGGTAGTGGTAGTGGCAGTGGCAGTGGCAGCAATAATGATGGTATCAAAGATAGCGATCGTAATGGTGGTACTGATAGTGTCAGCAGCAATAGCGGTGATAGTTGTGGTCAGTAGTGACAAAGGCGATGGCGACAGCGGTAGTAATAATGGTGACGGTGGTAGCAGCAATAGTTAGTGATAAGTGGTAGCAATAGTGGTTGATGGTGGTCATTAAATTTAAATGAAGTCATTTTTGGAAAAAATATGAAATTTTGCAAGGAATGGCGATAATTTGATTGAAGTAAGGAATCTTTATTACTTGATTTTAAATAATAGGGATTTATATAGAATTATGATTCGATGATATAAAATAAATTAATATCGTAATAAGGAATAAAAGAATAATGAAATTTTAATTCTTTTTATGTCAACGAGACATAAATATTAATCTTATTTTAGTTAAGTAAGTTGAAATTTTAGGTATTATAAACCGTAACATAACCTATGTGATCGAATGATGAGCGTTAATCTCATTTCGTGATACCATAAGTTAATTTGCGCAATATGCTAAGCGAGTCTTTCGGAAAGAAAACTTATTTAAACATCATGAAGAACATAATTAATGAAAATTTGAGTTATTAGAAAAAATTATAACATAACCTACGTGATTGAATTCCCCCATAATTTAAATTTTCGGTGAACTGATATTTTAAGGCGCCATAATTAGATTTGGACGAATAATAGCAATTCATTTGTGAATTCTAGGTAGTTATAAAATTAATAAATTTGGAATCATCTCTTTTTTTTTTTCTTTCCCTTCTAATTAAAATCATATTATATTATAATTTTAAAAGGTAGTTCCATTTGGATATTTTAGATATTAGTATTTATTAACCAGATGGTTTAAGCAGTAGTGTTTAAACGAATGTCGAGAAATTTTGTGTATACATGTATTTTGGATGTTTTATATTTTTTTCCCCGAAAAAACTAGCGAAATGTATCCAAACAAGTGGAGTATATCCATGTGTTGCATTTTCGAATTTTGGTGCAATCCCTTCGGAAAGCGTAGATTTTTTCCTTTTTAATATATATTGATACTGTTTACCCAAAAAAAAAAAAAACAAAGAAAAATTAATTTAATATTCCGACCTGCGTACTGCGGGTCTCCGTTCGCAGCGATGAAGAAGCATACTAGTGGAGAGTGCTTCTTCTCATAAGTGGCTCTCTCACTGCCATCAACTTCTTCAAGAATATCATCAACGCTTCTGTTTGGTGAGTGCTACTTAACTATGTTGTAATCACGATCTCCATGTTTGAGTTTACACCATCTTCTGTAGATTAATTTTCTTTTAAGGAAAAACATCTTTTACATGTTTTGTTCCCCTTAAGTCAGCCATTGCTACTACCGAACTGCCAGAAAGTTTACTTCTTTTCAATACCCATTACTAGAAATTGGCTGCAATATATTCCACTTCACTTTCTAAACGCATATGTGAAATGGGTCATTCACTTTCATTCAAAGTTGTAGCCTTTTATTCTTGTTCTTCTTCTCTTGTGCTTCTATTTTTCTTTTCATTTCTGTTTTTTTCTTGGGACATGGAATTCGAAGATCCTGTCTTTCTGAGCTCAATGAATAGTAGATTGTGATTTTTATTTGATCAAGTTTACTCTTTAACTTTTCTTGTTGTATATATTGTAATCACTTCTTTTTGATGCATTTTTAACCTTTTTTCGTCCCTTTTCTTTTTGGCAGTGGAGATACGCCTCCAGATTTGCTAACCGGAAAGCTAGTGAGTTTTAGCATAGTCGGAACTAGAGGTTCTGCATCAGGACTTTCGATTGTCTTTTGTCTATAGACTTTTGCTATATAGGAAATATGAACAACGGAGAAACTAGAGTGGACATGAGATTCCGCTACTCTAATTCGACACAGTCCGACGAATCAGCTCTAGATTTGGAGAGAAACTTTTGTGGTCATCCATATTTTCCGTGTTCAAGCCCTTCTTCCCTATCACCATTCCCTTCAGGGGGTCAGCATTCCGAAAGCAATGCCCCATACTTCTCGTGGCCGACTTCAAGTAGGTTGATTGATGCAGCAGAAGATAGAGCCAACTATTTCGCAAACCTTCAGAAAGGGGTGCTGCCTGAGACTCTTGGGCAGTTGCCCTCGGGGCCACGAGCTTCAACCTTGCTTGAACTCATGACAATCAGGGCATTTCATAGTAAAATCCTGCGTAGATTTAGCCTTGGGACTGCTATCGGCTTTTGCATTAGACGGGGTTCCTTGACAAATACACCGGCTATTCTTGTATTTGTCGCTCGAAAAGTGCACAGGCAATGGCTCAGCCATATCCAATGCTTACCTGCCTACCTTGAGGTAATGCATATATTATCTCAAATGACAAAAAAGAACGATGCATATATTATCTTAAGCTAACTATATGTTTCGTGCATTCTTCAAACTGAAGCCTGGAATTTTGGTTTCTTTAGAAGCCTTAGTTTATATGTTTTTTCAATTACAGGATCTGTTGTTTTGTTTGCTTACATGCTTTTGTTGATGATGCCATTTGACACCTACTGGTTTCATAGACTTAATCTAGTTTATTTGCATCTGTGCAAAGGGCTCTTGTCTGGCCATTGGAGATTTTTGCTGCTGTTTATTGAGTTCCATTTGCATGAAAGGTTTTTCAATGATATGGAAGTTTAATGGCTTTGCAACACATGCACATATGGTACAGGGACCTGGCGGTGTTTGGTGTGATGTTGATGTTGTGGAGTTTGAATATTTTGGTGCACCTGCAGCAACTCCAAAGGAGCAATTATACAATGAGCTTGTAGATGGCTTGAGAGGAAGTGATCCATGCATCGGTTCTGGTTCTCAGGTTTTGCTTCTTTTCTCCATCTAATAGTTTGCAATTTCCCTGTTCTATATATATTTATTTGTAAAATTATATTATCCTACTGTAAGCTAGTTTATTCATGGATGTATTAGTTCTCTATTTTCTTGGTTATGTGATGACTACAGGGCAGAGACCTTTTTGACAGAGAATCCGAGGCATAACATCTATGTATCACTGCAGCATAACATCTTTGTATCAATGTGTTTTCACATGCCCCTTTTACAATTCCATTTACTCACCAGCAAAATAAGCTTCTGGATGAAATGCCTAACCTTGAGCTATTGTGCATGCAAATCCCAAATGCCATCATAATAGAGAAGTCCATGAGCAAGACATCAATAAATAGAATGGATGGAGCCCACTATTATCAATGACTAGTAGTTTATCATATTTACTCTGATGTTCTTGAAGTTTATGTTCCATCAGTTGTTTGTTTTCTGTAATTTCATTCTTTTGAACACCATCCCCTTCTATTTATGCTTGCATCCATTACATACAGTTGGGAATCTGGAATAATTGGGTGACCCAGTCTTGTTGGCTTCCTCCATCATGTTAAATTGCTTTCATGTGTTGCTCAGTAGGTTTATCTGTTGACCCCAAGTCTAAGTTGTATCATAAACTGAGTGTTCTCAAGTGCCTTTAGGTTATTTCCGACTTATGCATGTATTCTATGGCACTAAACATGGATTCATTGTGCTTAAATTCAATTCTATCTTGTTTTGTTCATTGAGTTATCTCCAATGACTTATATTGGCTTTGATTGTTAAGTCATCAGTTGTTTTTCAATTCCATAGGTTGCCAGTCAAGAGACATACGGGACCTTGGGTGCTATTGTAAAAAGTCGAACAGGGAGTCAACAAATTGGCTTCCTTACGAATCGACATGTGGCTGTTGATTTAGACTATCCAAGTCAGAAAATGTTTCACCCCTTACCACCAAGCCTTGGTCCTGGAGTCTATTTAGGGTCCGTGGAGAGGGCTACATCATTTATCACAGATGATCTTTGGTATGGCATCTTTGCAGGGATGAACCCAGGTATTGTCACAACCTTAAGTCATCATATATTGATCTCCAAAATTGATTAGCAGCGCTGCTGCATTTCTCATGAATCACTGCATAGTCACATGAACTTGTTTTATAATATTAAATGGCTTATAGTTTTTATAAACATACATATTTGTAGTCGCTAAATATGCATACCAATTTGACTGGAGACAAATCCAAGCTTATCTGTGTTATCCTCCTGAAGATGAGGGAGTTTGGACTAGTTTTGTACTTTTCAAATGGTTCATGATTTTTATGTTTCTTGAAAGTGAACACCATTGATGGGGAATGCAATTTGGTAAATCAAACAAGAAAAACATGCCTTAGTGGAGTTACCATGGAAGCACAGCTAAGATGTTCAAGAAATTGTACTGTTAGTGTACATTAATATATTTTAATGAACTTTCTCTCTGTACTTCATCTTGATTTTATACTTTAGGATATGGAAATATGATATCTTGTCAGATCATTAAGATTGACCCTTTTATGTCGTGTTTTGACCTTTGACGAAATAGTTCCCTCCATTCCTATTCTATTTCCTACTGCATGCTAACCTCCACTTCCAAATTGCAGAAACCTTTGTTCGAGCAGATGGGGCGTTTATTCCTTTTGCAGAAGATTTCAATATGAATAATGTGACTACATCAGTTAAGGGAGTTGGTGAGATTGGCGATATTAATAAGATAGATTTGCAGTCCCCGATTAATAGTGTAATTGGAAGGAAGGTGTTGAAAGTTGGGCGAAGCTCTGGTTTGACCACAGGGACCATAATGGCTTATGCCCTGGAATACAATGATGAAAAAGGAATTTGTTTTCTCACAGATTTTCTTGTAGTTGGTGAAAATCATCAAACTTTTGATCTTGAAGGTGATAGTGGAAGCCTCATTCTCTTAGCGGGTGAAAATGGCAAGAAGCCACGACCTATTGGCATCATCTGGGGTGGAACAGCTAATCGAGGACGCTTGAAACTAAAAGTTGGAGAACCTCCAGAAAATTGGACTAGTGGAGTTGACCTTGGGCGCCTTCTTGATCTTCTTGAGCTTGATCTTATCACAACCAGTGCAGGTCTTCTAGGTTTGTATTTTTTAGTTCTCCTGGTATCCTTATGCTCAACTGCTTATTTATACATGGTAACATCATACTTATTGTGGCATCTGTTACTGGATTAATTAGGGACATACAGGTACAAATATCTATTTTAGAGAAATGAATATATAAGCTAAGATAGTGCCATGTGTTTCTTTCGTTTCTGTCTAATTGAAAATTGCCATGCGTAAATTATCTTTCTTTCATGATCCACTAATATATCTTTTCTGTATCTGTACCTTGAAAAGGATAGATAAGTTTTAAGCAAGCATAAAGCAGCCTCTATTGTGTGCATGTATAAATATATAGAGGTAATAAATAAGTCATTGTGATTACCAGAGTTAGAAATTGAAACACCAAAGCACTAGAAACTAAAAATAGACCAAGTAGTTCTAAGTTGCCAGAGGATGTGTCTTTGTTGAATACTCTTCTCTGTCAATTGCATGGGAATAGCACTATTTATTTTACCTGTTGACCTGGTAGAATTGACATGAATACAGTTCTTTCAGAGGGATAGATAGAGCCAAATTAAAAAAGTGGATCAACTAGGTGCATACTGTGAATAAATTGACATCTTAATGTTGTTCATCTTCCTAGAATGTAAAAGTTGTGGGCAGAGTTGTGTGCACCATTGCTTTCAGCTAAGAGGAGTTTAATCCTAACTTTTAGGTATTGTATAAATTAGATATTGCTTGTGTGGTGAAATTGAATATAGGTATAGAAATTCTCAAGGTTGAAACTTAGGTCCTGAATTGTTCAAGTGCTGATATGGTAATGTTCAATCAAAGCTATGATACTAAGGAAATCATGTCGGAATAGAATATTCAGTGAAATAATCATTCATTTCTTATGTAAGATTATTGAAAGAATAACTTTCCAAATGTAGCATTTATCAAGGATGATTTCATATCTAGGCTAATTGTCTTACATGAATTCGCTTCTCTTTTGTTGGCAAATAGCTGCTTTTCAAGAGCAGAGAAATACATCGGTTCTAGGAATGGACTCAACGGTTGGAGAGTCATCACCACCTGATCCACTCATTAAAGATATGACTGAAGAGAATTTTGAGAGCCTTGGATTAAACAACCGACAAGTTCCTGCTGAGGATGAAACGTCAGATAGGGTGAAACCGTTCATCTACTCTGAAGTTCACCTAGAAGAAGGGATTGAAGTGGCATCTAGTGTGGAACATCAATTTCTATCTAGTTGTTCTGATAGGTCCCCTCTTCATCAAAGCCAACCTGAGGATAACCAAGAATCGAGAAACCTGTCAGCTTTGAGAAATAGCAAGGACGAGGATATGGCAGTTTCATTGCAACTGGGTGAGCCTGAATTCAAGAAGCGAAAACAATCTCTTGGAGTATGAAATTGCAAAAGTAGAATATATAGTCACGCTATCCCTTCTCCTTTTGACCCTTTCCGGGTGCCGGTTCCTCGAAGTGCAGATCGCAATCGCAATCGAAATCGAAATACAAGCATATGTATATCCATACGAGTGCAATTACATTTTCATAATTGCAATTTCTGGGACTTCTGCATTGCTCGTACAGCCTTTATGATATGCTGTGCGGCATTACTGCATTTTCTCCATTCAAAGGAAGCTCCAACCGCAGAAACAAATGCAAGTGCAGGTTGGAGAAAAAGGCTTAAGACTTATCCCTATCTTCCAGATGTGACTATTGTATGTATAATAGATGCCTCAATGTTTAACGTTCGTGAAACAAGTAATGCACCTTGGCTTCTTCATCATTTGTGATGTTGAACTCCGCATTCCATGAATATATTGTAGCTTCAGGATACATGATCTTTTAACCCCATTCCATCTTATAGTAGAATCACTTCAGCTTTTATTGCTACTCTACCAAAAGAATAGATAGGGAGTCTTGTTACATATAAGAAGGGTCTTTCTCTTGTAAGCTTTCAACTATTTGTTAGCTAGATTGCAACAAACTGGGGGCTTGTTTAAGAATGTTTTACAGTGTGGTGCTACGAAGCTTAAAGAGTCTATGGGAGTTATGTCAATCGGAGTCCACGATAGGTTGTTGAGAAAATAGTTAAGCGGTAGGATATGGCGTGCGGATTTTGCATTGAAATATGTATGCCCCTTCCCTTCTTCACTTGATATTTTCCCTGAAGGCTCGTGTTGGTTTGTGCGTTTTCATCAGTTAATTGTTTTTTTTTTTTTTTTTTTAACTGAAGGCATATATAATAAGTAAAAAGGCGCACAATTATTGTGTGGCTTTGGTTATAATTCTTAAGTCAAGAGGACACGTAATCGGTACGATCCTTCACTTTCTTAGTTCTCGCTCTCTCTTACAGTAAATAGTCTCTCCATTGCAGCCACGAAGAAACACACCACCGTCGTGGTGGATCACGTTTTAATGCTTGGTCTTCAAAAAATGTACGTGGGTTTTCCTCTGTGAGTTTTACTTTCCATTCACTAATACTTCGAAACACTAATTCATCATTATGATCGACTAACCTTTTTTTTTTCTTTTTTTTTTTTTTGCAATTTTTCTCTAAAAGATAGTGCTTTTTTTCTTGATGAATAATTGGAGATATAATTGAAGCAGGTCCAAGACAAGTTTTATGAAATCCATACCAGTCTCTATAGTGTTTAAGGTTTCTCAAAACCTTATAAAAACTTTAAAATTTTACTTTTTCTTCCTAAAACCTGTCTTTCACTTCATAAGAGTGGACTTTTATAAGATTTAAACAATCCTAATAGAATAGGTTTTCATAAGATTTAGATGACATAAAAAAGAAAGTAGAGTAGAAAACAATTAGGTAGAATTAAGATTACGATTATTGATTTATATTGTAATGAAAATTGAAAATAAAAAATGTATAATACAATGTAGAACTTGTGTAAGGTGGTGTATGATATATAGGTTAAGAGTAAATATTTCTATTAATATATTATTTTTATTGAGTCGGGGTTTTCTGTAAGGTATTTTTGTAATATCAAAACTCGATCTTAAACTTTATAGGGTTTTAAATCATATTAAAAAACTAAGTGGATTAAATATCTTATAACGATTTGCTCGGTTTCATCCTTAACTTATACTTTTCATAATATACATGATGTTCTCATACTTAAAAATTTTGTATCTTTCCCATACTTAGAAATTCTACAATAGACAACAAATTAGAGGTGCATTTTTTCATATATATATTTTTAAAAATTTAATATTGTATATATATATATATATATATATGTATGTATTATAATTGTTAAGCATGAGAGGTAAAGAGGTGAGTATAGAATGAATATTTGTTACATGTTGCACTTAATCGGTTGAAGATAGTGGCTTTTGTCAAATTTATTATCTATATATATGGGAATATTGAGCATGCCAATAAGGAGGCATCTTCTAATAAGGCTCTAATTAAGAAGGAAATTACAAAATAAGATGCCAACTTCAGTGGATTCTAAGATAGGATAAGAGGAAGCATCCAAATGGATCTTACTATAGTTTAGGTTAAGATATTACATAGACATCTTACTTTAAAAAGGGTGCAAAGTATGAGTTGATGACAATTAGAGATGATGTTGAAAATCTCATTGAAATAACAAACATTATATAATTGATGATGATGATGACGATGGTGTTTGCTATGGATTATGGTGTTGGAAATGAGTTGATGAAGTCATGTATTCGTATGTTATATTGACTACTTGGATATACTTTTCTTATTGGTTCCACTTAAGTGAATCCTATATTTGATTTTTATTTAGTATGTTGCAATTGCATGATGGATTGCTTGCTTGCTTGTTATGGTATTGTCTCTTAGTTGTTTTGGATATGAAGTCGGTAGGGTTTATACTTACACTTATAGCATGACATAGAAGGAACTCAAGATTCTATTTTTAGTAACTTGGTTTTTTGTTAAACATAATTGCTTGGTATGAAAACTTAGTTTCAACATATAGATTAGGCTTTCGAATTCTTACTTTAAGTACCCTAGTGTTGCTCTTTATTTCTCAATTGAGTTCCTAAGTGCCACTTATTTAAGATATGATACTAGTGCATGGTATCCATGTGTTTCACAAGTGCTTGTCTTCGTACTTGCTCCTATTATTTGTTGTAGTTTAGAATTCACTTAGCTAGAATATCAGTTGAGAGTTAGTCATCTAGTGTTAGGTACTAAAGACAAATTATGCTAGGTTCTTAAAGGTACTTTCCATTTTGTGAGAGTGTTACCAGTAGGTTTAATGAAGAAAATTGTAGTAGTAGTGGAGGGAATCTCTATGTTATATTATATAGATAGTAATGTAAAATGTAATGTTGTAAAGTTAAGTATTAAATTGTTTGTAAATACTAGATCTGCTCTTACTAAGAGTACGTAAATGTAGAGTGATTTATTAGGTAAATGTATAAAGTAGTTTATTAGGTCATATGTAATGTTGTAATGTTATGTATTAAGTTGTTTGTAAATACTAAGCATACTCTTGCTAAGAGTAGATAAATGTATAGAGTCATTTATTGGGTAATATGTAATGTTGTAAAGTCATGTATTAAGTTGGTTATATATAATAAGTCTACTCTTGCTAAGGGTAGGTAAATGTATATAGTGGTTTATTAAGTAATATGAAATATCTAGGGTTTGTAAGTATAAGTATGGTAACAAGTAGCTTTAAAGGCTAATGGAGGTAATGGTTTGTACGGTTTCTATTGCAGTGCTTGATATTGATGATAAGAAGTTTAAACTATATCGATAATTTGTAGACTCTAGTTAATGCTAATTTAAAAGACAAAGCCTTATTCTCAACTTAAGGATGGCTTCATCTTCCAACCACCAGGATTATGATATAAATGAAGTAAATACCTGGAGTGGTAAGGTGTTATAGTGTGGTACCAAAGTATGTTTTAGGAAATGATCACTAGAGAGACGAGTGAGTTTGAGTGGATAGTTAGGCTGAGATGAAAAGCAATATTGATGTGAGAATGAACTATGTTAAGCTTAAAGTGTTAAAGGGTATAGTTATTGTTATGTAATTAAATAGTAGAGTTTAAGGCTAATTGTGTGTATTTATTAACAAAGAAGATAATGACATGACGAAGCAAAATAATTGTGTATGTTGTGCTAGTAGAGCAAAGGAATGGAGTATAAGTTCCTCAAAATCCTTCATTGTAAATGGTAGCTATGATGTAACTTGCATTAATGCTTTGGCTATTGGGTTAAGTAGAGGAAAGTTGGTTCAAGTGTAATGGATGGTAAAGCCATTTAATAGATTATTTCTGAATCCTGCTGAGGCCAATGAATGGATTATGTCAATGGAGTGTGCTTTTGAAGTACACAACATATCTTATGATAAGAAGGTGCACAATGCTTTGGTGTTAGAAGTTTGGTAGATGACGGGTAGTTGCCGTAAAGGTAGCTAATTGAATAATAATTACATGGGAAGCTTTCAATGAAGTATTTTTAGGCTAATGCTTGCATACACATGTTAAGGATAAGATGAGAAAGGGGTTTTATATTTTGTTGTAGAAAGGTAAGACCATATAAGAATATGAGTAGAAGTTTAGTAAATTGCTTAAACCCTCCCAATCTGATTAAAATAGTGAAGAGCTTAAGGTGGAAAGATTTAAGATGGGATTAGATATTGTTGTATGAGTATGTAGGACAAACGCTACTGAAAGGATCTTCAATCCATTTATGCCCATATGACATGGCAAACAAAGCATGCCAGTGCAAGTGTTCTTAGCTTAACCATAACCTAAGCACCTTAAGGCCAGCTAATAGTTATAACCACTCAAGATTTTAGTTATTACTAAGGGAGGGATCATTGTATACGTGTCAGAATCTTGATGGTAGATTCCCCCTATAAGTACTTCCTTAAGCCTTCTTGGTAAGGGATATGGAATTTCAAACACTTTCCTTCATTTTTATCTATCAAAATGCATCTCCCTTGTTTCTTGATCCTTGTACTTCTTACTAACTTAAACATCAAAATCTATTCACCGAAGATAAGTTTGGCACTCCTTAGCTTATTTGATTTTTGGATGCTAATCCATCTTCAAGCTACAAATTCACTCAAAGACCATCTCCTACCTCATTATTGAGAATAGGCCAGGAAGCACCCTTAATAGATATCTATTTTTAAGTTGAGCATAAAAGAGGAAACTCAAATTAGCATGTTGATGTGTTTAATAAGATTAGAATATTGGAGTAAATAAGAGAGATAAACATAGTAATGAAGATTCTAGGAAAAGGGAGGAAGGTTTGATATAAAGTCATAGTGTTGAGAAGAATAAGAAACCTAATCAATGATTGGCAAGGAATGTAGTTAAGTGTTGGAAATGTAGTTAAAAATCACAAAACTAAAAAATGCCTTCAGTTGTAAGGTGGTTGTCGCCATAGGGAATAGGGACTTTAGCAAAGCAGTGGCTACAATATGAGGATGTTTAATGTTATTGTTGTGGTCAATTAGGTCATCACATATCCAATTGATAAGTTGGAGTGTTAGCTTTAGAGGCTAGATAATCTTGAGGTTACAACAATCTTAACCTTGGGGATGAAGGTTAAAGACCTCAAGGCCAAGCTAGGATACATATTATTCAATAAGATGAGATAGAAGATAGTGAGGATGCCATTGCAAGTAAGTAAAGCTAATACTAAGATACATATTTACTATTATGTTTATGCTGTTTTATTATATTGAAGAAAATGGTCTCTTGAAGCATGTATATATGTAAAGTAGGAAATGATGCAATAAGGTGATATAATTAGGCTTAACATTACAAATGATCTTGTTGACAAACATAATTACCAAAAATGGAACCTCGAGTAAAAGCTTATGGTTATAATCAATTGAATTACTTATGCTGGAAATATTAAGGAAAATTATGTTTATACTTGTGATAAACTATTGAAATTGTTAAGTCATGCCATGCCTTTATTAGACTTTGAGGGGGGCATGAGGCCTTAACTTGACTTGATACAATTGGACCCATTGGCTCTAAAGTCCTGAAAATCAAAACTTGATGATAGTCTACCTCATTGATAGGTAAGAGATCGATTTAGAACATGTTGGGTCAAATTACATTAGTTTATTTTGAAGATTTTCTTTGGACCAATCAGTAGTTTGGACTAGTCCTAGCACTTTGTATCCTTTTCAGTATGTCAGATTTATCATGGGTTATATTACAGGTTAAATCCATCCCATGGGTCATGGCTATCTCTAATTAGACCTCTTTGATCTACTAATTTCATACGTATGCTAACAAGACTTCTTATTAGAACCTTTCACCAACATATTTTGACTTTGATACATCTCAATCATATTGCTATTGTAATTAAATACGTGCACAAGATATTGGACCTTACTAGCATTATGGGGTATGATGTTCGTCAAAAGTAAAAGAAATTTGAAGCTTGTAACTTGAAAAGGATATGGATGGTGTCAAATATGGATTGCAAACTCTAACACAACTTACTGATAGGATGTAAACCACATGATTTAGAAAGGGATTGGATTTAGAAGTCTTGACATTACCTATTTATTAGTGGATACTTACATAATAAGGGTGACTCATTATAATAAGGTTATATAAGAATCTTATACTTTATTAGATAGATAGATAGATAGATAAATACAATAAAAATTCATGAAAATTGAAGTTAGAACTTACTCTTTATTTTAGTGATCTAGCTAAGAACCTATAACTTATTAAACTTATAGGTTTTCTTATCTTACTAAACACATGAACTTTTATATTTGTTAAGACTGGAAATTAATTAACAAGAACAAACAAAAATATACAAATTTAGGAACAAACCTAAAAAAGTAGAAAAATTTAATCTTATGTGTTAATAGGTCATTCTAGATCTAGGCTCTTAAGGCCTAGGTCCAAGTGTATTTTGTCTACATGGGTACCCCCAAGCATTACTTTAGGTTGAAGAGCTTACCCTTCTTCAGTAGTCTGACTTACTCGATCCTCCTTGTGGGCTTACTCCAACCTAAGTCAAGTAGCCTACTCGGGTTCCCCTGAGCATGCATCCTTAGACCTTATCTGATGGATCATCTTGTTTGGTCAACCTATGAGTTAGCATAACTTGCTTGACCCTACTTTGAGCACCTTTCCACTTTGACATCCTTAAGTCCTTTGGAGACTCCATCCAATACCTTCTATGAGCTTGAATCCTTAGATCTTAAGGCTTGAGGACAATCGAACCACCTTAACCCAAGCTCACCATGTTGTACCAACCCTGACCTCCGAGCACATGCTAGGTGCTTAGAACACAATTTAAAGCCTTTGGTGCCTCTCTCTCTTTCTCTCTCTCCTTCGTTAAATACTCTCTTATTTCGTAGTATGACTTGTATACTTTGCTGCCTTAATGTGACAACCGTACTTACTTCAGACGTGATAGTTGCCCTTCCCATGGTTTATCAACCAACGAAGTGGCTCTATCTTCTCTCAGTTGTGTATGCATGTCCTACATCAACCATGTAAGACCTAATCTTGAATTGCTATATGTCCCTAACAAGTAAACTCCATGTCTTATAAATAAGTTATGGAGTTAAAGGTATAAAAGATTATAACCTTAGAACTTTTCTCTCTCCTTTTAGATGCATACTCTCCTTTCTTTCCTTCCTTTGCTAACTTAACTTTAAAAGGCCCTCACCAACTTAGCCACAAGGGTTTTTCTTATAGGTCCACCGCACCACATGGCTGTTGGACTACCATTTACCCCCCTCTCGTGATTAGACGATTACCATTTGGTGCCCAGCTCAGCATATTTGTCACATAACTAAGAGTAAACACATTAAACCATAAGTATCCCACCAAGATCATGGTAGTTAATCACCATCGCCACCTATTTCAACTTTTGAGTTTAAGCAACTTAGCAAGATCTTCTACTAAATGATGGATGAGAATTGCAAAATGCAGGAGGCAAACACTTTTATTCAAAGGGATGTTACCACCTTGAAAAAGGCTCAAGGCAAAGTCCCTCATAAAGAACCCTCCATTAGTTCATCAGTCAGGTTCAGTAAGTAGAGTAAATGCTCTATACCGCTTCCACTACTAAACCCAGTTCACTTACATGATTGTGTTTAGCCCGGTTACCATTGATAGAAGGGCTTTTGTGATTGGCTAAACATGAACAATGATAAGGCATTCACACTAGGTGAGCAATCGAGTATTAGTAGGGTACCTAAGGATCTTTCCTTAAGCTAATCTTACCATCCTTGAGGAAAGTCTCTCTTAAGGTGTTTAGCTCTTGCACCTCAATAGTTATGATGGCACAGGCGATCCTGACGACCATTTAGTCCACTTTCATACAATAATGAGCTTCCATAACTTCTCAAACACCATCATGTGCAAGGCCTTCCTAAGTACCTTGACGAAGGCAGTACTATTGTAGTTTCAACACTCTCTAGGATTGCTTGGTCCGGTCCTTTAATGAGCTTACTATTGAATTCCGGTAGTACTTCCTTAGCAACAAAGTGTTGTGAGGACACATTTACCTTGTACAATGTTAAGTAAAGGCCTAATGATATACTTTGGGCTTACCTAGAGCATTTCAAATGGGCCAAGCTCCAAATCCTAAAGCTTGACATGGAAGTTGTGTTCCAAGCCATAATCAACGGAGTCGACCCCTCCAGTAAACTCTTTAAGGCCATCACCCTCAATCATCCAAAAATTTTGGACGAGTTCATATGGATTGAATTGAAGAACACTAGGCTAAACTCAAGAGGGGGATGAATTGAGTTTAAGGATAAATTTCAATTCTTTTCTGATATAAATGACTAAATGCAATAATAAGAGTAATTAATGGAACAATGGAACAATAATAAATGTGGAAATTAAAGAGGTAAGGATAAAGAGAATCAAGCTCGGATTTAACGTGGAGTTCGAACTGCTCCCTTGTCTCCATGAACACACAATACCTCTAACTGAGGACTTTACTTTCTCTTTATTGATTTCACAACTCAATTGCTCCAAGAGCTATACAAGCTTACACAATAGCTTACACAATCTCTTTTACATACAACTAACCCAAATGTATCACTTTCTTCAATCAAGATTACAAATGCGAGGACTTTCAAACACCATAACTATGTCTCTTTTTGTTTGATAGCAAATAAGTGTACAAGAGACCAAAGAGAAGTAGAATAAGCTTAAGAATGTCTTTAAAATTGCAGTAGAATATCGGATCTTCTAAGCCTTTAGTCTAGTTATTGAGCTTTTATAACAACTCATTAAATTCTTCCTATTACTGCACATTAAATGCTCTAACGGCTACTTGAAACTAACTTATCGGCATGCTGGTACTTTAAACTACTGGCAAGCTGGTAAAAAATACTCTACCAGTAAGCCAACTTCTAAATCGATAAGCCAGCTTCTCTAGGCCAGTGGGCTTTTCTTTGTTTTTTTCAAGGTTTCATACCGTTAGCTTGGTTCTACTTTGAGCCGTTAACTCAATAAACTAAAGATCACTTGAAAATTCTTTTCATACACAATAAGCAAATACTCTTTGCATTCGAACTTCAAGATCATTTGATTACCATTCAAAAGATTAAATGTCTTGTAGATATAATTGATATAATTAATAATTAAGTAAGCTAATTGATCTTATTCAATTATCTCAATATAATCAAATAATACTTAGTTTAATCATCCACTTGTTTTGTTCTCTTCAAAAACAATATGTTTAGATATACTCTTTTTATTTTGTTTTCATCGAAATTAAATAATAAACCCTAAGTTCAACAATCTCCCCCCTTTTTTATGAGGACAAAACTCTTTTAAGAGCTCCACCTCAATTTAATGCTCCCCCCCCAATTCAACAATCCCTCCTCAATTTATCATGAGAATTCAAGATGATCAATGATTGAATAAGATTAAACAAAAAGGTAGGAATAGATCTTTTTCATGATAAGTCAATATAATAAATTTAATAAAGCTATAATGTATATGTGGAGGAGTTAAAAGGAAATGACCATTGCCCAATTTACTTATAATTAACTAATCAATAAAAATATCTAATTTAGGAAATTGTAATTTTTAGACTATCGGCTTGAATTAACCAACGAATAACTTGAATTATTCTCCCCTTTTGACCTTATAAAAAAGAGGATGATCCAGGCAGTAAAGAGAGAAGAAAATTTAAGCCAAAAATTCAGCAGAGTTCTAGCTTATATCGGAGAATATGCCCCTTGCAAGAAGAAAAGCAAAAACATACAAGGCTCAAAAAGAGCATGAAAACAGCTAGCAATGGACAATCACATATAGCAAAGCAAGTTCATTTAGAACAAGAGTTCACAAGAGGTTTAGCAAAGAGATTACAAAGGCCACAAATATTTAACAATAAAAGTAGGTCCAACAAGGACAGAAGTTCTTAATACATAAAAAGATAAAGCAGCCAAAAGCCGATTCCTTAAACAAAACAGCCAAAAAAGTAAACATAGATAGAAATCTGAAATAGATAACTAGGTGGCAGGAGGATTGTCATGCTGAGCGGCAATGGTAGTTCAGTTCAAAATGTTTATAGAGCCCTTGAAACTTGTTATGTAATGATCATAAATGTCCTCTTGGAGTTAATTATAGTGCATCTCTGAGTACTGATAAAAAGGATGTTTACAGGCTAAAGAAGCAGTCAGATCAAAAGAAGGGAACCCATAGTCAGGTGGAGGCCGGTGAGAAGAACCCACAGGTGGAGGAGTATCGGCATAGCTAAGAGCGGCATTAGACAGAGTGAGCACTGGGACTACCTGACTCATCAAAAGAAGTAATAGGCTCTTGTAGGCCATGTATAGAGGCAAGATCAAGAAGAGGAAGGTTTTGCTATCTAACCAAATTGTTTCCTAATTTCTTCCAAATCCCCCTATAAATATCAATTAATTCAAGTTGCTTAACTTGAGCTATTCGTAGGGGGGAAGGAAATTGAACACTCTTTCTTATAAGCAATTGTGTAACCAATAGCCCAAAGCGAAGAAAGGCTTGATATGTGTTGTTGGTTATATGTTTAAAGCATTGGACCACAATACTGAAAAAATTAATCTACTTATTCATTATCAAATAATATAAAATCCATAAGTCCTGAAGGGTAACTTTAGATTGCTGGCCTCGACGAAGACAGTAGCTATGAATGACAATATGGTGGAGGATTTTTGTCTTATGGTTGAGGCAGATGGCAACCAAATTTTTTGTTTTTCCCCACTCTGCTCCAATGCTTTTAAATCTAAAGACTCTCTCATAGAATTTAGCCCCATAGTAATTTACATTTACGTCTGTCCCACCACTAGTAGCACTAATAAGACCACAAATATCTTCAGGCATAATAGTAATTAAAGTACCATAAACATAAGTATAGAGAACACTATGATGCAACTCATCACTCTAATTCATTTTCATTTTTGGTCTACCTTGATCATCTAGAGAATCTAATATGTTACAATAAAAATACTTAATAGCATCATTGTATACCTCATTAGGAAGCCGAAGGATATTGAGGACATGATTGGTGATGACCTGGGAAAGGCTGCAATGCAAAACTCCTCAAGTACCTTGAGTAGTTAAGAGATGTTAGTATTGACTTCTAGATTGAAAAATTTCTCAAAGCGTTGAGAGTGTTGTTGAGAAGGAAAGAGGTAATTGTTATAAGCCGGGGGTTCTAAACCATGAGCAACACGCGATGCCATAGGTGTTATAGAGGTGAATAGAGATTGGTAATTATGGTGAAGAGGATGAAGAAGGGAGAAAGTGGATATGATAATAAAGTGAGTGTAAGGGAAGCCGACATAACGGTGGAAGTGTGTAAACGGTGTGTAGCGGTGTGACGGTTGGTGGGAATGGGTAAAGAGAGAAAGTGAAGAGAGGAAGAAGAAGAAGGAGAAGTTTGATGAAAGATGAAGAGAAAGAGAAAGAGGAGAGAGTGGAGAGTTGATTGATGGAAGAAATTTTGGATTTTGATGGAGGAAAAGAGATGGATTGAAGAGAGAAAGGGGTTAGGGTTTGAAGAAGGGAAAGGGGGTTTTTTGAGGAAGGAGAGAAAGGTAGAGAGAAGGTTCGACTCGACTTAAGTCATACCTAGAAACGGATGAACCAGTATGTTGGCGATGCAAACAGAAGGCAAATTAAGTGTTTAACTAGAGGAGTATACTGACATGCTGGTGTTCCTATGAACCAGCTTATCGGTCAATCAAACAGAAGCAAACATAATTGAAAAACTAGAGCAGTATGCCGACATGTTGGTGTTTATGTGAATCGGCTTGCCGGTTAAATGATCAAAACCGAATTTTCATTGTTATCCAGGGGGGTAAACTAGTAAGCTGGTGGATTGAGTAACCAGCATGCCAGTTGTCTGTAATTTTGCAAAAAAGACGATAGAGACCTCTTAATTGAGCAAAGTTACTAATTCAAATTAATTTGTAGAGATTTAATGAACATCTTAACACTTCAAACAAGTTTATTTGAGTCTGTTAAGGCTTTAAAAACTTAATTTTTAACTAGATAGCCAAGATTTAATTGAATCAAATCCATAGAGTTAAGTAATTCATGATAAATAAAAGTGTCAATGTATGAGCAAATTATAAACATTAAGTTTTTATATACCAATAATTCAAGCAAATTTCAAATACATGTTTAAGCATGGTAGAAATCAAATATGACTTTAAGACTCTACAAATTGTGAAATGACTACTTAAGTTCCTTAATCATTCAAGTAGTTAGAGAGCAAGTAGAGATCCTTTTTCAATGTTCAAGAGAAGTTCATGCTTTAAAAATGTTAAAAGACATTGAGAAATAAAAAAATACATGATCAAGCTAAGCAACCTCCATATGAGCAAGAAATGCTACATTTTGCATTTAGAACCTAAAAATGGCATAGAGAGGTCAAATATGCACGAAATTGAAATTTAGCTAGTTTGACTACTTAAACATGATTTAGGGATGAAAACAGACATGTAAGACTCGGTTTTGTGCATGGAAACCAATGCATGATAATCTTGTGCATATATAAACTTGGATAAGCATAAATGACTTCAAGTGTGCCCAAAACATGTTAAATGTGATATTTAGTGCATAAAAGCCATATGATCAAGTTTCTTATATCTTATAGTATGATATTTTCCAATTAACTTACTTAGCAAGTTAATTTTATTCAAAAAGGCCATGTTGGTTCTTATATATCTACCACTCATCTTGCAAGATCATTCATAATTCTCTTCTTAAAGTGCAAAATATTTCCTCACTTAAGGATTTTGTGAAGATATCAGTTATTTGATTGCTAGTGTCAACAAATTCTAAACAAATATCATTATTTTGCATATGATCACGAAAAAAGTGATGTCTAATTTCTATATGCTTAGTCATAGAATATTTAATTAGATTTTTGGTCAAGCTGATGGCACTTGTATTGTTACATCTTATTGGAACATTGGTAAATTTCAAACCACAGTCAAGCAAAGTTTGCTTCATCCATAAAACTTGAGTATAACAATATTGGTTGCTATGTATTCAGCTTCAGCGGTAGAAGTGCTACTAAGTTTTGTTTCTTTGAGTGCCATGATACTAATGAATTACTAAGGAAATGACATGTTCCACTTGTGCTTTTTTGATTGACTTTGCAATTGACAAAGTCAGTATTGGAATATCCAATAAGATTAAGTGAGGTCAACTTAGGATACCACAAGTCGATTTCAATAGTGTTGCAAGATACTTGAAAATGCATTTAACCGCATTCAAGAGTGATTCTTTAGGGCGAGATTGAAACCGTGCACATAGACACACAACAAACATGATATCCGGCCTGGATGTAGAAAAATATAGAAGACTTCCTATCATACCCATATATATCTTTTCACAAATGTTCTTTCCACTATCATCTTTATCAAGTTTTAGGGTGGTGCTCATTGGACTTGGCTTAGTCTCGCAATTTTCCATTTTGAACCTTTTTAAGAGTTCTTTAGTATATTTGCCTTGGTTAATGAAGATTCCATCTTTGATTTGCTTAACTTGAAGGCCTAAGAAATAGTTGAGTTCTCCCATCACACTCATTTCAAATTCATTTTTCATACATTAGACAAACTCATTAACTAAATCTATGTGAGTATCACTAAACACAATGTCATCAACGTATATTTAAACAATTAGTATATGATCATTGTGTTGTTTACAAAATAGAGTTGTGTCAAGTTTCTCTCTAATGAATTTTTTTTTTTATTAAGAAGTTACTCAATTTTTCATACCAAGCTCTAGGAGCTTGCTTTAGTCAATACAAGGCTTTATTGAGCTTATATATATGGTTTGGGAATTCATTATCCTCAAAACCCGGTGGTTGCTCTACATATACTTCTTCTTTGATGAAGCCATTTAGAAAGACACTTTTAACATCCATTTGATATAGTTTGAAATCTTTGTGAGCTACAAATGTCAAAAGCATCCTAATGGCTTCTAGTCTTGCAACTAAGGTAAAGGTCTCATCAAAATTTATCCCTTTTTCTTGATTATAGCCTTTAGCAACTAACCTAGCCTTGTTTCCAGTTACTATACCTGTTTCATCAAGTTTGTTTTTATAAACCCATTTTTTTCAATAACTGGTATATCTTTTAGTTAAGCGACTAAGTTCCATACCTCATTTCTAGTAAATTGATTTAGCTCTTCTTGCTGAGCTTGAATCCAAAATTCGTCTTTTAGAGCTTCATCTATATTTTTTGGTTCAAGTTGAGATAGGAACACTACATTACTTAAATTTTTAAGTGAGGCTCTAGTTTGAACGCTATTGAATGTTTGATCCTTAGGATGATTTTTCACAAACTTCCATTTTCTAGGTAAATCTAGGTTAGAGTTGTTAACAATTTCATCTTGCCTAGAGAATTCCTTTTCAATTGAGTTGGATTGATTCTTGTTAATAACAAGATTGTCCAAATGAGCACCAATGTTTTCTATTTCATCATTAGACTCTTTATACATACAAGTATCATCAAATGCAACATGAATTGACTCCTCTACAACAAGTGTTCTCTCGTTATATATTCTATAAGCTTTACTAGTAAGAGAATAACCAAGAAAAACGCCTTCATCCGACTTTGAATAAATTTTTCTAATTGTTCCTTTCCATTATTGAGAATGTAACATTTTGTTCCAAAAGGATGAAAATATGATATTTTAGGCTTTTTGTCTTTCTAAAGCTTATAGAGGGTTTTCTTAAGAATTGGTCTAATGAAAACACGATTTGATATGTAACAAGTAGTATTGACAACTTCGGCTAAAAAATATTTAGGTAGGTTATTGTCACAAAGCATGGTCTTAGCCATTTCTATAAGGGTCATATTTTTTCTTTCGGCAACTCCATTTTGTTGTGGAGTTCTAGGTGCCGAACATGTATATTCTATTCCATTTTTATTATTAAATCTTCCATATCAAGATTTTCAAATTCTCTCCTATGGTCACTTCTTATAGAGATAATAAAAAGACCTTTTTCATTTTGAACCTTTTTCATTTTGAACCTTCTTACTATAATTCAAGAACACATGATAAGTTTTATCTTTGTCAGCAAGGAAGAAGGTCTAAGTGTATATAGTGAAATCATCAACTATGACCAAGGTGTATCTTTTCCCTCCTAAACTTAAAGTTTGGGTTAAACCAAATAAATCCATGTATAGTAGTTGAAGTGGCTTCTTTTGATTTGAAAAATGACTTGGTTTGTTTGTCATATTGACATGTTCAACATGTTCTATCTTTATCAAAACTAATCTTAGGTAATCCTTTAATAAGATTCCTTATGGCTAGTTTTGATAAGATATCCATACTAACATGTCCTAACTTTCTATGCTACAACTAATTATCATTATTTTGAATGAATAGATAAGTCTCAAGAGAGTATGAAAACATATCTAAGTCAATTTTGTAAATGTTTCCTCGTCTATACCCCTCAAAACAGATTTGGTCACTGTTAATGTTTTCAATAGAACACTTTGATACATGAAAGATTACTTTATATCCTATGTTACACAATTGACTAATATTAAGTCAGTTATGTTTTAAATTATCAATGAGTAACACATGCTTAATAGTAAGATCATTATTAATGCAAATGTTACCTTCACTAATGACATATTACGCTTTCTCCATCCTTTAAGTCTATAAATGTGAACTTGGATGCGTCTCTTGTCATATGTCTTCAACAACCACTATCTAAGATCCATTTGTTGTTGTGACTTGATGGATTCTACAAAACAAGTGGTTATCTCTTTGGTACCTACTTTAGTTTGGTTACTTTGGGGTTAGTTATTGTAATGTAAGTTTGTCCCCATTTTATTTTTGTTGCATAAGGAGAGATTATGACGTAATACAGATGTGTGAGCAATATGACCATATCTTCCACAATAGTTACAAGTTTTATTTGATGCCTTAACAAAATAGCTTTTGTATGTTTTATATACATTCTCCTTAATATAACCTATTCTGATTTTGTTTAACCTAGCCTTAGTGTTCCAAGGATTTTATCTAAATTATTTTCTCCATCTATGAATTTTGCCATTGTTTTTCATTACACAAGCCCTGGTTTGAATTCTATCCATGAGTGCATGGCATTAAACTCCTCAATTCGGATTAGAGTGAGCACAATTTCTCTAATTTTACGATAGACCAAATAATGTAGTGCAATGACATTTCCTTATGCATACATTATATCTAACCAATTTGATTGAAAACCCTATTTGTAACATGTTAAATGTTTATTTTTGTCGTCATCCCATTTATTGAGCAAGTTATCGCTTATTTTCATTATAATTTGCTTTGCAGGTTTAGAATGGAATTAAAAGTATCGTACTAAAAACTAAAACTTTAGCAAACAGGGTTAAGGAGTGAGAATTAAGAAGAATTCGACTAAATTTCATTCTTATTATTGACTTTTTCTAGCGACTAAGGAAACTACCTAAGTCTTCTTAAGGGGCTTGTTAGTTTCCATCTTTTGGTTTGTCTACTGAATGATGTATATCTATGGGTTTTACCATTACTCTTTAGAAGGTCAAACCTATAAGTTTGCTTTATCTATTATTTCAAAAGAACTCTTCTACAGGTTTATATCAGGTAGATGTCAAATGGGATGCTTCAAAGTGGTAGAATGAAGCATGCTTGGTGTGAACTAGATCTATTTTTGCAACTGTAAAATTAGTTTTTATCTTAGGATGGTTCACATGATGGAGTTATTATGACTTTACCTTTTCGGGGGATAATACCCAATGCTGCCAAATGGAAGAGCAGCAACAACAACAGCACGACAACCCTAACTACCAAAAGCGTCGAAGTTAGAGAGGATAGGTTCAAACCATATTGGAGGCATAGGGGTAGGGGGTGCTAGCTTTTCTTCCATAGTAGAGCATGAAGTCCTCTTTATCTAAGGCAAGAAATAAAAAATTAACACCACCATCCCATTCTTTACCATGGATGGAAAGGGCATCTAGCACCTACATAACAATCTACTAGTCATCAATGTAGCAATATGCTACTTTAATGTCCCTAAGAAATTTATTGATAATGCTAGCTCGACGAACATCCTCTTTTACAAAACCTACATACAGATGAAGAATCAGCTCGAGGAGTCCCTATAACCTTATAAGCATAGCCTAAACGGCTTTGGGATAGACTTGTATCAAACAAAGGCCTAATCATTCTGGTAATGATAGGTACGTTGCATCACAATTAATTGACTTCATAGTTGTCAACCATTGGTCTCCATACAACGCCATATTGGGAAGATTAAGTATCACCTAGTTTGATATGTACATTAGCCAACGATGCCTTAAGGAAAAGTTCCTTACGCCTAAGGTAATTGGCATAGCCTAAGACAACCAGAAGCTCTCACATTCACTTTACCTTATGGCCTTATCTTATGATGACATGATGCTCATTGAATCGATGTTAGAGGAAAGGCTAGGCTCACGGGTACAGCTTACCAAGAAGACTGAAGAACTTTACCTTGGGACCAACCCCAAATAGATAGCAAGGATAGGGACATCATTATTTGCCAAGCATAGAGACAAATTTGTTAGCTTCTTCCGAACTAACGTTGACATCTTTACCTCATCCCTCAAGGACATGCCAAGCATTACTAACATCTCCGAGGCGATGTACTACCTTCGAGTGGACACCATTGTATAGTTTTGTTAAGCAAAAGAGAAGGCACTTTACACCCAAGCAATAGGCCGCCATTAATCAATAGGTGTAGAAGCTATTCCGATATAGATTTATGAGAGATGAGTGTTACCTAACTTGGCTAGCCAATACAATGCTAGTCAAGAAACCTAAGGGTAAGTGGCATACGTATATTGACTACATAGATCTCAACAAGGCTTGAAGGACTACTTCTCTTTACTTAGGATCGACCAACTCATCGACATGACAGTGGACCATGTAATGCTTAGCTTTATGGATGCTTACTCGAGTTACAACCAAATACACATAGCTCCTAAAGACGAAATTCATACTTCCTTTGTCACTGACTTTAGCAAATACTGTTATAGAGTTATAACATTTGGCCTCAAGAACATAAAGGCAATGTATTAGCAGATGGTGACTACATTCTTCAAACCACAGCTCAAATGAAGTTAAAATCCCTAAAAATGCATCATTGAGGCAGTCTGGAGTAAGTTCCTTAGTTTCACAGTCATAGAGCATGACTTAAGGCCAACCTAGACAAGATCAAAGGCTTTCACAACATGAAAACCCCTAGAACTATTAAGGAAATACAACAACTTACTGGCGGGATCGCCATGCTCAATCGGTCTGTATCTTGAAGTATAGATAAGTGCTTCGATTTCTTCAAGTTACTGAAGTACCCATTAGAGTTTACTTGGACTAAAAAGTGTCAGACCGCCTTCCATGAGCTCAAGCAATCCCCAACCACCCTACCTATGCTCTCTGAACCAGTTTTAAGGGAAGAATTCTACTAATACTTAGTAATCAGTGATTGATCACTATCTTCCATCTTTGTTCAAGTAGATGGGAGAGAGCACAAGCTAGTTTACTATGTTAGGTACGTATCATAGGGCTTAGAGACTAAGTACCTACGAGTGGAAAAATTGGTCTTAGCCATAGTCATTTTCAAGGAAACTAAGGTTGTACTTCCAAGTTCATCCTATTGTCATCCTCGTTGACCAGCTACTACGGACCATCCTATAGAAGCTTTATGCTTCTAACCGCATTATGAAATTTTCACTAGAGCTCTACCCTTATAAAGTGCAATTTCGACTGAAGCATGCTACCAAGGCATAGGTCTTCGTAGACTTTATTGTTGAATATACTAGAGAGGAGGAAGCATTGAAAGAGATTGACATACTTATGTGGACTCTCCATATTAATGAATCCACCACTTGGTTAGTTTAGGGTTGGGGGGAAGTGGGGTAAGCATAGTTTTAGATGGGCTTTATGGTACCGATGTCCTATATGCACTCAAGTTTAGATTCTTAGCAAATATTAATGAGGCTAAGTATGAAGCACTCATCGCCGGCTTGAAGATTGCTAGAGACATTGGGGTTGAGAAGGTGGAGATCTACTTGGACTCTATTCTCGTGGTGCAATTGGTGAAAGGGGAATATAAGGTGAACAGAGAAACCATGACGAAGTATCTTTGAGCAGTGAAAGATCTCACCTTAAGGTTCATCTCATGGAGCATAAATAAGATTCCTCGAGTGGAAAACTTTAACGAACACAAACTGTTGAAGTTCACGTCTACAACTATCTCGATACCCTATAGAAGCAACGATCAAATCTTTCTACAATATCTCCTAAAGTGCATAGTAGAAGGATGACTGTAAGAAGTACTTGAGATTCAACCTTCTCCCATCAAGCTTTGTTAGATGGATCTGATCATTGATTATCTCAAGTCTAGTACATTACTGGAGAATAGAGGTAAGGCTAAGAGGTTGGCTTACAATACTAGAAACTATACTTTCATCAATGACATTCTCTACCGCCACAAGCATAGTATCTTGCTTCTTCAGTGCTTCAGACACAAAGAGGGCCCCTAACACACCGAGCTCTACAACAACCGCATCTAAGCCCAAACGCTATACATGCGAGCCTTCCGCCTTGGCTACTACTAGCCAATGTTAAAGGAAGATGTGAAGGCTATGTTGTAGAAGTGTTACAAATACTAAAAACATGCACCCATCAGCTATGCCCCGAGTTTCAACCTATACCCAATGACGAGTCCATGAATGTTTGCTTAGTGGGGACTTAATGTCCTCGAACCCTTCCCTAAAGCGTCTAAGGGCCATCATTTCATCTTGATAGCTGTTGATTACTTCACCAAATAGGTCTAAGCTCAATAGTCACTAGCATTACAACTAAGGTCGTTGAAGGCTTTGTCCCCAGCTACATCCTTATTAGGTTTAGGGCACTCTACACCTTGATCACGAACAATGGCAAGTAGTTTGATAGCTCTCAATTTAGGGAATTCTACGAGAAGAATCACATTAAGCTCCTCTTCACCTCATTAGGCTACCCTTAGCCTAAGGACCAAGTAGAAGCAATCAGTAAGATCGTTTTCTTTAGCTTAAGGAAGAGAGTAGAACCAACAATAGGAAAGTGGGCTAATGAGCTCCCCAACATTCTTTCGGGGTACCGAACCACTTACAAAACTTCCATTGGATAGACACCTTTTTGCTTTATTGTTAGCTTCGAGGTTGTCCTACCCATCGAGCTAGAGCTCCCTATGAGCAAGGTCCCAAATTTCAACTTTGATACTAATTATACTACCTTACAACCGAGCCTCAATAAAATCGATGAGATGTGTAACATCGCTAGAACTTAGGAGCTACCTATCAGCAATGGGTAGTACGGTATTACAATAAGAAGGTTAAGCACAAGGTCTTTCATCTTAAAAACTTAAGTGTCATAAGCTAGAGGTTATGAGCTCTCATGAAGGATAAGGAAAGCTTATGCCAAACTAGGAGGACCTCATGCATATAAGGGAAGATGTAGGTTGCAAAGCCTACAAATTAGAGACCTTAGACAACTCATCTCGAGGATGTAGAGCACAAACAACTTAAGGCCTTATTTTATTTAAAGTACTGTAATGAGCTCAATGTACACGCAACCATTTATGAATAAGTGAAAGACGAGTTGCTTTACAGTTATCTATTCTTTTTCTTGCTCCTCTACACTAAGCATTCTCATCTCTAAGTTGATCTTCATCCCCAAACTCAACTCCTTGCTAATACTAACACTTGAGGGAAAAAAGGCCCTAGGCACGATCGAATTGATATACATCTTGAATGCCCTAGTACCCTTATCCATCCATATACCCAAAAGCTTTAAGCCTTGAACATCGATTTACATCCTCGACCTTGAGCACTCTAGTGCTAATTACACTTGAAGAATTTTTGCTTTGAACTAGGTACATTGGCCTAATTAGTACACTAGTTTAGAGCTTCTTGGCAAACTACGAAGGGTTAGTGCTCCAAACAAGTACACAGGTCTAATTCGTACATTGGTCCACAACTCCTCAGTAGCCTATGAAGGTTAGTGCTCCAAACTAAGCATGAATTGGTCATGAAGTTCACGATCTTGTTTTACTCTTTGATGGAATGATTTTCCTGAGGACACCTAAACACTTTGCAAATAAAATGTCAATCAAAATGCATGAGGTCAAAACTCGAAGTATCCTATCTAAAATTGGATCAACATGAGGAAGCATGAAGAACCTAGTTGAGGTACTATTACATCGAACATTAGGCATGAATTAGTGTCCCAAACACTTAAGAGACCTACCCAAGCTTAGTTCCACACCTTACCCTATCCTTTATACCAATTGAACACTTGAGCCCACATTACTACTTATTAAAGTAAATAATAAGGGACATAAACTTAAAATAAGCTATGCACTGTAAAGAGACAACACAAGATGTTATGGAGGTCAAGAGAACCGACTTGTGCTTACAAGCTTCCATTGAAGCTGCAAGTTCCTCGTTCCTCTTCCTTATGACCTCTACTTTATCCTTCGCTTGAGCTACCTCATCAGTAAGCTTCTTATTCTACTCCTTAAGGTTGTCATAGGTCGAGACAATACCATTGTTCTTCTTCTTCTCTACCTTATCCAACTCTTGGAGCTTGGAGACTTGCTCCTCTAGATGAACAGTCCTCCTACGAACCACCAGTAGCATAATCATAGCTGCCTGTAAAGCCAATGGTTATGGGTGAAGGCATAATCATAGATTGTGATGGCCTACATATGAACATACAACCATTAGCTATACAAACCAATTTGTAAACATCAAACACTTACAACACATAAGCCTTACCTTGTGCATCTTGCCTATAGTCATTGTTATGAACTTAACATCTTTCTTGCCTTTGAAGAGCTCGAGGATGTCCAACTCAAACTTCGTAGGTATCATGAGTGGCTCTTTCCCACGATTGGGTGAGCAATACAGTCTTATGGAGTATCTTTTGAGGCTTGTTGTAGCTACTATTGCTGGTGTTACTACTACCTTACCCACCTTACATCCATGATCCATAACTTAAGTGTTGCTAGGCCTATAATAGAGAAATTCATAATAACTCTACTTGAGCTACCATCAAATGCTAGGGTAGACTTACCCAAGCCTTCTTCCAAAGTCTATGTTACAAGGGTAGCCAAGAGGACCCCTATTGGCATAACCTTGATGGCTTCAGGAACTAACCTTTCTTGCTCTTTTTCCCCTTAGAGGGGCCAACACCCATCTTGCTCATCTTCCTTGAAAGGGCCTCCTCAGCACCTTTGGTAGTAGCTGAGGTGCTTATCTTTAGTACTGGGGTCTTCTTCTTCTTCTTCCCAACTCACTTTTAGATCCTCTTCTCATGGACCCTCTCCATAGATCACTAGAAGTCCTTGGTGCAAATTTGTAAGGTTACCAACATAGAGACACAATTAGTCAAACACAATAGCTAAACAAAAAAATTAAAACCAACCTTATTGAGGACAAGTAGCCTAAAGCCCCCCCTCTTCAATGATGGCCTAAAGCACTGAACTCTCAACCATCCCCTCAACTAGGATACCAACCAATACTTGTCTCCTCATCAGACAACAACGTCCCTTGGATGTAGTTAGTGACTACAATGTAGATGTTGAATTGGCCCTTAAGTCAAAAAGCTTGATTGAGGATTTCTTCCTTCGCATCATCACCCTTCATGGCCATGTAGTTTATCGACGACAACCTTATAGGTAACGCCCATTTGGTGGGGAAAGGCAAGTCTTGATCTAATCTCATCTAAAAGAACTTGTCCATCTAACCCTCTACATTAGACTTTAGTCCTCGAAATATCCTTATGTGCTCATTTTAGACCAAGCAATAGACCTAACCATCGAGGCTCGGATTAAGAATGAAAAAATGCTTGAAGAGCTAAGTCATGGGTCTTCAAAAGAAGTATACGAAGACCTCCTTGAATGCAAACAACTACATCCATGCATTTAGATGTAAAGAACCTGGACATACCCAAAGTACCTGAAGACTTTAAGATGGAACTCGATCAATTGTATCCAAAGCCTAATCTTGAATAACTTTACATAGAGACAAAATGACTTTAAACCCTTAAGGTCACTCGCCTTGTGCTTTTTCTTGGGCCTCTATAGAACCTGATCGCTAACCCTATCCCTTGTAGATATATACACCACATCAAACACCTCAGTGTCATGTTTGTACTATACATAGTCAATGGCATTCACATTATCACCTTTCAACCGTAACAACTTCACTTGCTTATGATCTTACCCATTGTTAGCATACTTCTCTCAAAGCCTCTCTATTGTAACCTTCCTCCTCATTTCCTAAGGCCACATCTCACTACCGATACTTGCCATCGTTGCTACTATTTCTAAGGGGAGGGGGACATTACCTTTAGGGTCTCCTTGATCATCATGAAGGCTTAACCAGATTTTAAAGAACTACCTTAGAATCCTAAGCAACTTTGATCAAGTTAAGGAGACATTAGAGAAATTTGGGCAAAGTCTATATAAGGAAGAGAATGAAGGTCTACTTCCTTCCTTTCCTTATATAGGTGAAGAAGGGGAATATAAATCATCCTTTCCTAACTAAGCAGGAATTTCAATCTTAGCCATCTATGTATCCTCGCCTAGTACCTAACGGCCTAGATCCCACAATACATAGATGGTTAACGTAGCCCCTATAGGCATTCCCAATGCAGTGCACATCGTCCTGAGTGTTATCATTAAGGTTCGAGCAACTCAAAAGTCTTGTCTATCAAATCAACCACCACATTACACGTATAGGTGCTTGATAAGGTCATATCGATCAAATTTACCATCACATCATGTACACAAGTGCTTGATAGCCTCCAATTGTCAGCTTAAAGCTTAAATTCACAACCTACCTCATTAGAATTGCTCCATTGCAACTTAAGCTTGGGCTTTTAAAGCTTAAGATGGTCTACTCTCTTTATCATGCTAGCAACAATGAGGTTGGGGAGCAAATGTTGATAAGCCATTTTAGGTCTAGGCTCCTAAGACCTAAGTCTAAGTGTCTCATTTGCTCGGGTACCCCTAAGTGCTACTTCACGTCGAAGAGCTTAGTCCCCTTTAATAATCTGACTTGCTTAACCCCCCTTATGGGCTCACTCCAACTTAAGTTAAGTAACTTACATAGGTACCCTATAAGCATGCCTCCTTAGACCTTACTTGATGGATCATCTTGTCCCTTTTACCTATGACTCAACATAGCCTACTCGAGCCTAACTAAAGTACCTTTCCACCTCGACCTCCTTAGATCCCTTAAAGACTCCATCTAGTTTCCTCTATAAGCTCGACTTCTTGGGCTTCAAAGCTCATAGACCCTTTAGTCTCCCTTTAGTCTTTAAGTTACCTTGATCTAAGCTTGCTATGCTGCACTAACCTTGACCCCCAAGCACGTATTAGGTGCTTAAAGCACAATTTGAAGCCTTCAATGCATCTCTTTCTCTGTCTCTCTCATTAAATGCTCTTTGACTTTTGTAGTACAATTTGTGTACTTCGTCACCTTAGATGTGACATTCACCAACTTAGATGTAACAATTATGTTCACTTTCGACGTAACAATAGTCCTTCCTATAATTTATTGATATAAGCAAGTGCACTTATTAGTTTTAATAGTATAGCGGATATGAGTCCAATTATTGATCATTTGAGGACTAATGTGATTATTAGTACTTCACCTTTTTTTCTAATATCTAACCAAAAGATTCTAGTCAAGAAATAAAATGAAGAATATTAAATCAAAACTAAAACTAATTAAACTAATATGTAAAACAATTATGTGCAACATAAATAAGAGTTAAAAATATTGGCATTGCATGAATTCATTATTCAATTATCAATCACCCTATTATAATAAAGCACATATTAATCTCATCCTAATTTACTAGATTGTGAGAATTCCTAAGATATAATAATATCTCTCTCGAGACTATTAGTGCTTAATCTTAGAATAATTAATTGAAATATCTTTTTAATTAAAAATCCTAGAATTGTATTAGCGATCTATGAATTCTACTATTAAGTTACCTCAATACAAAAAGTCATGTTATCATATATCTAGGATTGCATATAACTTTTCTAATTACGCTATGATCTAATTATATAAAGGGATTTCTCAACTTTTATGTAATATCTAATATTGAATTAATACTCCAAATATATTGACTCAAAATAAAGTAAGAACATGTAATTAGATCACATAAATTAGAAATCAGAGATTGATAAAAGAGAAAGAAACAAATTACATAAAAAACTAGGTTTTATAATAATTAAATACTAAAAGTAACCAATCTAAAACATTGAGAAAATAAAAAGAAATAAAGAAAAAAAAAAAGATAAATTTCTAAAACTCTAAAATGTGAATGAACGAATGTTAATAGTTACAAGGTTTTTATGATCTATTTATATGTCATTAAACCTTGAAATATATCTCCCTTATATCTTTATAAAATAAATATTTTAATCGTTCCCACAAATAAAAGAGGTACGCTGACGACAAGGGATATTTACTTTTCAATTTCGATTCTCGTTCGTAGCTGCTCCTGAATGAATGTTTCATGTCTTTATTTTTTTCTTTTCTTTTTTTTTTATTTTTATTTTGGAAACAAAACGAAACCGTTAATTGCATGCAATTAGATGTGGGCTTCGATGTCGATGCCGAGGCATGAGCTCGTCAACTGAAGGTTTGGACGTTGGCATGGAATTTCCACATACATCTCCAATTTCTATGCATGCAGACTTTGACTTGCAATTACTTCCCAATTCCATTTCAAATTCATAAGTCTGACTTTAAATTGCATGAGTTTACTTCCCAATTCCATTTCACATTGATAGGCTGGTACGATGCTTTCGTGGATGTCTAGGCTTCATCTCATTGCCAGATATTGGCCATAACTAGACTTCAAATTAAATAACACAGTTCTCGTGACATGATCATGTTAATTAGTCATATAACTTTTTAACCTCTATTTTATATTGCAAAAGAGCCTTGACATAACTATATCAAATGATTGTGCAACTTTTTAGTAAATTTTTAAATAAATTGATACGACTTTAACATAATCTTATCAACTAATTGCATCGATCTTCAAAAGTTCATAACTCTTTTAATTCAACTTTAAATTAATTGAAACTTCATTCATTTCTTCCTTTTAGTCTTAAATATTACATAAATACCCAAAATCAAAATATTATTTAATTAAATACCAAATATACACAAAACATTCATAAAATCATCAAAAATACCAGTAAATATATGTAATAATATACTTATCATTTAACAACTAGCGAGGCAACCCTATCATCTCCCGTACCATGTACACATGATTTTTTACTAATCATGTATGAGCCAATTTTGAGCTACTATGTGTTCTTGGTAAATAAACTCTATGTTTTATAAATAAATCATAGAATCAAAAGTACCAAGGATCACAACCTCAAAACTCCTCTCTTATTCTTTTGCTAACTTTAACATCAAAGGACCCTCACAAGCTTGATCATAGAGAGTTTTTTTGCAAGTCTATTATCGCAGAGTTTTTTTGCAAGTCTATTATCGCACATGATTGCTGGATGAAAAAAGGCTCAGTGTTTCATTCGTCCCAAATTCAATCCATTCATTTTCATTCCCATGGCTTGGTTTCTTTCCTATATTTTTATCCAAACAAACGCTTTTAAGCACCAGATGGTAAAAGTTATTGAGTAATATATCTCGTGTAGCCATCCAACTTTGAATGACGAGAAACGAATCTGTCTCTCTTTGTCTAACTAATCATACCAGATTTGGAAAAATTCGGTATCGAATAGGATGAGCAATCACATCTCAAATTGTTTCAAAAGGACTGATGGATAATTAAGTATTCTTCCTAATGAGTGGTCAAGGTACGATTTGTTAAAAATAATAATAATAATAAATAGAGACACATTTTAGTGGGATATTAGCGACCAATAAAATGATGTCTCCTAAAAGGCCTACAACTAGCCATAGTCAAGGATACTCAAACGAATCTCTAGGATGTTGATTTTTTATTTATTTTTTTCCTTAATAAACTTATCCTAAAAATTTATTTATATAACATCCTTTCAGCATAATAAGAAACTAACAAACAAACCAAAAGATGGAGGTGTGCAAACCCAATAAAAAATGGATCCATCTTTTATGCAAAATAAGGATTATATCGTTCTTACAATAAAAATTCTTCAATAAAATTGAAAAAAATGATTATCTAACTGGAGATAAAATCTACATAAGGGAACACAAATCCAAATGAAAAAAAAAAAAAAAAAAAACGATCTCACATTAGACAAGACATCGAGATGGAGATGGTGGCAGCAAGGATGACGGTTGGGCCCCTTCTAAGCAAGACGATAAACAGGATGTGTGGAGACATAGAAAGTGGTGTAATAGATGGAGGTAGTGATGAGACAGATGAAAGGCCTTAATAGGTTTATCGGGAGTAAAATAGAGGGGGATAAAAGGGAGAAGTTGAAGAAGAGATGGGAAAATGTGACTCGGGTAGGACTCGAGCCAGCAGCCAACAAAGGCGGCCATGCCTTAGGTTTCTCAAGTTAGGGTTAGGGTTTGGGTTTGTTTCCAGGAGAGATATGACAGAGATAAGAGTAAAGACAAGAGAGAGCTTTTTTATTTTTCTTTTATATTAGCGGACTGTGTAACATGCAATAAAAAAAAATAAAAAAAAAATTAACATTTTTGTCATTTTTCTTGCCATTAAATTGTAAATTTTTCAATTTTAATAATCAATTTTAAGTTTTTGAAATTTCTCAATTAGACAAAAGTTTTTCATTTTAGTAATGAAATCTAAAAACTTTTCAAAACCATATATTCAAATGATAAAACTTTTTAATAGTTTAAGTAATAATGTGAATTTATTATAGTTTTAATCACTTTATTCACATAATATATCTATATTATTAAAGTGGATTAACTCTTAAGTAACAGCTGCACTTCAAGTTACTTATTTATCATCTATTTAATTCTATTTAATAAAAAACTAATATTAATATAGTTTATTAAAATTATAAATAATAAATAAATTTATCAACCCACTCTTTTTTATTAATCTCTCTTAACCTTAAAACCTACTTTCATCACTTTCTTCTTACAAAATTATGCTTATCCCCATGATCTCTCCAACTATGTCTCTATCTTTCCATTTTCTCTCTTACCTATTCTACCTGTGTATATTATATAACCAAAATTCAAATTATGATCAAATATAACTATAAAGATGATTAATGTTTACATGCATAGATAATTTTTGTCCATAATTTGGATTTGTTAATAAGTAAAAAAATTAAATGATTTAAAGAGAGTATGAATAGGGAAAAAAATAAATTTATATTTATATTATTTAAAAAAATTATATATTTTCTATTGAATAGATATTGATAAATTATAAATATATAAATTTAATACTATTTAATTTGTACATGCATTGCAGATACATTATATGCTAGTTACATCAATACCACATTGCAAGAAAAGAATTAGAATATGCCTTCTTCTTTTTTGCCACCTATATTTATATATTACAAAATATGCCATTTATTATCTTCTTCAATTTTAGCTAGCGATGTCCATACAAAAACGGCTATAAGAAATATTGAACTTATGAATCCATAGCTAAAGCAACGTCCAGATTTAAATGAAAAGAAAATAAAATTTTCAAATAGCTTATAAGAAATTTTAATACTCAAAATGCTAAAAACCATAGACTATACACTTTTCAAATATTTCAAGATTAACATGAAAAGCTTATGAGAAAAAAAATAAAAGAAAAAACTACAAAATGAATCAACTAGAGTTTTACTTTTAAAATATTTCAAGATCAAAATGAAAAACTTACAAAGGAAAAGTAAAACTCGAAATGAATTGATTGCAATTTGCTGGTTAATAAAGTAACTAATATGCGAAATCCATCTTTAGAATTCCAAATGCATCATTATTCAAAGTAGACAGACCATTGCAAAGCACCTTAATGTTTAACCTTGTAGTTAATGATCTGCAGAAGAAAAAAGAAATAAAAAAAAAATTAAAGAGACATTTTCATACTTCAACTCATTTATATTGTGGGCAAATCCATGAACTAATGTTGTAGCTGTTTCAATGCAAATTTTCTCGCAACAAACAGAGTAAGCAAAAGACGATGGAAGCTTCATGATATATTGCAAACTAAATGTTGGAAAAAAACCAAGAAAACCGCGGATAATAACTCAAACTTATATCACTTTATCCTTTGTGAAATCAAATTCATTGAATCTCCAAAAGTGAAAGGAAAAAAAATCTAGATATTTGTCCATAGATTACACCATCAAAAGTGAAACACTTGCTCAATCTTGAATGTATAGATGAAAATCGAATCTCCATCTCTCTCTCTCTCTCTCTCTCTCTATCTATCTTCCTTCCTCCCTCCCCATTTGTAGCATCAACGATTGATAGTTTCATGCATGCAATTAATTATTGACTTCTATTGACGCATGATGATGTTGGATACTGTAGATCGGTATTTCCCTGAATGATAAGTGAATAAAAAAAAAGAAAAAAAAAAGAAATTACGAATGTGAATGATATGGCAAATGAAGTAGAGATAGAGGAATATGATATGTGGTAGTACGTGGGAAACAGAAAGGTAGAAAGAAAGTGTATGGAAGACCACGAGGAAAACCCGTGCGAAGTCCTCATAATTATCATTAGTAAAATTACAACAATCAACATCGAAATTAGCTATAAATTTCATTCCTTAAGTCACGATTAATCAACCCAATCTAAGCACCATTTTAGGACTAAAAACGGCTAAACTGATTTGTCTAAATTGGTATTTGAATTATTAGCTAGACATAGTGTTTCATTTAAACCTGGCAATCACAATGAATGAATCCAAACTATTAGGATGCATAATGACACCATAGCATAAGCAGCAACAGCAATTCAATAAGAAACCCATGGAAAAAAAGGAAAAAAAAAAAAAGGTAAAAAGAAACTTACTTGACACTGTCAAAGTTTTGCCCCATTCGTTTGCCTCCATCTTTCCTAATAAACGTTGCAACGGAAGAAATCAATTAAAACAACTTATTAATACGAAATGGAAATGAAACCTGGCAAGGGATTGTAGTAGCCCGATACAACACGGTGCTTGACGTATCTAGGAGGTCTTCTACTATCATCCATTACTCAATAAAATTGTTAGTTCTTGCATCCTAACCTCACTAAACGGATCTGAACCACCACCTAAATTACACAGCTTTCCCAAAAAAAGACGGAAACTTCAATTCACTAATCCAAACACCCATTACCCGATAAAAAATGGTTTGTTTTTGCATCCTCACATCGCCAAACAGATTTGAACCATCAGCTGAATTGCGCAATTTGCCCAAAAAAGACAAAACTTGAATTCCAATATCCATTTCAGAATAAAAGAGCAAATCAAAGACCTAACAACGATTTGACCACAACAGCATTATGTTTCATAATAATTTTAAGCAGTGAATTCGAAAAAGTACAACGGATTCCCCAATTTGTTGAAGAAGAAAAATCTTACAATAATAACCTAATATAAATACAAACTATTTGGAAACACAATGCACATTTCCTATGTATAATAGCGAGAGTATGTGTGAAATTTACCTTGCAAATGGGTGATGTAAAAAATCAGGAAGGTTTTGAATGATCCGTGGTTTGGTTGGTTTGTAGAAGTCGAGTAAAGAGAAGAGAAAGGGAAACGTTAAAGAGAAAAAGAACGGCTAGAAAACGGGAGAGTGGAAGAGAAACATGGTAGTGAGTTAATAGGTATGAAAGTTAAAAAGTGAATCAAATTACTATTAGGCCCTTCAAAGTATTTGCGGCGTAGTTAATAGATGCCTTGATTAGTGAACAATCAATGAAATATCTTAAATAAATTATTGTAAAATCCTCACACACCAAAAAGCATATGTCCTATCTTGCGCAAACTTAAATAATATAGATATAGTTATCTTGGATGGTTAAGAGAGATCTAAAGTAAATTTTAAACATTATAATGTAAAATATGAATTTAAATTTTTGCAAATTGTTGATATATATTAAGATATACTAATGGAAAATGCATTTATGACATGCATATTTTTTTAAAACATATAAAAAATGCAAATAACTATTATAATGCTTAGCTTTCCATTGTGATGCAATTCACTAAAATTAGCTCCTAAAAGAATACGCTCTTATTAAATAAGGGTAGTCATAATTTTACAATCACTTTACAAAATATATATATATATATATTGCATGTATTGCGTTAATTAAAATAAAACTAAAAGCACTAAGGATACCAAAAATTGTAGATGATATGAGCTCTTACCTATCTAAGATGATTTGAAAACGTATGTCTTAGAAACCACTAATTCTAGAATTTATCATATCTTATATTTCATTATTGGAAAACATTTGTTACTTCATGGTAAATTGTAAATTCTTATATATATATATACCTATCTTTTTGTTACACATCGGTGAATATATGTATAATAAAAAATTTTGCAAGTTCATAAAATATACATAAAAATTATTTTGGTGGAAGAATCAATTTATAAAGAAAAAAAATGAGCAATTAGAAAATAGGGTTGATAATTGTGTTACCATGTTGTGTCTCGTATTGCGTTTGAATGGATTCGTATGTAGAAGATCCTCAACGGGTAACACATGCTATTTATTAATTGTATACGAAAACTTAAACTTATAGTCCAACAAATTTAATAATTGTGTTTAGTATCTAGGTTAGACTTATTTATCGATTAAAAAATTATAAATAAATTTATAATTACTAATACAAACAAAAAAATGAGATAGTAAAATTAACTTCTTCAAATAAAATAAAATATATCTTGGCTCTTAACATCAAATTACCATGCAAACAAATGCTTTATCAAAGTAAATCTAATTAATCTTCTAAAGGTGAATCCGTCTGCATATCAAACAAAAGTCCTAAGTGAATACATTTAATAAGAATCAATTTTAAAGGAATTATAACTTGAAAAATTGGATAATTAATTAATAAGTTAAGGTAACTTAAATGACCAAGTTTTCTTCTAATTCTAATAACAACAAAAAAATTTTACTATAAAGTAAAAGACATTAAATTGAATAATTATGAGACTCTAAAGTCATCTAAAGATAACAACTTATAACCAATAAAAGATTAAAAAAAAAAACCATATCTAGATTTACTTGTGGAACATAATCATACCCAAATTTACAAAACTATATCCAAATTTAGACGAAAGAAATAAAAGAAAAAAAGATTATTTAAATTAGTGAAAATGAGAGAAATTTTATGTATGATACTTTTCACTTGTTGAATAAAAATATACTCAAATTTATACTTACGAAAGAGATAAGCACAAGTGAAAAAAATGTATTTGTTGGATTAAATAATTGTGATATTTACATTTTTTTTATGAAATAAAGTTAAATCAATTAAGGTTGCAAGAGAACAGAGAAGAAAGGCATAAGAGGAAAGTCGAACTCAAGTCTCTCAAACATGTTAGAACTAAAGCTAAAGTATCATCTGTTGTATGACATTCTAACCCATTGATTAATGAGACTACAGACCTAAGCTTTGTGTTGGGCTTTGTTGATAAGTAAAGGAATAATAGGCCCTAGTATTACAACTTGAATAAGTTGTAACCTATTACATATATGCTATAAAAATTATAAAACTCATTAAAAAGATATTTTATATTATCATTGCTAGATTTTGACAACTGTATGGTGATTTGTCATCATCGCATTTATGTCACATGAAAATTAGAAATTAGTTGGGAAGATTCTATTCTATAGATTACATTATATAATGTTGTACACAACATTATGAAAAAATTAATGAAAAATCTAAAAACATTATTTTTTTGAATTTCTTTGTGTCATGTAGAATGTTCTCCTGTGTATTGTATGCTTAAGTGTGATTTGTAACTATTAATTCTTCTCCTTATTACAACTAGTATCATAGCTGCTACAATATAACCCTAACATGAGGGTAAGAAAAAACGGAAGAAATTGTTAAAAACATCTTGAAATAGCAAAATTATGCAAATGAAGCATAGAAGAAATTTGTTGATAAAATCTTGAAAAGAAACCCACAATTTATGGAACAACAATCTTTTACCCTTACGGACTTGAATCCCAATTGTTAGAAAATTCTAATAGCTCTATGGTGAAGGATAAATGGAACCAGGAAGAAGATGGAACATCTGTAGATGATATTAATGTAGTTTACACTCCTTATACATTGCTAATAAGGGTAAACCATTTAGATTTCCTCATTTCTAGTGGAGATGAAGTCAGAATTTAGGTATATAAGGCAAAGCAGCTTTTTGAATCAGATGGTTTTCTTGAAGATTGAAAAATTAGGGTTGCTTCTATGTATTTAAAAGGGCATGTATTATAGTGGTACCACAATCAGCTCAAGTCGATGCTAAGGAACCAACACCTAACATGGGAAGAGTTGTTAATAAGGTTGAAGTCATGATTTGGTGCCGGAGCATAAGAAGACTTAATGTCTAAGTTGAAGGAACTAGTATAAACAAGTACTTTATAAGATTATATGGATGATTTTGACCATTTGGCTAACTTGGTAGATATAGGTGAACACAATTTGTTGAGTTATTTCTTGAGTCTTGGATTTTTCGGTTTTCATTCATTTCCCTTAATTTGATTTAAACTAAATATTATATTTATTTAGTTTAAACCATTGATTGAAGTTAAAGGAAACCTAGTTTCTTTGTTTTAAAAAATATTTTGGAGTGGTCAACCGATAGAATTGGGAAAGATTAAATTAGAACCGCTTAGGGGAATCAATTTTAATTTTACCATTACCCTGTGTTTTTGAAAACTTTTCAAAAACTTTCAAAGAAACTAGATTTCTTGATTCTAGGAGCCATCTTATCAAATCCTAACAGATGCCACTTTAACCTTTTAAACTTAAATTTATTTTTCAATATACCCATTTATTCAAATTTATAAATAAATAAAAAAATAAAAATATATCTACTTACGAAATTAAGGAAATTGAAAAGTTACTTACAAAAGGGGGAAAATAATTTTTTTAACATATTCTAAGTAGCCTATAAGTTTGTACGGGTGCCTACAGATCTATTATTCAAAATCAGATTTTCGTAGTTCATTTTGAGAAAATTTAAGTAGGTTGATTGATTTTAGTTTAGGAATGAGAGGTTTCAAATGAGAGGTTAGATGTAACTCACTAACTTACTCAAGTGAAGGGTTTACCATAATCTTAAGGGCAAGATTGATAAGAACATGAGAGATTAAGGAGTAAGCACACTCAATAATTCAAACAGCCAGCTTAAAGGGGCTCAAGAATGTCCTTGCTTCTAAAAGGAACATTTAAGTTTGAATTCTCTATCTAAATACTCTTTTTTGTCTTTGATAATTACAATACTTGCTATTTATAACAAGCCCTAGAACCCTAGTAGTAAAACTATAAATAATATGTAAGGCCTTAAACCTTAAAGAATGGTCTACAATTGAAAAAGAAAAACATTTACAAAGCACACCAAATTGTGCATTTAATGGAGTGGTCAGCATGTAGTCATTCGAGCTGTCTGTAGGCCCAAGTAGGGGCTAGTTGGCAATTGGGTATCTAAGTAAGAGTGGGATGTTTAGAAGTCTTATTATGCTTGCTCAAGCTCCTAGTGAGGTCGGCCTACAGTCGCTATACTAGTGGATTGCTTGGCACTAGCTTTACCGAGCTATGCCGAGTTGTTCTTAGCTTAGGGTCTTTGGTCGTTCGGTTTCTTATCGTCTCAGTAAACGACAAGCTTAATGCTGGATGGTTCCTTTCCCTCCCTTTGACCTTCGGTCATCAGTTTAGCCTTAGCAAGAGCAGGTCATCCTCAAGTTAGGTTAGGTCGGCTTCAGCTTCTGATTGGTTGATTTCGGTTTTTGACAGTTTAGCCTTGGCAAGAGGGTCATAGTAGGTTGATTCCTATGAAAGAGTGTTCTCTAAGATCGACCTTAAGGCTAAGTACCATCAAATTTGAATGCGTGAAGGTGATGAGTGGAAGACTGCATTCAACACATGATATAGTTTATATGAATGGCTTATAATGCCATTTGGATTGTCTAATGCACCGAGCACATTCATGCAACTTATGAATCATGTGCTTAGAGAATTACTGGGTAGGTTTATCGTAGTTTATTTTGATGACATTCTAGTGTACAATCCCAATCTGAAGACTTATTGAGAGCATCTTCGACAATTGTTTGCAATACTCCGAACTGAACAACTTTGCGTTAATATGAAGAAATGAGACTTTTTCTGTTCCGAGGTGATCTTCTTGGGTTTTGTTATGAGTGCAGGTGGCATCCGAGTTGATGAAGAGAAGATAAGAGCAATCATAAAATGGCTCGAGTTAACTTGTTCTACCGATGTGAGAAGTTTCCATGGCTTGGCATCATTCTATCACCGATTCATAAAGAATTTCAGTATGATTGTGGCCTTACTCACCGAACTCTCAAGGAAGAATGTTGAATTCCAATGGGGTGAGAAAGAGAGGAGGAGTTTTGAGGATGTGAAGGAGAAGCTAACTACAACCCTTGTCTTAGCTTTATTGAGCTTTGATAAGGTGTTTGAAGTAGAGTGTGATGTATTCGAACTAAGCATAGGTATTGTACTGATGTAAGAAGGCCAACCTATTGCTTACTTCAACGAGATACTTCAACGAGCCACACTCAATTATTTTACCTATGATAAGGAGTTTTACTCCTTAATTTGAGCCCTAACAGTATGACAATACTATCTACTACCCAAGGAATTTGTGATCTATACTAATCATGAATCCTTGAGATATCTAAAGAGCTATTTGAAATTGTTCCAAAGATAGGCCAAGTAGGTTTAGTTCATGGAAGGGTTTTCTTATGTCGTAGAATACAAGAATGGAAAGAACAATATAGTGGCCAATGCCCTATTGAGATAACATATACTCTTGATCAAGTTGCAGGTGAGGTTACTTAGTTTTTCTACCATCTAGAATTTGCATGTTAAGGACCCACACTTTAGTCCTATCTATGCCCATTATGAGGAACAATAGATGTTAGACGACTATCACAGGGAGGATGGATACTTATTCAGGAAGAGAAGGCTTTGTATTCCGATTTGTTCTATGCAAGAACTGCTAGTATGCAAGGCACATGAAGGAGGATTGATAGGATACTTTGGCCAGTGCTGAACTTGTGAGGTACTATCCTCCAAATTCTTTTGGCCAAGGATGAAGAGAGATGTCCAATCTATGTTAGAAAAGCATGCGACTTACCAAAAGCAAAGAGTCGAGCCTAGCAAGGACACTACCAACCCTTATTGATCCTGACCTTACCATGGTTCGAGCTGAGTATAGACTTCATCTTAGGATTACCGAAGATGTCTCGAAGGAAGGACTCTATCATGATAGTTGTGGATCGATTTAGCAAGATGGCATATTTTGTACCCTATTCCAAAACTAACAACACTTCAGCTATCTCTTTTCTCTTCTTATAGGAAGTAATTAAGCTGCATAGAATTCCCAAGACCATTGTTTCAAACCGAGACCCTAAGTTCATGTGCTACTTTTGGAGGATATTGTGGAGGTGAATGGGAACCAAGCTATTGTACAATACATCCTGCCACCTACAGATCGAAGTTATCAACAGAATAGTGGGAACTTTGTTATGAGTTACTGTCGGATGAAATATGGCCAATTGGGATTTGTACCTATTGATCATTAAGTTCACCTATAATAGGACCGCCCACAGTATAACAAGCATGTCTCCATTCGAGGCCGCCTATGGGTTCAACCTTGAATTGCCATTGGACTAAGCACCCCAGCCAATGCTTGATGATGATAGGCTAACCATCGAAAGAGTTGAGGCCATCAACGCCATGCACTAGGAGGTTGTAGAGTAACTAGGTTGAGCTAATAATAAGCTTGAGAAGTGAAGCCGAGGGCGGAGGAAGAGAGAATTTCAACCAGGCGATTTAGTTTGGATACACCTCAGCAAGGAATGATTCCTAAACTTGAAGAAGAGCAAGTTGTCTTTTAGAGTTGACAAACCATTCAAAGTGCTTGAAAAGATCAGTCCTAATGCCTATAGAATTAAATTACCTAAAAGACATAGAGTCTTAGAATTTTTCAACATTGCCGACCTCTAACCTTACACTCCTGAAGATGAGCAACCTAGACTTGAACTAGATTTGATCCCAAATCTTAAACAACCTGGAGGGGATGATAGGGATTAAGGATCAATCACATGCTCCTAAGTTTGAAGGCTTTCTCAAGTGGTCTACCGAGTTGTTCGAGGTAAGTTAAGTGCTGAGGAGCAATGCTTGCCTCAATTTGATCTGTCGAGCAACTTCGCTCTCCATGTTATCTAAGGCATTGTTGAGGTGACTAGCCGACATGCTGCCTCCACTGTACACTAGTCTAAGTGCCAAATCTGAATATATCAATCTCCATGGTACTAAGGCTAAGTTGATAACTGTCAAGAGCTGACCATTTGAAGCCAACTAAACTGTGAGCTATCCCTAAGCCAACCCCAATCCAACCCTAGTAGTTAGGGTGTTGAACTTCTAATGCCGAACAAACCTAAATAGAAGCCCACCCCTACTTGGATCATATTATTGTTAGAATTGTAGAGTAAAAATGCGAATGTATTGTCCTTTCTAACAAATGATGTTCCCTGCATATGATTTCATGTTTTCCTATAAATTATTTTCCTTTTATTTAGCAAATAAGGATTCATTTTTGTAATTATCTGTAACGTAGAACTTGCCCTAACATGGTACTATAAATAATCACATAATGTAACCGCCACTAGAAAATATAGAAGAATACACTAAACTTTTACCTTCTCTTGAGCTAAGTGTCATCTTGCTTATTCTTGAACTACGCTTATTCTTGAACTACTCTTATTTAGCTCATTTGAGCATGAACTAGTGGCTAGTGACCTCCAGTCATATTTGTGCATTATATTAAGTATAACCTGAGCTCGTGTAAGCCGTTGGTTTGTTGTATCCATTGTCGATACACGGGAACCCCCTATTCACCCTTGACTATCATTTACTTTTTTAAGCCATCTTATGGCTTGGACCCATCCCTTTAGCTATGCATGATATTAGGTTCGTGTGTTCATCCATGAGTTCGTATCATTATTGGTACCCACCCCCAATACACCTGCCTTATGTGACAAGGGACGCCAGAACTAAGACAGTAAACTTGTTGTTATAGGAAAGGGAGGAAGCTATGAAGATGCTTGAATTCTACTTACAACGAGCACAAAATAGGTTTAAATAGTATGCAAATCAGCATAGGAAGGAACATACCTTGAACATAAGGGACTACATTTTACTGAAAATCCAAACCTATCGACAATATAGCCTTAAGAAAAGTACATAACAAAAGTTATCACCTAAGTATTATGGACCCTACAAAATTATTGACAAGATTGGTTTAGTTGCCTACTATTTGAAGTTACCTAAGGGGTCTATTGTGCATGTAGCCTTCTACGTCTCATAGTTGAAGAAATACATTGGGCTATCTTCTCATTGTAGCTAAGATCTACCAAATTTGGGAACTAATGAGCCTTTAGAGCTTAAAGAGATCCTTGGAAGAAAGATGGTGAAGCGAGGTAGGGTGTTAAACATGATGGTGCCAATCAAATAGGTAGGATGTGATGTCAATGACTCCATATGGGAGTTTTACTCAGATATGGTGCTTTGATTTCCAAATAATCGCTTATGGATAAGGATTTTTAAGGAAGGGATGTTGTAATAAGGTTGGATCAGTTAAGGTTTTAAGAGAACAGAGAAGAGAGGAGTAAGGGGAAAGTTGAACTTAAGTCTCTAGGACATGTTGGAACTAAAGCAAAGTATCATATGTTATGTTACATTCTAACCTACCAATTAATGAGGACATGTGCTTGGGCCTTATGTTAGGCTCAACTAATAAGCCAAAGGAGTAATAGGCTCTATTGTTACAGCATGAATAAGCTGTAACCTACTATATTTATACCATAAAAATTATAAAACTCATAAAAAAGATATTTCTACATTATAATTTCTAGATTTTGACAACTGTATAGTGATATGTCATCATCACATTCACCTCACATGCAAAGTATTAGGGAAGATTTGATTATATAGATTACACCATATAATGTTGTACACAACATTATGAAAAAGTTAATCAAAATCCAAAACATTGTTCTTCCCAATTTCTCCATATTGTGTAGAATGTTTTTCCCATGACTTGTGTGCTTAAGTGTGATTGTTAATTCTTCTTCTTACTCCACTTTGTCACATCTCCCCTTTTTTTATGTTCATGCAAACATAGTATGATGAGTGATTGTAAATTATAATACTAATTATAACGAACAAAAATGAACAACCACTTATCAAAGTACTTAGACTAAAGAAGAATGATCTCCTAATACATTACTTACTCATTACCCTTAGAATGCTATGTCAAAGAAAAATAAATAAATAAATAAATAAATAAATAAGAGAAGATAGATAATCATTGTATCTTTAATGGAGAAGACAACTTGAGAGGAAGATGTTTTGAATTTGTATAAGATTTTGAATCAAAAAGCTCATTCTACACTCATATCAATTCCAATGTTCGAGATAAAGCGATATAAATGATAGAGTTTGAAGATCAAGGACATAGACAAAATAACAAAGAAGTGATAACAATGAAAAGAATGAAATGATTTTAAAAGTAGGAGAATTTTGCAACTAAAGTGTCTTATTCTATAGTAACAAAGATTTGAATGACTATATGGATGAAATCAATGTTAATCCTCAATTAAGAGTTTTATACTCGGTTGCTTTAAGGCTAAGCATGAGAAAGGGTGAAATAAGTAAAATCTATTAATTTTCACAATTCGAAAAAGAATTGTAAGGGAAAGCAAATTGATGTTTGTACTCTTATTAATTTCCTCAAATAGTGAAATACAACTCATGTAGATTGACTAGTTCTCTAACACGATGCTAGAGGAGAGAATTAACTCCTGAAGAGGGACCTCTATATATTGCTATTTAATTTTCCCAAATCCTTTTCTTTTATGTTCATATATATTTACTATTTGACAAATAGCACCTGTAAGCCCCATAAAGATGCAGTTAAGACATTAGCACCTAAATCTAAGACTTCCTATGACCACACCATAAAAATTAGCTGAAATGACCCTGTGAACTTAGGTTTCAAAGAAGGACTAAAAAATCAATTTACTATCCAATTAAATTTTTGAGATTGTTTATGTTATCAGTGTTTTATCTCTGTTAGCATATATGGATCTATTAACCAATTATGAAGAGATACATTTTTGTTATCAATGTTTTATCTCTATTAGCATATATGAATTTGTTAACCAATTATGAAGTTTGGCATTTTCTTATGTGCATATGGCATTATTTATTACTATTATTATATTATTACTAATACAATCATTATTATTTAATTGTAATTATAAATATACTATATTTGATTGCAAAATGTATTGGTCCATTAACAGCATAAAGCCTAGGCATACACATTATGCCTACTCATCCCATACTCCTTTTTACTTACCAATGACTTACTCAATCTTTCCTCATTCAATCTTGCATTAGATAATGGAAGAAAGTCCATGAAATAAGCAATGTAGGGGAACAATTGCAAATGTGCCCTTTCCTTTCCTTTTTTTTTCTTTTTTCATAAATGATCACTATAAAGTCAAATTTTAATCTATTTGTTTCTCTTTGCTTGCTTATGTGAATATAAAGATAAAATTACAAATAGAAAGTAGTCCATACCCTTTATCACCCCATAATCACCAAAAACCATTAAACACCATCATCTTAGGCCATTTTTAGTACTTAAAAAATATTCTAAGTATTAGAAATAGCTTGATCATGCCACTTTGAGCTATGACCAATTTGATATTCTAGCTACTTTAGCATTGACTACTACCATATCTTCACTTTAGATATGGGAATCTATTTAATAATGGTGATGGTAAAAGGAAAATTAGCTAGAGAATCAATTGGTGGTGGCTTAAATAGGTTATCCTTGATACTTTAAAAATATTGTAAGTAATAGAAACAACCAGACAACCATTTGATTCTCTAGTCACTTTAGCTTTAATTGCTACCATGGCTTCATTATAGTGAAGTGGTTGGAGGATCAAATGGTAAAGGCCCAACGTGGCTATGATTAGGACGTTTTGGATACTTACGATATTTTTCAAGTATTACAAATAGCCTAATCATGCCACTTTAAGCCTCTACCATTTCGTTCTCTAGTCACTTTAGCTTCGACCATCATAATAGCTTCACTATAGACATCGGACTTTATTGAATGGTGGTAATGGTTGAAGTTGAAGTGATTAGAGAATGAAATGGTAGCAACTTAAAGTGGTATGCTAAAGCTGTTACAGTTGTGAACATTACGATTCTATTGTTATGTTGAACGTGTAAAATCAGTAGAACATATAGAATCATACAAAACATGATAAAATTATAAACTCATAGAATCATACATTTATATTGTGAATTTAATAACTATGGTGTTTTTGATACTAAGATATTTCTTAAGTATAGAAAACAATCCATGGGGTCCATTATGCAAGTGTTTTCTTGCTAAATGGGGGTATTTGGTGGTTGTGGAGGTTATAGAAGGTGCAAAGTACTTTTTATTTGTAGTACTTGTTGTTATGAGAAATTCACCGGTAGAGTTCTTCGATTTAAGCCTTGGAATAGGCATGTGTCTGCAAAATAAAGCACCATGAGAAGGTGTTAGGAGTTGTTTGGTGTAGCCATCCGATGCTTAAGTCAACAAGTTATGGGGCTGATAGATGGAAAAAAAAAAGCAAGAAGGCTTAAGTGCACATGTGTAAAGTGTCTTACTTATCAGGTTGGATCCCTTATTTATAGAGTTTGGGATGAGATCTGGATATATTCGTATCTTATCCAAATAAGAGAGTATATCATCTTATTTAAATACAATTTGAAATCCTTGGTGATAGTGTGACACGATGGTAATTCCCGTAGGTCGGTATTTCCATAGTGTTCCCATAATGTCCAACCTGCTAGCTTCTAGGGCGAACCTCCAATATCCAATGTCTCCAAGGCATAGATGCAATGAGTCAAGACCAAAGGGAAAAGACTAACCTCCCGACCTATGATGACCCTCTTGATGGCAAAATCATATGACAATCTTAACCTAACCCAAAATGTTAAAAACAACATTGGTCCGTCTTAACCACCAATTTGAAAGATGACGATGTCAACACGAAGCAACAAGATATACCAATAATAACTGTTACGATAACAATGACATATTCGAAAATTTAAAAATAAAAGACCTCACTCAAACTCCTATAGTAGGTAATAAATGCAAAAATAGGAAATACTGGGACTAGGTATAAGCTATGATGAATAAAGAGTACGACGAGTAGGAAACGGATAATTATAATAGGGTATACAATTAAGAAACGATGAGAATGGTAATCTTCATATGCACAGTAATATATATGTCCAAATAAAAGTAGCAAATCTATGACCCTTTCATGTGGTATATGTCAACTTGTTGGGTTTCATTAGTGTTATTTCATGCTGAGTCATATTGAGTCAAAACTACTCAAGTCCAAGCAAGTGAAGTTGAGTCGAGTTATCGGTTATCTAGGTTAACTCCATGTCAGTGGAGAGTTAAGATTTGCCAAAAGTTATTTGTGTTAAGTTGTATAAAGTATCAAATCCATAGAACATAAAATTTTGTAAATGATAGAATAGTAACAAAATAAGTTATACGGTAAGATAAAGATGGACTAATCATTTGACTACAATAATGCTGAGATGAACTAATATAAAATCCCAGTATTCGCTTAGATAATAATGTTGTTAAGAGCCATCAATAACAATAATAGTTATATCTATAATCATATATATGTATAACCTAAAATCAATATGAGGGGATTAAGCTCCAAAATAAGACAATTATAGAATGATTAGAGCTCAAACCATAAAACTTGACATCTGAAATAGCAAAATCATATTTACACACCAACTAAATATTACCGTTAGGAAGCATATGCCTATCTTATATATAAATAAATAACACTAAAACCGTTGACCTTGAGCTTTCTTAAACATGCATAGGTTGTTATTCTCTTCTATAGAAATACTATTGTTACTTGGTAATAATAAATGTGCCTTTAGGTATCTATTTGTAAGTCATAGGAATCTTAGAAATTAAGAAAACCAAGTTATGAAGATATATTAGAATAAGCATAGAGATAGATTTCGAGATGAAAACTTTGTAGTTATAAGTGGAAAAAAAAATATTTAAAGAGAAAAATGACGCTTTTAGACCTCAAACTTTACCGCTTTTTTCAGTTAAGTCTTCAAATATTTATCTATTTTCTATTTCAGTCCTCAAACTTCTCAAAATTTTACAAAAGAGCTATCCTTTAGTGAATTGTTAATTTTTCTATTAACAAATGACACCTTTGCAAATTTTTGGAAAATTTGAGGATTGAAAAAAAGAAGAAGAAAATGTTGGAGGACTCAACTTGAAAAAATAACAAAGTTTGAGGACTAAAAGTATAAAGTGTAATTTCTCCCATTTTTTTTTCCTTTTAGATTCTATATAGGTGTTTGTTTTTAATTTATGACTTATGTGTGCACACACATACGGACATATATATATATATATATATATATATATATTTGTTCTTTCGGACATGGTTTCTTAATGACACTTGTAATGTAGGAAAATGAAAATGCTAATTTTGCTCATTTTTAAGAATTTAAGTCTTGAAATGGAGAAAAAAATGAAAACATAAAATCCTAGAACAAAATGGTAGAAATTTTTTTTTTATTAATTCGATGTAATTTTTCCATTTTCTGTTATCAGTTGATTATCTAATTTAGCATTCTTAATAGAATCAAATCACATTTAATTTTATAATTTTTTAGATTTACATATAATAATATTTTTTTCATCACTAGCTACATCGTGTACAACATAAAAATCCATGATCAACTTCATTGATCATAGGCCTTCTATACGATACATAAGACTCCTTTCACTCTATATTACCATCAAGCCCATAGAAAAGTAATATTAAGCAACATGATTAAAATTAACATTCAATTATAAAAGCATTAAAGTTGAGTGTGGAATCATCGAATTCTGCAACAAATATATATATATATATTATATTACAACATATTTCAAAGTCCTACAAAAGTTTGCATTAAGAAAATCTAACTACAAAATTAACTAAATAAGTAAATATATTTACAGATCACTGTTTACACAAAAATTCTCTCTTCTTTTCCTAGACACACACTCTGTCTCAATGTGAGACTCACCTCAGGCATTCCCAGCCTGGATGAACAAAAAGATGATTTTGTAGTAAAAAAATCTATTGGGGTGTAAGCTCACACTTACTGAGTTAATCTATTCACCATGCCATACAAACAATATCATTTAAATGCATAACATATAAATGATTAACAATAAAAATGCTAAACAATACATGCAGCGACATAGGAGCTGCATGCAACTCAGAATTACGTCCCTTATAATTGGGATTGAAGATAATTAACTGACACAAACCATCAACTAGATCTTATCACCTGTTTTTTTATATAACTTGCACCAATGTGCTCAAATCAACTCAAACGAATATATAATATACGCAACTTTACTTTTTATATGGAAAATATACTTTCTTTCCAACAATTCAAATTTTTAAGCCAAAATTCCCAAGTTTAGCAGTGTGGTGGCCTCTACAATCAACATCATTTACCCTAAGCGGAAGCCACAAGACACGGCTATTCGTTAACAGTTAATGTCCCCTGGTGCCTACTAATCTTGAAAGCTTAAGACAAAGACTCAATAATATAAATGGCACATTTGTTTAATCCCAACAGGAGTCCCCACTCTTATGAGCCCCTTCTCATCTTTCATGTGAGGTGGTAGTCAGTATAGTTATAATGAAAATAAGAGAAATGCATGACTCATTGATTTTCTTAGTTAAATGCTTAATAAATTCAATTTCCATTGTAATAAAGCAATTTCATTCAATGCAATCCATGCATACTATTATCACAATAATTCCCATTATTATCTCATTAGCAAGTCATGTCATTCAATCGTAATACAGTATACATGGATTTCCCATAACCCATAAGCATTCAAGTTCACTTCATAAATTTAAGTGCGACTACACTACAAGTAAGATCAAGTATGAAGTTATTGAGAATCACTCATTCAGCCATGGTGGATTAGTCATAGTAGTTTGGCGGTAGGTTGTCTCCTTCGGTCGGGCCCCTTGAACATTGCAAATATAATAAAGTTAAGAGTTTGAGATGAAATTGAAAGGCTAACCTAAGGTTCCTTAATTCATAGTTTTTAACTTAGTTTTGTATTTTTCTTGATTTTACTTAAAACTTCAATCGCATATAACTTTTTCATTTTAAATCTGATTTTTATGATCTTGCAGTCGATTTTCATCATTTTCAAATGTACTTTAACATGGTGTGATTATATTTTTTAGATGAGGCAAGAAAATCTATCAACTGATTTGGTGCTCTTTTAGGCTTAGTTTAGTTATTAGGCTTTTTATTACTGTAGGGAATCTTTTAGGCTTAGGCTTAGGACTTTATTTTAAACTTAAAATACTCTTTAAGGTTAAATTTTCATCCTTGTCTTATGGCCTTGGTGCTATCAACATCCTCTTGGACTTTTATGTGGGCTTAAGTAGTCAAATGAGCTTGTTTTTTAGTCTAAACTAAGGTTAGTCATTTTAATGGGCTTAGGGAGTATTATGTGGGCTTCTTATGGGTCTTAAAACAACCTTTCTTAAATGATTTAGGTGATGGTCAGAAATTTGATGAAGGTCCAACTTGGAGTTCTAAGCTTGTTTTGAGTATTTTAGGCTTGATTTTAAGTTTTAGACTTTATACACTTATTATACTTGCTTTGGTTAGTCTTTTCGCTTTGTTTACTTGGTTTTATCATATTTTTAAGTAACTTTTCTTATATTTCTAGGTCTGGGTGTTTTAGTTCAAGGGCTTCTAACTTGATTTTTTAACTTGTTTCATCATTTCCTTAAGTTTAGGTGTTAGATTATGAACTTATATTACTCATATTCCAACTCCAACTTAACTTCTCTTCCATGAGATAATTATTTAGCTTATGTACTATATAAAAATGATAGATCACATTCTTATCATAAGCTCTATGCCATAGTTCACATCTCAAAAACTTGGTTTCTTCATAAAAAATTCATGCAATGGATTTTCCTTTACCTAAAACTAGATTTGAGCATATGTGACCACATGAAGTAAAAAATAACATCTAAACACCCTCTATACTCTATACATCCAGTGTGTTACTCCCTTGTTCATGCACATATTTTATAATTTTCTCAACTTACAAACTTCTATTCTAAGTACTAGACATATATCTGATAAAATACCAACTTAGCATACTCATATTTCGACTTTTACGTAAAAGATTTATAAGCTTATTTCTTAAAGTAAACTAGCTATGTTATCACTATATGTTCATGCCAACATCTTCATGAAAGTGTAGTCTCCTAAACATGGCATATTAGAATACTTAACAAGGAAATAAACTTACTCATCCTTAAAGCATAAAAATAGGTGGTTATGTAAATATGAGTCTTCTTAGCTCGTTCCTTTCCTTCCTCTTCTTGTAAGTTCTTTTAATAACTAAGATCTTGATGTTTAGAGTAAAGTCTCCTAAAATGGCTTTTGAAGTTGAAAAAAGAAGGCAACAAAACAATGCTTGTACCGTGAGTATGGAAGCAAAAGAAAGTGGTGGCAATGTATAGATTTCGTAGGGTTGGGTTTCTTCTTTTGTTTTGTATTTAAAGTGTAGAAAAGGAAATAAAAGATAAGTGTGCTGGTTTTGATGTTTGTGTGAAGTATATCCAACAAGCTTCATTTGGTTGTCTTTTATCATGTACAAAAGCTACTCTTTGACATGACTAGATGATGTAAGCATTAAAGGGTGAATAATAGATGTGTAAGACAATTGGATTGATGGGTAAATGACAAAGAATGAAACCCCCTCCCCCCACCACCCAACCCCACCACCCAGCTCTTCTTACAACCAGCCATTAGGGTGTCTTTTTAGGTTATTATGTTCTCTTGTCACTTGTTTGAAAATTGAATTTATAAAATAATGTGATAGCTTGTCTTTATGTAGTATAGGTTATGGTGATATATGGAAAATGTTTTATTATTAGCTTTTAATAGGTTATCAATTGATAATTGATTTCAACTCTTAATTGATAAGTTATTTAATGTAATTGATTGGCTTACTTATTTATATGTACATAGCTTATGCATGAAAATAAGTGGATTATCTTATATATAATTCTTTTAGAGTTTAGTTCTTAAATTAACTTGTAAGTTATGGTTTATTTCTCATAAAATTATGAAAATTTCTAGAGTTAAATATAATTATTCAAATTAAATTCTCAATTAGTCGCTTAGGGTTATAAGTTCTTAATTTTTTTAGGGTTTAGGGTTTTAGGTGACTTTAAGTCCAGTGTTCTCATATTTGAGTTTTTATTGCTAGTGAACTTTTAAATTGAAAAACTAAGTTTTTTTTTTTTTTAAATTGTAAACTTAAATTCTTAGTTTAGTTGATCCTTAGGAATGATTGAGAAGTACTTTTAGTTGATTCTCATGCTCGTTAAATAGTAGGGTTTGTAACGACAATTTAGGAGATGAAGGATTCCAACCTGGTTCATCCCTTTTGGAAAACTAGTATCAATAAAGCAACTAAACAACTTATTAGATACTTATTCTATTAAATTAAATAAACAATAGCGATCAAAATTAATTATCATATTTAATTACTATGTAAAATTAACTAATATATTATTATCTATTTGTAAATTGAAAATATAAGTAATGATTATATTTATAACAAAATAAATAATTCTTTGATAATATTTTATTTAATAACACAAGTAACTATTTTGATTCATTAAATTGTAACCATGTTTTTTTTTCTAGAAAAATTAAAAAAGGATGAAAAAAGAAAAAAAATGAAAAATTATACTTTTAATCCTCAAACTTTACCACTTTTTCTAATTGAGTCTTTAATATTTTATCTTTTTCATTTCAGTTCTCAAACTTTTTGAAAGTTTACAAAAGAGTCCTTCATTAATGGAAAAACTAAAGATTCACTAACGAATGACTCTTTTACAAACTTTTTAAAAGTTTAAGGACTGAATTAGAAAAAAATAAAAATTTGAGAACTCAATTAGAAAAAGTGGTAAAGTTCGAGAAATAAAAGTGTAATTTTTCTAAAATTAAATAATGATTACTTAAGAGATGAATACTTGAGAAGAAGTTTCATTAGTCACAAATTAAGTCCATGTAAGTATAAAAGGAGTATGAAATGTTTAATTGAAGTATAACACATAACAAGCTTTGAGAAAAACCATATGGTACAATAAGGTTAGTAGACTATGGATTAGATGAAGATTCAAATGAACAAGAAAAAATGATAACAAAAGAGTAGAGTCAACATAAATCTATTACGGATTTAAAATGTTTTAAGACAACAAAATTTAGAGAATTCAGGCAGTATGAATATCATTTGATTGATGCATGACTATAGATGGAATATGTAAACCCTAGAGCGAAGGTATGACTGTGGAGTTAGATTTGAAAAATGTGGTGCTACAAAAGACACAGTAAAGGGGAAAATTTTTAAATTATTAAGGAAAAAAAGGTGATATTGGGAGTAAGAGTTAGTGTGAAAACCCCCATTTAAATAATAGTAAGCAAGTCATTAAAAAGAGCATATTTTCTACCATTTCAAACTAGTTAATCTCTAGAGGAATGAACTAATTATATGTGTAAGAGATAATAAGATTATGTAGGTCACCAGTTGGTATTGCTATTATTTGAGACAATCCATTTGTTTGAAATTCAAGGAAATCCATATCCATTCGTAAGTACCAAATTGAGTTTTAGAATTATCTATTATTTATAGTTGAAGTATTAACTCAAACATGACAATTCAAACTCTAGAAGAGGTGTAAGACCACATGACATAAAGGTTAGTAAAGTGTGAGATGAACCAAACAATTACTACTTGAAGAATTCCTAAATAATAATAGCTATGAGTTGATATATAACTAATAGCATACAAAGTTTAGAGGAGCGGAAGTGCTAACTATTCTTATTTGGAAAGAAAATGGTATAAGAAATTAGGGCTTGGATTAACAATTAAAATAAATTGAAAGGGTAAAATTACTCAATAAAAGGAAAAGAGACTTAGGGATAGGTATATAAGTTGGTTGGATCTAAAGAAAAGGACTTTTAGTATTTAAAGATAGATATTATATCCATCTATAATTAAGCCTAACTAAGGCACTTATGTGATAGATATCTAAAAGAGAGAGAGAGAGAGAAGCCAAGATATGTTGCATTTTAGGAGAGAACGAAAATAGTGATTAAAAACTTTCCCAGATCATGCTACTTATAAACTTATCAGGATACTAAGTTTCTAGGTCAAAATTTTTTTTAATACACCTAGATATAATAACAGAATTAAAGTTTGTAAAATCATAGGGAAAGATGCGTTAAAGAGTGACCCATTAGATTATTAGATAATTAAGTTTAGAAGTTCAATAACAAAAGCTATAAAATAGGTAAAGTTATAGTGGCATAGTATTTCGGAGATAGTGAAAACATGAGAACCCAAAGATCTAATTGATGAAAGTCATCCCTTCTTTTGAATCATAGGATAGTAACTTCATAAATAAAATTGTCAACAAAGATAATAATGATAAGAACCTCTAATGATGAAACTTAGACGTATAAGAGTTTTGAGGGAAATTTTTTTTCAAGGGCTATGGAAATATAAGCCTTATAAAAGTGTAATAAGGAAATTAGCACCTACATCTACAACTTTCATATAAAGTAGCTCGTTTTATATTGATATTCATGATGGGCCCATAAAAATTAGTCAAAGTGGCCTTATGAACTTAGCTTTTGAAGGACTAAAAAACATTTGTAGAGAGAAAATTTTAGGTATTTAGACATAACTTATTATTATATATGTGGATAACATAGTTGTTAAAATCATGATTCAACTTGTACGTTTATACGAGTTTATAATTTTAAGAGGTTCTTTCAAATTAACTTGTGTATAAAATTTTTTTCTTATATAAACTTATATTTTTAAACGATTTTACATGTTTAACTTGATAGAAACTTATACTTTTAGTCATGTTTACATATATGAGTTAAATGAATAAAAAAAAAATAAATAAATATAACTAGGCTTCTACTATCCTATGAACTATTAAGGTATTAAAGTATTTTTCCTATCACATTCCAATTTTATTCCTCTTTTCCTCTCTCTCAGTCCCTTATTAAATATTCATACCCTTCATTTTGGTAATAGCTCTAATAAGAAAGTTCATAATGAAAATCATATATTCAAGTTTATGCCATTAATAACTCAAAAAGGGTTGAAACATTTGGTTTCCTTTAATTTTTTTATCTTTTTTAAAAAAAAAAATAATGCAAAAAAAAAAGAAGAAAAATGTTTTGACTCTACTTATTGTTCTTTGAGAATATTAAATTACATATTAAGAATTTTTATATCGAAAAGGAACTTAGACATTTTTTTTTAATTTCCTTCATATATTTCAAGTTTACTATAACTACTATAAGCATATCTATAGGATTTTTAAAGCTATTTTATATAGGTAGCACAAACTTACATTTTTACATTTTGATTATATAAATCCTCTAGCAATTTTAAGTAGAATTGTGATTTTGATAACCTTGATCACTGATATTATAAAACCTATATTTTTCATATAGATAACCAACTAACAAGTAACAATTAATTTGTAAAAGTTTCTAGATTTAATGAATTGCATGGAAATGATGCAGCTGCTAACTAAGTAAGGGAAAAGATGATTTGGGAAGGAAATCATGAGAAAATTTAACATCTAATATGATTAAATGATAGAAGTTTACACTTGGCTTGAAAATGTGTACCGAGCTTCTAAAATCTGTTTATACATTCCAAGTCCATCTAGATAACATTTTCATATCTTTGGATCTCTCATGATGTTTAAGAAAAAATAGTTAGAAATTTTAGAAGATAGGAAAATAATTAATAAAAACACAGTCAAATCTACATGTGCATAGTTTAAGAATCTATTGATGACCTAACAACGAATTACCATCATCATTTAGCAGAGCACCCTACACTTGGAGTTGCCGATAATGAAGCACTCGTAATTGGTGGGTGGAGATAGCCCTGCCATTAAGTCTAAGTTATGATTCGTTTTTTAATAAATTTCTAAAAATACTAAATCACATAAAAAATTTTATTATTGGGTTATCTTCGATGAAATTTCACATAAAAATGTTATTCTAATGAAATTTGCAATTTTAATATATTGCTCTTGATAAATACTTTGTTTTGGATGAATTTTAAAATTAATTTTGAAAATTTAAATGATGTTATTTCAACCTCAAAGAAAAAATATATATTTTTTATAAACTCCTTATAATGTTTAGTCTATTGATATGTAAAATGTTTTTTTAATAGTAATATGTTGGATTTTTGCTATCCATGTCCAATATGAGTTCTCTTAGCAATATAAGCACCTTTGGTAGTAGACATAGCTCAACCTTAAGCAAAAGGTGGTATTCCTCAAAGCTAAGTAGGTTCCAAAGGTTGATGCAAGAACATATTGCATGAATATATCGTATTATAAACAATCACAACATATAATATTAATATGGATCCATCTATGCATGATATCTTGCTTTACTACATAGTGCTGATGCCCTTTAACTTATGTAATAGGATGCAATGTATGTCCAGCTTTGTTAAATGTCGAATATTTATTAATCCAGATTCATAGGGTGGCTACATAAATATACTTTAGACACTCTAATATCTAAAGTTATAATGAAGCAAACAAGGGTATTCAAAATATCTTAGGGTATTTTACAAGCAAGAGTCATCCAAAGTAAGTGCATACAAGTTCCCATAAACCTTAGCATGCAATAAGTTCAATTATTAGATTTATTTATATGGCGTACTAACTATAAGTACAAAACAAAGTAAAATAAGGGGTGATATACTCACTCAGCCTTAAAGTTTAGTATTCCCAATAGTCTGCCATAGTCTTGAACTTAGTATCTTAAATCATCTTTCTAAGATAATTAAAGTAAATAAGACTCATCTTAAATTTAATTTATTCGCTAACCTTGCTATAATTTCCTTATTTCCTCTTATTTCATATTGTAGTCATAACCTTCTCATTTTAAGTTGGAATTTTGCACTCCTCTAGTCAATTTTGATCATTTTTGAGTGTTTTTTCTTTCGTTAGATCCTTTTTAAGTGTTTAGACTTATGAGAATTTGGTTTGGGTCAAACAAGGTCATTGGTGAATTGTGTTAGTTTGATTACTTTAGGGTTTTGGCCTAGTTTTGGGCTTTAGGCTAAATTTTAGGCCTTTTGAGTAGTTTTTCAGGTTTTAAGTTTAAATTTCTATCTAAATTCCATAACTTTCAATTTGGGCTTTAATGTTTCTCTTATGGGTTTAGATAGACCCTTTTTACTATTTTAAGGCCTTAGCTTACTAAGGGGCCTACTAGAGATAGCTCTAATGAGCTTTTGAACCTAATGGGCCTTTTATATTTTATTTTATGAGCCTTTTAATTTAGGGATCAAATCTAGTTACTAAGTTATTAGACTCTACTTTTGGTTCTTTTAAGGGCTTTTGGGCTCATCTTGTATTTTTGAACCTTAAGCCTAACTCTGCTTATTATTTTGGGCTTATGCCCACTAAAGGCCTTAAGATAAGTCCATTTTCTGTTAGGATTCATTTCTAGTTCTTTTCATTTATTGGTCTCCTGATCATATTTCTAAGGCATTAATCACTAACTAAGCTGGTTTAAGCTTAATTTGCATTCTAAGACTCTAAACTTGATTTTAACTTATTCCAATGGGCTAAATATCCTAATGGGTCCACTAAATAACTCATTTTATTAAGTGTTTCAAATCTGGTTCTTTTTATTAATGAGGTAATGATAAGAATCAGGTTACCGGAACTTTGACCCATAACTGAGCCTAAGGACTAGAGGGGCTGGCACAACGAATCCTTCTATTCTAACCAACTCTTATCGAAACCGACTACTTCCTTACCAAGTCACTTGTAATGCCGTACCGTATGACTGCCCATTATTTTGTAGTATGTTGAGTTGATCATTACTCTCTAGTACTGAACTGACTAATCAATCCATATAATCTTTACCAAGAAGACGAGAGATAGAGAATCTGGATTGACTAAGTCATCCTTGCTTGGATAAGCCCATCTGTCTGTACTTTTTGTTCACATCTCCTAACAACCTCACCAATCTAACATTGCTACATGTCCAGTATCATATGTAGAATCTGTAGCACTAATGATTGTTTTCCTTGTATATTCATTTTTATCCTTTTGTATCTTGTACATTACTTTTTTAAGAAATATCCTTTTTTTTCCCTTTAGGGCAAGTTGCCCTAACTTACGGGTATAAATACCCTTGTACTTATAGTCGTAAATTATCAGATTATCTTCAATACACTTGAGTACTTTCTTCCTTACATAAACATTGTTTGTTTTCTCTCGGCATCACTCTTATCCTTTCTTTTAAGCAAGATTAGGTGGTGAATAACCACATTATACTAATTCTTGCCTCATATCGAATTGTGCTATAAGTCCTCAGAGGTTCCATCAATGCATCATATCCACTGGAGCTGTTCATGGGTTTTTGCTTACTCTTTTCATTCTTCCCTTTCACCTTTTCATACTTTTCCCCATTAACCCTTTTTGAGCTTTTCGCAAGCTTGGACCCATCTAGCAACCGACCTTGTTTGTTCTTACTCATAGTTTACAACATCTTGGTATTAGAGCGAATGTTTTATTTAAACTATAGTTAGTTCTTCTTGAAGTTCTGTTGTGCTCTATTTTATATGTGTGAAACAGAGTTAGTTACTGTATTCATTTGACTGCTGTGTTATTAGTTATTCACTTTCTAAAGTGTTTATTTGAATTTTGAATCTATAAGGAAAAATGATAGACTCAAGTATGAATGTTAGTATTGGTGATGATAGTAGAGTTGTCGACTATGGACAAAAATCTCAAGGAACTTCCAAAAGCACTAACGAGAGACTTGATGAGGTAGCTAACCTTTTGGTAGATCTGACTCGAGCTGTTCATGTAATGTCTTATTGACCTACTGAGGCTATACAAAACACTTCACAAGTCGCTCAACCTGTTAGAGGTTAGAACTCAGCTCAACCAGTCCGATGTAAAGGAGTTGGCAGATGAGTAAGGCAAAGGATAGACTTGAAAGAGCTTAATGAGGGTGAAGAAGAATATTTTGAAGAAGAGCATGTACGAGTCCCTAGAGCATCCGACCATGTGAAGCTTCAGATTTTGAGTTTTAATGGATTTGGGAATGTTTATGAGTACTTAGATTAGGAGGAAAAGTTGGAGCATGTGTTTGATTACCATCAATATAAGGATTATGAGAAAGTAAGGGCTACTGCTATTGAATTCTTTATATATGCTACCATGTGGTGGAAGAATTTTCAAGCTATAAGAAGAAGAGAGGGGTACCGAAAGATTAATACTTAGCCCGAGATGAAGAGAATACTCAGAAACAAATTCATGCTGGAAACATACCTCCAAGATATTTTCACTTAGCTTCAAGAGCTGAGACAAGGAGGCTGAATTGTTGATGAGTAGGTTCAAGAATTTCAAATGCTTATGATATGTTGCGAAGCGGAGGAACCACCAGCTGAAATAGTCTCAAGATTTATTACTAGGTTGAGCAAAGACATTCGAGATATTGTAGAGCTCCAACGATTTGATATAATGGATGAAGTTGTTGGGATTACCCAGTGAGTGAAGAGATAATGAAGGAGCCAAGTAATAATGAAGGAGCCAAGTAATGACCAGACTACCGTCTAGCCGACCAGGATAGGTAAGTCATTGAGCTTAGTCTAATATCGAGCCGATCAGAAAGGCCGACCCAGTAGTAAAGTATTAACCTGAAGTTATGAGAAGGAACAAGGGTCTGGTAGAAAGACAAGCCGGATAAAGTGCTTCAAGTGTTAATGGTTTAGACATATGGCTGCTTAGTGCCTGAACCCAAGGACGATGGTCATTAAGTGAGACATCCCAAAATTAAAAAGAAAGGAACCCAAGGATGTGGAGGTTCAAATCAAGAAGGAAAATGCCTAAAAAGAACTAATTGAGGAGGACACGTTCCCTGAGGACTTAGACTAGTTACTCATGGTTGTCCAATACGCTATAAGCATGGAACCCTCATAAGAGGAGGAGAAAAAAGAGATTTTGTTTCATACCACCTGTAAGGTGAATGATCAGATGTGTACTCATTATGGTTAGTAGAAGTTACACTAATGTAGCATCAACCGATCTTGTTTCTAAACTAAAGTTGCCAACTGTTGCATATCCTAAGCTATATAAATTACACTATAGGGAATTACTTTGACTAGATCCTCTGTAACGTATTGTCTATGTGCGCTTCCTACGTATTATTATGTCGGCTATGGTTGTTTGATAGGAGAGTTACACATGACAACTACAGGAACATATATATGTTTAAGAAGGATGACTGGAAGATCATGTTGAATCTGATGCCATTGAGAGATATTAACAAGTTGTAGACAAAACTTGCTCGCCGATCGAAGAAGGCTCTATTGATGAGTAGAGCCAAGCTCCGAGAGGCCATAAATGCTTATGTGTAGATCCTATTATTGTTCAGGCAACTATTGGAAATGAAGGAGCGGGGTGAGCATCCCCAAGAAATCAAGGAGTTGCTAAATGAATATGCCTACCTATTCCTAGAACAGTTACCTGAAGGGTTGCCCCCAACTCGAAGAATAGAGCACTACATTGACTTAGTACCCAGTGCTGTATTACCAAATAAGCTAGCTTATCGGATGAATCCTAAGTAGGCTTCTAAGCTCCAACGACAAGTTAATAAGTTGTTAGAGAGAGGCTATGTAAGAGAGAGTCTTAGCCCTTGTACTGTGTCTACACTTCTAGTGCCAAAGAATGATGGAACTTGGCGGATGAGTGTTGACAGCTAGGCCGTAAACAAAATCACTATTAAATATAGGTATTTGATCCCGAGACTAGAAGACATATTGGAAGAGTTGAGTAGAGCCAAGATTTTCAGCAAGATTAATCTTAAATTTAGCTTCCATCAAATTCGCATGAGACTAGGAGACAAGTAGAAGACTACATTCAAGACTTGACATAGACTTTATGAATGGATGGTCATGCTTTTCAGCTTATCGAATGCCTTGAGTACTTTCACGAGGCTTATGAACTATATGATAAGGCATCTCATAAGGAAGTATGTTATGGTATACTTTGACGATATCCTAATTTACAGTTTGACATGTTAAGTTACTGTGAACATCTTAGAGCATTCTTGGATATCCTCTGTACCAAAAGATTATTCGGTAATTTAGAGAAATGTTATTTTTTCTAGGAGGAAGTGGTATTCTGGGGCAACGTAGTCAGTGGAAGAGGCTTGCAAATTGATGATGAAAAGATCTGAGCCATTATCGAGTGCCTAACTCCTACTACTTGTGCCGACATAAGAAGCTTCTATGGGTTGGCTTCATTTTACAGAAGGTTTATTAGGAATTTTAGCACTATCATTGTGCTACTTATAGATCTAACAAAGAAGAATACCGACTTTCGATCAGGGGAAAGGGAGGAGAGGAGTTTTACTAACATAAAAGAAAGATTGACCTCCGCCCTAGTATTAGTACTACTTGACTTTGCAAAATTTTTGAGCTAGAATGCGATGCATTGAGCATTAGAATAGGTGTTTTCTTGATGCAGGAAGGCCAACTAATTGCCTTCTACAGTGAGAAGCTCCAACGACCACAACTGAACTACTTTGTGTATGACAAAGAACTTTTGGCACTGATTTAAGTGATGTAAGTATGGCAACATTATTTATTATCGAAAGAATTTATCATGTATACTGACCATGAATTACTAAGGCACCTCTGAAGTCAAACCATGTTTTCAAAGCGACAGGTGAGATGGGTTGAATTCTTTAAAGGACTCAATTTCATAATTAAGTATAAGTAAGGAAAGAGCAAAGTAGTTGCAGATGCTCTTTCGAGGCTTTTATTAGAATTGCAGACCAAACTATTTAGGTTTATGAGTATTAAAGAATAGTAGTTCGAGGATCCACACTTTGGACCAATAATTTCGCGATGTGTAGGTAAGAGTATGATGAATGAGTATTATGTGGAGGATGGTTACCTGTTTAGAGGGGGGAAATTATGCTTATCGACTTATTTCCTATGGGAATTATTAATCAGAGAAACTCACAGCGAAGGACTCTCTAGATACTTTAGGGAGAAGAGGACCTATGAACTATTGAATGGCTGATTCTTTTAGTTGAGAATTCGGAGAGATGTGTACTGAGTTGTCGAAAGTTGTGTTGTATGCAAAAAGGCTAAGTACTAAGCTTAATAAGGGAAAGTAATGCCCATACCTATTTTGATGAGGCCGTAGACCGAATTGAACATGGACTTTATTCTTGGACGGCCGCAAACTGCCCAAGGCAAAGATTCTGTAATGGTCATCGTGGATCGGTTCAGTAAGATGATACACTTTGTGCCTTCCATCAAAACTAACGATGCTTCGGCTGTTGCTTCGGCTGTTGCTTCTCTTTTCTTATAAGAGGTTATGTGGATATACAGTGTTGCCTAGGAACCAAATTACTCTTCAGTACCTCATGTTACCCTTATATTGATGGCCAAACAGAGGTAGTTAATCATACTTTGGGTTCACCATTCTAAGCTACAGTAGGTAAGAACTTAGCTGATTGAGACGTCTGCTTGCTAATGGTTGAGTTCACCTACAGTCGAACCGTACATGACACCACTAAGTAGACTCCCTTTAAAGTGGTCTATGGATTCAATCTTGAGTATCCCCTTAACTACGTCCTTATACTAGTACCTACGTAAGAAGACCTCGACTCCTCATCCAAAGCACAATCTCTTCAGTACATCTATGATAAGGTCATTTGGCACATCGACCAAGTTACTAGAAGAATGTGAGAAAAGACCAAAGGTAGGTCGACCAAACAATTTCAGCCAAGAGACTTGGTATGGCTATACGTCAATAAGGAATGGTTCCTGAACAAGAGGAAGAAAAAATTATTTACAAGAATAGAAGGACCTTTTAGAATCCTCTAGAAAATTAGTGAGAATGCCTACAAGTTGGAATTGCTTAAGGATTATGGGGTTTTTTACACCTTCAACATTGCCTACCTTAACTTATATCACCTTAACGGAGAACTAAGCGAACACCATTCGAATTTTATCCCAAATCCAAAGCAACCTAAAAGGAATGATGGGAATCAAGTTATTGGACCTCTGACCTATAGCCGAGCTCAAGGACTAAAGGGGTTAGCACGGCGAATCCTTCTACTCCAAGCAACTCCCACTAAGGCTGAGTATTTCCTTGCCAAGTCACCTTCAATGCTGGAACATATAACTGCCTATTATTTTGTGGTATGCCGAGTTGATAATTACTCTTTAGCACCAAGTAGACCAATCACTCCACATCATCCTTGCCAAGAAGACGAGAGATAGAGAATCCAGATTGACTAAGCCATCCATACTCAGACAAACCCATCTATCAGTACTTTTTGTCTACATCTCCCAATAACCTTGCCAATGTAGCATTGCCACGTGTATTGTATCATATGTAGAATATATAGCACTAATGATTGTTTTCCTTATATATTCATTTTTACCCTTTTGTATCACACACATTGCTTCTTCAGGAAATGTCCGTTTTGTCTTTTCCCTTTAGGGTAAGTTGCCCTAACTTATAGGTATAAATACCCTTGTACTTGTAGTTGTAAATGATCATATTACCTTCAATACATTTGAGTACTTTCTTCCTTGCGTAAATATTGTTTATTTACTCTCGGCATCACTCTTATCCTTTCCCTTAAGCAAGGTTAGGTGGCGAGTAACCTTATTGGACCAATTCATACGTCATATCAAATTGTGTCGTGAGTCATCGAAAGTTCCATTGGTGCATAATATCCTCTAAAGCTGTTCGTGAGTTTTTGCTTACTATTTTCATTCTTCCCTTTCACCCTTTCGTACCTTTTCCCATTAACCATTTTCGAGCTTTCTGTAAGCTTGGACCTATCCAGCGACCAACTTTGTTTATTCTTGGTTACGGTTTGCAACAGGTTTCTAATACTATTTCTAAGGCCTTAATCACCAACTTAACTAGTTTAAGCCATTAACTCATCATTACCTTGCTTAAATTGGCTAATTACATCTTAAATCATACTTAACACTAATTAATCATGTCATTACACTAATTGGTCAAAATTTACAGCTCATTATGTCCATCAATAATGATAGCTAAGTAGGGGTTTTCTAGGATTTCTTCAACTTCGTCCATCTAACCCTTATTCTAATGTATTTTCCTTCCTGTCAATTACGTTTCTACTTTTTTTAAGCTAATAATATCACAAAGCATGGTGAAAACAAGATAGATACATATCATGGAGGGGGTAGCATGGATAGTATTTCTTGGAGTTTTATCAACATCTTTTCAAGTTATCTATATAAAGCTATCTCCTACACTTCTATATTATAAGTAATAAACTAGCTAAGTACATGAATAAATATGTAATTATAAGGCTCTAAATTGACATGTATGTGATTATAACATATTTATATAGTATTTCTAATTTTAAACTCTCAAGATATCATAGGTAAAACTAGTGTAAATTGAAAACTTAACTTGGGTGAGTTTTACCTTAAACAGGTTTGCATGAGCTCCAACTTGTCCACTCAAAAAAGTAATTAAAATGTGATTCTTGGGGTGAAAATGTTTGTCGGCAAGAAACTAAAATGTGTGTGTAACATTTTAGTAGTAGTGGTTTGTGATTTAGTTGCATGTGATGGTGGCAATGCTAAAAAGCGCTAATGTATGTAGGGGAATTTGAGAGCACTTCTTGGTTTTCCTTCCTTTTTTCCTTGATTTTTATTTAGGTTTGTAAAGAAGGTTTCCTAAAAGTGAAAAGTGGAGGCAAATGAGGGTTTTATTGGAATGAAATGGAAAATATTGAAGGTAGATTGAAGGAGACAAGAGGTGGCTATTTTGGGATAAGGTACATAGTTCTCTCTTGGTACTATATACCTTATTTGTTTTTTGCTAAATGATGGAACATTTTGTCTCCTAAAGAACAAGTGTCCTTTGTCCCCAATTAATTCTTTGTCCCTTATTTTGACTTCCTATTAAATAAGATGTAATGCAAGTTAGTAGGTCGATTAAATGGTAATTAAGCTAACTAATCGCGATTGTACTTAATTAAGCAATTTATGCCTAATTAGGATATAACTAAGGTCTTGCCATAATTGATCATTTTAACTAAGTTCATTGACCTATATTACTTTGTTTATTATAGTCCTTTATTATTTGGGACTGATTAGGGATTTTAGATCGTATATAAGGCTGACGGTTTAAGGTCTCTGAGCAATTGGAAAAACTATTGATGATTGACAAATAGTTTAAGGATATACTTAGGGTTTATTAGTTGAATTAGGGTTTTAAACTTTTAATTAAGGTTTTTATTCAGTAGATTAGTATTTTCCCCTTGTTTTAGGGCTTCCCATGTAGTAAGGGTTTTAGGGTTTTACGTGTACGATTAAGGTTTTACTCTCTTTAAGGTTTTTCAACTTATTATTTAGGGTTCAATTGTTTTATTTATGGGGGTTTATTATTATATCTTGCGCAATTCTAAAGATTATCCATTAACTCCCATATCCGACTTTGAGTTCGAATCCGAAAATTTGTGAGGTTCATATTGTCTCCCCAAATATAATGTTGGTATTATTAAGGAGATATTTTTATATAATTACTTTGGTTTCATATGATTAATCGCTCTTAACTTATAGTTAATTATAATGTAAGACCTGATTAGTGGATTGAGGTGTAATTAAGTTTCTTAATCTTAATTACTAGTACACTTGGCACAAATTAGGTGTATTTTAGGGCTTGTTAAGCTCATTTGATCATCTTGTTTAATTAGTTTGAGGAATTAGGATAATTATTGCTGTTCGAGTTCGTTTTAGAGGGTAGATTAGGGTTTTACAATCATTTTAAAGGTTCGTACGTATTGAGGTTCCAAATAGGATTTTAGTATTCGAAGGTTCATTTAAGAGTTATAGTATTCATTTTAATGTTTTAAATCATTGTTAGGGTTATCTACATCAATATTCATTTTTGGCTTAGCTTACCTTTTGTCGGTTTTAAGGAGCTCTCATGGGTTTCGACTATCGATCTCTTTTCCATTAGGGTTTGGGATTGGTTTTGTTAGATTATGTTGACCTTAAGAGCTAACATTAGTTATTGGTATTTGTTTATAGAATTTTAGGGCTTTGAGTGTAAGATTCAAACTAGAGTTAAGGTTGCCATCTAGGGTTTAAGGAGTTTGAGCTAGAGTTTTTGAGCATAGTCTCTTGGCTTAAGGTTAGTTATCTTACCAATACTAACATTACTTTTTAGGAAAATCTTATTAACTTAGAGCCTTTGATCTAAGAAATTTGCAAGGTTTACATGGGTACCACTATTAATTTGTCGAGATTAGGTTTAGTTCTCAAAATTATCCTTTAAAAAAAATACAAAGCTCGCTCATCAGTAAATAAATGTAATTATATTTATCTTACAAAACGATAGGGAATGCAAGTTATAATTTTAAAAAATGGGAAAAATAAAGTTTTTTACAAATTTTATGTTGCTCTAGAGGTATCTACGTACTTATTAGTCAGGATGAGACGTTTGTAGTTCATTTTGTAAACATTAGTGAGTTGATTTGTTTTAATTTTTTAAAATCTATCCTATTTACATTTTTAATCCCTTTATATTTACTAAATAAAATTTTCTAAAATAGTTCTAAGTAAGATTCTTTCTATTTTTGAAAATTCTAGAAAAAGTGTCCTAATTTTTAGAAAAGGTTGATTAATTAATTAATTATTTTTTTAAAAGCATTTTGTTGGTATCAAAACACATTTTTCAATTAACCTTTTATTTAAAAAAAAATTCCTAATTTTTTTTAAAAAGAAAATTTTATTGAAAAGGCCCTCTTTTTTTTTTTTTTTTTTTACTTTTTATTTATAAATAACTAACAAAATAAATAAATAAGAACAAAAGAAAATAGAGAAAGGGCCAAACCTAAGTTAGGAAAGGGGGCACACAGGTTATTAGGTTGGAGTATCAGTCAGGTAGGTTGGATTTGGTTCGAATTTAGGTTAGCTAAAATTAGGTCGCTAAGTGTAATTTTGGGGTGGTTCAATTCCGATCAATTTGAGTACCAAAGTAAGTGGGAAATTGATTATTTGTGCAAATCAGATTGGGGAATGGGGTTGTAAGACTAATGCTACAATTTGTTAGAGTTGTTTGGTGGTTTTTCAAAGTTAGTTAGTTAGGTACTTACGATAATGAATTAGGTTTGGCAACGGTGGTGGTTTTGTTCACGTTTTGGTGGCTGAGGTAGTTAAGAGGGGATGTTGAGAGTAGTGTATGAGGTCAGGTGTGTTTACTGTAGAGTTGCGATCATGGAGTAGTGAGGTTAGTTTAGTTGGGGTTGCTGGAGAATAGGTTACACCTACTACTTGTTGGTTACTGTGCATGGTTGGTTGTCCAAAAAGAGAGATAGGGTTTGATGTTGGGTTAGTGAGGGGTTGTACAATTTACGTGGAGTAATTGGACTATGCACTATTGGTTATGGATGGGTAGTAATTATAACATGGAAGAAGTATGGTTGTGGTATCAAGAGAGATGGGACATGAGTAGGACTATGTGTTAGGTTATGTAGTGGTTGCAATCAATAAGGGGTTGTCGAGAGAGAGGATGTTTTGTTTATTGGACAATGTGGTTATGACAACAGTGGTTGGTTTATGGTTGTTATCCAGTGATGTATTGTTGTTGGTGCGAAGAAAGGATATGGTTATATTGCTATTGTGATGAGGATGCTCAACATTAGGTTTAACCTAGCATGGGGATTGGTTTGCAAGAGGGAGGGTATAGTGTTTAGCATGTATCTTGCTTATTGTACAATGGGTGAGGACTATTGGGGCGTAGTGTTGTATGGTCGCATGAGAGAGAGAGGTTCGATGTTGGTTCACTATGCACGTAGACCGTATATTTGAGTAAAGGGCAATCGAGTGTAGGATTGTGTAGCAAAGATGATTTGAACTGTCCTTTCTTTGTAGTGCGATCCGTAACTATATAACTTAAGATGAAATCTTCCGAATCATTTCAAATCGATCTTGATAAAAGACAATCTAGAGTTAAATCTTTACAAATCTTCATTTATTGGATTTAACATTATTGTTTTAGACTTATGATTTTCAACAATTATTTAGTCATGATTCTATAAAGTCTATTTAAAGGAAATAACAATTCAATCTGATTTATTTTGGATTAGGGTTCTCGAAACCCAAATTTTTCTTTACCTCTAGTTTATTTCTTTGGAAACACTTGAGGAAGGAGATGAACCACACATGACCTACACACTTAAGCAAGCAAGTAACACATGCTATTGTTTTAAAATGTTAGGTGCTCATGCACCTAGACTTTAGGCATGTAAGGGCCTATTTGGCTCAAAATACAACATGGCCTATTAAATAAATAAACAAATTTAGTTAAAAATATATAAACAAGTAAATGGACAAAAAAAAAAACCCTTAAACCAAAACTTATCCTAAATGGGCTGAGCTCATTAATAAATTAATTTGAGCTCAAATGAGTTCTAAAATATTCCATAACCCTAACTTAAATACCCTAAAAATTGTCCTACAGCTAGATAATTTTTTTTTTCTTTTTTCTTTTACATTTTGTAATGTTTGAAAATTTTTTGTTTTTTTTTTTATTTTTTGTATTAGGATCCTTTTCTTAAAATTACATAAGGCAAAAATAGAGTGTTTATAGCTATCTCTCTTTATAGTGAAGTTTCAGTAAGATTTTACTATAAAGACAAAAAGAGACACCATTTTTGCCACAGTAATAAGAATGCTCTAAGATGCACTACAACTAACTAACTAACTATCTTAGGCTTAATTCACTAGTGATTTGGCAACAAACGTTCTAAACATTGGAATGAGATTTTCCAAAAGGGTACAGTATCCTTAAAGCTGGCTAGAACCCTGAAGTAATACTTAAAAGAGGGTTACACCCCTATGAGCTAACAAGAACCCTACAAGATACTAAAAGAAGGTAACGCCTCTATAGGTTGGCAAGAACCCTATAAGATATTTAAAAGAGGGTAGCACCTCTGTAGGCTAGCAAGAGCCCTACAAGATACTTAAAAGAAGGTAGTGCCTCTATGGGCTAGCAAGAACCCTATAAATCACTAAAAGGAGGGTAGTGCCAACGTGGGTTGGTAAGAATCTTAAAAGGGTAGTGCCCTTATAGACTAGTAAGAACCCTAAAAGATACTAAAAGGAAGGTAATGCCCCTATGGGTTAGCTAACCTAAATGAGAAGGCGAAGTGCTTCTTAAGTTAGCTAAAACCCTAAACGAGCAAAGTGAAATCTCATTGTACTCCTCTGAGCTGGCTAACTTAGGCAAACAAGTAAAGTGCTCATTGATTTGGAAAAAACCTTAATTGGCAAATCGAAACCTGGTTGTGCTTCTTTGAGTTGACTAACCTAAGCGAGAGTGTCTTTAGGGGAGTAGCAATCGTAATGGAAAAATCGACATAAATCCTAATTATGCTCCTTTTAGTTGATTGACATAGGCAAGAGCGTCTCCAAGGGACTAGCAACCTTAACTGAAATGTCGATATGAAACCTAATTGTGCTCCTTTTAGCTAATTGGCATAGGCGGCAATGTCTCTAAGGGGTTAGGAACCTTAATTGAAAAATTGACATGAAACCTAGTCGTACTCTTTTGAGCTAACTAACATAGGTAGGAGCATCTTTAAGTGACTAGCAACCAATTGAAAAATTGACATGAAATCTAATTGTGCTTTATTAAGCTAATTGACATAGGTGGAATTGTCTCTAAGAAACTAGCAACCCTAATTGAAATGTTGATATGAAACTTAGTTGTGCTCCTTTAAGTTGACTGACATAGGAGGAAGCATCTCTAAGGGAGTAGCAACCCTAACTAAAAAGCTAATATGAAACCTAGTCGTACTCTTTTAAGCTAATTGACATAGGCAGAAATATCTCTAAGGGACTAGCAACCTTAATTGAAAAATTGACATGAAACTTAGTCTTGCTCTTTTGAGCAAACTGAAATAGGTGGAAGTGTCTCTAAGGGACTAGAAACCCTAACTAAAAAGTTGATATGAAATCTAGTTGTGCTCCTTTGAGCTGACTAACATAGGGGGAAGTATCTTTGAGGGATTACTAACCTTAACTGAAAAATTGACATAAAACCTAGTCGTGCTTCTTTGAGCTAACTGACATGGGTAGAAGCATCTCTAAGGGATTAGCAACCTTAACTGAAAAGTCGACACGAAACCTAGTCATACTTTTCTAAGTTGACCAATATAGGCTAGAGTGTCTCTAAGGGACTAGCAACCCTAATTGAAAAATTGACATGAAACTTAGTCATGATCTTTTAAGCTGACTAACATAGGCGAGATCATTTCTAAGGGACTAGCAACTTTAATTGAAAAGCCGATATGAAACCTAGTCGTGCTTTTTTAAGCTGACTAATATAGGTTGGAGCATCTTTAGGGGACTAGCGACCCTAACTGAAAAGTTACTACGAAACCTAATTGTGCTCTTTTGATTGACTGACATAAGTAGAAGCTTCTTTAAGGGACTAGCAACCCTAATTGAAAAATCGATAAGGTCGTACTCCTTTGAGCTAATTGACATAGGTAAGAACATCTCTAAGGGACTAACAACCTTAACTAAAAAGTCAATATGAAACCTAATCATGCTCTTTTGAGCTGATTGACATTGGAAAGAATGCCTTTAGGGGACCAATAAGCCTAACTAGAAAAATTGACATAAGACCTAGTCATGCTCCTTTAAGCTGACTAATTTAAGTAGGAGTGTCTCTATGGGACTAACAACCTTACATAAGAAGTATGATTCGGAATAGCGCTCAATAAGATGGCTAAGGCTTTATCAAAGGTTGAGTACCATATAGGTTGATTAGAAACTTAGGAAGGCTTGATAATACTCTTCAAGTTGGCGGGTAAGGGTTAAACACCTTATAGATTGACTACTACCCTAAGGGAATACTTGATGCAAATGCGGTGTCTTAAAAGAAACCAACTAATTTTCATGCTAAAAGTATAGAAGCACTTACCTAGCTTTATCGATAACTCTTAAAGAGTTAAACCTTTTCTTAAGAATTCTGATCAGAACCAATGGTTTGGCCTTTTGAAATATCATTCTGATCTTGAAACGTAGCATACAAAATCCTACTTAGTGGCAAATTTAATGAAAATGACCCAACGTGTAAAATGTTGTCATGATTTGAGTAGAGAGGTCCTATCTTAGATTTCTAACCCTATACAAATCCTCAAAGTCTTAATCGATGTCCTTTGTGGCTTTTTATACTTAATCGAGTAGTGCTCATCTGTCATGAGATATTTTCTTTTTTGAATATGCCTTTACCTTGAAAAATAAACAACAAATCTCCATTATCTAGGGGATGAACCATATTAGAATATTTGAAGGGTTTTTATCAATTGTCATTGTTCCAAACCATATGTTCATTTTTTCTTGCATTTACAATGTATGGGGTTTATTTGGATAAAGTAAGGAGTAAGACTTGGTGGAGTAAGAAAAGGGTTGGGGGTGTTACCTAATGCGAACAACCATTAGGGATACCAATTTTACTTGTAGAAAATGAAAATAAAATGATAGTAATATTAATATTGCTCACATTTCATGATTTAAGCAAAAATTCCATTGATTTTTCTAGGGTAATACAACTATACTACATCAGCATTTACAAGGTCCTTTAAGTTTAGACCATCCATTTGAGATAAAATCAAAGCCCCTCCAAGCAACACTTTCTTTACAATGTAAGGACCTCCATAATTTAGAGCAAATTTCCTTTTAGAGTCTTACACATTAGGAAGAGTCTTCCTCAATACCAACTCTAGGGCCACACTTGTTAAAATATCTAGCCATTCATTGCTAATAGGATATGTTGTAACATAAGGTTGTCAACCTTTTCTCATCAACTAGATTTAACTGCTCGATGCACTTCTTTATCCAATCAGCCTCATCCAACTGAGTTTCTGACAACACTCCAAGAGATGGGATCTCAACTTCTATTAGTAATACAACTTCTATCCCATATACCAATGAGTAGGGGATGGCTCCTATTTACGTTTTAATAGAAGTTCAATAGGCTATGAGTGTGAATGGCAACATTTCATGCTAATCTCGATATGTGACCACCATTTTTTCAATGATTCTTTTGATATTCTTGTTAGCCCCTTCTATAACCCCATTCATCTAAGGTCGATAGGGAGAAGAATTTCTATGTATGATTCTGAATTACCGACACAACTCTATCACAAGTTTGTTGTTAAGATTCGTACTATTATTAGTAATAATTGTCTTTAGAGTATCATACCAAGCTAGAATGTCTCTCCTGATGAACTTGACCATAACCCCTTTAGTAAAACTCGAGTTGGAAGAGGATTTAATCGACTTACTGAAATAATCAATGGCTATTGGTATGAAATGATGATCGTTGGATGCCTTTGCAGTGATTAGGCTGATGATGCCTAGACCCTACATTGAAAATGGCCATAATGCAGATAGTATATGTAATTCTTGAAGCAAAGCATTTACTTGTTCGATTAAACTTAGCACAAATGGCAGTACCTTACATGTTTGATGTAATCTCCCTCTATAATTGACCAATAATATCCTAGTCTCATGATTTTCTTGGCGAGCATATAGCCACTCATGTGGGGGCTACATACTCCCTCATGTACTTCCTCCATCTACACTTATGCTTCCCTTTCATCTACATATCGTAGGAGTGTACCATCAAACGATCGTCAATACAAGGTAGATTCACTTATCAAGTATTAGGTAGCTAATCTTTTGATCGTCTTCCTATCCTTTTTCTCAGCCTCATCAGGGTATGTAACTTTTTGTAAGAATGTTTTGATATCATAGTATTCTTAATTGCCAGTAGAAGGTAGGCTTTTCTTTGACTTTAATCTTTAGTGGCTAAATCTCTACTCTACTACATATCTGAATCATAGACACCAAGGTGGCTAAAGCATCAATAAACTAATTCAAAGCCCTTGGCATGTATGTGAATGTAGTCTCTTCAAACCTATCTACCAATTTGGGGTCCTTTGTCTTATATTCACCTCGAGCTTAGCTAATGATCAATGAAGAACCTCCATATGCATCTAATTCCCATAATACATGCCTCGTATTCTACAATATCATTAGTATATGGGAAAACGAGTCTTTAGGCCATTAGGAATTGTGTACCTTGAAGGTATATCAATGTTGCCCTAATCTACACCCAAACACATTGGCTACTTCATCAAAGAATATCTTCTAATTTTAGGGCTTCTTAACTACCTCGCTATCAAAATCATTTTTAGCCACCAAGATATTTTCATTGGGAAATCTGACTTGTACTTCTTGAAGAGTAACCTTAGGGGGATTATTAGCCAATTGATCTATCAAGGCTTACCCCTTAACAGAACTTTAGTTCACATACATGATGTCAAATTTTGATAATAACATCTAACACTCCAAGTTCTACTAATGAGGGATAGTTTCTCTACCAAATACTTTCGAGTGTCATGTTGTGTAATCAACTCAATCCAATAGTAGAGCTATATTGTCTGAGTCGATGCATGACCCAAACTGATGAACAACATGTTCTTTCAATTTCTAAGTATTTTTTATCCCCTTCTATAAATTTTTTGCTCAAATAATAAATAGCTTAGTCTTTCCCTTCCTTTTCTTTCTGGCTAAGCATACATCCCATAGATTCAAGAAATATAATAAAGTACAAGAACAACAACCTCCTAAGTTTAAGGGCTACCAACATTGGAGGATTCATAAGATATTCCTTAATTTTCATGAAGGCTTCTTCACATTCCTCATCCTAATTGACACTAGCATTCTTTTTTAACAGCTTAAACAAAGGCCGACATTTATTAATTAGCTAAGATATAAATCATGTTATGTAATTCAAATGGCCCAAGAAACCTCTTACTTCCTCAAGTGTGTGTAAAGGGGGCATGTCAATTATGGCTTTGGCTTTATCGAGATCCACTTTGATGCCCCTTTGACTAATTATGAAGCCCAACAATTGCCTTCATATTACTCTAAAGGTATACTTCTCTAGGTTCAAATTCAATTGAAACTTTCTTAATCTATTGAACAACTTCCTTAAATTATCTATATGATCCTCCCCTTCCCTATATTTCATAATCATATCATCAACATATACTTATTTTTCCTTATGCATCTTGTCATGAAAGATTGTGACCATTGCTCTTTAGTATGTTGCCTTAGCATTCTTGAGTTTGAAGGGCATCACTTTGTAGCGAAACATGCCCTAAGCTGTAATGAAGGTCGTCTTATCCTAGTTTTCTTTAAACATTCGAATCTAATTATATCTTGAGAAACCATTCATGAATGAGAAGAGACGATTCCTAACTGTATTATCTATTAAGACATTGATATGGGGCAAAGGAAAGTTGTCTTTAGGTGTTGCCCAATTATGGTCTTAGAAACTACACACACTCAAACTTTCACATTCTTTTTCATTATAGGGACAATGTTAGCTATCCATCTCAAATAATCATATACCTTAATGAAATTGACTTCAAGTAGCTACTTAACCTCTTCCTTGATTTTTAAAAGAATGTCAGGTCAAAATCTTCTTAACTTCTGCTTTTTAGGCTTAATGTCATCTCATATGGGTAGGCAATGAACTACAATTGATGGATTTAACCCAAGCATATCATTAGAAGACCATGCAAATACGTCTTGATATTCAATCAATAGTGTGGTCATTTCTGCTTTTTGCTCCTTTATCAAATTCCCTCTAATCTTCAGATTCTTTAGATTATCCTTAGTCCCTACGTTAATTGTTTAAATTGGTTCGTTAATGGAAATTCTACCCATTTCATGTTTTTTCCATTTCTCTTACATATCACTATGGTTGCTAACATCACTCCCGATGACTAACCTAGTACGGTCGAAAGTGATATCGATATTCTCATTGTCTACCTATGTGAGGTATCCTTGGTTTTTGTTCAAATTATTGGATTTGGGTAAAGTAGATAAAAAAAAGTGTATGTAAGTAAAAGAGAACTAAAGCATAACAGAGGAAAGGAACTAATATTTTATTCACTAAATGAACAGGTTTACTAATACATTTGGAACAACAACAATTGAAAATAAAAATTCAAGAAATACTTAAACTACATTTCACCCTTTACCCTAGAGAAGACCTATTGCCCTTTATAGGGATGGAGAACCAACTATCGAAATGGTGTTAGAGTTTGTAACCTCAGCTTGCTAATCCTTCTTTGGTAGATTCTAAGGCTCATGTCTCTACTTAGATAAATGTCTCAGTCAATGATGAGAAGGTCTTCAAGGCATAGTATAATATGTTGCCTCTCTTACCCTTGACTTGTTTCTTCTAAAATTCTTCTATTGGAGTCAAGTTGTAATGAAGACCATAGGTACCGATTTAGCATTTCTTAAACTCTATTTTCTCATTTATTTCTTTGTTGGGATAATCATACACACTTCTTCAAACGTCTATAGACCAAACTCTTCCTTCTCTTTACTACTTACATAGGGTTTAGCCTTTGCAGGCTTGAAGGTAAGGCCCCTGCTGCATGAATCCAGGTTCTTCCTAAGAGTAAGTTGAAAGATCTTAGGATGTCCAAAACCTAGAGTTGGATACTGAAGTTCTAAGGGCCGATATTCACGAGTAAGTCTATCTCTCCTATAATCTCTCTTCTAGACCTATCAAAGGCCCTAATTATTGTAGAGTTAGGCTTAATCATAGTTGTATCAATACCCAATAGATCCAGGTTAGCAAGTAGGTAGATGTTCAACAATGATCTACTATCGATGATTACTCTATTAATGATTATATCATTACTCTTTACCATTATAAAAAGTAGTTTCGTATGTTGATTACCTTTTTCTCCTAATTCTTCTGCTAAAAAAGAAATTTGATCCATAGTAAGGATAGAATTGAGGATTAGTCCCATCTTCTTAATTGGCATTTCACAAGGGACTTTAACCTCCCTTAAGGTGCAAAATAAAGCCTCTTTATGTAGTTTAGATGCCATCAACAAAACCATTAACGGTATGGGTTCTGAAGTCTTAATGAGTTATTCCATTATTTTTTGCACACTTGATTTGATCATATTAGTAAAGGTAGATAGCCCTACTATACGTTTAGCCATTTTTTCATTTGCCTTTTTCAGTACGTTCTTCCTTTCAAGCTCCTCCCTTAGGTGATAGACCCTTCCAAATTGAGTAATTTCCCTTACTAGAGAATTTGACTTCTCTTGATTTACTACTTGATAGTTAAAAGGGGCGACTTTGTAGTTTTTGGGTGCTACCGTTACCTAAAAAGTGTATCTCTTAGCTTTGGGGCTTGCTCACATGTTTAGAACTCAAAAACCTTAGGCTTCTTGTATGGACTGATCATGTTGATGGTGAAGTCATCATAAATCATACCAATAACTATGCTATAGTTAGGTAGGGGGTTATTGTTAATGTTTGGAGTTGGGGCTTCCACAAAGTCCAACTGCTTTGACCCTTCATTTATCAAGTCATAAATCTTGTCCTTCAATCTCTAATATGCATAAGTTGAGTACCCTACCTACCAATAATGATACTTGTATTAGGATCGTAAATTCTAAACCTATATTAGTTACTAAGGAGCTCATGTTGAATCAAATTATCCTTTTGCAACTTCTCGAAGACCTGACTTAAAGGGATTAGTATCTTGGTAAACTATCTACGGGCCCTATTAGCTTGAGGTTGATTTTTAAACTAATGTTGAACCGGAAGTAGATTTTTCTTGAAAGAGATTTGAGCATTCAATCTAACATTTAAATTTACCATGCTGACTATAGATTCTTTAGGCTTGCTAATTACTAGTCTGGAAATGGAAGATGAAGCAAATGGTCTTCTATCTAATGGTTCTTGAACCTTACTAGAGGAGATGGTGCTTTCAATCCTATACCCTTACCACCACTACCTCAACAAAACTAGATGAGGCTTGCTTGATCAAATGAGAAAAATAGGGCCTTTCTAAACTATTAATGAAAGTTGATCTAAGCTCTTTCTCAATCGTAGGAGTACATACACTTGCAGCTAAGGATCTCTATCTTTAAGCATTCTCTTTAAGTAACTCATTGTTCTTTTTTTGCAAGGTGACCAAATCCATCCTGGTCAAAGCCACTTCAATGTTAAACCTATATTGTTCATAAATGCCTTAGTGAACTTCTTCCATGTATTTATTTGGTTTAAGTTAAGTTAGGCATACCAAGTCAAGGCTAAACCCGTTAAACTATCCTGGAATGTCTATACCAAGAGTTAGTCGTATTGAAAATATTTACCTATCTTCCTTACGTATAGTTTAGTATGAAGCTTGGGGCATCCTATCCCATTATATTTTTCAAACTCCAGTACCTTAAACTTTTTGGAGTATGCTTTAATGTCATATGTAGAAAATTTAGCCATTCCAACTTGTTTGAAACCATTATAGCCCCTAAATACCCTCATATTTTCGGCTATCTGTTAGGTCAACTTCCTTTCTTGTTCTTTCAAATTGTCTGCACTAAGCCTCGAGTTAGCTGATCTTGTGTTAGTCGGGGATATATATGTATCAAGCTTAAAGGCTAGGTTAATCTTTGGATAAACTCCTTCTGACTCAAATGGGTCCCTTAGATAATTATCCTTTGCTTTGGCAGCTTCAATATTCTTCCTGTAATGGGCTTTTGAACTCTCTTCGTTAGCTAGTGTTGTGGCTTGGATTAAGGCGATGCTATCTACAAGGAAACCCATATGGTTTACCATCCTCTGCATAGCCCTTTCTAAAGAATGGAATCTCAGCTCGATGAGAACAGTGATCTCAAGGTTATTATTATTGTTGTCTCCTTGAGTGGCCATTCTAATTTGGGAATGAGTTTTGATCAAACACTTCTAAAAGGCTCGACGTTTAGGAGCTATTTGAAATTTGATGAGAGCACTTCACAAAAAGTTAGCTCATATATACATTTTTTCTAAAAAAGAGTATAAATGTACAAATGAAAAAATGTATAACACACAAATGTATGGAAATTTAAATTGGCAAGAGACCTATAATATAGAAAAACATAGCTAACTTTTATTAATCTTTGCAATTGTGAGGCTTTACATCACTCATTACATTTGGAAATAGAATTCCTAAAAGAAATAAAAAAAAGAAAGAAAAACTATGCCCTATTCTTCATATTGCTATTGGATTCAACTTGTATCTTCTTCCTCTTTTAAATCTTAGGAGTCTCCATCTCCTTGCTTATGACTTTCCTAAGCTATGCTTCTAATGCCTTTATCCTTTGATAGTATTCTTCATTACAGGATTTTAATTCTTGCTCTCCTTCACCTACTTTCTTAGGTTCGGCTTCAACTTGGACTTCTTCTTTCTCCTTTATCTCTTCCATATCCTTTAGCTTTTGCAGTTGGTGATAGAGAAATCCTTCTAACTTCTACCAAGTATCCCTTTAGTAGTAAGGATGGTCTTCCTTTTACACCAAAGAGCTTAAATTCTTAGAAGTTTAGTTACCTTATTAACCACCAGTATGTTCAGGTCATGAAAGTTAAGTGAGATGAGCTCTAATGATGACCTTGGAATCATGTTCTAAGTAAGTTCATTGTTTAGAATGTATTTAGTACAAAGGTTGAAGCCGATTAGAGGTACTACTTTGAAACCTTCACACTCTTTTACCATTTCCTTACTTGAAAACCATCTAAGTATCCAAAGTAGTTCTTTGGCTTTCATACCTAAAAATATTGAACCCAATAATGAATGGCTATACTATTAGGCAGCTCGATTTGCCCTTCAGAAGACTTAATGAGGTCATATCATTGTGTGAACTTGGCTCAGTTGAAATCGAGTTGGTGACTCCTTATGCCACTAATGAACTAGACCAAAATCAGAGCCATGTTGGTCTTCAGATCTATATGTTTCTTCTTTTTGAGATGATTCAGTGAGCGGATATGTTCAACCAGGAGAACATGTATGTACGACTTCGCTTCAAGAAATTAGGTTATCATTTTTGCAACTCTAAAGTGGACTTAGCATTTTTCATCGGGGAATGGAATGGCATTTAAGACTACCAAGATATAGGTATTGACTCGATGCTATTGCCAAGTTTTTAGGTTTATACGAAAAATGTTTCACCTTTCTTTATGTTTCAGTTCAGTAGAAAACTAGTTGATGATGTCCTCCATCTGAATAATCTTCCCTTGAACCAAAATCCTATTATTTCGGCTTTCCTGACTCCTAGTAGCTTGCTAAAGATTTTCGGTGTAATAGCTTCTAGGTTCGAGACATAAATATCATCAGTAATTGTAGGGGCCCATAGCAATTAAGAGTGCTCTTCAATGGTTGGACTTATTTAGTGTAGGCCAAGGAAAAATGCGACAGCTTCGGGCTCCCATAAATATACTAAGGCCTACATTAGATTAATATTCACATTAATCTTTTGCAGAGATAGTATATGCTTAATCTTGCTTTTAATGAATTCTTGTCTATTTCGGCTTAAAAGCTGGAACCAAGTTTGGAGTGTTTTTGAGGCCTATGAGGTGGATAAACATGGATTTCTTTGAAAGTAGCTTGAGTTGATCTAGTTATATCTACAAAAAATAAAATTGCAATCAAAGCCTATTCTAAACTTTACATATAATCTTTAAAAAATATTTACAAGGAAAATTACAAAATGACCACGTTAGAAGAATACAAGGGAAAAAAATATAAGGAAAAATACAACTTCACAATTGCACTCCTCTGTTTGGGTCTATCTTATTACAGGTTCTTGCCAATTCTTTAAAAAAGGTTTTCATGTAAGTAAAAGGGTGGGTTTTAAAAGTCCTTAAGTTTGGTGACCTCACGCGTTTCTAAAGAAATGGTTCCTTCAAGACATCAAAACTTGAGTAGGGTAGCTCAACTAGCCTAGGAAGGTGGTTGCTTGCAATATTTGAAGCTTATACAATGGCTCCCACCTAAGGTCCTAAGACAATATGGTTCTAATTGTATCTACCATACATATGATTCATAAAAAGAAACCTACACAAGCAAACCCTATAGGTGAGTTGCAATAAATAGGTTAGTACGAGCATTTATACTTTACAAAGAAAAAAAAAAAAGAAAAAGGAAAAGAAAATTTACACGAACAATTTACAAGTCAACTCAGGTCTTTGTTGAAAAATAATCCTTATTTTGGAAAACTCAAGTGGCTAGCTCTCTTGACGTCTCTAATAGAGTTGCTAAGCTGTCGAGCTTGATTTTTTTATTTCTATATTTTAATTTTATTTTCCTCATTTTAACTAATACTAAACCCTAACCCATTTAATATGAACTCTCAATTAGGGAAAAAGGAAATTGAAAATCTTTTGGAGTCGCTCCTTAATCAAAGTCGGGAAAAGAATTAAGTTGTACTCAATTAGATAGATTGATTACTACTTAACTACTGGCCTTTGATAAAATTGATTTTAATAGAAACCAAAGATTTCTAAAATTGGGGGCCACTTATTAAACCATAACAAGTATCACTATTAATTTTTTGAAATTAGCAAATTTAAGTTATAAATGAAATTGTATTCGGTTTACAAAATATATGGAATTTGAGTTATAATTTACAAAAAAATAGGAAAAATAAAGTTTATATAAATTTTACATAGCCTTGGAGATGCCTAAGTACTCGTTAGTTGAGATCAGACATTTGTAGTTCATTTCGAAAACATCAGTAAGTTGTTTTGTTTAAATTTTTTAAAATCCATCTGGTTTACATTTTTAATCCACTTATTTTTACTAAATAAAAATTTCTAAAATAACTCTAAGTTAGATTCTTTCTATTTTCGAAAATTCTAGAAAAAAAAGGGTTTAATTTTTAGAAAGGATTTATTAATTTAATTTTTTAAAGCATTTTCCAAGTATTAAACACATTTTCAACTAACCTTTTATTTAAAAAATAAAAAAAAAGAATTTTTTTAAGAAAATACTTTTATTGAAAAGGCCTTCTTTTTTTTTTACTTTTTATTTATAAATAAATAACAATAAAATAAAATAAATAAATAAAAAGAGCAAAAGAAAATAAAGAATGGGCTAAACTTGAGTTAGGAAAAGAGGTGCGTAAGTTGCTAGGTTAGAGCACGAGTTAAGCGGGTCGATTTGATGTGAATCCTCGGATCTAAGTTGGCCAAAATCAGGTCCCAAGAGGAGCTTTGGGGTGGTTGAATTCTAGTCAATCCGAGCACCAAAATGAGTGAGAAATTTATTATTTATGAGAATAAGATTGAAGAATGGGGGCATGGTACTAATACCAAGGTTTGTTAGTGATTTGGTGGTTTTTCTAAGTTAATTGGTTAGGTATTTGAGACAATGAACTAGGTTTAGTGGCTATGGTGGTTCTGTTTACATTTGGGTAGCTAAGGTAGTCCAACATGGTTAAGAGGGGATGCTAAGAGTGGTGTGTATGGTCAGGTGTATTTGCTGTAGAGTTGGGATAGTAGAGTGGTGAGGTTAGTTCGTTTAGGGTTGCCAGAGAATGGGTCATGCCTACTACTTGTTGGTCGCTGTATGTAGTTGGTTGTTGAAAAAGAGAGAGAGGGCTTGATGTTAGGTTGTATGTTGGGAAGTGAGGGGTTATATGTAGGCATAGAGTAGTTAGACTATGCACTACTAGTTATGGATAGGTAGTAGTTGTCACATAAAAGAGAGTGGGGTTGTCATATCAAGAGAGATGAGGTATGAGTAGGATTGTGTGTTAGGTTGTGCAATGGTTGCAATTGATAAGGGGTTGCCGAGAGAGAAGGCATTTAGTTTGTTGGATGGTGGGATTCTAATAGTGATGGTTAGATCATATGTGTTGTCCAATGGTGTACTATTATTGGTGTAAAGAGAAGATGTGGTTGTATTGCCACTATGGTGAGGATGCTTGGTGTTGTGTTCAACGAAGCATGGGGATTGGTTTACAAGAGGGAAGGTGTCACGTTTGTCTTATATCATGCTTATTGTACAGTGGGTGAGGATTGTTGGGGGCATGGTGTTGTGTAGTTGTAAGAGAGAGAGGGGTTCGATGGTGGTTCACCGTGGATGTGAATTGTGTGTTTCAGTGAGGCCTAATCTTATGTGGTGAAGATGATTGGAGCTGTCTTTTCTTTATAACGTGATCCATATATGTAGAACTTAAGATCAAATCTTTTTGATAATTTCGAATCCATCTTAATAAAAGCTAATCTAGATTTGAATCTTTAAAAATTGTCAGTTTATCGAATTTAACATTATCATTTTGGATTTGTAATTTTCAATAATTATTTAGTCATAATTCTAGAAAATCCATTTAGAAACAATAACGATTCAATCTAATTTGTTTTGGATTAGGGTTCTAAAAACCTAAAATTTTCTTTACCTGTAGTTTATTCCTTTGGAAACACTCAAGGAAGGAGATGAACTAGGGTTATGTATAGAGCACATGACCCACACACCCAAGCAGGCACGTGTTTTAAAATGCTAGGCACTCATTTACTTAGACTTTAGGCATGTAAGAGCCTATTTAGCCCAAAATATGATGGGTCTTTTAGCCCTATTGTGAAGGACTCTCTTTTTCTTTTATTAAATAAATAAATGGACAAAAAAAACCCTTAAACCTAAACTTATCCTAAATGGGCTGAGGCTCATTAATAAATTAATTTAAGCTCGAATGAGGTCCAAAATATTCCATAACCTTAATTTAAGTACCCTAAAAAATGTCCTATGGCTAAATGCTTTTTTCTTTTTTTTCTTTTTTATTCTTTTTCTAATTATTGAAATTTATTTTATTTTTTTATTTTTTGTATTAAGACCCTTTTTCTAAAATTATGAGTAAAAATGGGGGTATCTACAATGCATATTTTAGATTTTACTAAAAACTAATAAGTTAAATAATATTCTTGTTGATGGTTAAAAATAAGAATGGGCCTTAACACTTAAAATAAGCCCTAAGGTTTAAGAAGATAGCTAAGCCCAACGAACCAAGAGAAGTGCCCTAGATGACTAAAAGAAGTGCTTGACACCCCAGCACTTTGAACACCCCATATAAAGCAAAGCCCTTAGAGCTACGTAACATAAGATAAGTAGGTGCTCGATCCCCCTAGCATAATGTCCCTAACAAAACATACCATATCTAGTGGATTCCACTAAGCCACAATACATTTAATGTAATGAGATGGTCTATGGGTAGGATGCAATTAAGCTCATTATTAGGCTGTCATGTTAAGACCCATACCCGACTTGATGAGAATGGCAAGGCTATAGCCAAGCTGCCTAAGCTACATCTAGCTCCTCCAACCTACAACTATGAATATGGCCCATCCAAGTACTTAAATGAGACTTTTCTTAGGAACTTAAAGGTAATTTACATAAATACTCTACCATACTCATTGAGTTTTTCTTATTGGTTAAATACTTACTTAAGCATCAGAGCAACCATATCTGAGGAAACTTTAGTGTTCATTTTGATGCTTTTACTATTTTGTAGTCCCAATGAAGCCCAGTATGAGCTAAATGAAAAATCATCATCAATATTTAGTATCCACTGTGTAAGTAGCACCTCAAAACAACTTAAAAATATCCTAGACACTTTAAACACCACCTATAGGCCATCAATTCAATGGTTAGCAAGAGTTGGGGTGCCTTCCCCCATCACTAACTACTCAAATTAGTATCCCTTCAGCGGAGACAACTAATAACCTAACTTTACCCCCATCGAGGCTACATGACCAATTAAATAGCCTTGCTAGGGTCAAGCAAATGCTCCAAGGGTTGATTACACACTTAAATAATCTCGAAAGTGGTTGACTACCAATCTTTACTCTTAGGCCAAGTATGATATCATCTAAGATTCCATCCACTCACTAAAGGATGATGCTCAACCATAAGGTGACATTATATAAGGAAAATGCTAACCCCATAACCTTGAGAGATAGGATAGGTCTCTCTACTAACAATCAAGCTAAACCCTTTGTGGTTTACTCACAAAATATCATGATTGTCAACCCAGATAATTCATCAAACAACTCACCAAGCATAAGGAGTCCCATAAGTATAAGCCTTAGGAATCTTCATCCTTAAGTTGATCACCCTTAATCAAGGAGTTCCTTAGGGAAATGTTACCCCCATACATTCAAATACCATCCCTAGAATCCTATGATGGGACCATTAACTTAGCCTTATACCTTATATATTTTCACTCTCACAGGAACCTCCATAGTTGTAGTGAAGTAATAATATGTAAAGCTTTCTCGAGTACCCCTAAGAAATTTTCCTTGATGTGGTATGACCACCTGAAGCTGGCCTTAATCTCGTTGCTAAACAATTGGGGGACTAATTCCATTAGCATTGCTTAACAAGTCAAATGACCATCAAGGACAACATGAGTCTCAACAATATTAAATAAGGGCTAAAATTCCTTATGAACCTAATTCATTGCTTCACAATGGCTTAGTTAGAAATATCAACTATTGACCTAAGCACCATGCTAAATGCAGCAATGCAGGGCATTTGACATGACTATGCCTTACTCCTCAAATTTTCCATGAAATGACAAACTCCATAAAGGAGTTCCAAGGGGAGGTTACTTCTTATATCATCGAGGAAGATAGCCTTAAGTCTTGGACAACCTTATTCTTCAACCTTCCTAACCAAAAGAAGGAAAAATACTAACCATCAATGAAAGATTACCTTAACTTCCCTCAAAATTCCAAACTTGGCTCATTTAAGGATTATGATGGTTGTAATCATGGCTAAGGCTACCCCATCCTACAATTTATGTCATACACATTGCTCATAAAGTTGCTAAGTTAAATATTCCTTAAGATCTAACATGAGGATATCCTTACGTATTCAATGCAAAAGAAAGGTAACTATGGTAGGTATGACTTTAACAAGTACCTAATTTCTATGATTACGGTAGCCATACGACCAATAAATGCAATAGCTTAAAAAATGCCTTGGAAGAAGCCTTCGATAAGGGCTACATAAAGGAATATATAACAAGAAGGGAACCCACATCTCCCAAGGCATAAGCTTGACCTCTGAAATGGAGATTGATAAACGATGCCTGATGAGCTCGAGACAAACCTCGATGAGATGACAACCAGGTTACCACCAATACCCTATACCAAATGGCTAAGTCAACATCATTATGGGTAGGCCGGCAACTGGAGGATGCTCATACTCTAAAATGAAAACCTATGCTCAACATAAGAAGTATTTAGATACCCTTGATGTCCAAAATAAAAAGCCTTGAATCAACAGCTTTGTCACATTTTTGGAAGATGACCTTCAAGGCATCTAACAACCTTATGACGTCCCTCTGGTTTTCAAAGTAAGGACAATAGGCTTCGGTGTTACTCAAAACATAGTAATACAGATAGCTCAACAAACATCCTTTATAGGCCTACTTATGAGCAAATGAAGAATAAGGTCCTTACTAAGCTTAAGCCATAAAAGCAATCCCTATTCAGATTCAAATATCACCCAATGCAAACCTTAGGAATCATCACTTTACCTATGCAACTTGGGGAAGGTAAGCACATTACTTGCCACATGATTAACTTCCTCATGATCAATTAATTGGTCCCTACATAGTGCTATCCTTAGACAACCAACCCTAAATGCTCTAAATGTATCTATCAACACTACATATTGAGTTATCAAGTTTTTGACACCAATAAGTATCAACATGTACAAAGAAAATTAACAACTCAGCCATAATTGTTATTTGTAAGCCTATAATAGGGCAAAATAGTAAATGTAGTTACAATCAGGCCCTCTGCTCTTAAGAAACCAAAAATATAGGGAGAACCTAAAGAAGTCATAAAGATTGTCCAACTTGACAATATCTAGGACCACTTCACTAAAATTGGTACATTACTGTCACCTAACCTAAAGCAACAACTCATCTAGTTCCTTTGTAGCAAAAATAATGTCCTTTTGTGGTCTCCATTGAAAATGCCTCAAATTTCCCCTAATGTTAAGTTCAATATTAATCCCAAAAGGAAAAGCATTGAAATAGAAAAAGTAACACTTTGCCCTTGAATGACAAACATCAATAAAGACAGAAGTTTAAAAACTCATTATTGCTAACCTTATGTGAGAAAAGACCCCACACAGTTGGCCAATTGTGTCATGGTCAAAAAGGCCAATGGAAATGACACATGTGTATTGATTTCACCAATCTTAACAACACTTACCTAAAGGATTACTTTTCTATCCTACATATTGATTAGCTCATCAACTCCACCTCACGTTATACCTTGCTAAGTTTCATAGATGTATTCTCCAATCATAATTAGACTTAGATTGAGCTCGACTAGGTTCATATGTCCTTTGTTACTGATTTTGGCACCTATTATTATAAAGTTATGCCATTTAGCTTAAAAAATGTTGGTGTCAACTTACCATAGGCTAATGACTACAATGTTTAACACCAGCTTAGTAGATACTTCGAAGTCTATGTCAATGATATAATTCTCAAAAGCATTGAACCTAAAGACAACCTTAAAGACCTCAGTGAAACATTCAAGACCCTACAAAGGTATAACATGCAGCTCAACTCACAAAGGTAAAATGAATCAAGCCATTGGACCCTTGACCTAACCTCGAGCTCAATGGCTTGAGAGCATGGCTAGGTGCATTCTCTCATTCCAGCTTACACTTGAAAATCCAAGCTATTCCTAACTACCGACCTACTATAACGAATTAGCCAAACCTTATCCCATTTATTAGTGATCGGATGTCAACTTGAGGACTTTCTAATTGACAGCACAGCTAACTTACTCATTATTTTAACCATTCTTGTTCCAAGCTCCTAAGACTAAGTCCAAGCTAATGCAACCCTAGAATACTCACATATTAGCTTGGCACTCATTAGATTCGACTGTATTCTTTTGCTAACTTCTTTAAGAACCTCTCTAACAATTATCTACTACGTATCTTAGTCCATGCATAAATGTTATTTATTTCTTACAATACACTTTTATTCTTTTCCATATTTAGTAAGTTACCCTAGACTTTTGGATATAAATACCCTTTTCTATGTACCTACAATCATCTTCTTCATCATCATTAAATATTCAACATTTTCTTTTCTATAGCACTTTAAGCTCACTCTTTTACTCTTATCCTATCTCTTAAGCAAGGTTGGGTAATGAGTAACTTCATTGAGCTATTTTTACGTTATATTGAGCTAGTTCATGAGTTTATGAAGGTTTCTTAATGTGTCATATCCTTAGGTTGTTTTTGGTTTTGCTTGTTCTCTTTTATTTCAACCCACATTTTAAAGCTTTTTATAAGCTTGAACCTACCCCCTATAGCATCACCCTTGTTTACCCTTGGCGTAGCGTATTATCTTAGTATCAAAGCAGAGGTTCATATTAAGAATGTTACTATTGTGTTATGTTATTGTTGTATGGCATTAGAGTACTACTATGGTAGTGTGTGTAGAGTAAGTGTTCTTGCTTTATGTGATTTCGTGAGAGATAGCTGTAGTATCTTGGTAAGTAGGAGAAGTAGTATCCTATTCTTTGTAGTGGCTATTGTGAAGTATTCTATTTCGAGCCTTGAGAAATAAAGCAAGCACTAATTGGGAATTTCTATTATTCATCAAAGTAGATGTCATAGTGGTGTTCTATAGTAGAATATGTTAGGACCTTAGTATTCATACGAAGAAGTTATGTCTATGTCTGTGATTGATTGATTAAAGATAGTGTATATTGTTTCTAGGTAATAGTGATAATCTAAGTATTGTATGCTTTGCTGTAGGAACAAGATTGAGATGAGGAAAAGATGAATGATTTGAAAGTAAATGGGAGAACTGGAGATCATAATAGTAGTGTTGTCTACTATGGTCGACAACCCCAAAACCCCCCTAAAAGCTCCAATGAACGATTTGGTGAAGTGACTAAGTTGATTGTTGAGTTTACTCAAGTTGTTCATGTGTGCCCCTTGACCTGTTGAAGTCATCTACAACACTCCTTAAGTTACTCTAAAGTTGGTGACGCTCCCCATAAAACTCTACTGCTTAAAGATATTTTCTAACTCGGCAAGATTAAGGTAGAGGGGTAGGACAACATTTGCAAAAAAGAATAAACTTAGGTGAAGTTGATGAAGAGAATAAAGAGGACCATTATGAAGTAAAAGGAGAGATCATGAGCCCCAAGTTGCTGATCATGTGATGCTATAGATTCCAAGCTTCAATTGTTCTAGGAATGCTAACAAATACTTAAATTAGGAAGAGAAGGTAAAGCGAGTCTTCGATTATTATCAATATGAGGACCATGATAAGGTTAGAACTATTGCAATCAAGTTTTCAGCGTATGTTGTGATGTATTGGAGGAATTTTCAAGCCATATGAAGACAAGATGGATATAGAGAGGTTAGTACTTGGCTTGGGATGAAAAGAGTTCTTAGAGTTAGATTTGTGCCAGATACCTATTTATAGGATACTTTTGCTTGACTCCGAGAGCTAAAGCAAAGGAATCACACTATTGATGAGTATGTATGAGAATTTCAAATGCTTATGATATGATATGAGGTGAATAAACCCTCAGTTTAGATAGTATCCGGATTCCTAATTGGATTAAGAGTAGAGATCCAAGTATAACAGCTTGTCACTTTAAATGAGGCTATAAGAATTGCTCAATGCATGGAGAGGCAAAGGAAGAATAGGTTGATTTGACCTCCAATGAATGGACCTGTCTAATCTAACTGACCTACATAAGGAAGTTACTGAGCTTAATATAACATCAAGTCGGGTAGATAGATGGATGTCATAATTGAGTAGATGAGCTAATCTACTAATAATGAAGCACCAAAGAAAACATTTAAGAAAGGATAAGGGTTAGGGAGAAAGACTAACTTGATTAAATTCTTTAAATGTTAGGGATTCAGGCATATGGCCATCAAAGTGTTCAAATGGATGAACCATGGTCATTAAGGGAGATGTTTTGAAAGTTGATGTAGATTGTACAAGTGAGGAACTTGAAGAAAGAGAAGAATTGGAGAGAAACACTAAGAGAAATGAAGAACTTATCAAGGAAAATGTATTTGATGAAAGTCTAGACAAGCTGACTTTAGTTGTTAGACCAGTAATGAGCTCAAACCATCCATCAAACAGGAGTAATGAGAAAACTTATTCCATATCACATCCAATGTGAATGAACAAGTATGTACACCCATTAAAGATGGTGGGAGTCACACCAATGTTGTATCTGCCGACTTAGCTTAAAACCTCAACATGCTAACCCTATCACACCTAAGACTGTACAAACTCCATTAGTTAAATGGAAAGGAAGCACTAAATATCTCCCAGCAAGTGTTGCTACCTATCTCGATTGAGAACTATTCTAATGAGAATCTCTACGATGTGTTACCCATGTATACATCTCATGTATTGCTAGGTCGACCTTGGCTCTTTGATCGGAAAGTTATACGTGATGGGTTCAAGAACATTTGAGAATGATGGAAGAAAGATCACTTTGAACTTAATGAACCCTAATCAAGTGAGCAAATTATAGGCTAAACTAGCTCAAGGATCTAAGAAGAACATGGTTCTTAGTCGTTTCGAGCTTAGAAAGGCTATCAAATCTAATGAGTCGACCTTTTGTTAATAAGAAGATTGTTGGAATTGAAAGAGCAAGTCATGCTACTAAACGAGGTTTGAGAGTTACTTGATGAATATGCTAACCTGTTTCCTCAACAGTTGCTTAAAGGACTACTATCTTTTTGAGGGATTGAACACTATATTGACTTAAGACTTGGTGCTGGCCTTCTTGACAAGCTTGCTTATCGAATGAATCCTAAGCAAGTAGCCAAACTATAAAGGTAAGTTAATGAGTTACTGGAGAAGGGTTATGTGAGGGAGAGCCTTAGTCCTTATGTTGTACTAGCTTTACTTATGCTAAAGAAGGATATTACTTAGCATATATGTGTAGATAGCATAGCTATCAATAAGATAACGATCAAGTATAGGTGTCCAATCCTGAGGTTGGATGATATGCTTGATGAATTGAATGGTGTTAGAATTTTCAACAAGATTGACCTGAAGTTTGGCTACCATCAAATTTGGATGAGATTAGGCGACGAATGGAAGACTACGTTTAAAACCTCAGATGGTCTTTATGAATGGTTGGTAAGGCCCTTTGGCATATTTAATACCCTAAGTACCTTCATGAGATTAATGAATCATGTATTGTGGAATTTGATCGAGAAACTGGTTGTAATCTACTTCAATGACATCCTTGTATATAGCATTGACCTACCAAGCCATACCGACCATCTTTAAGTTGAGAATTGTTTGGAAATTTGAAGAAGTGTTGTTTTTGTCAAGAGGAAGTGGTCTTTCTTGGATACATAGTTGGAAGAGGAGGTCTATGAGTTGAATATGAAAAGATTTGAGCTATTGTTGATTAGCTTACCCTAACCACCTATGCTAAGGTAAGGAGCTTCCATGGTTTAGCTTCATTTTATTGCTACTTTATTTAAGGTTTCAGCACCATTGTTGCACCATTCACTAGGCTGACAAAGAAGAACATAGACTTCAAATGGGGAGGGAAAGAAGAGAGAAGTTTTAATAAGGAAAAGAAGAGTTGATCTCTACACCTATATTAGTTCTACTTGACTTTGAGAAGATATTTGAACTTGAGTGTGACATATTAGATGTTGGTGTAAGAACTTTGTTGATATAAGAAGACTGACCTATTGCTTATCTTAGTGAGAAGCTAAGAGGAACACAATTGAACTATTTCGTATAAGATAAGGAACTTCTAGCCTTAATCTAAGCTCTTCATGTGTGGCAACATTACCTCCTACTAAGAAAGTTCATCATATACACTGATCATGTGTCCTTAAAATACCTCTAAAGCTAGTGATAGGCTCGATAGGTAGAATTTTTAGAAGGGTTTAATTTTGTGATCAAATATAAGCATGGTAAGACCAACTTTGTTAATAAAACCATGTCAAGAAGGCAAACTCTTCTTACTAAACTACAAACAAGATTGTCAAGGTTTACAAACATCAAAGAGCAATATCCTTAAGACTCTCATTTTAGCTTGATATATGGATGGTGCTAAGAAGGGAGGATAGTAGATGAGTATCATGTGAAAGATGGTTACCTATTTCGAACTAGTAAGCTCTATGTGCCAATCTACTCCATTAAAGAGCTTTTAGTGAGAGAAAATCATAGTAGAGGACTCTCTCGACATTTCGGAGAGAAGAGGACTTATTAGTTATTTAAAGCTCGATTCTTTTGGCCTAAGATAAGACGAGATGTGTTCAAAGTGGTTGAGAGCTATTCAGCCTAGAAGAAAGAGAAAAGCTAAGTTGAACAAGGGAAAGTGATGCCTCTACTTGTCCAGACTAAGCCATAGGTTGATTTGAGTAAGGATTTTGTTGCTGGATTACCCAAAATTGCTCGAGGCAAGGATTCAGTGATGGTCATCATGGATAGATCTGGTAAGATGGTACATTTTGTGCCTTGTGCTAGAACTAACAACGCTTCAACTATTCGTTTTCTATTTTTGCAAGAAATCGTCAACTTGCATGGAATACTCAGGAACGTAGCATCAGATTGGGACTTAAAGTTTATAAGTCATTTCTAGAAAGCTCTCTAATATTGAATGGGAACCAAGTTAATTTTTAGCACTTCTGTTACCCTTAAACTGATGGCTAGATAGAAGTTGTCAATTGCAACTTCGGTTCATTACTTCAAGCTATAGTAGGAAAGAACTTGACCAACTAGGATGATTGTTTACCTATTATAAAGTTTGCTTACAATTGGTTAATACATGACACCACTGGGCATATACCCTTTGAAGCCGTCTAAGGCTTCAATCTCGAGTTACCTCTTGATCATACCTCAGCACCCATATCTAAAGAAGAAGACCCTTAAGCTAGAGCCAAAGATTGATCCTTTTAGCAAATCTACGAAAAAGTCTCTCAATAGATCAATTGAGCTATTAGGAAGATGGAAGCATAAGGGAAAGGAAGAAAAACAAAGCAATTTCAGCTTCACATCTTATTGTGGTTACACTTGCATAAAGAAAGATTCCCAAGAAAGAGGAAGAGCATGTTATCTACCTGAGTTGAAGGACCATTCAATATACTATAGATGATCAACAATAATGCCTATCAATTAGAACTACCTACAGACTTTAAAGTTTTTGACATGTTCAATATCGTTGACCTTAGCCCCTATCGATGCGAAGGAGAATAGAATAAAGACCAGCTAGATTTGATCCCAAATCCTAATTAACCTAAGTAGAACGATAAGAATCGAGCCATTGGATCCTTGATTTGAGCTTAAGCTTAAAGGCTTGAGAGCATAGCTAAGTGCATTCTCTCATTCCGACTTATGATTGAAGAATCCACATTGCTCCTAACTACTAACTTACTACAATTACCAAGCCGAACCCCATCCTATTTATTAGTAATTGAATGTTGACCCAAGGACAATTCTATTGATAGCTCAACCTGCTTACTCAACACCTATCCTAAGCTCCCAAGACCAAGTCCAAGCTAATGTAACCCCAAAATACTTACATATCAGCTTGGCACTCATTAGATTAGACTGTGCTCTTTTGTTAACTTCTTCAAGAACCTCTCTAATGACTATTTGACACATGTCCTAATACCTACCCCCAATGAAACAATCTACTAATGAATCTTCTATTTTTGCAATTTCTATTACACCCTTATTTATTCCTTGTATATTACTTATTTTGGACAACACCCTTTTAGCATTTTCCATATTTAGTAAGTTGCCCTAAACTTTCAAATATAAATATCCTCTTATATGTAGCCATAATCATCTTCTTCTTCATTATTAAATATATGGCATTCTCTTTTATGTAATGCTTTAAGCCCATTCTTTTACTATTATCCTATCCCTTAAGTAAGGTTAAGCTACTCGTGCATCATATTAAGCTAATTCGTAAGTTCATGGAGGTTCCTTAGTGAGTCATATCCTTAGAGTCATCTATAGCTTTACTTGTTCTCTTTTATTTCATGTGTTTATCTCCCATATTTTCAAGCTTTTTGTAAGCTTTGACCTACCTCTGATAGCGTCGCCTTGTTTGCCTTTGGCGTAGTACATCACAAAGGTGTATTTTTAGGGCCTTTTCTAGAAAATTCCTTAGATACATGGTCACTCAATGAGGGATTGAAGCTAGCCTCGAAAAGATTCAAGCCATTCGAGAGATGTAAGTTCCTTAGACAATCAAATAAGTGCAACATCTTAAAGGATGTATTGTTGCCTTGAATTGGTTTATCTCTAAGTTTTCCAACAAATGCATAAAATTTTTTAAGCTATTAAAAATCTATCCAAATTCTACTCGAACATTGAATGCTAAGCTACCTTTTACCAACAAAAGATTTCTTAGCCTTAATGTTTATCATGTCTAAGCTAGTTCATGGTGCCGAGTTATAACTTTATATTTATACCAATAACTGAACCCTCCCTTTAGTTTTAGCACGAGTCAATGGTTGTGAACATCGACCCATCTACTACATCAACCATGTCCTTTAAGGACTGGAACTTAGATACTTCCTTATTGAGAACTTCTTATTGGCTATCATTATCTTTATTCAACGACTTTGGCTACACTTTAAGGCTACCTAATGTTCAACCTCACCAATTAACCTCTATACAAAATACTTTACAAGATCGACACCTTAAGTAGGATGGTCAAATATGCCATAGAGCTCAACACTTAAGGTGTTTAGTTTTATTTAAGAGAAGCCATCAAAGCTAAGCCATGGCAAATTTTCTTGTAGAATGCACAACTACCCCTGAAGCTTCTCTAATACCAACATGGACCCTCTACATTGATGGCTCTTCTATCAAAGAGGGTAATAATACTATCTTCATCTTTAAGAGACCCAAGGGTGTAACCATCAACTATGCCATCAAGTTACACTTCCTCAACACCAACAATGAAGTCAAGTGAAGTACTCATCAGTTGAATGAAACTAGCCAAAGCAATTGGAGTCTACCATCTCTAAGTCTTCTTAGACTTACAACCTATCATTACCTAAGTGAATGGCGAGTTGGATGATGCAATGGTTAAATACCTTGCAATCATTATGGTGCTTGAGAATGACTTCACCAAGTGGTCCATCCATAAAATCCCACAAAGCTTCGATGCACAAAGTGGCCACTTTTCAAAATTGGCCTTAACTTGCCTACTTGGCCTTAACCATGATATTTTCCTCGAATACATGCTAGATAAGATGATTGGCACACTTATTGGCTAGGTTATGGAAGTACAACTTGCACTTTAGAAGTGTCAATGCACAAGCCGACTACTTCATAAAATTAGCCTCATCTTTCTTGCTTAGCCTTAACCATGAGATCTTGCTTAAATACCTATTCAATAAGATAATCGATGCATCTATAAGCCATGTAATGGAAGTGCAACTTGCACCTTCCTAGCCTTGTTGGCTCGACCCCATAACAGCATACATTCACAATAGCAACAAACTAGATGACCTTAAGGAGGCTTATCACTTCATTTACTAATAAGTCAAGCATACACTTATTGATAGGTAGCTATATAGATAATTCTTTACTCTTCCTTACCTCAGGTGTCTCCGACTACGTGAGGCATAAAATGTCCTTAAGGAGCAACATGTCGGCATTTGCAGCGAACATATATAAGGTTAAGCCTTAGTCATAAAAGCACTCTACTTCAGCTATTATTGGCTAACATTGAAGGTAAAGGCTTGAGTTGCCATTCAAAAGTGCTACTAGTGCCAAAAGCATACTAAAATCAATAAGTTTCCAAGCACCAAGTTGCTCCTTAGAGTAAGCCCTTGGCCTTTTGCCTAGTAGAGAGTCAGTATCTTCAGATCATTCCCCAAAACCATAGGATATTAGCAGTAGGTTGTCATTGCCGTAGACTACTTCACCAAATGGTAGAGGCTGAAGTAATGACAAAGGTCACAAAAAAGAATATTAAGAATTTATTTAGAAGTCAATTATATATTAGGTTAGAATACCCTATACCTTCATCACTAACAACCTCACTCAATTCAACAATGATAGATTTCGAAGTTTTTGCACCAAACGAGGTATCCGATTATATTACACCTTAACCTACCTAAACCTAGGCTATAAATAAGATAATCTTCACCAAACATTGAGAGTGGCTAATGCTAATGGCACATAAGCTGATGCTCTTCCTTACATTCTTTAGGGTTATAGGACAATGTTTCATGTCCCAACTGATGAAGCCCCTTATAAGTTAGCCTTTGAATCAAAGGTCTCCTACCTATTGAGATCACTATCCCAATGATGCAAACTCAAGCCCCTGAAATGAAAAATAATGAGGTTGGACTTAGAACTAATCTAAACATCATAGAAGAAATTTGAGGCCTTGCTAAACCCTATATAATGGTCTACTAACAAAGGGCTACTCGCTATTACAACTCTAATATCAAGTGGAAAGCATTCTACCCTAGAGATCTTGTATGCAAAAAACTTGAAGCTATTAGGTCATTTGAAGGCTAAGGAAAGATCTCCCTGAATTAGGAATATCTCATAAAGGTTAAGAGGATTGGCGTCCATGATGCTTATGAACTAGAAACTCTATGTGGACAATCAATTCCTTAGACATTGAATGCCAACATGCTTCACCAATACTTTATGTAAACATCCAATTCCTTGTAGTTAAAAAGTAATAATGCATTTCATGTTTTCAATAGATGACTTTTGCTATACAAGTATTCAAATATAAGAAAAGATATCATTACTCCTATTAACCCTTTGAGGTTTATGGGCACCTATTCACCTTTCCAGGTACTTAGCCCGACCTTCCGAGCTTTTCACCTTTCCAAGCACTTACTACGACCCTTTAGCTCTACGAACACCTATTCGTCTTTTTAGGCACCTAGCTAAACCCTTCAAGTTCTATGGACTCTAATTCTCCTTTCCAAGCACTTCTTATATTAGCCTTCCCTTTACTCAACCCTTTAGGGCTAATGAGCACCATTTGCCTCTTTAAACTAATAAGCTAGACCATTTATGATGAAGGAATATTGTTTGCCTTTTTAGGCCTGAAAAGTTTAACCACCAAGTCTCCACTCAGTGACTCACCCTACTAAAAAAAAAAATGTAGGTAAACGAGTATCTACCTATTTAGGTCCTTATCCAAGACGTGACCTCCTCAAGTTAGCAAGTTATTTCATGCCTACTTAGGCCCTAACAAATGACTCATCCTCTTTAGGAAAGCGTTGGGCTCACTTAGAAAAAGGTAAAGTTACATATGCAAAAATACTAAGTAACAATAACAAAGAGAACAAGCAATGAGGAAATAAAATATAAAATTAAGTCCATTCATTCCATAAGATGCTTCTTTACATAGAAGAAGGTTGCATATTGGCTTAATAGAACAACAAGTAGAAACAAAATGCAAGAAATCAAATAGTAGAAACATCTAGCGACCCTCAAAAGATGAATCTACACCATCACCTACCTTTGGAGCTTTTAGCCCTTGGGATTGGTTTGCCAGTTCCATATTGGCACCTCCACAACAAGCTATGTCCTCTAGACATCCTACTAGTGTTGTGATGACCTTCCACAATGTCACACACAAATATAAAATTTTCCCCTCTTTAAAAATAGTAGAAACGATAGACAATAAATTGAACTCACTTACAATCTTTTGAAAAATATTTATAAAAACTACAAGCTAACAGTAAGCATATCGGTCAATTTATAGTATATGGTGAGCACCAAGGTCATATTTTGCAATAAAGGAAAGAATAGAGTTTAGAAAGATAACTAAGTACTGTATTCTACTATTTCTACTCTAATATAAGAAACTGATTAAGTAACTTTGAGGGAAAGAACCTACCAGTTATCTAAACAAAGGTAAAAACTAAAATTGAATTAAACATAGATTTTAGAAATTTCTTAGTATTAAGTTGTGGATTTCTTTATAAAAGATGTATGAGAAACGAGTAAATGATTGTCTAAGATCATTGTGGCCATGTTATTAGAGTATTTATGATAGTTTAAATATGGGTTTTACTCACACTCATAGAATTTATCCAACTCTCCTTTCATAAATTTTATCATTTAGTAGGAGCATTGTATTATCAATATCTCATCTATACTATTAACTAGCTATTCAAGTCTCATCACTACTTAAATAACTATGTTAGAATTGATTTCTCATTCCGACCAATTTTTAACTTTCGGTGAGTACAAGAATTTAAGTTCTAATTCTCAAGAATTACCCATTCAAATTAGGAATCCTAGTTTCTATTTAAGGTCTTGAAATCCTATTATGGTATCTAAACCTTATTAGGATAACAAGGGAGAAGCCCAATGTAGGGGAAACACTATAAAGCTCGACATTAACCTAACACTCAAGTTATACCTAGTTACACCATAAAACTAAGTAAAATTCCAAAATTACACTATCACAATACAAAAACATCAATAGCCGCAATTACTTTATCATGTTCACATACTACCTATAAGCATATTAAGCTCCATTTATCACATTCATCGAGAACAAACATTTAATACATAATATACATGAACATGAAAATAAGCATTGCATTAAACATGGAAAAAGTATGAGAAATATTACAAAACTGAGTTCCTCAACCTCAACAATGGAGTTCCTTAAGATTTTCTTAATAATCTCCATGGATGCAATGGAAATACACAAACCCAAACCTTGAAAATAGCTAAAATCTACTAATAGTTTATGCTACGATCATGAAAACACAAGAAAACTCCATGGAAATCATAAAACTATGTTAAAAGTAACCTAGGATAGCCTAAAGAAGAGAAGGTGGTGGAAAACTAGAACCTTAAACTCTAGAAAATGCCAAGCTAAATTTGCAGAAAATGAAGAAGAAGAGGATTTATATCCGGTGATTATCGGCATGATAGTAAGCAAGGGTACCATCACGACAGTAGCTACGAGTCGCACACTTCTTTTCTTTTAATGAAACGATTCGTTTTTTATTTAGGAGTCAAGTATACTAACGATAGCTAGGTACCGTCATGACGGTATACCCTTTTAGTTTTGCAACTTGATTCAATTATGTTCAGAGTACCGTCTTGATGGTAGATGGGCTTACCATCATACCGATAGTACTAACTCCAAGTTTCCTTCTTTTAATTTTTTCTTTGTTTCCAGCTTCTTAAATTGAGCTTACCATGTAATGGTAGCCTCGAGACCTATGAGATCAAATACGAATAACTTAAATTCCTTAAATATATGCTACTTTTGAAAATCAAAACACAAAAATATGAATTACACTTGTGTTGAATAATTATATGTGATTTTAGTGAAAATTCATACACTTTTGCTCAAAAATCTGTCAAATCATATATAATTGTTAGAAAAATCCTTTCAATATGTAGTTTCACACACTTATCACCTGTTAATCTCAACCTCCTTGTCCTCTTTAGGCATCTCCTCATTATAATAATTAATGAAAAACATATCGTCTTCTTCACCCCTATAATGAGAAATTCGGTCTTTTTCTCCTCTTAATCCTTACCTACCTTGAAGTTAGCCATAGCCTCCACTTGGATCGCCCACACCATGAAGCATTCATTCTTACTAGATTAGACATCATCTAACTAAGCATTGGCTACAAACAACCCTTCCTATAAGCATTGCTTCTCAACTTTCAACCAAGTTACCTCCTTTTCCAAAGCTTGTGTTAAGCATTTTGCCTCCTACTATTTAACATTCACATGGCTTGCTTCCTCCTATCTAGTTAAGGCCTTATATAAAGCCTTCTCTACTTTGACCCATGCTACCTCGACTAACCCTATAGCCTTAACCGATTTTTACTTCCATGCCTCCTACTTACAAGCTACAGACATCTTGATTGCTAGGTCATAGGATCTAGCTTGCATGACCATCTACACATCATAAAATTTACATTACACAACTAAAATCAAATGCAAAATGACAAACAAAACAACATAATGTAACCATTCTTACGTTGGGGGTTGATTGATACATCTTCTTTTGCAACACTTAGTGATGGATTATCGACCTTTAGCCCCCTCACTAGTGCATACCTTGAGTATCTCAAGAGGAGGATACTCTTACATCAGCTTACTAAGGATGAATGTCGATACATAGAAGAAAAGTGGGTGAATTCCCCAAAGTCTCAGCTCGAACGCATTCTTCTCTGCATGGACCCCTACCTAATTACTGACTTGCCTAGTGCTAAGGCTAACTTACTAAATGCTAAGGTTGAGGTGACTATGTGTCGAGCCTAACTCTAATCTACAAACATGACAAGTACCGAGGACAAGTTACTAGGTGCGAAGGTTGATGCCTTAACATACGAAACACTACTTATTCAACCCATAAAACAACATCCCTCTTTTGTCTTGGAAGTGCCAAATACCAACCATCTATAGCAACCATAACTTCATTGTAGCTCAGTTACTACGTCGTAAGAACCACCAATATGAAACCATTAATAGGCTACCACCTATCCTTATTTTTTTAACATTTGTACTATATTCCCTCTTCGTCATTTGTCCTATTTACACTTTTCGTACATTCTAAGAATCTCCTTCTTCATTATCTTTTATGTAATTTTCTTTATTTATATTGCCGCCTTAAAGGACTTACTATAAATAGTCCTTTTACTATAGCTACAAAGCATCTTACATCCTTTCAAATATTGAATATACTTGTTCTTATAAGATATCCCTCTTCAAGTACAATTTCTTTACACTCTTATCTAATCTTTCCAAGTAGTTCGAGAGTGGTAACTGGAACTTAACATTAGCTTGTGAGTCCAATCAAGTGAAGCGTTAAGTCATGTTGTATTTGTTGGTGTGTCATATCCTCTAAACATCTCCATGGAAGCTACTATTTTGCCGATCGTTCCATCCTAGTTTTCTTTGATATCTTGAAGGACCTACTTAGTTTCTATTTTCTACGGTAAGACCTAATGATCACTAAGCTCCTAGGTACATCATATAATCCTAGTATCAGAGCTAGAGGTTGTGATTGAAAGTTGTGTTGAAGTAATTCTTGCTAGTATATTTGTTCTATTGTACTCTGTTCTCTACTTGAAAAATAGAGCAAGTTCTTAGTTCATTGTTTGAATCATATCTTTTAAGTTTGTGAGAATTTTCTATGTAAGTAAAGGATTTTGTGAAGTTTTGTGTTGATAATGTTGAATCCTAGTGTTCAAGGAGAGATTAATGATGTTGAGAGTGATGCTTGTGGATGTGGTCGTATTACCCAATAGACCCTACAAACTACTGATAAGAAGATACAAGACCTTACTACTATTGTGGCCAATTTGGTTATTTTTGTATAATGAGCCACAAAGTCTAAGCTACAAGAGAGAGTTGATGTTGAATAAGATAAAGAAGTTGGCGATATGCCAAGAAGATAGATGGATTGCCAATGTCAAATGCTAAGCAAACCTAATGATGGTTAAAGTAAATGCAAGACTGAGGAGCCAGAGGTTAGGAAGGACCAAGGTCACAACTTAAGAAGGAAGATCTAAGAGATTAAGTGCTTCAAGTGTCTTGGTTTTGGAATCGTGGCTAGTTAGTGCCCAAACAGACTTATCTTGACCATTAAGGGAGATAAGCCCTAGTTCGAAGTGGACAATGCTAGTAAAGGAGAAGATGAAGTAAGAGTTAATCAATTGTTGGAAGAATTCTAAGAAGATTTTGATGCCATGACCCCACTTAAAATAAGACTTGAATATTGTTTTGCCATACGATGATCTCTTAGTACCTTTATATTTAACGAGAATGAGTAGAGGGAGAACCTCTTTTGTATAAACTATTGAGTGAATGGCAAACTTTATGCATTAATCATTGATGGAGGTAGTTATACCATTGTGATAGCATAGGGAGTAGTTAAAGCCCTAAAATTATCGACTTACCCATACCCTATGTTGTACAAGATTCATTGGCTAAATGAGAAGGGAGGTCTACTTATTGCCAAGTAAGTTAAAGTTCCAATTAATGTTAGTGACAGATACAAGGACGAGATGCTATACAATGTCTTACCCATGTGTGCTTCACATATCTTAATTGGCCAACCCTAGCTATTTGATTTAAGAGTATGGCATGATGGATATAAGAACACTTATATGTTCCAAAAGGATGAGAAGAAGGTTATACTTACCCCAATGAGCCCTAAGGAAGTGTAGGAGTCACAAGAGAAGATTACTTGATCACTACAATGAAAGTCCTTAGTGATTTCTCAAGCCCAATTTTCTAGAGATGCCAAGATGGAAGAATGTATGCTCTTGTTAGTCAAGAAAGTTCTAAAGTTGGGAGAAGCTAAATCTTTACCTACTGAGGTATAGACTTTACCATAAGAGTATGCTGATTTGTTTCCTATAGAGATGCCAAGAGGTTTACCACAAATTAGAGGTATAGAACATTGTATTAACCTTCAACTTAAAGCTGCTCTGCTTAACCAATAGGCCTATAGGCTCAACCTCGAGCAAGCTGCCGAGTTGAAGAAACAAGTTGATTGATTGCTGATATGTCCAAGAAAGCATGAGTCCCTATACTGTACTAACTATCCTAGTGTCGAAAAAGGATAGCTCATGGAGAATGTGTATCGATAGCCAAGCAATAAAAAAAAAAATCACTGTTAAGTATCAATATTTGATTCCACAATTAGATGATATGTTTAATGAGTTGCATGGTACCCAATTTTTTTCAAAGATTGATCTTAAGAGCGATTACCATCAAATACAAATGAGCCCCACAAATGGATGGAAAAATGCTTTCAAAACAAAGGATAGTCTGTTCAAATGGATGGTGATGTCATTTGGTTTAAACAATACACTAAGCACTTTTATGTAACTCATGAATCATGTCTTAAGATTATTGATTGGCAAATGCATTGTTATATACTTTAATGATATTTTGGTATATATTGCTAACCTTGTTTCCCATTCATAACCTGATATTTGTGTTTGATATCCTCCATGCCGATACATTATTTGGCAATATGAAGAAGTATATGTTCTGCCAAAATGAGATAGTATTCCTCAATTATATTGTTTCTAAAAGAGGTTTCAAAGTTGATGATGAGAAGGTCCAAGCTATTCTCGAACGACCAATGCCACTGAAGTAAGGAGTTTCCATGGTCTAGCTTTATTCTATTAAAGATTTATTTAGAACTTTAGTTTTATAGTTGCCTTACTAACCGAGCTGACTAGGAAAAACTCTAAATTCAATTGGTCCAAGAAGGCTCAAAGGATTTTGATGAGATTAAGAATAGGTTAACTTCAACCCCAATACTCGTCTTGCTCAATTTTGAGAAAGTTTTTGAAGTAAAGTATGATGCATCTAGAGTTGGCATTGGAGCTGTCCTTATGGAAGAGCACTAGCCAGTTGCCTATTTTATCAAGAAGCTCAAAGGAGTCACATTGAATTACTCAGCATATGATAATGAGTTCTATGCCCTTATCTAAGCACTTTAGAACTGGAAATACTACTTACTAGCAAGAGAATTCATCATCTACACAACCAAGAATCTCTCAAGCATCTTAGATGGTAGCACAAAATTTTTTGACATCATGCTAAGTGAGTTGAGTTCTTGAAAATTTTTTGCTATGTCATCTGATACAAGAAGAGAAGTACCAATATTGTAGTTGACACTCTCTCTCAACGATATGTACTTATCACTACTTTATAGTCTAGGGTACTTGGGTTTAGTACCCTGCCTGATCAATATGAGCATGAGCATGATCCATGTTTTGGGACCTTAGTGGTCAAATACAACTTAGGAGGAATAGTGGAAGGATTCTATTTAAGCCAACAGTTTTTTATGAAGGGTAAACAAATTTATGTGCAGAATGGTTCTACTTGGGAATTACTTATCCAAGAAGCCAATGTTAGAGGCTTAGTCGGCCACTTTAGTGAGAAGAGAATGGTTGAGTTGCTAAAAGAACATTTCTATTGGCATAGGATGATGAAGGATGTGCGCTGAATACTTGAATGATGACAAGTATGCAAACTTGCCAAGGGAAGGAAGGAGCCGTATAGAGAGTACACACCTTTACCTATTCTTAAATGACCACGGGCCAATTTGAGGATGGATTTCATGTTCGGCCTACCCAAAGCATCGAGAAGATATGATTCTATTATGGTGTTGGTTGATCAATTCAACAAGATAGGTAACTTTATTTCTTGCCATAAAACCAATAATACTTTATTTAATGCTAACCTCTTTTTGCAAGAAATCGTGTAGCTGCATGAAGTACCAAGGAGTATTGTGTTTGATTGTGATTTGAAGTTCATGAGCTTCTTCTAGAGAACCCTATAGAGTAAACTTAGCACTAAGCTCATGTTCAATACTTCTTATTACCCATAAATAGATGGTTAGACAGAACAGTTGGTTACCTCCTTCGAGCTACTATTAGGAAGAATCTACATGATTGGTATCTATGCCAACCCATCATTGAGTTCGCTTACAACCACACCACTCATAACTCAACAGGAAGATCACCTTTTAAGGTTATCTATGAACTTAACCTAAACTTACCCTTGGACATGGTTATCAACCTAACCTCCTAAGGAAAAAGTTAATCCGACTTACAACTTGCCGAGGAGTTCCAAAAATTACATCAAAAGGTTATTAAGCAACTACCCAAGACTATGGCCCAATAGAAGGAATAGGGAAGCCAAGGAAGGAGTTGAGCCATTTACAACCTAAGTGTTCTTATTTAGATCTACCTCAGCAATGAGCGTTTCCTAAGGAAGAGGATGAATAAGTTATCCTTTAAGTTAGATGGACCTTTTAAGATCCTTCGGCATATCAATAACAACACCTATGAGCTTGAGCTACCAGAGGGATATGAAGTATCTTATACTTTCAACATCACTGACTCAATGCCCTATGTACCTAAAGAAGAAAAAAAAAAAAAGATTTGAGGGCAAATCTTCAACATCGTTAGGGAGCTGATGGATTGCTTACCTCTAGCCCTATCACTTATGTACACCTCCAAGGCCTACAGTCTCTTACGAAGAGGTTACTCTCATGTTAGCCTACCTAAGAAGAGTGCTAATATACAGAAGAATAGTGAGCGAATTCCCTAAGGCTTCAGCTCGAACACATTCTTCTCCACATGGACCCTTGCCCAGTTACCAACTTACCCAGTACCGAAGTTGACATATTGAATGTCGAGGCAAAGGTAACTATACGTTAAGTCCAACTCTAATCTATAAACATGACAAGTACTGAGGTTGAGTTACCGAATACCGAGGCCGAGGCCTTAACATGCCAAGCTTTACTTATTCAGCCTACAGAATAGCAAAATCCCTCTTTTGTCTCAACAGTTCCAAATACCAACCATCTACAGTAACCACAACTTCATTACAACTCAACTACTATATCCCAAGAATAACTAATATGAGCCCATCGATAGGCCACCACTTGTCCTTACTTTTCTAATATTTGTACTATATTCCCTTTTCATCATTTGTCATATTTACCATTTTTTACATCTTAGGAATCTCCTTCTTCATTGTCTTTTATGTAATTTTTTTTATTTGTATTATTTCCCTAAAGGACTTACTATAAATAGTCATTTTACTCTAGCCACAAGGCATCTTGCATCTTTTAAATATTAAATATACTTGTCCTTGTAAGATATCTTTCTCTGAGTACAATTTCTTTACACTCTTATTTAATCTTACTAAATAATTCAGGATTAGTAGTTAGTAGACCTTAACATTAACTTATGAGTCACATCAAGTGAAATGTTAATTTATATTGTGTTTGTTGGTGCATCATATCCTTCGAGTAGCTCCACTAAAGCTACTATGTTTACTGACCCTTCCTATCCTAATTTTCTTTGATATCTCAAATAACCCCCTTGGTTACTATTCTCTACACTAAGACCTAATGATTACTAAACTTCTAGGCACATCAGCTAGCAACTCTCCCTCACCACATTAGACATTATTTCATGATTCGATGGAGGAAGGCCTTTTAGGAGTCTATGCAATTGTTAAAGTCCATTACAACACAATCCTCACTTTGATTGGGCAATCTTGGACCAATATTGCTACCTTTGAATCAATTTCTTATGACACAACACCTTGACTCTTACCTTATGCAACATTGCAACTGCAAACCTAAGTTTGCTGCATTGCCAGTTCTAGTCTCCATTGCTCCCTAAGGCTGAACAGTTATTGGCTTTACTCCTTATTGTTCCATCGTAGACAAATTCTGCACCTCTCTTTTAGCAAAATGAGCTTGAACCCTCTTCTCAACTCGTCTAGATAGCTTGACTTCAATCGGATTCTCCATAAGCTCATCCCACGACACCTACAACCCCTCTACATTTCTCTTTTTGACAATGCCCTTCTTCTTACTTTGTTTTTATTTTTTTTCCCCACCTTGCGAATAGCAACACTTTGTATCATCTCCAACAAACGCCATATCTAGAAAGTAAAGAAAGATAACCCAAAATAAGAGAATAACGAAGGAGCAAAACAAAATACCGAACAAAAACCTTGGCTGGACTTCCTGTCCCAATTATAAAGCAAGGCACAATCAGCTCCCCCCTTGAAACGGTTCAGCAATAGTGTTTGTACCTTCAGTATGGACATACCTCTTGCCCCGTACAAAACCTAATAGGTATAATTGTATTGTACTCGAGGCATCCACTAGTTCTTGACTAATATTTAACTTAATCTTTTCTGATGTCGCCTTGTCATCTCTGACCAACTTTATGCCCTCCCACAAGGAAAAACCACTCTAACCAAAAGCCAAAAGCCTCCTAGGATTGTACAAGGAAAAACTTCTTCCAATTCGTCTAAGTGTTCAGCATACCGACGAATATTTCTCTGCTCTCCTTTCGAGAGGACAAATAGAACGGCCATTGGCCAAGTTGGGTTTCAAAGCATAATAATGCCGAAACAATGGAGTGGCCGGCTCAATGTTCCAATCTTTACAATACACCTCGAAGGCAACTAAGATCATATACGAATTTGGTACTAACAATTCTAGATGCATTCGATGACGGTCAAAAAACTCGTTGGAATCTCGCAAATGGCAGCTCAACCTTGCCTCATAGTAGGTGTGGTATAATTAGAATTCATTTCTTGCGGCGTCATAAACGCACACATCCTTGCTTAGAATAGTCAACGACCAGCCTCTAGGACAACGACCTATACGACCTTCGCATCTTGCTTGCCTCTCGGCGACAGGGTATTCTACACCTCCCTAACCAAAGGCTTGTGTTCATCTTCCACAATGTTCGACTCATTCTCACGAGCATTAGGATACTCCTCCAACCTCTAAGGTTAATCCAACCCGTGCACTCTCTTCCCATTTCCTTCTCCAATTGCCACCAAATCACTCGTTGCCATTTGGGGGGAGTAGGCCCTCTAGGCTCCACACTAAGGCATCTTTTAGAAAAGGAAGATAGAGGATTAACCATGGCTTACCTTTCAAATATTAAGTATTGACAGCGTGAGGGAGAACTTTTCAAGAAAAAAAAAAAAAAAAACATAATTAGCGAATTTTAAAGAGCCCCTCCCTTGATCAGATATTTTTAAGTACTAGTTGCATATAATAGAAGCCAAGCGACGTGATGCTTGTGCATGGGGAAGAGGAACAACTGCACGTAACTTCATGAAAACTGACCACAACACAAGAACAATAGCTCCTCCCTTAACACATGGCCATGACCTCAAAATAGCACAAAATCCCCGCACGCACAAAGTAATTTGAATTAAAAGTTGCACAAGGAAGCCAATCGACTCCTCAGGAAAACTAAGCGCCCGAACTTCACCTACCTGTTGAGAACAAGTACGAGCGCTCAACCCAGACGAGAGAGACTTGTCCTAGGTAAGCTCTTTGGGAAACTCATCTAAGTAGGCCTTGAGATATTTAATCCCAAACGATCCCTCAACCAAACAGGTCTCCTCGAAATAAGATGATGAACTCGTCCGAACATGGCCCATGATACAACGAACCAACAAGTCTCCTTGGAATGGAACGACAAACTTATCCGAGCAGACCTAAAGGATGTCAAGACAATAGGCGTCGACCCAATAAGGCCTCGACTTATCACGAACGTTCTGTCAAGCTAAAGAGAGAGAGAAGGAAAAGAAAAGGGGTCCGGTAATGAAAGAAAAATAAAAGGAACATTTTATTTCATTTCAATAAGCTCAGATTACTTATAAAAGTAAGGTCGGCAAACTGACCTGAGTACATCACGACCACTCCTACCAACTGTTACAAGTAAAAGTGTATTGCATCGAATGTTACGAAACGCCTATAGTAGTATTATAAGGTATTTGAAGGCTTGTACGATTCTCTCTCACAAAAACAACCCAACTAAGCTCAGCAACTTCAACGAACTTTGGTCAAGGTAGCTCTTTGAAGAAGGTGTTGTGTCACTCGAATGACAAGATTAGAGCAACGGGCACTCGTAACCTCCTTTCTCCTATTATAATACGAAAAGATGACCCCACTTAGTATAATTGTCAAAATCGCGAATCAAATATACAATTTTACAAGTGTATAATTTTATATTATTTTTCATAGTTAAAATGAAATAATATCGATAAAGTATAGACTTTTGGTAAAATTATGAATTTTGATATACAATTTTATAAGTTTACGATTTCATTAGTTTTACACAATTCTACTGATTTTATAAGTTCAAATGAATAATAAATTCACAATTTTGACAACCATGTCACCAGGTGATCTCCACTTTTAACCTAATGAATCTCTACCAAGAATGGGTCGAGCCTCAATAGAAAGGTCTTTGATTACACAGGAACTATGAGATGTCAAAAAGTCCTAACTCTCGACCATCCTGATGCCTTACAACTAAACCACCCACAAAGTTCTCTAGACTTAGATGAACTAAGGTGGTGGGACTATGATACAAAGTGCCTATGGAGAAGATGTCCTTAGGGATCCATTTTCTCTCTCTAACTCCTGATCTCTACTCTAGGACGGGTACTACATTCTTCCTTCTCTAAGCATGAGGTCAATGTGATACCCTTGCACGCCTTGGGGATTACTCTATTGTTTAAACATCACCATTAGTGAGCTTCCTTAACAAATAATCCCTAATGTCAGCTTCTCAAGTGAAAGCCTAATAAGTAGACGATATGTAGATGAGTAGTGAAGAGGCTTAAGAAGATGCCCATAGAGGCAGAAAATGTAACAGAATGTGCAAAGAAGAACCAGGGCCTAAATTGCCTTAAGCCTATAATATGCCCATAAGGCACAAGAAGACCCTTTGGTTCAAAATGGAAAATTAGTACTCTAAGGAAGAAAAAGAAGCTCCTTATGATCCATCAAAGGGAGAAGAAAGAAAAATGAAAGGAAAAAAAAAAAAGCCTTGAAGACTCTTAGAGGAATTGAAAAGAAATAAGGGAAATGCAAAATGTCATCTATAGATCCCAAGTTCATCGAGAACTCCTATTCATAAGGGAAGAAATGTATTGGAAAAGGCATTACATTTATCGGCATTTAATGAGAAACATTGTTCACAATAAGGATACTTAACCCTTAAATGTCCCTAACTGTACATAAGGAGATTAGCCACTTGACCTAATGAAGAGGGGTCACCAATGACACTTAATGTGTGGGAAACTCAACCAACTTGTATGTTGGGGAATTCTCGTAAAGCTTAAAAGTTTACCCTGGGTATGTAGCCTATGGGAGATTAGAGATGGGAAGAGCTAACTTGATAGTTAGGCTTTAATAGACTCGTCATGGGTTGACTACTTAGCTCAACCCATAAGTGACTCTAAAGAATGTCAAGTGGTAGAAGCATCTCGGCTTCCGACTGACAAATGTTCATGCTACACTAAGCCACTAATGGAAGATCACGACATGGCTAAGTTCCTTAGCGTAGCAACAAAACTTACTCCCCATGCTAACTAGCGACTAAAGAGAGTATGGGGCAAATGTTGATGGTTTGAAATCAACCATCGCCCCTATGCCTAAAATAAGCCTAAAAACCTAAGGAGACAACTCAAGCCTAACGCATTAAGAGAAGAACCCTGGATGACCAAAGAAAGTATTTGACCCCTAAACACCTTGAATGCCTTATATACGGTGGGGTCCTTGAAGCTACATTACATAGGAGTAAGTACTTGATTCTTAAGCCTCTTACTCCTGATAGAATACCCCATATATGGTGAGGTCCATCAATTCAAAATATATTTAATATAATGAGATTCTTCTTAGTACCCCATATCCGACAATGTCCATTAATTCAAAGTACATTTAATATAATGAGAAGCTTCATAGATAGAACATAAAGTAAGCCACAACCTAACTACCTAATGTAGACTTAGGGATGGACATATGATCCAATAATCACACAAGGATGGTTTAAACCTCAAGAGGGTTAGAAAGGTAAATCAGAGTCAAAGTTTCAAGCAACACTCATGCACAAGCATGGATATGACATTACATGCACCTTATACAAACCTAATAGCTAGTTTGATATGATACATAAACTAATTGCTAGCATAAAAGAGTATATTCTCATCTAAGCTAGATAAGAGCAAGAAAGAAAATGAAAAAGAGTATATTCTTACCTAATTGATCTTGTGTTACATAAACAGGGCCCTTATATATGGAACAATTAGGGAAACACCCAAAATGGGAAAATATGAAAATATCTTACCTAAAATAGTAACCTTAAATTATACCAAAGGGTCAAAATTGGGCAAGCAACAAAAGAATATGCACCTGTTGTACTGTAAATGTCAAATAGGATCAAAACACTTGTCTATAGACAGGTAGTTGCTTTTTTGGCATTGAGCATTATGTTTTGTAGGGTAGGACTCTAGGTCGATAAGCTTCAAGTAGTTCGAATTCATGGATGGGTAGCTTGAAAATACCTCAATTGGTTTAATGGTATGGTTTGTCAAGCTATTTAGGTTGACCTTTAAGTTATCCTCTTTTACCCGAAGATGGTATAACATTAGTGTAAGCTTAAGGTACTCTATCAAGTTGGTCTTCTTTAAGAGCATCGCCTACTCGTCTATGAACTCTTGTAAGAGTGCTCGATGAACTAAGGTGGCTAACTTACATGCTCAGGATCAAGTTATTTGTCCTTGATCCTTATCACCGCTTAAGCTAGATTTAGCTTTACTAACCCTAAAACTATAAAACAAGGCTTATCTAAGTACTTAAAGGGAACTTTTCCTAAGAGTTTGAACCTGATTTATATGAACATTCTACCACATTTACTAGGATTTTCTTATTGGCTATAGACTTACTTAAGTATTGGATTGGCTATACTGAAGGAAACTTCAATGTACATTCTAATGCCTCTACTATTTTGTAGGCCCAAAGAAGCACAATACAAGTAAACAAAAAATCATTGTCAACAATTTTCAAAAGTTTTTAGTGATTGGAAGCATTCATTAGAGAATATTTATTGTTCATAATGGATTATGGTGATATTTTAACAATTTTTAGCTAAATATGCATATTTTGGATAATTAATTATTTGGTAGCCTAAATTACATCTTTCTCTTTGAAACTTAAGCATAAATGTTAGATTTTGAAGAAAGTCTAAGGTAACCTGACATGAAAATAGAGGAAAAATATCTAAAATGTGGAGATTTGGCTACTCACTATGGTATATGGCTAAAGCAAAAGGTATTACAAAAGGTTACAAGTGAAACAAGGAATGTAAAAAGTAATGTAGAACTTATCCTAACTTAGCCATGTGAGAATTATTTGATGCAAAGGGATATTGTCAAGGATCCTTGGCAACATAATTAGATGTATAGAAAGCAATATAGAACTTTCTTTAGCCTAATAGGTAAGAGGAATCCATCATAGAGTATAAAATGGAAGGTCCCCTTAGTACAAGTCTCTACAAACTAATATGGAAAGAACTGTAGTTTATCTTTTACGCACAAGTCTTATCCTAAACTGAGTAAAGAGAAACGTAAAGGTCATTTGATAAGAAAATTAAACTAAGGATATAGTAGAAAGAAATGTAGAAAATATTAGGAACTTGTATATGTTGATAACACCTAACCCTAATTGCACTAACACTTATAAGAACACATATTTTGTAATACTAAAGGAATGATAAATTTAATTAGAAGTATAACTAAGAACATAACTATTTATTGGTGTAACAAACTATTATTGATTTTGTAATTTCTATGAAAACTTAACTAAAGATTCTAATCTAAGTTTCCTTAATGGTGAAGCATTTAACGTTATTGAGCTGATTGAGCAACTGACAATCCAAGTAAGTGAGATTATTCCTTTATAATATTTTGGGAATACTATATTAAAGTACTTGAAGATTAAGGTATGTACTTACTATAGTTTTAACTAATTGGTTATGTACATGCATTCTTTACCTCTAAACACTAAAGTGATGTTGTTGTAGCTAGGCTACATGTTGTGAATAACTTGATGTGATTTGCTTTCTTATTAGAACGTTTGTAATCAATTGTTCACCTTTAAAAAGATGGATACAACTAAACATGAATTTATATCCGAACTAAACATGCAGTACAACCCATTAGCGACAACTAGGACTTTTTAAACCAATACCAACTGTTTAAAGAGATTGTGTAAATTGGTCTTTCCTTCCTCTCAACTGAACTATGTAATAGGGTCAAAGGTCATGATAGTGCTTGAAGCTTGTTCGAAGATGGTCTCTAGGGGAGTGTTGTCTCCATTATGTAAGCCTAAGGGTCGTGAATCACTATATCATGTTGGAAGCTCCTCACCCCAAATGAGAGTTAGCATAATTTGTCTAATTTCATGATGAATCGAACAATGTTACATAAATGGAACCTGTTTGGTTGTATTGCATCTAATTAATTGATTAACCACCATGTTTGCTCTTGTTGTGCTATGTATACTTTTATCTTTGTCTCTTATTGTATGGTGGTTACTTATATCTTCATAGATTTTTTATGTAGATCCAAAGTAGATATGTAGTGATCTACTAACCCTTAAACATAAAAAGGATGGACAATGAGTTCTACAATGATGAATAATTAAAGATGAAGCTTTCTTTTATGCTTTTTCTTTTAGAGTTGGTTAGGTCTCTAAGGCTACAAATTTTTGTTCATGGTATTAGTTGTAATAAAAACTTAAAGTTTCCTTTCATAAGGTTTTAACAAAAATTCCACATAAAATTTACGTTTTACTATATAAATTGTCTTTTGTATATCCATTGTTGTTGAACCGGAGACGCTTCAAAGTAGCTTAATTGTATGTACCTTATATATGTTAAGTCTATAATAATAGCTGAGTAGTTAGTTTCTATAATAAGTTAGTGTACACTATAGTATTAACCATATTGCTCTCAAGACATGACAACACTTTCATATTGCACTATTATGTTTTGATTTGTGCTTAATTGATTTAATTTCTATTTCAATTTTACTTGCTTGAATAATCTTTTGCTCGTGACTCTAACTGATTAGAACTTATTGTGTGTACATTTGAAGTATTAAGAAGTATCGGATTGAATTAAGTCTTGAGCAACAAATTCTAACCATTTACTATAAATTCAAAAGATTAATAGGAAACTTTGACCTTTTGAAAAGGGATCAAGTGTTGTAAACCCTGCCCTCTTAAGTTGTTTAGAAATAACAATTGATATCAAAGCGGGCGTTTATTTCCATTAAAAAAATGCAAAATTTTGAATAAAAAGATCATCTTATGAAAACTATTCTTAAACCAAGATGGTAAAATATATGAAATCTGTTTAAACCAATAATGCACCATATTTTGGTGGACTTTACTATGTTTAGTAGAAATACAAGATGACTACATATATTTAGGTGATTCTTGGTTGTTCATTGTAAATGGAGACAAGATAATTGTTAAGGAGATCGCAATAGTAGAACACAAGAAGGATGCCTCTACAAACTCAAAAGTGCGTACTCACTTAATTACTATCTCACCTTCTAAATTTAATAATGTTTCATTATGTAAAATCTTTAAAGAAATATGAGCTTTTTATATTCTAACCTGGAGAAAAGATAATAGAAGTTTTTTTTATTGTTTTTAGTTAATTGTAAATGAGTTTGTTTCTCTTAACATTAATTATTGTGATTCAAATCTTATGAGAAAGATTCTCAGGATTTTGTCAAGATTATGGGAAGTATAGAACAGAAAGAGAAGAGGTTACAGATCTCTCAACACTAACTTTAAGCAATCTAAGAGGAAAGTTAGTGAGATCTAAAGATAGCAACCAAGTAATAAGAGTAGCTTTACTACTCAATAGTCGCTGACTCATTTTCCAATCTTACTCGAAGTTTTAATATTGTTCTTAAGGGTCATGGTTCCTAGAATAGGTTAGTATCTTATCTTGCACAATCACCTCTTAGTTCATTATGGCTGAAGGGAAAGATTCCTCTTTCTAACTCTCAAATTTTTAAGGAGGCGATGGTTTCAAAAAGGGGTAGATGAACATCATGCATCTAGGAATGAATTTCTTGGTTGCTTTTAAACTTCAATATTTCATTTACTTGGGAAAAAGCAACATTTTTTCAATTGTTTAGTTTTTGAGGATTCCTCTCATCCTCTTGTCATTTATTTATACTCTTGAAATCTATTCAAAAATTTATGGTTAGTTTTATAATTAATTCACTTTGATGATTAATCTGTTAAGCCTTTCTTTATATCATAACATAAGTTTTTAGTTAATTGCTTAAGCAAAAGAATTATTAACTTTTCAAGACCAATTTCTAAAGAATATACTTTTATTTTGTCTCAAAATTACATGTTAAGAACTATAAAAGAAAAGAAAAGAAAAGAAAAACTACAATGGGTTTACGTGGTTTTAAGAGCACGTTTTTCATAAGATAGTTTGACACTCTAGATATGAAGAGCCTTTAGAGGATGGTCATATGGGTAGGCCCATAGCTTAAGAATAGCATGGACTTCAAGCTTTGAGTTACAAATCTTGATGCATCTAGGATCCTTAGGCTTTAGATCCACTTTCTTGATGTGTTTCACTTCAACTTTATTTATTTGCTACTTGCTTGTCTTTATCACTTTTTATTCATCATTTTTCTTTTATCTTCTATCTTTTTCGATTTTTCTTCTCTTCTTTCTCTTTCTCTCTTCTTTTTCTATTCTTCTTCTTCTCTTTTTGCTTTCTTTAGATTCTTCTTCTTTATATTTTTCTTATAAGCTTTTGGTGAGATTAGAGTTGACTAATCTTTTTCTTCTTCATTGCTCCATTCTTAGATGAGTTAAAGCATAAAACAAATGGAGTGTATGATGGAAGGGTAGTATGATTAGATTCCATTTGTATACTTAGAGGACTCTAGTATACCTTGAAAACCAAGGCACATACAAATCAATTTATCATAATTGATTCACCTTAATCTCCTAATTGCCTGACTATAAGTGGTTTTTGACAAAGTTTAACTTTTGAAATATTCTCTCTAAACAAAGTCTTAGACTATCCATGCAAAATCCAAAAATGCTTGGTCATAGTTCGTTAGTGTAAATACACCTTAATTGTTAACCTTAATAACTTTATTTTAACTACAATTTTTACTATATTCTAAAGCTAACTATTCATACCCTCATTTACTTTTCTTCTCACAAAACACTCTTATTTGGTAAAAGTATTGATTATAACTATGGATTTGTTTATTAATGGTTGTTCATCTCTCTAGAGTTTAGTATCCTTATTATTCTCACTTTAGACAATATTTGAATTTCAAGTTATAGGAAGTTTCTTCATTTTATATTACCTAGCCTTTTACATTGTTGAATAAGTGTAGATAAGGTAGTTGAAGGTTCATAATGCAGTCTACCATGCTTAGTTTGTGGATTACGTAGATTATAAAAATAGGTATAGATATTTTAAATGGGTGATGAACATTGAATTTAGTACTTTCTCAAGAATGACTAACTAAGTTAAAATAATATCATAACATGTGAGAGCTGAATTTATCGATTTGGCACTAATTTTTATAATATAAACTCTATCACAACAATGATAACTTTTTTTTTTCCAACAACAATAATACTTACTAGGTCTATCAATGTTAGGATTAGAGATTTAATCCTATAAACTAAAATCAATAGAAACGACACATTTGCAAAATTAGGGTACAATCATGTATATAAAAATAGAGTGCAGAAGCATACTTGAATCCATATTGAAAGACTTTTGAAATTAATTTGGCCTTGGTCTTCCAAGTCTATTACATGAATTGCTAGTTATCTTATATTTCTAATGATGGGAGGTTAGAGAGAATAGAATGTGTGTGTAACTTGGGGTCTACAAGCATATATCTATAGAAAACTCTAAGTTAACTACCTGTTAGCCTTTTATCATTATTTCTAATTTGGCTCACCATATGAAATAATATTCTAATCCCTATACATATTAATTTATACTTACTTTAAATGCATTAAAGTCCATGATTTTATGAGACCACTTTAATTTGAACTTTATATTGTATGATAGCTATACTACATATAAGCCCATATTATTAAAATAAATCCAACAATCTCCTACTTAGGCTATATGTGTAAACTTATAATTGTATATAAATCTTATGAGTACTCAAAATTTTGCTATCATTTCAGAATTCATTTCTAAATAATGTGGTCTATCAATTATATCAACATAGGACCAAAGTGGATTTTGCTACATATATCCTAACTAACCTTTTAATGATTACGTACATTGACACAATCGAAAAACATGGATGAAGTATGGATGTATAACATGGAAATTACATGTAATGTAGTCTAGCATGTCTATTCCCAACTGGTCCAACCTTATACCTTAGTGAGATAAGCTCACAAGTAAATTTAATTGAGATATCTCATTACTAAAAATAACCTTAAAACTAAAATTGGCTTTATCTATAATTGTACCATAATTTGTATTAAAATGATAATACAACATGTCTAAATAATAAGTGCTAACATAACGTACAAACTCCTACTAAAACTATATATCTTAAAAATACATAACACTCATATGTGTGATATGCTCATGAAAGACCTTAGGTGGAAGTCCCTTAGTACGCAAATCCATAACCATAGATTTGTCCTAATATACTCTATAAACACTTGTTGATTCTGAACTCTTTTCTTTATAATAAAAAACTTAATGTCTATGTGTTTTGACTTTGTCAAGCTCTTGTTGTTGTTAGAATAAAATATACTAATTTATTGTCACAATATATCCTGAATGGGTTTTGCTTAAAGCATTAGAATAACGTCCCATACATCATTATCTTTCATGGACTCCATTTCCTCATTCGTGGTATCTATCCACTTTTAAGAATCAAAACCTTCAATGACTTGGCAAAAGTTGGTTGGATCATCTTCTGTCATCTAACGTCATCATCAAGTTCATGGAGAAATATAACATAATCATATGGAATTACACTTTCCTCTCTTTAGTAGATCTCCTTAATGGCATAACTTCTTGAAGCTGAACATGAAGTATAAGGACATTATCTTAATCTGGAGTTGCCTCTTAAACAAGATCAGGAATAAAAGTTTCATCCTAAACATAATCAATGGTACTTTAAGGAATATCAATATGCTCCTCTTCAAACATAAAGTCCTTATCCTTATCTTCCCTTGTAAATTGAACATCCTTAAAGAACCTAGCATTAATTGTTTGAAATAGAGCTTTAGTTATAGGATCATAAAACTTGTAACCCCTGGACCTTTCAAAGTAACCAACAAAGTAACAACTAATAATCATAGAATCTAATTTGTTTTCATGTGGTCTATAACGTCTCGCATTATCTAGATATCTCCAAACATGTAAGTGATTTAAACTTGACTTCTTACCTATCTAAAGCTCATAAGGGGATTTATTAGCTACTATAACAGGCACTCTATTGAGTAAATATGCTGTAGTTTTTAATACTTTTGCCTTAAGTGATTTTGGAAAGGTAAAATGACTAATCATACTCCGTACCATGTCCTTAAGCTTCTATTACATTTTTAGCAATGTTATTCATGGTAGGTGAACCTAACATGGTTTACTGTAGGACAATACTGCTTTTCCCTTAGAATTCAGCAAATGGTCTTAGATATTGTTTACCCGATCCATCATATCTACTATGGTATTCACCATCATGGTCAAATCTAATGCTTTTAATTCTTTACTAGGTTGATTTTCAACTTCAACTTTATAACTTTTGAACACATCCAGTAACTATAATTTTTCATGAATTAAATTTAGGTAGCCCTATCATGATAAGTCATCTATGAACATTATAAAATATTGTTCACCATTTCAAGAAGCTCTAGGGAATAGTCCATAGATATCTATATAAATGAATTCTAAGACTTCTATAGCCTTGTTGGTACCTAATCTCTTGACATTTTTTGTTTCCCCTTCATATGGTTAACACATATGTCAAAATATGTGAAATCAAGGGGATTGAGAATACCATCAGACATAACTCTTTCGATTCTCCTTTTGGAGATGTGACCTAATCTCTTCTGCCATAATGTAGCTGAATCTTCATCTTCATCTATATTTTATGCTTTCGTGCATTAATATGCAATGATTCGTTAAAAGAGGTAACCGTATGAAGTAAGTAAATATTATCACTATATGATAAGGAACCGGTATTGACTAATTTTGAATCACGAAAGAGACTAAATTAGCTATTACCAAATGAATAAGTATAACCTTATTTGTAAACTAGCTATTACCAAATGAACAAGTATAACCTTATTTGTCTAAAGTGACAGTAGAAATTAAATCAATCTAAAAGATGATACAATAAATGTCTCATTCAAATCCAAATAATAACAGGTCCTTAACAATAATATAAAGTTCCATATTGCCTCAACTTTAACTATCTTTCCATTGCCAACATAGATGTGTCTTTCACCATTACTAGGCTTTCGATAACTCAAGTAACCCTACGTAGACAAACTGATGTAAGTTGTTGTAATTGAATCTATCCCCATATATGTCTAGACATTAAAGCCAAACTAACCTCAAAACAGACAAAATTAAGAAGTATACCTTCTTTCCATGCTAAGTATGATATTTAGTATATTGCTTCTTCTTATGCCCTTTAACACGGAAAAAAAAAGCTACCTAGTTTGCTCCTTTTATTGTTTCTTTTGAGGTGCTTATACTATAGTTTTTTGCCCTTCTTTCTTCTCTTAATCCTTTTGTCCTTAAATGTGTTGGTTAAGTGAGCACTTTCAGCTTTTTTGTAGCTTAGTCTCTCTCTTCTTCTTGCATACAGTATGAGATGAGCTCTTTAAGGGATTAGGAGCTCTTTTGGCAATTGTAACTCACCTTAAACTGGATAAACTACACTGAAAGAAAATAAAAACCAAGTATATTACTAAGTCCTTAGATAAATCTAGTTTTAGTGCCTTGAGTTTTGAAGCAATATAAGACATCTCCATAATATATTCCCTAATGTTTGTTTTTCCTTTATATCTCATTGAGATAAGTTTTGTCAAGAGTGTATTTTTTTTAACCTTTTTCATTCTTAGCAAACCTCTTCTTAAGGTTCTAAAGAAACTCTTTAGCTATCACAATCTTATCAAATATAGTGCTCCTAAATACTTCTATGATGGCACTTTTCATGACCATTAAGCATATGCGATTTGATTGCTCCCACTTTTCCATCTCTCTCCTTTCATTAGAGATACTTTTACTAGTAATAGTAAGAGTGTGATCTTCCCTTAATGTCAAGTCTAGGTACATGACTCCGAGAACAATCATTACGTTCTCTTGCCATGTTTTAAAATTAGTATCATTTAGCATAGAAATCAAATTAATACTGCTAGAGATATTTGCAATAAAACCAACAACTATTTAGAGAACAAAATAAGTAAGACTAAATTAAACTCACATGCATATACCGAAACATGCTAATAATAATTCTAATAATGGTAGGGCCTACGACAAGATACCTAGCACAATACCAATATCTAGTTTTTGAATAGAGATATCAACTTCTAAGTGGTACTATTTGGGCAGACTAACTATTTATAAGGAAAAACCAAATAATTATTATATATTTATCACTATAGGTGCATAAATAAATTGGCTATATTTTAAACTTTCTTTGAGCTAGTCCATATTTGCATGATTCACATGCACAAAATATTTTCTACCTACTCAAAAAAAAAAATAACTTCCGTATAACACGCTACTTTGATAATATACTATTTTAATTATTCATCTCAAATAATAAATACAAAATATTGCTAAATTTTGAATTTCAATTGCCCAAACTCATAATACACACGTATACATACACACATATATATATATATTTAATCTTTACATCTCACTTTTATCCCAAATTTGAGATGGGTTTACGTTTGAGCGCATCCAAACCACATAAATACTCTACCTATTACGGTGCTACGATAGGAATACATCCAAATCTTTTAAGTCATGCACTGGAAATACTTTTATCACTTCGCTCAATGATATTTATCGCAGTGACTGATTTAAAGAATTTCTTTGTACATCATAGATACAACCAGATGGATCAATCATAAGACTTGAATCTTAAAGCAAAATTTGTCCATCATCAGACCCCCAAGTATTGAATCCATAAGAAACTTGTCAATCATAAAGTGGATATGACCGATTCATAAGGAAAAAATATATATATATTAAAAGGCATATCCCAGTTTCCATTCATTGTGGTGTAATTTCATGAAGAATTGAAAAAAAAAAAAAAAAAGCATCTTAAAGCAACATCTAAACAAATTTACATTTCCGATTCTTAAACCAAGAGAAACAAGGGACGCAACCCCCAAAATCTAGAAATTTTCCACTGCCAAAATGATAATTGCATTCATAGATAAATGCAAAATTCATAATCGACAACGGCATCAATTTTAACATGAAATGAAACATAGGTATTGTTTTTCAACAGAAAATTGAATATCGTACATAATCCATAACGACGAAAGTTAACCTTTAATCACACTATGTCACGTATTATTTCTTTAATTCTTAAACCCCTAAGCCCATAAAATTAGGGAAAGTGGATCCTTATACAAATTACGTTAATATTGATGATCCTAATAATTTTAAGACACCAATCTTACACATGACTCTTCTGACACCACTCGATAATATTAAAGCTGTAATCCCATAAATTGAATTCACCAAGAATGATATTTGTATAAAATTAGGGTATAATCATGTATATAAAAATAAAGCGTAGAAATACACCTAAACTTATATCGGAAAACTTCTAAAATTCATTTAACCTTTGGTCATCCAAGCATATTACATGAATTACTTAGTTATTGACTCTGTTTTCTAGTAATGGAATGTTAGAAAAAACAAAATGTACGTGTGACTTGTGGGCCACAACTATATATATATATATATATCTTAAATTAACTTTCTATGAATCTTTTATTATTATTTCCAATTTAGCCATTATAAAACTAGAAATAAGATTCCAATCTTTATAGAGATCAACCTATATTTACTTTAAATATATTAAAATTCATAATTTTATTAGACCACTTTAATTTAGACTTTATATCGTATAATAGCTATACTACAAAATTATTATTAAGTCTATATTATTAAAATAAACTCAACGATACAATCATATGTTATTCAACGCAGTCATCATTACATAAAATTGAAATCCATTAAACTAGGTTTAGGTGGTATTATGAAACATTGGTATTTGTTAGATGAAAGACTTAGTTCGTATTAGTTTGTTAGTCTTATTTAATTTGTTAGTGTTTCTAGTTTGTTCTGAAATCTCAGAACATTAAAACACGTATGGATATGAATGGTATATGTTCTCCTCCTTCCGGTGAATTGGCCCTTACTGACCGGGAATTTCAAAATTATGCTACTTCAACTCCGTACACTTGTACATACTTGCGAGAATAGATGCCAAAAATGGGGTTCTTGTACTTCAACTCCATTTCTATCTCGCTTCTAATTGCTACAAGATCATCTACGTTCTCTCCTTTTGGAGCATGCAAGGTGTCATCATATTCCTGGACATCCCACTTTACAAACCCTACATGATATTATATAGATATTTCTTATTCAACATAGAAAAACTATCCATATATTCAGATATAATTAATATTTACCCACAATATCTCGAGCTGTCAATTCACCCCAAGAGTATGTGGCTAACACTGACGTGAAGTCGAAAGCAAAATCATAAACTATCTCGTTAAGAGTATCGAAATTATATACATGTATTATATTTATATACATACATATATACATATAACTCCATAACTAAGACCAGCAAAAAAAAATCAAGAAATGCTTAGCACTTCTTTGGTCTGGAGTCCTTGCAATAAATCATGAGGGGCTTTTTTTTTTTTTTTTTTTTCACAAATACTTTCGTATACTCATCAATAATCTGATTTTACTGCTTAAAAAATGCAAGATGATAAATAACTCTCATCTGTGGTGGTGCTTCGAGACAAACCTTTCATGACCTTTCATATTCTCACCTCTTCTCGGCATCTCTTCAGGTTAGTTCACCATATAATGCTGCATTGTCGGGAGAACTAGAGGGCTGCTAAGCGAGGCCTTCATCTCATCCTAGTACTTACTATGCTTAAACATCTTCTTCATTTTGTCCATACAGTCAAAAGTAGGTATTCTTAATTACACTTCAAGCTAGTTTCATTAAATTTCAATATTATATATATTCTTTTATACACATATGTGCCATTTGAACAACATAGATAAAAAAAAAACTAATTATGAAGATCATACCAGATTGCAATCTTATAACATTAATCCAACTATATGTTTGAAAAGAAAAATTATGTTCTTGAACAGATCAATTTCCCCCCCCCAAAAAAAAAAAGTCATGTTATCTTAGATCCTAGGCCATACTTAGTTTATCATTATCTTTGCCCATTTTTGCGTTCAATAGTTTTTCCCAAATAATAATTGGATCTTTCCTGTTTAAGAAAGCCGTGATAACCAATTATAATTCATTATTGCGTTACATTATTTTCGAAAGATCCAATCCAAAACAGTCACATCTTTTTAACAGCTGAGGGTTTAAACATCCCTTTAACTATGCAAATTTTACAATTAAAAAACAAATCATAGAAAAGCTAGAACACAAAAACAAAATATGAAAGTACAACTAAGCCTTGAAACTAAAATTTTTGCTTAAACCCTTCCACTTAATTCCCGTCACCACTTCGATGTTTAGCCCAAAGTGACAGCTAGAAGACTGGGAGAGGCAACAGCCAAATGATAGAGGAAAACAGTAGAAGGAAAAAGATTCGAGAATGCGCTGAGCAAGGGAAAAGAGTGGAGATGGGGAAAGGGATGAAAGAAGAGAACGAGGTGTATGTTTAAAAGCATGAGGGGTGGCCGGTAACTAAGCGATCTCCCTAAAGTAATGTTTAGTTACTAAGACTAAATAAGATAAAAAAAACTAGATGGTACAATATAAGGAGTATATAACAATATAATATTATTGTACTGTGTTTAGTTTACATGATATTTGATAAAGATGTTTATGATGTTCTTTTTTTTATATATATAAGTACTAGACTCAATATTGTTTAGATATTTATAATTTCAATATTGTCTAATATTTATTTAGTAATATTTTTATATTATTTATAAAGTATAAATTTAAATATTATCTGATATTTGTACCATCAATAATGTGTAATATTTATATAATTATATTTATATCCTACCCATACATGACTTCCAACATCGTCAATCACTAAACTTACTCTAGGAAAAATAAAACTTTCATACTTATGTTTTTATTTAATGAAGTCAACTTTTATCTTATATTCTAAATATGATAAATTTTGAACATTTTGTCTAATTATAAACCAAATATTAGATAAAATATTTTTTTTTTAGTCTAGTCTCATAATTTTTATGTAACTAAACAATACCTAAAGTTTAAAGGGGTTTTTGGGTTCTGTTTTCCCATAGAGAGGAGATTGTAAAAATTTTAGAGAGAGATAAAAGGCTTCTCTAACTATTGGATCCTGATTATATAGAGGTTGTATTTTGGAAACGAATCCTCTTAATTTTCCTCAATTTAGGAATTGATAGTTGAAATTGTTTAAAAATTTCAATAATCTTATGATATTATAATATCATCTACTTCTTTGTGTTCGCATTTTAAAAAGTTAAATCAAGGAAAATTAAAATAATGAAAATAGATAGTATCCAAATCTATTAACTTACTCTTTTTAAGAATTTTTATCCTATTAATTTCAGTGTTCATTAATAAAAAATTAGTGTTATTGCTTCTCTGACATCATTAACAAGTTTATTACAAAATGTTTGGTTGGTTTTATTAAGGAATGAAATAGCTATTGTATTTGCTTTACAATTTGATAAAATTCTTATTGTTGCTAAACATCGAATTGTAATTCCTTTATAAAACCAAAAGAATAGTTATTTCTTAGTCATTTTCAACATATTTTTATATCTATATTGTAAGACCTTAATACAATAGTTAAGCAAAGGACTAAAATAAGGATATATTGATATTTTGACATGTAATCCTAATCTATTATTAGTATTATATTAAGTTTGACCAAACAACATAATGATTATTATCTCTCTATTCTATTTCTTAGGAAATTACAATCTTCTTGCTATCTTACACTAGTTTATAATACCAAACATGTTATTAAAAACCTTTCAAATGTATTATAAATTAATTATAAACTATTCATATTTAATTGATGTACAAATGTCAATATGAAATTGACGATAAATGAAACTCCTTTCTCTAAAGTATGCTCAATAAAATTACAGTATCAAGTTTTACACGATAGTTTTAAAAAATATATATATATCTACTTTATTATATTATTATATTTGAATGACAAAAAATTTACCTTCGTCTATTGTTGCGGCTGACCATATAGATATGCCTGACAAAAGATATTAATTCTTATGCAGTCGATGTGAAAGATATCCATATATATTCATATAATATATATATATATATATATATTATATGTATATAGGCCTAAGCTTCAAACGGCTTCCAGGAAGCCAAAAGACCTTTTTGACTTACGGTTAACAGTTCGGCACACGTTGGAGAGCTTTTAGATCCCGCTATATATCTATATATATATATATATTTATTTCTTTATATATATATATATATTTAAATATATGTACATATATAGAAAAAAGATTTAATAGATATTACATATCGTGTATTATATATATATATGATATATAATTATTAATAAAATATTAACACAAATACTAATAAAAGGAATAATTTTCAAATGAATTACCACGTGTAATTTATACGAAGTATACATAATAACTTTTTATTAATATTTATACATCATATATGTATATAACACATAATATATATTATCTGCTCAATTATTTTTCGTACATATAAAGACAACGAAGAAGATCCAAGATCGAAACCAGTTATACTTGTTTAATGATCCTACTACCTCAACTAAGTCTATTAGAAAATGTAAAACCATGGTAATTAAGAATGTTGTCAATGATATGTAAGGGTTGATACTTGGCAGTTTTAAACTATAGGTAGTATAATTATGTATTTTGGTAAAGTAGTGGATTAGCCCTTGTACTGTACAACTTATAAAATGAAACAGTTAGTTGCAAGAAACTACGAAAATGCATCACAAATAGCCAATTATAGGTGTAAATCTCATCCTGAACGTGTAACATTGTGCATGTAAAGTGGCACACAAAATAAGCTTTATCTTGAAATTGGTGTTTCTTTGATTCTTCTAGATAGTAGTATGAATCTGGATTCAGGTTTTGACTTGCAAGTCTTAAGTGACTTAATTTTTATGTATAATTTTCTCTTCTCTTTTTGTTATATATTCCAAAAATAAATTTTTATACAAAGTTTGCAATGGGACATATCTTATTTTAAATTTTCATTACGTTACAAAGCAGGTACAATTGTAGCACTTTATCAAGTTATTCAGCTTCTTAGCTTATTAATGATTATCGATGTGTTAGAATGATAATAAAATAAATTAAGTATAATACTTCAGTTTAAAGGATCTGTTCACTTATCAAATTAATCTTAGGATGAGCTCTTCTTTTATTCTTTTCTATACTTATCGAACAATTATTCCATCCGAGCCTTATTCTGTCACCAACTAAATATATAGCAACTGTTATACCCTTATACAACTAAGAATGGGCGACATAAACCATTCAAGTAGCATAAATGACCCTTTTGCTTTATATGAGAATTTGATCAATCTGAACTTTAGTATTCGCTATGTATTGCAACAGCAATCCATTTGACAAAGTTAGAGTATATATAATAATTTCAACCTTTGATTTATAAATTAAAGAAAATTGGGAGAGAGGTAAATGGAAATTATCCAAATCTATAAATATAATAAGTGTCTTATCTTTTTGACAAATAAATGTTTGCTTCTACTTTGTCTCTATTTCTTTATCGTATTAGCCTAAGCATATGTATGGTTCACTTCCCTTATTATAACAAATAACGGTGGGTGGATAACTCTAACATCTCCTCTATCCTATAATTTTCACCTCAATTAAATAGGTTTTGGATGAACATCGAAGATCATGGTATAGATTTCCTATACAATTTATTAAAACTTGTTGAGCTCACAAGGCAAGGTTAAAGGCATGATGTCTCAATATCTTGCATCCGCCTTAAATTTGTATTCTAAAGTATGTAGTGTATAAGCTCTAAAATACTTTATATCACCTTATATAGATTATGGAGTAATAATAGTGAAATTAAACATTATTATATTTCTATTTATAAGTTTTAATTTTTAAAAAATGAAAAGTCAATGGTGAAAAAGAATATATATATATATATATATAAAGAAAAGTAAAAAAGAAAAAAAATACATAAATTATAATCTAAACCCATCATCCATAAGAAACTTTGACCCTACAACATTTCATTTTTACCTCTTTATTGTATCAATTGTATATTTCTATTTTCTAACTCTCGTTTTTTTTTTTTCCCATTACTAACCTCTCCTTTATTTTTATTTTCCACCACTCATCTTATCTCTTCCCATTATTAACTTTTTACCATTAAATAACGCAAACTTGCCCCTCATAAAATTCAGAGCTTTATTCCTTATTTGCCTATCTTAACTCACTTCTTCTAAATATTGAAACTTTAAACTTTATATACTTTGTTTTTTATTTAATATAGATTATTTTATATCTTACAAATTCCACGACATACCTATATTTAGTAGGTTTTGCAAGGTACAAGTTTTTGACTAATTCTATAATATTATAAGATAGGTTTTGATTTTGAAATTTGAAGGTTAGTATCTATAAAGTAGGGTGAGCAGAGGTCCCATACTTCCACCACCACAAACCCACACTGACACTTAATAATAAATCTTCAAAGCTAGTTTGGTAAAATTTCAATAAAATGGGGAAAAAATTGGTATTATAGTTCATATTATAATCTACTTTTCATTTCATTTTAAAGTTATGTTAAGATTATCAAAATTTTATAAGAATGGTTAAAATACTGCATGAAATTCCTTTAATGGATGATATTTTTCTCTATTTATATACAAATCAACATTACTGGCCAATGGCCGTATATCTAAACAGCATACTACAAAACGACGTGAAAACCTTGATAGAAGCCAAAAATTTAACAAAAACAGACCGTTTTTCTTTTCAACCTCTAAATCTTCATCAATTTTTATTTGTGACTGACATTATTTAGATGTTTAAAGCATTTTATGGTATCATTGTAAATGCTATCTTTGCTCTTATAATTCAACTACGAATTATAAGTGGTAGCATCCATACGAATAAAACTGATGGAAGTTAAATGAATAGAGACGGAAATTATCAAAATCAAAATTCTTGCAGTTCATGGTGCTATTTTATCCTGAATGAGGCCTAATAGGTTAACGTCATAATTAGGGCAAGTACTTAGTGTCGTATAATATGTGGTATCAAGCTAAAATGGTATTTAAATCTTGTTAGTATTAAGATATTTAAAGAAAAGAAGGCACATCTATTATGTTAAGATGTTTAAATGTGAACTATATGGGTATACGAACATGTGGTCCCTTAATCTTATGGTCAATTGTTCTCCAAGTCCATTAAAATCGACATTGTCTATATTTCCGGACAGCATACCCATGTGGATATCTTGGTTGCTGCCAAATATACATCAATGCATGCTTATTTTAGTATATATTTATGTAATGCAACGGCCACATACGTGGCTATTCAGTGAAATCTCACTCCACCACATTATGGTGTTCTGTTGCATACAGAAAAATTTCCACAAGATAAATGTAGCATGAGTGCCAACATGATTTTTCAAGCGTGCATATACCGGCTGGATGGAGAAGAAAAATGTAGCAATATGTTGGTATCCCACATGGAAAGTAACATTGTTCAAAGGACTCTCTCACTTATTAGATTAATTTTTTAGGTTTAGCTCTTCTTTTGGACTTGAATTGTGACCTTTAGTGCTCTAATTGAGAAGTCAACCCTATAAAAGGAGGGTCTACAAAACGAGCGATATGAGAAATGGCTATTTAGAAAATAATTACCTGATGAAGTAGAGTGAAAGCCATTTATATTGAAAATTACTCAAAATAGACAGTTCGAAGTAGACTAATTAACAAAGGGTTCATTATCAAACAGGGTGATAATTTTACAGTCCAATACTAAGAAGTAATATTGATTAAGAGTAGTACTTAAATTTAAGGAACTCTCTATTTATTAAATTAGTTTTTAGGGTTGGATTCTTTTCTTGGAATTTGGGTTGCAATAGCATGTTATATGTTTGAATAAACTCTTGGTAAATATCGAGGATATTTAAATAATTGAAAGTTAGAATATATGATTAAAGGAGAAAAGGGCAAAATCATTTTCAAAACAAAAGGAAACAACTAGCATGACATCAAAAAAGGAGGGAAAAAAGAAAACACTTCAACATGTTGTGAGAGGAATGAGCCAACTAGCTAGCTAGCATTTGTGAATGTGGCCTGACTGGCCCCTTCTTATTGCACTGGGACACATGCTTAAAAAAGTTAAACTAATGCCATCGTATTGTCAATATCCATCTCTCCAACTCCAACCTGCCTGTGCTGTTCATGTGTCGCTGCATTTTGTTTTATATATTGCTCATCCTCGGCTTATTCATATACAAGCCCAGACAAAAATCTAAGGAAGGGAGATAGAGATTCCCTTCCATCTAATTAGCTAATAGGATTAAGAGCAAAAAACCAATCTGGACAATATAAATTGAATTGTGGTTGTGGTTCGTAATTGTTAATTTTTTTAATCTTTTTGTTTATTATATATGTTACAACTTTCGAAACAGGGATAACTGAACTTATCTATCCTATTAAAAAATTAATGTTTGAAATATAATAACCTTGAATCTTTTTTTTTAATTTATTTTAAGTAATTATTATTACATTAGCAAAAGCTGGCAATAATTATTTTTCTTTCTAAATAAATATATGTATAAATATCGAAATGCTTTTTATGGAAACCTATTATGTAGTACATATACATGATGAAAACTGCTAAATTTAGTAAAGTTTCATTGTGTACTGGAAAGAATACGAGGAAATACCTGGATTTATTAGTTGTCGAATGAGATAACCTTTTTGATGTTTTGCTGGGGAGAGATCGGCTATATGGACTTGGATTTTCTTCAAAATTTGTTGGTGAATGAGTGATTGAAGCTGCAAGCTGACCTGATAGAAACCTTCCTATATGTATGCATTTGTACACATATATTTATACATATATGTGTGTACTCACACACATATATATATATATATATGTATGTATGTAAGTGTATCCAACCATGTATTCTTAGTTTACCCAAAGTAATATATTGATCAGAACCCGTAAAAACTTTTCTTTTTCCCTAATAATAAATCTGTAATGATTGATCCATGAAATAAGGAGAAAATTCAAAAGAAGAAATTATGGGGGATGATAAAAGTTTTACCAGATCATGCTGGCAGCTTCAGCCTCTCAAACCAACACATGCATATGCTTGACGGAGCTCCTTAGAATGGTCCTGGTGGCATCACTGAGGACTGGCTATGAAAAACCGGAATTGGATTAGAGATGGGGGTAGCAAATTTGATTGTGATTAGAAATGAGACCACCTTACAAAGGAAAAGGTGAGAAGTTTGGGGTATAAAAAAAAAAACTAACGGCAATAGCAAATTTTGATCTTACTGCCAGTGGGTCAGAATCATACACGAAGTTTGCATGTTTTAGGTACTCAACTCTCGTGACTCTCCTCTTCTTCCTTTCTATATAAATGTACTTTTCTCTCTCTCTCTCTCTCTCTCTCTCTCTCTCTCTCTCTCTCTCTATACGTAGAGAGAGTAATTAATGGAGGGTTTTGGTCCTTACAGCTATTGATGCTGACCCCTTAATTGCCTTTGCCTCACTGTCTCCTCTCTCTCTCTCTCTGATTTGCAGTAACATGAGTAGAAAATAATTGTAGATCTAAGTGAGTTTACGGGGACCACTTGTGTTTTTAATATACCGTGCGAGAAAGAGTTAGGAACATGTATATAATTACTTAAGAATTTCATATCCCTCGATATTCTATTATTATCAAATTCTTCTTCAAAACCATTTTCAACTTTAATAACAATAATAATAATAATAATAATAATAATAATAATAATAATAATAATAATAAGTACGACTTTATATACTTTTGCGACTTTTCTCAAACCAAGAAAAGAGAAAGAAACAGAAATTACGAATTTAAGGATTTTTTTTTTTCCCCTCCCAAGAGTCGTGCAGATATCCTTAATTCACAATTTACTTGGTAAAATTAAGAAACTCGAAATCTATTAATTTTGACCCATATACTAACTTCTAGATAAAACATAATCATTTTGAAGTTGGATTAAAAAACGGAGTAATATCTTTCCACCAGCACAATTATTGCAATCTATATGCTATTGAAGCAAAGTAATAAAGCCACATGATAGAGAAATGAATTTGGGTTTGCGCATCCTATATAAAATATAATAAAATATATTTGCATAAATAGCGTGAGAGCATATGATTTTTATTGTTTGATTCATAAAACCAATTAACTTGTTGTCCAAAAATAAAATGAATAAAACCAATTAACTTAATATGGAACCATTCAGGGTCTTCATAAACCGATTATTAAGTAACCACTACATGATTTGTTCTTATTTGCATTTAAGTTTAATTAATTGTAGTGCCAAGCTAATCGTTACTCAATTATTGAGTCCAGTGTAAAATTCGGTACTTAGACTTTCGATCTTTCTACAACTAAGATGCAAATGTGTCTGGTGTCTATTGAAGTATCCAATTGAAACTTCCATGGTTAAAATTTAGTATTTAAGCTAACTTCATTAGTTAGCATTAGGCATGTTGTTATGACACATGTCATATCTCATTAATTCCCAAAAAAAAAAAAACTAGGACTTCACATCATCTTTCTGATTAAAAAAAAAAGTGCTAAATCTATCCACAATAGAATAAAATAATTGTGATGTATACAAATAAAAAGCTTTTTGTGAGATTTTTCATTATATAATGATGGATGATTTATTATTGGCTTTAGAAAAATGCATACAAGTCTACATTAGGTGATCTCTTATAGGCATTCAAGTGAAAAATTATAATAAAGACAAGAATATAGAAAATAATAATGATATTAGAAATTTTTTTTTAATTTTCATTTGAGTTAGGTTTAGAATACATAAGCAAAGATATGACAAAAGCAAAGAAACAGAAGGTCAACCAATGTGGTCATTGCTTGACCAATTTGGTCTAATTTCATTTTTTTAGTTCTTTGCTTTTACAGTTTTTTAGTCGTTGAGCAAGTTCTTCTATTATTGAATAGGGTTCAAGTCTTAAAAGCTCTATTGACATGCTCATATCGAAGGAAGTATGAAAGCTATATGGAAAACCTTAAAGACTTATCTGTAGTAATAGTACATTGTACGAGTGAACCTTGTACTTATGTTGTTAAATTGATGGATCCATTCACTCTCAATTTCCCTTTTTTCTTTCTTTTTTTTGACTTCTTTATATATATGGTTTTGTATGTCTAATTAGTTTGAAATAAAACCTCCAAATAAATTGTGATGAATAAATTGGTATTAGGACAAGGTTAATGAAGACATTAAAGATTTAGACTTTGGAATCTATAATTCGACACACTAAAGAAGTGGCAACAAAGCACCAATAAAATTGAGTCGCTTGAAAAATAAACAAATTTAAATTTGTGGTAAGTAAGAATGCAAGGGATCTTAGTGTAATTGGCCGTAAGGAAGGCATTGGATAAGTAGCAAAGACTATTTATGAAAGGTAAGATAAGTTGATCAAACTCATTGAGAGGACCTCCATGGAGATTTTTGGGATAATAGTGATTTGCAAGAGGTTATGATAGAGTAGACAACAATGAATTTGTATAAGAAAATGGAATGGTGGTACATGACTAAAGTCTATCATGAATGGTCGTACAACAAGATTTGATATTCAATTCCTTAATGATTTGTAGAATTGATGTGTGAAGACTATGATTTGGACTAGATAGTGGTCCTTTTGTGCTCCCTATTCTATTAATTCCATTGGCTTTAAGAGGCTAACTTTTGGTAAGGGCAATTTATCAATAAAAGAGATCAAGAGCAATATATTCATCAATGATCAAGTAGACCAAGATGGTATCCATAGCTAGTAAGGAATTTCCACAAGATTTAAGTTTGGAGTGCATAAACAAATATGTGGAGAAAGCAAAAATTAATGTGTGGTAGAGGAGATTATTCAATAGGTTAAACCCTCTTAAACAAGTATGGTCCATTTTTGCTTGATAAGTATGGCATTACCCAATTAGTTTGATTTAATTTTGTTTTGTTGATATCTTATTTTGTCTTTTTGTGGTGCTGAAGTAATTTTTTATATTGTGAATCAGAGTTCCAATCTTGAAAAGCACTATAAAGTGCTATTACATAAATCATCGAAATTATGGGAGCATTGAAAAATCATAGGAGCTAAATGATAAAATTGGTGATCTATGGGATTATGATGGTGAACTTTGCATCTATGCTACACTAATGAATCTCTTTATTCTTGTTCATGGTTCTTAATCCTAATATTGTTATTTCTATGTTGGGCTTTCCGTTTCCAATTCAATTTTCCTTTACATATTTATTTCTTAGACAACATTTAGTTGTATAATTTTTATAATACTAAACTTGACAAAAAAATTTGTCACATATTTGATTTGTAAATTTGCTTTGTAAATGAACAAAAATTGGACTAATAGACTAGACAAAACGTCTAGATTTTATCACATTTATACCAGGTAAAAAAATAAAGTTCACTAAATAAAAGTAAAAAATATTTTTCATTCTAAAAAATACGCTTCTATATTATAATATTGAGTTAATTAATATTATTTTTATTAAATATTATAAAAAATTATTTATTTTATAATATAAATAATTAATTTTTTAATATATATTTTGTGTCCAATATTGTGAAAACCAAATATAGTACAATAGGTTTGTACTGTCCAATTATTTTTATCCTATCCAATCCAATCCAATCCAATCCTTATAACCAAACGCTATCTAAGAGTTAATGTTATAAAATGTACCTAAACTTTTATATAATAGGTAATTTACTATCTTTACTTTGAAAAAATCAATATATTAGGTTGTTTTTACTAGATAATTTTGTTAAATCCATTTGTTGATGTGTATATAAAGATATATAAAAAATTGATCCATGACTACTAATAGGTCAGACAATCTACTTTTTAAAGTAGATGACAACCTATTTCATGTCAAGCCACCATTCCAACCTTTCCATGGTTAGTGATGGTTAGAATGGCTTGCGACTATCTAGTAGTGGGTAGTGCAACTCCTTACATGTAGTCATCCACAACCTTTTTGCCTTTAGAGTAGTTGAAATATTTAATTCATAATTCATCCTTATATAAATGTCAATGAACAAACTTAATGAAGTTAGTTTTGGTAATAAAAATAGCCATGAAATTTTAATTAGATAGTAAATTGATTTTTTAAAAATATATGTATTAAATTTTATATACTAGCAAAGTTTGAATCAATTTGTGACATTAGCTATATCTCTAATGTTAGATGTACTTCGGACTTGCACATGAATTGTATTGTGTATAGCAATAGAACGTGATAAGATTAGACATTATTAACAATATAGATAAAATTATACTTTAGTTGAATTTCCAAACTCAAAACATTATTTATGCAATCTAGTTCTCTGTAAGTGCTTGAATTCCCGAACTTGAATTTTCCTAATTTACCTTTTCTCAAATTTTCCGGAATTCACAAATCAACATTCTTCCCTAATAAGAACGTTAATTTAATTCATAGTCAGTATCTCGTTTAGATTTTGAGAGTAGAATTGAAACGTGATTCCTACATTTTAGGGATGGTACCATGGGGAATCAACTAACTGTGGACGAGATCCCGGATTGAAGGCTAGTTTTATCGTACTCTTCCTCAGGGCCTAGAATCGCTATTTCTAAGCCGAAAATGACTGGAACTCCTGCACGGTTCGAGGCAGGTTGTGTTCATGCAAATGCAAACGTTTTGGGGAGGATTATAATAAATAATTTAATGGAGCATCAAGTTTTGTTGCCCTAAATTTCTAACTGCAAAGTAAAATTTTGTATCCATTGTTCCACGGATTAGTTTCTTAAAGGCATTCATTCACATTTCAAAATCATTAAATACTTCATATGGGTTCAGTTTATCATTGAAAAACAGTTGGGGATACTGTCAGTAATTGCACTACAAATATCTTTACCGTTGCCTCGTACTGTCATTACATTTGTAGGAGTGGTAATAATTAGGTAGTAGTGGAAATTTAAAGTTTGTAAATATTATACTTGACTCAATCTTTGTTTCTTAAATATTTTTACTTGTTGTGATAAATAACCACTGGTGATGAGTTGAATTATAGATAATAAATTTGATAAATTAATGTTTGACTGGGTATCGTACTCTTTAAAATTTTAATTATAAAATTCAAAAAATTATAGTGATTTTGATTTTGTTGAGAATAATATAATTAGAATCAACCCTATGTTCCAAACCTAGTTAAATAAAACTAAAAGGCCGGAGGAAAAAGAGCCCTGCCTTCATCCGTTATAACTTCAACAAAAAGACAGTGACAGTCAATCATAGAACATGGTAGTTTTATGGTGGGAAATATTTTTAAAAAATGAAAAGAATATGGCTTCTAATTGTAAAGTAAGGAAATAATTTATTCTTTTAGATTATAGTAATCATATATTTCGTTAGTATTTACAACGATAGTTTATATATTAGAGACAGCTTCAGCAGCAAATTGTCATTTGATGTCCCCGATACTTTTTAACTGCCACTTCTAATTATCAACTATTTAAAATGCATTTAAGGACAGTTTTTTATATGAAAAATTATAAAAGGCACCGCCAATAATAGCAAGAAATGAAAATCATTTAATAGATAGTAAAAATAGAATTGCCACTAAAACTTGACAGCTACAACAATCATTCATAAACTATCACTAATTTTCCATCTTTGTTTCTCGTTTTTTCTTGTAGTAACTAATTTACAAACAATGAGTTAGTATTATCTATAAAGCTTTCCACTAATACTTATTAGGACCTCTTAACATAGCTACTGTAATATTCAAATATTGTAAACAACTAAAAATTAGGTTATAACGGCCTCAATAACACAAAACTTACCTTAGTAACACATGAGCCTGCTATATGTGATCATATATAAAGTTCTATTGAGTGGTGATGACATGAAATGAGAAGGCTGTTTCTCCTTTTTTTTTTTTTTTTTTCTCTCACTCCATGTGCAAGAAATGCAGATTTTGGTCCCAATAGCGAAATGACTATACTAATTCAATAAATAGTTATCTGATAGTCCATGCGAAATGTATATGTATAGGCCTGGTTGGTGGAATCAGTTGAGAGGCCATCCTTTTGTCTTTTGCCCTGGATGGTTTTCTTCTCTGTCTGTCTGGTTGACAAACAATGACATACAGACAAAGCCCTAATGGAAGGGAAAGGACCACTACTTTATTTTTTGTTCTTTTTTTTTTTTTTTTCAGTTATTTAAATAGTTGATTGGAGATAGGGTTCACATGGTTTTGCTTTGTAATTTAGCTCTTAAGAGTTAAATCTTTCTCATTTTGATTAAGGTAGGTGGTAGTGGTGGTTGTACAATAAAGCAAAGTCTAAATTAGGGTTTTTTTTCTTTTTTTCCTTCTTTTTTAAATTGGTTTTTGAGTGGTTCCTCCTCTCTCTCTCTCTCTCTCTTCTCCTACTTTGAATTTAATTAATTATATGGCCCCACTGGTTAGAGACTGATTATTTCACTTATTCTCTCCCCTATATTGATAGGTTCAAATTTTCAGATGCCTTTTGCTTGTTATCCCACCGTTTTCACTAGTAGTTCTCGTTGATTGAGAGAGATGACACGTTTAATTTTGGATATTATAATGTAATTTGCATACTTGGTCATCCTTAAATAAATCTTGTGGTCTCAGCGTCTTATCTGCTGACTTCGAGAGCTTATTATGGAAGACGTGTACACATTCATATATTTCCCTTCATCTATATCAACCAATACTGCGTGTAGCAGCTATCTATTTAGCATATAGTGATTCTTATTAGCCTTGTGAACTATAATTTAGAATTCGCCCTTTTCTTTTAATTGGTTTAATATCTCCCTAATAAGCATTTTCTATAACTGAATATATACATGCATACACATACAAAAATATGTATATATATACATATATAAATATACACACTAGCAAGAAATGCACTTGCTATGCATGTGTAAAGTAAATAATTTTATATAATTTATCAAGTTAAAATGATGAAATAATTATATGTGACTTCAATATAAGTCTTTTGAAGTAAAAAAAAAAAAAAAGCAAATAATTCTATATTATTTATCAAGTTAAAATGATGAAATCATTATATTTGACTTTAATATAATTTTTTCGAAGTACCCCAAAAAAAAAAAAAACATAACAACTTATCATCCTAAAGAATATATAGTTATATAATTCTTAAAAAGAGGGAAGGCACAGTTAATGATCCTCAAAAATTGGAAGAGAAAGTTGGGTGGTTAAGCTCTAAATAAATTAAAAAATTGGCACTAACCGTTTAATTTATGCATAACATTTTCAAGTGCGATACCAAATGGTGTCATCTTCTTCAATTCTATATATTTATATGCATGTTTATATATACTTGGAGCTTTTTATTTTATTTTTTCAATTCAAATAAGGAAACTTAATGTGTTAGTTTTTAGTGTAATTTTAGTGACGGACGTTTTTCTGGCTAATATAAACCCACTCGACATGAATTAATGATATGGCACTGCATGGAGCAAGTTTATTTAATTTGCCTTTTCCATAAGAGCACCAATAATTACGGTAATGTGGAGTTCTTAATTAATATGTTTCAAACAATTTTATAAATAAAATTAAGGAAAACTTGTTATATAAAATCTTTATATAATAATATAGGCTTACCCCTTAACCCGGTTCCGTTTTTCATACCTTCCCTTTAATTGTTGACTGTATTAGCTAGCTGCTACTGCTAGGAACTAATTTGATAGTCAACTGGTCACTACTTTAGCAAACCAAAGAAAGAAGAGTTAATTAGGGTAACTTACAGGAGCCTTTTATGTTTGATTTTTCACAATTTTTAACTCCACAACAGTCTAAAAAATTAGTGGGATATAGGTCAAGTTGCTAGACAAAAAAACAAGAAGGTAAACAACTTTATTAGTTAACGGGTAGCTCTTTTTTTTTTTGTCCCCCGTTTGACCTTTCTATTCATTGGTAAATGAGTCTGTTGTTTCTTTTGTCATCTTCTTTAAAACAAATATATTAGGTATATAACAGAACGGGACCGGCATGTTTTAGGAAATAGTAATTTCAGCACAAAAGTGACAGGATACCATGTTTTAGAATCTAAATACTCTTATTTCTTCTCTAATCTACATTATTTCAATCTAATATGTTTTAAACCAAGTCCATATGGGGTATGAGCAATAATGCCTAGCAAGTCAATTGATATGTTATCTGTGAGACTTATTGTATTTATTTTCGATCATGTATAGCATTGATAGGTACATGTGCAGTTTTAGTTAGTTATAACAATCATTGTGTTTTCCCTTGTATAAATACTTGTAATAGCAATCTCTCCTAATTAATCTTGATCAACATTTTATTAGCAAACTTCATCTTCATGGCTTCTCTTTAGACTTCCTCACCATTACGTAAAAAGTCAATAGCATTTCATCTTTGGTTGCAGCTACTTTCGTATAGCATCAAAGCTACAAGCTTCAATAGAGGTGGTTTTGTAAGTACTTGTGATTTCTCAATCAAAATTTTTGTGCTCTTGGTATTTCGATTGGATCTAGGGTTGGTAAACATGAATAATCAAATCATAAATGGTGAAATTAGACAAGGTGATTTAATTTCCTTAGATCCTTTGCTCATTTCTTTGTCTAATAATCCCTCTATGGTAATTGGAAATATACTTTTTAGTGAAACTAATTTTCTTACTTGGAGTCAAGTGATTAAGTTGAGATTAGGGGTGAAGTTAAAGTTAAGATTCATTGATGGTTCTACATCTTGTCCTAGTGATTCTCCTAACCTAGTTAGGTGGATCAATAATGATTACTTAGTGCACTTTTGGTTATTGAACTCAATGAGTAATGAAATCCCATAGGACTTCCTATATGTAACATCTACTAGTGATTTATGGAAAGATGTTAGTGAATTGTATGGGTAAGGCAATGCTCCACTCATATTTCAATAGTATGAGATTTCAAATCTTAACTAAGGAAATTAGACAATTGGATATTATTATAATAGATTGGAGAGATATTGGGTTGAATTACAAGCTTTAAATGGATATCCTAGCTGCGAATGTGGGAACATTAATGAGTGTATGTGTGCCTTGGTGGAAAGAATATTGAATTTTGAGTCATAAGGAAAAGTAATTCAATTCTTGATAGGCTTGAATGAAGGGTTTAAAGCCATGCACAACCAAATACTCTCTCTGGAACACTTGTCATTAGTGAACAAGGCATTTTATCTTGTTTAACAAGTTGAACATTAGAAGCTGATTATTGGAAATAGTGGCATTAAACTGGAAAGTTCAACCTATAATGTTAACAATAAAGAGAAAGGTGGGTTTTCAGCTAATAGGGAGAAAGGAAAATTTTTGCAAGGGAATAAAGTGATTTGCAAATATTCTAAATCAAAAGGGCATAGTATTGAAAGTTGTTTTCAACTTATTGGATACCCTAACTAGTACAAAGGGAAGAGGATTATGAAGAATCCTAATAAGCTTGTTATTGCAGCTTTTGTTACTAAAGCTGCTTACAAAAATTCTAACCAACCTTCTTGTGATACTCCATTTGATACTTTTAGTGCAAGGAGTGAAGAAGTTGCAATTAAACTAGGCACTCCTAATCAGCAACTCATTTGAAATGTCTATTGTGAAGTCATAAAGATGATCAAAGCCAAACATATCCTTGAAACATGATCCTCTATGGTGAATACAATTCATTGTACAGGTAATGCTAACTCATATTCATATCTTAGTTTGTAAGAATATATGTATTTGGGTAGTTGATAGTAGTGCAATTGGTCATATGACTCCCTTTAAGACCCTATTAATCACAACTTTTGTCCATTTACAAAGCTCTCTTAGACAATAATTTGTTAATTCATATTGATGCTTCCATCTTGACATTTTAGGATAAGACATCAAAATGTGTTATAGCTTCAACCCAAGACTTTACATTTTAAAGCAATATGTAGCAGAGTGTTTTAATAATAAGCATAACATATTTCTTCCTTTCTTACACATTTATGTAATAAATCAGACTTTTTGCATTTGTTACATGTAAGGTTAAGTCATCCTTCTCTTGTAAAGCTTAATCTCTTAATACTTTACATTTATTTCGTGAGACTTGTCAATTGTCAAAGTTCCATACACTTTCTTTTCCTCAAAGTGAATCTCATTCTTCAACTTTGTTTCATTTGCTTCATGTTGATATATGGGGGCCCTATCATATTTCTTCTATTAGTAGCATTACTTACTTTCTTTGTATTGTTGATGATTGCTCTCGAAGCACTTGGACATATTTAATGAATAATAAATCCTAAGTTGTGTCTATCCTTATTGATTTCTTTTCATACTTGTGTAATCATTTTGCCATCACCCTAAAATTCATAAGATTGGATAATGGAGCTGAGTTCTTGTCCTTTGCTTGTCAATCTTTATTCCAAAATATAAGGAACATACTCTAATGAACTACCATACACACTCCATAACAAAATGGGTGGGTAGAAAGAAAACATAAGCATATACTTGATAATGCTAGATACTTAAATGTCTATGCAAACTTACCAAAATCTTTTTAGGGAGAATGCATACTTACTACTACTTATCTCATGAACAAGATGCCAATGTCTGTCCTAGATTGGAAGTCTCCTCATGAAATTTTGTTTCATACAAAACTAGATTATGATCGTTTAAGGGTCAAGGGATGCTTATGTTTTGTTGATAAAAACCCCAAATCATATGATAAGTTTGATACTTGAGGATTAAAATGTGTGTTTTTGGGTTATCCTCATGGTTCTAAGGCCATAAAGTTTTTGATTTAGAGTTACAAAGGATACTTATCAGTATAAATATGGTCTATTGTAAGAAAACATTTCCTTTTGCCTCAAATTCAGCTCATACACTTGGATGTTCCAACAAGCCTTCTTTGCCATCCATTTCTTTCAGTTTTAATCTTTCTATTCTAAGAGCAAGTTTGAGCTTTCTGTTGTTACTCCTCCTTTGTCTTGTGATGAGTCATCCTCTACATCACTTTCCCCTATTTCCCATTCTGATATTGATTTAGTTACTCCTGTTGTTGGCAAGCCTTTACTAGTTACTAAACCACCTACATAACTAATGGACTATGTCACCAATATGTCCATTACATCAGTTTCTAACCCATGTCCATATACATACTTTTTTGGCCCATGCTATTACCCAATTTCCAACCGATTTTGTTAAATTAGTTGCTTTACTTTTAACTACTAAAGAACCTACCACTTACTCACAAGCATCTAAGATAGATGAATAGGTCATTGCTATGAATAAAGAGTTAGACACTTTCGAACTAAATCATACATGAGAACTTACTCAATCTCCTAATGGCAAGAGAGCAATCGACTATAAATAGGTATATAAAATCAAATACAAAGCCGATGGTAGTATTGAGTGATATAAAGCTCGCTTGGTTTCTAAAGGTTATACTCAAATAGAGGATGTTGATTATCATGATACGTTTTTGCTTATAGCCAAGTTAAGGATTGTTAGGTTGCTTCTTGCCTTAGATTTTGTCTATGGTTAGCCTTTTTATCAATTAAACATCAATAACACTTTCTTGTATGATTTCCTGAAACAAGAAATTTACATAACTCCTCCTCAAGGATATCTTAAGGTAAAGCCAAGTCAAGTTTGCAAGTTAAAGAGGTCATTATATAGTCTCAAACAAGCTTCTCGGTAGTGAAATGTACAGATTTGTCAATTTCTAGTTAAAAAAGGTTTCATTCAATCAAGCAATGATTATTCTTTGTTTGTTAGACATGGGAAATCTAATTTTACTATTCTTCTATTATATGCTGATGATTTACTGATCATTGGAACTTGTATTCAAGCTATTTAGTAACTTAAACAAGATCTATATACTGCATTTATGATCGAGGATTTGGGCGAGATATTGTTCTTTTTAGGACTTAAAATTTGTCACATACGATAGGGTATTTGATAACTCTGATTTTAAACATATTTCATATGGTGATTTTATAGTATTTTCCTCACATTTTTGGTTTTCTTTAAAGAAATTGATACTTAATTGAGTAAAAATTTTATTTCTATGTTTGAACGCATTTTAGTATCGAAAATGAAGAAAAGGAATCGAATTTCACTGAATTCGGAGTTCAAACGAAGAAGTTATGAAGTTTTGAAGTTACACAGTCCATGTAGAAAAAATTAGCCAGGGGCAGAAAGTTACATAACTTGGGGACACGGTCATGTCCCAGGTCGTGTCTGGTAAAGAAAACGAAAACCTTTTGATACACTATAAAAGGACATATCAGGGTTTCACAAGAAAGAAGAAACATTAGAGAAGACAAGAGACTTGAGGAGAAGGAGAAGGAGAAGGCGAGAACAACACCGGCTTCAAGATAAGAGAGATTGTTCATCAATTAAAGGGGTTTTCCATGTTTTATTTTACATTTTTGATGGAACTCATTTTTAGATTCATTATCATAACTTAGAATTCGTGTATTTAGGATTATAGAACCTAGGGTTTCATGTGATTCTTGGATTGATTTAGAATTTTCAATAAAGTTTCTATCTTTGCTTGATTCAATTATGTCGTTTAATTGTTAATTGATATTTCTAGAATATTAATATATGATATTATGCATGTTGATTGAGAAATTGCATGTGTAATTAGATCTTTACATAATTGGAGAGGACTACATGTATACTTAGAGATAAGATATGTGTTTCTTCCAGAAAGTTAATTATTTGTATGGGAATTCATTATATATTAATGCAATTCTAAATTATATTACTAAGTGAAGAGATTCCGGTAAATAATTTAGGATTAGGGTTAATATGCTTGTGAAAGTTATTAACTTTAGTTATAAATCCCTCCGGTCAAGAATAATAGAAACCGAATTGAATATATTTTAAGCGATTACATGTTAAACTCTAGGGGAAATAATTTCTAAAAACGTTATTACTTTCTTGAAGTCGTTCTTAATTTTATTGCTTTTTCAATTGCTTAATCAAGTCTTATAAATAAGTTAGTTTGTTAATTTTAGTATTTTTAATTAATTCAAACTTTCATAATTTTCCGGTTAGATAATAAAGCTAAGGTTAATATTAGTACTCAAAGTCTCTAAAGGATCAACTCGGACTCACATCCGCTATATTAAAACTAATAGGTGCACTTGCTAGATATCAGTATTTTTCTTAATTAGCATAAATTTCTTTTTAACATCATTTCTTATGTTGGTCTTACAAGGTGTAAACCTTCGAATGTTCCTTTACAGAATGGGTTGAATTTGTTTAAGGATACTAGTGATTTTCTTATTAATACTTTCCATATCATAGATTAGTCAAGTGTATCTTGTACTTAACCATTACACAACCGGATTTATCTTTCCCTATTCATTATCTTAGCTAATTTCTTTATCGACCAAGGATTGTTCACATGAATGCTACTTTACATGTTTTGCGTTACTTAAAGGGTAATCCTTCCTTTGGTTTATTTTACTCATCTAACTCCACTTTAGAGTTAACATGCTACAATCATGTTGATATTGGCTCGTCTTTGCTATAAAGAAAATCTATTTCTAGGTTTTGTGTTCTTCTTGGTTAGTCTCTCATTTCTTGGAAGACCAACAAACAACAAACTATTAGTACATCTATGACTGAAGCCAAGTACAAAAGCATGAATAGAGCGACTAAGGAGTTACTTTAGATTTTGTATCTCTTACAAAACTTGTGTGTTTCGATTGATTTTCCTATTCTTTTACATTGTGACGACAAATCTTCCATTCAAATTGCTATTAACCCCTATTTTCATAGCCAAACAAAATAAATTGAAGTGGATATTCATTTTATCTACAATTACATAGCCAAAGGATTTTTACAATCCTCTTTTCTTGCTTCATGTTCTCAACCTGCCGACCTTCTTACCAAGCAACTTCTTGTTGTCAAAGTTTTTCATTTTCTTACTAAGCTAAGCCTTAGATTGGCTCCACCCTGAAGGGGGGATGTGAGACTTATTGTATTTATTTTCCATCTATATAGCATTGATAGGTAATTTGCCTAAGCAAACGTAAATTCTAAGTATAATTAACAAGTTCCATTTATTAACTTTCTTTTAACTCAAATAAATAAAAGTAGAACTTAGAGATTACAACAATAAAAAGTTACCTCATAACGTATAGCCATACTTAATCATTAATAGTTCAATCCACTTGTATCATATATATTAACCTCCCATTTGACAATTAAACTCCATTAATTTTTCTCTTAATTTCTCGTTGAGGCCAAGCTGGATATCCTCCACATATCAAAGATCTATTAATCCATAATGTCACCTTAGTGTTTAAACTTCATCTCATATTGCTCCATTAACTCAACTCACACATGGCTTTGAGAGACCTATCCATGAGCTACATATCCTAATTTAATTTTAAATGACTTAGTCAAAAGCAACTATACTACATGCGTAACTAATCAAACAAAGGTAAAGTCAAACTTACTTGAAAATAACTGACCTAACGTCACACTATTTATCCATATATATATATTTATAGAAATATACATTACTAAGCAAATATATACAAAACAACTAGCATAGGGTTAATTGCAAAAGTTGGAGCTTGAAGCTCTTTGTGTTTTACCCACATCATGGCATCTAACAACTAGAAAATAAAGCATTAGCTAGAGTTTTTCTCTCCTTATATATACCAAGAGAAATGTTATCTCCTTCTAAAGGAGAAAAACAAAAGACAAGGGGATAAGAAAAGGACATTGTTGAACTAATAGGTTCTTGTGTGTGATTTTGATGAGAACAAAACCTAGTAAGTTTTGCTAAATTAATCATTATTATGAACCCATTTGTAAATCTTATAAGAACTTTGTCAATTTGATTAAAGGGCTTAGATTATTTTGATAGCATAATGTCACTATAATATATAACACTCATTAGATTAATTGTAGGATTCTTGAAAGAACTAAATGGGATCAAAATTACTTATCGCACCTTAGTGTGTGTTTTTCAACCATTTTAATATAAACTAGCTAGTTGGTGGTGTCGAAATCGTTCAACTAGTTACATCATATGAACTATGATCAAAAGCAAGTGTTGGATTGTATGGCTGGTGAACCTTTGACTAGTCGGCTGGTTGTGCCTAGTTTTATGAGGTCAATGAGCTATGTTGGACCATGCAACTAGTGACTTGAATGTTGTCTGATTGGTAACCCTATTTGAATGAACTATTCAGCTAGTCCTAGATTAATTGCCTGACTAGTCCATACAAAAAAGAGCCATAGCAAAGCATTAAATGTAGAGAGAAGTGAACCAACGGTTGTATTTTCTTGAGAGGTTGTATATACATGTTGATAGGTATTTGAAGTAAAATTAATAAAGACAAAAACCTACAATTATTCTTCTTGTTTATTTGTACTTCATCCTAAGCTCTTTAGCCATTATGATTGTGATCATGATCAATAAAATTATACGTAAAGACCTTAGTTGAGACATTAGGTGATCCTAGAGAATAAGGGGTGGTCTAAACTCCATGTTAAAATTTTGGGCTTAATTTCACTCTCTCTTTTTCTTTAAATTTCTATACTTTATTTATTGCTTAATTGTCTCCATATTGCATCCTCTTAGTTAATTGAATCAATAAATTGTTATTAGAGAAAAATTAGGACATTGAACTCAATTCAGCACCCTACCCCCCTCTCGAATTCCTAGTGTAGTTTTCTTTTGGTATTAGAGCTAGTCTCTAAATTTTCCATTGCTTAATCATATTATAGGGTAAGGATCACGAAACTAAATGCACTAGGATTCATTGAAGGTCAAGTTATCAATAGTTCACCACTTCTAACCAATGCAAAATATCACTATTAGAAGTGTAGAATGAAAATCTTTATTAAAGCACAAAATAGAAAACTTTAGAATGTAATAGAAAGAAGACCTATTAAGATAGAAGGAAATAAGAGAATAAATATACAGAGAAAGATTGGAAAAAGGTGAATTAAATGAAATAGCTATGAACATAATGCATTATGCTATGAGTAAAATTAATTTTAATAGAACTTGTATAAGCACAAATGCTAAAGAAATTTGGAATGAGTTGCAAAGCACATACGAAGAAACATTTAGAGTCTAAGATAGTGAAATATGCTTATTATATGGTGAATTTGAAAAATCCGAATTCTTCCTAATAAGACCATAGATGAAATGTGTCACAACCAGAGGGTAGCCTAATCGTAGCAAATGTCGTATATTGCATAAAAGAGCACAGATTGGTTCCCTTTTCAATCATGAATCCTTGATATGATATACATGGCTACTACAACTACTAGTTTCCTAAGAGTAATAAGATAAAAGTGATATCATAACATATACATATTTACATAGTATTTAGATCAAAATAGTCATACTACATATAAGACACCATACTTTAAGTTAAAAGTAAAATAGCTATAGAAGATTCTAATAAAGTTACACATAAGTCCACATATAAATATATATATATATATTCTCTCGATGCTCAAATTTGTTCACTCTTGCCCATGAACCTATACAAACCTCTAACATCTGGTGGCTAGTGTCTATAAAAAGATAACCATATAACAAAAGTCTACAAGGGTATAAGCTAAACAGTTTAGTGAGTGAATCCCTCAACCACACCAACAAGCAAGTTATACATACATTAAATCAAGCATATGAATGCATGACTAAGTAGAATGTTAATCAAATAGATATAGTTAATCAGCTACCATACACAACTCAAATTTAGTGCTCTCTGAAGTCAAGGTTAGAGTATACATGGCACCAATCAAATCTAGGTATTATACCAAAACTTACTTTACTACAAAACTCCACGTTTTATATTCAAATAAATTAAACAATTTATTTTAATAAAAAAATCAAGTTCTAAGTATAATTGTGAGTGGGCCCTCACAATCTACACTCACCCCTAAATGGATACCTCTATACTTGACCCTTAATTGGATAGTTGGTACCTCCAATGCCTAGTGTTCCTGCGGGCCAAGATAAGGTTATATTGTATGTGTATACCATACTAAACCATTATATTCACAAATTAATAATCCCCATATGGCCTCTCCCTACTTCTGTATGATGTGATGGTTGGACTTAATCTATACAATGCATAGTGATACATATTCCAATTTACTTAATAAGTTAAATATAGTTAAGTTCGGTTATTGTATGACCAAACAATATCACAAATAGGACATTTCATATTCAATGTAACAAACAATTCATTATCAATATTTAAAGTGATTTCACACTTCAACAAGCCATAGCATACACATGCATTTCCCGACCTTACACAACATCCATTTAATAGCGTTATTTAAGATCTCTAACTACAAACATAAACATGCATGGAATCATAGAGATTACTCACTCGGCCATGATGTTTCTCAAGTATCATAGTAGTTCTCAGGAAGATCTGAACCTATATCAGGATCACCTATCTATTCTCTTAATAATTTGATGTGTACTAAATTGGAAAGCCTCCTCTTCTTCTTATGCTTATGGAGAAGTAAGTAAAATCTTGAGGAAAAAAGTAGATAAAAGGGAAAAAGAAGAAGGATTTTTGGTGAAGTTAATTTTCCCATTGAAAGTTGATTTAGAAAAGAAAAAAAAAGAGAAAGACAATTCAAGGGAGTTGTAATCATCTTGGGAAAACAGAACACGATACAATCTGAATGAAAGGAGAAGAGAAGATAAGGAATGCATTAAATGTTGATTTGATGGGCTTATCCAATAACTTATCTCATCCTTTTATATTTAGCACATGGAGAAACAAATATGCACACAAGGCAACCAAATACAATTTAGAAGATTTACGTGGCTAGGAAAAAAAATAGAGGAGGAAAAAGAAAAGGAAAAAGAAGGAAAAATGAAGGAAAAAGGAAAAATAAGAATAGAAAAAAAATTATATTTTTCCAGACATAAAAATTATAATTTTAGTAATTATGAAATAATATTAAAATTTTATAAAATTTATTAATTATATTATTACTCGTTACATTTATAATATTTATGAGTTATCTCAACGTGTTTATTAACAATTTTATGCGATTACGTGTATTAGTCAATAATTGTAATCATTTGGGGTTTTATTACTATTGAGATAAATTTATTTATTTTATAAGCTTAAATTCATTGTTTTAGAGTTTTTATTAAGTTCGAGTTCAATCTCGAGTATTTACGTATACATAAAATTTATGGTTTTTGTATGCGATTTAGATTTTGATCGAAATATTAGGGTTTTTATTATTTATAATATATTCTAATTCATAGTTTAATGAAATTTTAATGAAATTCTTATCTTATCTAGTCTTATTGATTCTTGGGGTTATCTAATATACTTGAATTTAATCTAGGATTTATATTGAAAATTTTAAGGGTTTACGAAATGCATAAGATATTTATTGACATTATTAATCCATTGATAGTGCTTGGAAGGAAATTTTCTAGCTTGGAGATTAAGTCTAAAATTCTTATGTCTCTTCCAAAAGAATAGGAAGCCAAGAGGATCGCCATTGAAGAAGTTTATGATCTAGAAGCATTATCTAAACAACAACTTCTTAAAACACTTAAGATGCATGAGATATGATTAAAAGATATGGTGAGGAATCTAAGAAGAAGGCTATTGCTCTCAAAGCTACAGATTACAATACTAGTGATAATGGTGATGAGAGTGATGACGATGATGATAAAAGGGTGATGATGGCTAGAAGATTTAAAAGGTTTATAAAATTCAACAAGAAGTTGAAGAGAGACTAAGTTGTTGATAGTAATACATCAAAGCTAACAATAGAGAAAAAGAAAGTTATAAAGAGTTATTATTGTCACCAATTGGGATATATTAAGGATTATTATCCTCTTATCAAGAAAGTTGATAAGGATTAAAGAAAGAAAACCATGGAGGCTACGTGGAGTGATAGCAATTCAAGTCATTTGAGTGAAGATATTTTCCTTATGGCATTGGATGATGAGGTATGTACTACTTTCTAATCTCCTTATGAAAAATTGATTGACATGTATGATGATATTTTAAAGGAATTTGTTAAAATGCAAAAGAAAAATAAAATTCTTAAGCAAATGATGAATAATATGGAAATGAACTCAAAGTATTCAAATATGAGTATAATGATGTAATTAAGGGAAAAGGGAATTTAGAAGAGGATAATGAATACTTGAGAATTGAAAATGAAAAGTTAAGAGATGAGCATGATAGTTTAAAAAGGGGGAATGAAGAATTGAACAAGAGGAATAAGGAAATTGCGAATGAGAATAGGGAGCTAACTGAGGAAAATGAAGGAATGAAATCAAAGATCAATGTAATTGAAATGAAGATGCATGTATAGATAAATTAGCTAAGTTAGAAATTGAAAATAATGTGTTGAAATCTAGCTTAGATGATTCAAGGGAAACTATAGCCAAGTTTGTTGTGAAAGAGAAGAATTTAGAAAAGCTTTTAGGACAACAAAGGTTTGGTTTTGAGAAAATCGAAATTAGCTATAGTAAAACCAATATCTATAAGTTTTATAGAAGTTACTTTGTCTAAACAACTAATAAGACTTGTAATTATTATGGAAGGTTGGTCATATTGCACATACTTGTGCAATAAGAAGAAATGCCAACTTGAATCATAAAGGAAAGATAGTTTGGGTCCCCCAGGGATATAGTTATATTGCTACAACTAACCCAAAAAGACTCAAACTCAAGTGAGTATCAAAAGTTTCAATTTCCCTTTGGGTCCCCCAGGGATATAGTTATATTGCTACAACTAACCTAAAAAGACTCAAACTCAAGTGAGTACCAAAAGTTTCAATTTCCTACTTTTGTAGGGAACTTCAAGAAAGAGCAATAAATGGATTTTAAATAGTAAATGGTCAAGATATATGATGGGAGATGCTATCAAGTTTACTATATTAACCTTAAAGGATGAGGGGAATGTCACTGATGTTCGGCAAGTACACCGATTAGTTTTAATATAGCGTATGTGGGTTTGAGTCGATCCTTGAGAGACTTCGAGTACTAATATTAACCTTAGCTCTATTATCTAACCAGAAAATTGTGATGAGTTGAATGAATTACAAATACTAAAATTAACAAACCAACCTAATTATGAGACTTGATTAAGCAATTTAGAAAGCGATAAAATTAACAACGACTTCAAGAAGGTAATAACGTATTTAGGAATTATTTCCCCTAGTGTTTAACATGTGACTGCTTAAAATGTATCCAATTCAATCTCTATTATTCTTGGCTAGAGGGATTCATAATTAAAGTTAACACCTTTCTTAAGCATATTAACCCTAGCTCTATTATCTAACCAGAAAATTGTGATGAGTTGAATGAATTACAAATACTAAAATTAACAAACTAACCTAATTATGAGACTTGATTAAGCAATTTAGAAAGCGATAAAATTAACAACGACTTCAAGAAGGTAATAACGTATTTAGGAATTATTTCCCCTAGTGTTTAACATGTGACCGCTTAAAATGTATCCAATTCAATCTCTATTATTCTTGACTAGAGGGATTCATAATTAAAGTTAACACCTTTCTTAAGCATATTAACCCTAATCCTAAATTATTTACCGGAATCTCTTCACTTAGTAATATAATGTAGAATTGCATTAATATATAATGAATTTCCATACAAAAGAACAACTTTCTGGAAGAAACATGTATTTTATCTCTAAGTACACATGTAATTCACTCCAATTATATCAAGATCTCATTACATATGTGATTTCTTAATCATCATGCATAATATCACAGATTGATACTCTAGAAATATCAATTAACAATTAAATATACATAATTGAATCAAGAAAAGATAGAAACTTTATTGAAAATTATCGATAAATCCAATAGTCACATGAAATCCTAAGTTCCATAATCCTAAATACAAGAATCTTAAGCTATCATAATGAAACTAAAAACAAATTGCAACAAAATCAAGAAATAAAACATGAAAAACCCCTTTTGTTGATGATAAATCTCTTCAATCTCGAAGTTGGGTGTTGCTTTTGCCTTTTTCTTCTCCTTTTCCTCAAGTCTCTTCTCTTTTGAATGTCCAATCCTATGTGCAAAATCCTAGTATGTCTTTTTATACTATAGTGTAAGGTTTTTTTTTTTTTTTTGTTACGAGACACAGCTTACTACACAATGGTGTCTCCAGGTCGTGTAATTTTATGACCTTGGCAAATCTTCTTGGATGGATTACAGCCTGGTGACACAGTTGTGTCCCAGACTGTGTAACTTTCTGACCAAAATTCCTATTATCTATGTAGCTTTAAAACTTCATAACTCATTCATTTGAACTCCAAATTGAGTGAAACTTGATTCCTTTTCTTCATTTTCAATCCAAGAACACGTTCAAACCTTAAAATCAAAATTTTACTCAATTAAGTATCAATTTCTTTAAAGAAAACCAAAGATGTAAGGGAAATATTATAAAATCACCAAGTGAAATGTATTTAAAATAAGAGTTATCAAACTTCCCCATACTTGAGCATTTGCTTGTCTTTAAGTAAATAAATCAAAACAAAAATTTTGGGACAACAAAATGCTAAACAAAATTTCTCACTACCTAGGAAACCGATAAACAAATACACTTGACTCGAAGAAAGGTAAGAAACTTATTTTCAATTAACTTGCAATAATAAAGTCAAGCAATTTCACCCTTAACAATGTCATAATTTCACCTGACTATATTCGAATGCTCTAACAATACTTAATACTAGAGTTCATTAGTTAATTTATGGAAGTCGAAGTTTACCCGAGTCATTTAACCAAGGATTCTTAAACTAAAAATTGGATTTAACATCTCGCTAACTGAGAAAGAGTCATAAAAATTTTGTCCATTTGACTAAAGTGTATACAATTCTCTCTTTAATCTCGCCAAGTGCCATAATCTAAAACAAACACATTTTACATCTACTCATCCTCTAATCATCCCCCTAGTTCATGCTTTTGTTGGGAGGTTTTTTTTTTTTTTTTATATTTACATTATTGAAGCACAATTGTATTGGTAGAGAGAAAGAATCTCACTCTTCTGACGGACCAAGACTGATCCATACCAATTCATTCCTTATATTGATAGCGAAAAAGAACCATGCTCTTCTGACGGACCAAGGCCAATCCATACCAATTTTTTCATTAGTATTGGCATTAGGACTTAATCTTGCTCTTATAACGGACCAAGACGAATCCTTACTAATTTTTTCTATTCATACACTTGTTATTACTTTTTTTTACCTCCAATCATTGTGATTTTTCAGGGGTTTCTTAAAAGAAGAACTTTATTTGTTTGTTTACTAAAAATTATAGGGCTATAAAAATTTCTAAGAGAAAGGTATACAAAAAAGTAAATTTAAAAATAACCATGACTAACTCTTAACTAGTGATATTGGTCTAATCTCAAGTGTTAGAGTCCTAAGTTAAATAACTCGTAACTTTGCCCTCCATAGATTTGACTAATCAATTCTAGTAATGTATAATAAGATCAATAATGATTAAGATGATATAGTTGATTTGGCCCAACACTTGTTAATCACCTATTGCAAGTTAACTTAAAAATTAATTGGGTCAAATGTGAATAATTGGTCTCCTAAACAGTAACAAATTCATACATATCATTTCTCCACACTTAATAACGTACATTGTCCTCAATGTACGACTAAGAAAGCACAATAGCAAGATATGAAACAATTAAAAAACATCATAAGGAAAAAGGAAATACATGTATTGAAAAAGAAACTAATACTTCCTTGCCTTGAAGCATAAGATATTCTAGTCGAGAAAGGGTGGCTAGTAGCTTGACAACAGTGCCCTTATGAGTGGAAGATTATGTAACAGATTTAGACCTCCTTTGAACAATCTACTTTTCACGATTCCATTGACTACTTGAGAAGAAACACGACACCAAATAAAAAACGCGCATCTTTACCACATTTAGTTTAAACTAAGATAGAGTTATAAAGGAGTAGAAGTGATGGATATTAACAGAAATCTCATTGGGACATTTGAACAAACATGTAGAGTACATCCACAAAACTAGTTGGGTTAAAAGAAATGGCTAGCAAATTCATCCAACTAGTTATATAATAGACTCTTTATATTACAATCTTCTTGAGATGAAGGCTTCTTAACACTTCAAGAACTTTAAATGTCCCAAAAACACTCTCAACAATTCTAACCTTAAATGGAGTAATTGAATAGTTAACATTGAATTTGCAAGATAAATTCGTGTTTGATAGAGTATAAAGTAATATCTAGCCATAATGGACATCACAAAAGCATGTAAATCTATCAACACAAGGCAAATATGCATGTCTATCATGAAAGAATAAAAACCAAGTAAATTCTTAGACAAGATTCATGTTCCAACTCTCAAAAGACCCAAATTTCGGTTACTTAAGCATGTCTAAACAATGATGAAAACAAAGCATCAACAAGAGAGGACAGAAAAAAAATTAGGAGAACTTACTTGGATCGGGAATGTGAGGAGAAGATGGAGAGAAGATGAAGGTGAAATGAATTTGTGTAGATGTTTGTAGGTGTTTGAGAGGGTGTGTTTGTGTTTTGAAAATATTGTACAGTGCGTATACTAAATCGTATGGGTGCTGGGTAAACATTGGCTGGGACACAAGATGTATTAAAGCTGGGCACACACGGGTTAAGACACAACCGTGTCCCACGCCCGTGTAACTTTCTATGATGACGTGTTATCACTGGGCACACACGGGCTGGGATACAACTGTGTCTTACGCCCGTGTAACTTTCTGTCGGGGGAGGCATTGAAGGTGCCTGGATGGACACAGGTTGGAACACAATCGTGTCCCATACCTGTATAACTTTCTGTCTTTTTTTTTTTGGGCCTAGCCTAAATTCATGAATTTAAAAATAAAAGAAACTTAAAGAAATAAAAGTACTTAAACTAGAAAAATAAGACAAAGAAAACTAAAGAAAGAAAAAAAAATTTAACTAAAAAGAAAAGCCTATAACTAAAATTGAAGCAAATTAAAAGAAGTAAAGCAAAGTTAGATAAAAAGAAAAATGAAATGGAATAAACTTAAAGAACTAAAGTGTGAGCAAAGTTAGACATGGGTTGCTTCCCAAGAAGCGCTATAGTTAACGTCGACAGCTCGATGGGATACGTCTTGTAATTCATGATTCTTCATCCAGGTGGAGATAGAACTCCTCCTGTATCTCGCTTTCGAACTCTCCATATGAGTGTAAATTTACCCTTCGACCATCGACCTTGCCAATTCCATTTCATTGGTGCATAACTTCCATAGTTTCTCTCCTTATCATGCTACTTATCAAATTCATATAACCTAAATTTCTTCATTTTGTCCGCTTTTAGCTTAGATGCGGTTGTCATTGGGAGTTTTGAACTTTTCACTACAAAGACATGTTCCAAATGATTTCTTGACAGTTTTTGTTCCAAAATTGGTGGCTTCTCGTTGAAGGATTTTAACTTGAGATCCTTTGGCTTATGGAGTGGATCAATCCCCTTCTTGTCCACAATGGATTCATAAACTTTTATTTGAGCTACCACTTTTGCACAATTAGGGTTGGTTACCAGATTTTCATCTCCCTTTTGCAAGCAATAGCTTGAGGAATCTTTGGCAAGCGTTTCCTGCACACATGTAGATATAATGATATCAGTGGCATTAACATTATGACATATGTCCTCTGAGTCAAGAAATTTGTTTGTTGCTTTTGGAGTTTTAAAAACTATTTCATCATCCCTGACTTGTAATATCAACTTATGCTCACTAACATAAAAAATAGCCGTAACAGTGGCTAGGAAAGGTCGACCTATAATGATTGGCACCTCAATATCTTCATCTATATCAAGTATAACAAAATCTACGGGAAAGATGGATTTGTCTACTTACACTAAAACATCCACTATGATGCCTCTAAGGTACGTGATAGACCTATAAGCTAATTGAAGACTCATGCATGTTAGTTTAGGTTCTCCTAACCTTAGCTTTTTGAACAATTTATACGGCATCAAATTTATACTAGCTCCTAAGTTTGTCAAAGCATTTTCTACTAACAAATTGCTAAGCATACAAGGAATAGTGAAACTCCCTGGATCGTTTAATTTTTGTGGCAACTTTTTTTGGAGAAGTGCCGAGCATTGCTAAGCATACAAGGAATAGTGAAACTCCCTGGATCGTTTAATTTTTGTGGCAGCTTTTTTTGGAGAAGTGCCGAGCATTCCTCGTTTAATGTGACCGTTGGAAGCTCCTCTAACTTCCTCTTGTTCAATAGAAGATCCTTTAAAAATTTCTCATATTTTGGCATCTGCAAGATGACATCAACAAGAGGTAAGTTAGTGTGTAATTGTTTGAAAACATCAAGCAATTTACCGAATTCCTTATTCTAATTAGTGTAACTTTGCTTAAGGCATTGCGGGTAAGGGATGGGAGGCTTGTACTCCTTCACTTTCGGTGATTCCATACTTTCTTTTGATTTTAGTGGCTTTGCATCTTCCTTGCAGTTGACTTCCACTTCTTTCTTAACTACTTCCTCACCTTCCTTCTTCTCCACTTACAATTTTCTACCACTTCTTAAGGTCACTATATTAGCATGTTCCCTAGGATTGACCTCGGCATTCCTTAGGAGTATCCCTTGTTGCCTCTTAGAGATCATTTTTGCAAGTTCTCAAGATTGCAATTGGAAGCCTCTTGATTTCTCAATGATGATTCAATGTTAGATAGCCGAGCCTTATTACCTTGAATATATTTAGTGAGAAGTTCTTCTACATTAGACTTCTTTTCTTGAGGAAGAGGAGGTAGTAATGGTCTTTGAAATCTAGGTGGGCTAAAGTTAGTCTTCTGCTGGCCTTGGTTTTGATTTCCCCATGAGAAATTAGGGTGACTCCTCCATCCGGGATTATAAGTGTTGCTGTAGGGGTTATTTTGTTGCATGGGTAGATTTCCTACATAATCCACTTGTTCCAGTTGTGCTTGTGCTCCATAACCCTGTATGCCAAAGTCACTTACATCTGATTGTACTTGTTGAGGGCCAACAAAGAGTGCATCAATCTTCTTACTCTATAGGTCTACCCTAGCTGCTAGAGTAGTGGTCAAGTCCACATCATAAATTCCCATAACCTTTTTCTTGGCTTTAGTACTTTCCCACTGATAATTATTCATCACTATTCCTTCAATCAGGTTTTGTGCTTGCTCGAGTGTCTTTGTGTTCAAAGTACCTACTGCAGATGCATCAATCATCCGTTTCGTAGATAAATTGAGACCATTATAAAAGGTCTGAATTTCCATCCATAGTGGGAGGCCATGATGTGGGCACCTCCTGAGCAAGTCCTTGAACCTCTCCCAAGTATTGTATAGAGTCTCCGCTTCTAATTGGGCGAAACAAGAAATATCGTTCCGAAGTTTAGCAGTCTTCACAGGTAGGAAATACTTATCCAAAAATTTCTCTACTAATTCATTCCAAATTGTGATTGAATTTCGTGGTAGGGAGTTCAATCACTGCTTTGCTCTACCCCTCAAGGAAAAAGGAAATAGCCGCAGTCGGATGGCATCATTCGTGGCTCCATCGATTTTAAATGTATCACAAATCTCTAAAAAGCTAAAGATGTGAACATTAGGATGTTCATCTTGGAGACCGTCAAACTCAACATATTGTTGCACCATTTGTATGATGTTGAGTGCAATTTGGAAGTTATTAGCCACGACGGTTGCCTTTGTGATACTGGAGTCAGCTTTAATAAGTGTAGGCCTTCAATAGTCAGACATAGTCCGATTTGCTTCATTATCGTTGTTAGCCATGTGTGGTAGTGCGGTAGATCTTCTTGATTGATGAATTTAGTGTTAGCCTCTTCACCTTCTTCCTTAATCTCAATGATTGACTCGTCTTCTATGGTAGCCACAGTTTGTCTAGGTCGTAATCTCAAATTTTGAAGGATAGTTCTTTCAATTTTAGGATCAAGTTCTACCAAATCTTCCAAGTTGCTTCGGGTCATGCACTACAAGGGAAAGAAATATAGAATCAATTGCAGCTCTATGTAATAAAAATAAACAATGAAAATAAAAGAGAGAGAAAAAAAAATGGTCAAAGAAATAAAGCAACTAGTGTTCTTAATATCGAAAGTCCCCTGCAGTTGCGCCAAAAACTTGATATCTGGCAAGTGCACCTATTAGTTTTAATATAGCGGATGTGAGTTCGAGTCGATCCCTTAGAGACCTTGAGTACTAATATTAACATTAACTCTATTATCTAATCGAAAAATTGTGATAAGTTGAATGAATTAAAAATACTAAAATTAACAAACTAACCTAATTATGAGACTTGATTAAGCAATTTAGAAAGTGATAAAATTAACGACGACTTCAAGAAGGTAATAACATATTTAGGAATTATTTCCCCTATTGTTTGACATGTGATCACTTAAAATGTATCCAATTCAATCTCTATTATTCTTGACCTGAGGGATTCATAATTAAAGTTAACACATTTCTTAAGCATATTAACCTTAATCCTAAATTATTTATCGGAATCTCTTCACTTAGTAATATAATTTAGAATCACATTAATGTATAATGAATTCCCACACAAAAGAACAACTTTCTGGAAGAAACATGTATCTTATCTCTAAGTACACATGTAATTCTCTCCAATTATGTCAAGATCTCATTACATATGTGATTTCTCAATCACCATGCATAATATCATAGATTGATACTCTAGAAATATCAATTAATAATTAAATAACATAATTGAATCAAGAAAAGATAGAAACTTTATTGAAAATTATCGATAAATCTAATAGTCACATGAAACCCTAAGTTCCATAATCCTAAATACAAGAATCTTAAACTATAATAGTGAAACTAAAAACGAATTGAAACAAAATCAAGAAATAAAACATGAAAAACCTCTTTTGTTGATGATAAATCTCTTCAATCTTGAAGTTGGGTGTTGCTTTCGGCTTTTTCTTCTCCTTTTCCTCAAGTCTCTTCTCTTTTGAATGTCCAATCCTATGTACGAAACCCTAATATGTCCTTTTATACTGTATTGTAAGGTTTCTTTTTTTTTTTTTTTTGTCACCAAACACAGCCTGAGACACAGTCGTATCCCCAGCTCGTGTAATTTTCTGACCTTGGTAAATCTTCCTGAATGGACGCAACCTGGGAACACAGTTATGTCCCAGACTGTGTAACTTTATGACCAAAATTCCTATTGTTTATGTAACTTCAAAACTTCATAACTCATTTATTTGAACTCCAAATTGAGTGAAACACGATTCATTTTCTTCGTTTTCAATCCAAGAACGCGTTCAAACCTTGAAATCAAAATTTTACTCAATTAAGTATCAATTTCTTTAAAGAAAACCAAAGATGTAAGGGAAATACTATAAAATCACAAAGTGAAATGTATTTAAAATAAAAATTATCAGTCACCTTTGGAGATAATCGGAAATCAACTGTCTTGGGTGAAGTAAACATTCTCATCAATAATGATCTTATTATTAGGAACATCATGCTTGTACATAATTTACTTAGTATTAGTCAATTATGTGATTGTAGATATAAAGTTACATTCCTAGCAAATAAGTGTATCAATGAAAAAATTAACAATAATAAAAATAACTTTAAAGGGTATAGATAAGGAAACATTTATATATATCTATTTTGATAATTTTTTGAGTTAAAATGATGGTTATGGTATAGAAGATTAGGACATGCTCGCATAGAAATCATTTCTAAGCTTATTATAAAGGATATTGTAAAAGGTTTGCCAAAAATTAATTTTCAAAAAGACAAGATATGCTATGCATGCCAACAAGAAAAATAAACTAAAATTTTTTTCAAACCAAAAGATGTTATCTCATCTTCTAGGCCACTACAACTACATTTAGACTTATTTTGTCCTATACAAACCTTGAGTTTAGGTGGGAAAAGATATATTTTAGTCATTGTTGATGATTTCTCTAGATATACATGGACCTTGCCAGTAAGGACAAAACAAATCATGTGTTTTTTAATTATTGTAAGAAGGTCCAAAATAAAAAAGGTCTTACAATTGCCTCTCTTAGGAGTAATCATAGGTGAGAATTTTATAACTTTGAAATGGAAGATTTATGTAATCAAAATAGTATAGAACACACCTTTTTGGCACCAAGAACTCCACAACAAAATGAAGTCACCAAAAGGAAAAATAGGACCCTAAATGAAATGACTAAAACAATGCTTTATGAAAACAATTTATAGAAGTATGTTTAAGTTAAAGCTATTAACACCACATGTTACATTCCAAACCATGTTTTCATAACACCAATTTTAAGGAAAACCCTCTGTGAGCTCTAGAAATGTAAAAGGCCTAATATTTCCTATTTTCACCCTTTTGGTACCAAGCATTATGTGCTTATTAGTGGTAAAGATCAACTAGGTAAGTTTGACTCTAAATCAAATGAAGCTATTTTCCTTGCATACCCTTTGACAAGTAAAGCATATAAAGTATTTAACAAAAGAACCCTAGTTATTGAAGAGTCTATACATGTTGTGTTTGATGATTCTTTGCCTTTATTACATTATGAAACCTATAATGAAATGAATGATATAAGTGCTACATTGGATAGGTTAGACTTAAGCAACAACCAAAACAAAGCTCTTGATAAAGACATTTCTAGGGAAGATGATAATATGAATCAATCAAATTTAGAACTACCTAGACAATGGACGTTTGTTAAAGATCATTCTAAAGAGCTAATTGTAGGAGAACCTTCAAATAAAGTATTAGCTAAATCATCCCCAAGAAATATAAGCAATCTAGTATTCTTATCTCAAGTTGAGCCTAAAAACATTGATTAAGCTCTAAAAGATAAGTGTTGGATATAAGCAATATAAGAGGAGTTTAATCAATTAACTAGGAATGAAGTATGGGATATAGTACCTAAACCTAGTGATAGACCAATAACTGGAACAAAATAAGTTTATAAAAACAAACTTAATGAAATTAGTATAGTAACTAGAAATAAGGCTAGATTGGTTGCTAAGGGTTATAACCAAGAAGAGATAGATTTTGATGAGGCCTTTGCTCTGGTTGCTAGGTTAGAAGCCATTAGGATGCTTTTTGCATTCATGGCTCATAAAGGTTTCAAATTATTCCAAATGGATGTTAAAAGTGCCTTCCTAAATGGCTATATTAAAAAAGAAGTGTATATAGAACATCCTCAAGGATTTAAGCATAATGAGTCATTTAATCACATATTTAAACATAAAAAAGCACTCTATGGACTTAAACAAGCTCCTAGAGCTTAATATGAAAGGCTAAGTAACTTCTTGATATTTAATGATTTTAGAAGAGGAAAATTAGATACAACATTGTTTATTAAGTACCACAAGTTAAATACATAATTATTTAAATCTATGTAAATGACATTATGTTTGGAGCTACTAGTATAAAATAAGTGGATGAATTCGTAAAGTGTATGAAGAAAAAATTTGAAATGAGTATGATGGGATAACTTAATTACTTCTTAGGTTTCCAAGTTAAGTAAACTAAAAATGGAACATTTATAACTCGAGATAAGTATATAAGAGGGCTTTTGAAAAGATTTAAAATGGATATTTATAAAGTTAGGCCTACCCTTATAAGCACTATATTAGAACTTAATAAAGATGAACACAATAAATCAATTTGTGAAAAGTTTTATAGAGACACAATAAGGAGCCTATTGTACTTAACTGCTTCTAGACTGGATATTATGTTTGTTGTATTTTTATTTGCATGATTTCAATCTTACCTGAAAGAATCATACTTGAGTATGGTAAAACATATCTTTATGTATCTTATGGGCACTATTGAAATTGGCTTGCGGTATCCGAAGTATACTTCTTTTGATCTTGTGAGATACTGTAATGCTTACTTTGCTAGATGTAAAGTCGATTAGAAAAGTACAAACAGCACATGTCGCTTTCTAGGAAATTCTACAGCGTCTTGTTACTAGAAGAAACAAAATTCCATGGCACTTTCAACCATCGAGGGCGAATATGTGGCCACTAGTAGATGTTGTGCTTAAATCCTTTAGATGAAACAAACCTTACATTCCTATGGCCTTAACTTCTCCAAAATTCTAATCCATTATGATAATATAAGTGCCATTAACCTTATAAAAAAATCCAATCCACTACTCTAAGGCCAAGCAAACTTATGGACATAAGTAGCTAAATTGCTTCTATATTTACAAAACCCTTAAGCAAGGGTCATTTTTGCTCTTTGAGAAGAGAGTTAAGTATGATCGTATAGAATGAGTGCTAAGACACATGAAACTATAGACTAACTTTTGGTTATAATGATGTTCTCATTGATACCACTAGTTTAGATGCCTCGTTAAGCCATAGCAACATGGTCAAGTAGGCTTGTTACATGAACTTTATCATTTGATATGTTTTGTGCAAGTTTGAATTCATATTTGCTTATTGTAACTCTCTCAAGTGTATCTCTTTCATCTAATAATTTCTAAAGTTGCATGAATATCCTTACATGTTTAACTTAGTTTACAATGCATGATTCATTGATCGAAATTGTCACTATGTAAATTCTTACACTCTTAAGTTTATTAGCTACTTTACGATTAGTGTAGTTAAACTCAGAATATTTAATATTAGTTTAGGCTAAATTTTTGACATTTAACATGCTAAACTTGTTTGAATGTTAATATTCTAGGAATGATACAAATTCATGAGCTAAGCAATCCTTTCAGCAAGATATTATAGACTATGTACAGCCATTCGGACGGTAGAAGATAATTGTACACACGGTTGCTATAGGTCTTCTACTCCTAGAATGCCCTCATGGGCTATCTAGATAGTCTCGAATCATTTAGTTAGTCTTAATAGACATTCTTAGACTCAAAAGTTCTTATTGTAATCGGCTAGTTAGTTCTACCCATACAGTCTAGATGGTAGCCATAGTTACTATATAAATGGGGCCCAACTCTATCTTTTTCATTTTTCCCTCCTTTACACCATTTTCACAACTCTCTCTCTCTCATTCCTTAGACCGATTCTCGTTCCTTATTACCAAACTTCTTCCTCTGATAAGTTACCAACCACTGGCCTACTCACTCACATACGCTTTAGAAGCCTCCAGTCCCTCACCTGAAGAATTCTCTCTCACCAACCTGTCGATGATGAGAAACAATATACAAAAGGTGGATGTCTGAATTCCCTAAGAGCCCTGAGTTGTTACACTATGCTCTGTTCTCTCTTTTACATCGATGCTAACTATTCTCTGGCTGAGGGCTCTATGCCAAGTGATCTAACCTTTAGCTGCTGAGAGTTCTTACTAAGTAACAAGAGCTAGCCTCCTACCTGTCAAGTACTTCTCCTTTGGCCTCCTTTCAACTCTCCTAGCATTCCTTCTCATCACGGCCTCTTTGTTGCAACGACATCTTGATTCCTCTCACCTGCTATGAATAGAGAATCTTTGTACAAAACCATTGTTGTGCTACCAGTTGTCCATTTCATCTGATACTGTACTATTTTTTCCTTTTTGTCCTTTTTTGTATTTACTAGGAATCCCCTTTTTGTATATGCCTTTTTGTAATTTTTTTATTTGTATTGTTTCCATAGGGACTTACTATAAATAATCCCTTCCCCTTATAAGCTAGAATCATCTTACCTTACAAATAGACACTGAATATACTGTTCTTACGAGATAACCCTCTCCAAGTTCATTTTATACACTTTTATCTTATCTTATTGAGTAGCTTATGATTAGTAGTAGGTAGATCTTGACATTAACTTGTGTGTCATTTCAAGTAAAGTATCAAGTCACGCTGTGTTTGTAGGTGGGTCATATCCTCCAAACAGCTTCACATCAGCTACTATAGTTAGTTTATTAACCTATATACTCTAAGTTTCTTCGATATTTCAAAGGACCCATTGGTTCTAGTCTATTATGGTAAATCCTAGTGATAACTGAGCTCCTAGGCATATTATGTAATCTTAGTATCAAAGCTTACAATTGAGGCTAAGAGCTGTGTAGTGATAATCCGTATTAGTTTATTGTTTGAGATGCTTTATTTTCATTTGGAAAAATAGAGTAAGTTTATAGTTTACAGTCATATGATATTTGTGTATGTGTAAGGATTTCTTATGTGAAGAGTATTTTTGGATGTTTTGTTTGAGAATATCGAATCCTAGTGTTCAAGGAGAGATTAACGATGCTGAGAGTGATGCTCATAGTAGTGGTTGAGTTACCTAACAAACACTACGTACTACTGATGAGTAGATACAAGACCTTACTGCTATTTTGGCTAATTTAACTATTTCAGTACAAAGAGTCTTAAAGTTTAGGCCATGAGAGAGTGTTGTTGAACAGGGCTACGAAATGAGAGATAGGCTAAGACAAATGAATTAATAGCATCCACTAGAACCTACTCTTATGAACTAAGCACCACCCCGACATGCCAAAAGAATGGCAAGGCAGAGGTTGGAATTAGATGAAGTAAAGGAGTATGAAGAAGAAGAATAGTATGTTGAAGTTGACAAACATGACCTTAGGGCTCCTAAAGGCACCAAACACCTCAAAGTAAAAATCCCGAGCTTTAATGGGTTTAGTAGTGTTAACAACTACTTAGATTGGGAGGAGAAAATAGAAAAAATATTCGACTTTTACGATTATGAGGATGTTGTTTGTATTTAAGTAGCTGCACTGGAATTTTCTGAATATGCAGCAATATGGTAGAAGAAGTTGCAAAATGTCTGCCTAAGAGCCTAATGAGAAGTCCGGACATGGAATGAAATGAAGAGAGTCCTAAGAAGTAGGTTCGTTCTTGAGGATTACAAGCAAGACACTTTCAGATGTCTCTAAGACTTGAGACAAGGTAGCAAATTAGTAAACGACTATGTGCGAGAGTTTCAATTGTTCATGATCTAATATGATGTTAATGAACCCGAGACATGAACTATAGTACAGTTCATTTCTAGGTTAAGGATCGAAGTTGGTAACATAATGTAGTTGCAAAGTCTTGTAACTCTAAATGAAGCTATTAGGGTGGCACAAAGAGTCAAAAGGTAGAGGCAAAACTAAGTTAGTCGAATGCTCATAGCTTACCTATGCTGTCAAATAGGAGTGGCATGCCGAGTTGACCAGGGAATGACCAAGCATTAAACAATTTTGAGGTAGAATGTTAAGGGCAAGTGCTGACCCGAATAAAAGAAGGCCGAGGTAAGGGTAAGGTTGAGGAACTAGAGGTCCAAAGAGACCAAGATCAAAGCTTTAGAAGAAAAACTTAAGAGATCAAATGCTTTAAATGTCTCAGCCACGGATACGTAGCTAATCAATGTCTGAACTACCAAGTCATGACTATAAGGGGAGACAAGCCCTAGTTTGAAGTAGAGAGTGTGACTGAAGGGGAAGAAGAGATGGGAGTTAAACGGATGCTAGATTAGTTTCATGAAGACCCTGATGCCAAGATACCTCTTAAGGGTAGTGTCGGGTACTATTTTATCATTCGATGGTCTCTTAGTACTTTTATGGCTAATGAGAATGAGCAGAGAGAGAACTTCCATACGAATTGTTGAGTAAATAGCAAGTTATGTGCCTTGATCATTAACGGAGGGAGTTATACTAATATCATAGCATAAGGGGTAGTTAAGGCCATAAAATTGCTAACCCTCCCACACCTTAGGCCATATAAGATTCACTGGCTGAATGAAAAAGGAAGCTTACATGTTACTGAGTAGGTTAGAGTGTCGATTACCATTGGTGATAGGTACAAAGATAAGGTATTGTGCGATGTCCCTCCCATGTCTGCTTCTCACATATTACTCAGCTGACCATGGCTGTTTGACTTGAGAGTATTGTACAATGGATATAGAAATACCTAAATGTTCCAAAAGAATAGAAAGAAAATTATACTAATACCCATGAGTCCTAAGGAAGTATAAGAAACATAAGAAAAGGTTGCTAGATTACTATAGTGGAAGTCCTTAGTGATTTCCCACACTTAGTTTGCCCAAGAAATCAAGACCGAGGACTATGTTCTCCTTTTTGTCAGGAGACTCTTGGCAGTGAGAGAAGTTGAGAGCTTACCTATTGAGGTACAGTAGCTACTTCAAGACTATGTTAACTTATTTCCTACCGAGATGTTGAAAGGTTTACCTCCCTTAAGAGGCATTAAGCATTGCAGCGAGACCTTTAACCTAGAGCTACCTTACCGAACTAACCTACTTATAGGCTCAATCTTAAGTAGGCAGCTAAGCTAAAGAAGCAAGTTAATGAGATGGTGAATCGTGGGTATGTTTGAGAGAGCATGAGCCCATGTGCCATCTCAACCGTGCTAGTACCGAAGAAAGATGGGTCATGGAGAATGTGCATTGATAGCTGTACCATTAACCAAATTACTGTTAAGTACCAATATCTAATTCTATAATTAAATGATATGCTCGATGGGTTACATGGTGCTTGCATCTTTTCAAAGATTGATCTAAAGAGTGACTACCACCAAATACGAATGAGGCTTAGCTATGAATAGAAGATGTCATTCAAGACAAGGGATGGTCTATTCAAATGGATGGTGATGCCGTTTGGTTTGACAAATGCAACAAGTACTTTTATTCAACTCATGAATCATGTACTGTGTGCATTGATTGGCAAATGTGTTATCGTTTATTTCGATGACATTTAGTCTACAATACCGACTTCATCACCTATGTGGAGCATTTAAGGTCAGTATTCAATATCTTTTGTACCAAGAGATTATTTGGCAATATGAAGAAATGTGTATTATGCAAAAGCAAGGTTGTATTCTTCGAGTATAGTGTTTCAATGGAAGGAGTCCAATTGGATGACGAGAAAGTCAAAGCTATTCTCGAGTAGCCTACGCCGACTAATGTTGCTAAAGTCAAGAGCTTCTATGGTCTAGTTTCGTTCTATTGGAGGTTCATTTTGAACTTTAGTTCCATAATAGCACTCTTATCTAAACTAACTAAGAAGAATTCTAAGTTTAGGTGGTCGAAGAAAGCTCAAAAAAGTTTTGAAAATGTAAAATCTAAATTGACATCTACCTTAGTACTAACCTTACCAGATTTTAAGAAGGTTTTTGAAGTCAAATGTGACGTATCTAAGGTTAACATTGGTGCTGTCCTTATGTAGGAATGTCGACCAATTGCCTACTTCAGTGAGAAACTTAGAGGAGTTGCCCTATATTACTCGGCCTATGATAAGGAGTTCTACGATCTTATCCAAACCCTACAAAATTGGCAACATTATCTCTTACCAAGAGAATTTATCATCTACTTTAATCATGAGTCTCTCAAGTACCTCTAAGGACAACAAAAACTCTCTCAACATTATGCCAAGTGGGTAGAGTTCTTAGAGACCTTTTACTACGTCATCAGGTATAAGAAAGGGAGCACAAACAACGTGGCTGATTTTCTTTCTCGTTGTCATACTCTCATCACAACATTGCAAGCCAAAGTACTTAGATTTAGCACTTTGCCTTATTAATATGAGCATGATCTACATTTTAGGCCCTTAGTAGCCAAGTACAATATTAGAGGGGCTATAAATGGATTCTACTTGAATTAGGGGTTCTTGATAAAGGGCAAGCAGGTCTATGTGCCGAGTGGTTTAACAAGAGAACTACTCATTCGAGAAGTTCATGCTGAGGGTTTAGTCGGCCATTTTAAGGAAAAGAGGATGGTTGAGATATTGATAGAACATTTCTACTAGCCTAGGATAAGAAGGATGTGTGCCAAATTCTAGAGAGGTACGAGGTGTGTAAACATGCAAAGGGAAAGAGGGAGCCGTATGGAGAGTACATACCCCTACCTATACTAGAGCGACTATGGATTGACCTAAGCATGGATTTCATGCTCAGCCTTCCTTGAATACTGAGAAGACATGACTCAGTCATGGTAGTGGTGGTCGATCAATTTAGTAAGATGAGCTACTTCATTCCCTGCCATAGAATTATTGATGCTTTATTCATCAATAACCTCTTTTTACAAGAAATTATGCAATTGCATGGAGCACCAAGAAGTATTGTGTCTAATCGTGACTCAAAGTTTAAGAGCTTCTTTTGGAGGACCCTATAGAAGAAGCTTGGTACTAAAGTCATGTTCTGTATTTCTTACCATCCCCAAATAGATGGCCAAAGTGAAATTGTAAATAAGATAGTTAGCAACTTCGTACGAGGCACTATTTGGAAGAATTTGCATGACTGGGATTTATGCCTGCCTATCATAAAGCTTACCTGCAACCTCTCTACTCATAGCTCAATAGGGAAATCTCTGTTTGAGATCATTTATGGACTTAACCCAAACTTACCCCTGGATTTAATTATCAATCTGACTACATAAAGGGAAAGCCAACCCAACCTACAACAAGGTAAGGAATTCCAGAAGTTGCATCATAGAATTACAAAATAACTAGCCAAGAGTGTAGCCCGATAGAAGGAACAAGGAAGCCAAGGAAGGAGACAGGTCATTTATACCCCTGAAGACCTTATTTGGATCCATCTTAGTAAGGAATGCTTCCTTTGCAGGAGGACGAACAAACTATCTCCTAGAGCAGATGGACCTTATCAGATCCTTAGGCATATTAACGACAATGCCTACGAGGTTGAGCTACCCGAGGGGTACGGTGTATCGACCACATTCATTGTCATCAACCAAACTCCCTATGTGCCAAATGATGATGAAGATAATGATTTGAGGGAAAATGTCCAATAACCCTAAAGAGTTGATGGGTTATCGACCATTAGCCTACTTACTTGCATATGCCTTAAAGGCCTTCAGTCCCTCACTTGAAGAATTCTCTCTCACTAACTTATTGATGACAAGAAACAATACATAGAAGGTGGATGGCTGAATTCCCTAAGAGCTTTAAGTTGTTATACTATGCTTTGTTCTCTCTCTTACACCGATGCTAACTATTTTTTGTTCGAAAGCTTTGTATTAAGTGATTTGACCTTCAACTACCAAGAGTTCCTGCCGAGTAACAAGAGCTAGCCTCTTACCCACCAAGTACTTCTCTCTCGGCCTCCTTCTAACTCTCCCAGCATTCCTTCTCATCTTAACCTCTTTGTTGCCATGACATCTTGATTCTTCTCACCTGTTATGATTAGAGAATCTTTGTACGGAACCAATGTTGCCTTATTACCTATTCATTTCATCTAATATTGTACTATTTTTCCCTTTTGTCCTTTTTTGTACATACTATGAATCCCCATTTTATGTATGCCTTTTTGTAATTTTTTATTTGTATTGTTGCCTTAGGGATTTACTTTAAATAATCCCTTTTCCTTTAAAGCTGAAATCATCTTACCTTACAGATAGACATTAAATATATTGTTCTTGCGAGACAACCTTCTCCAAGTTCATTTTATACACTCTTATGTGATCTTTTCGAGTAGCTTAAGATTAGTAGCGGGTAGGCCTTGACATTAACTTATGTGTCACATCAAGTGAAGTGTCAAGTCGTGTTGTGTTCTTAGCTAGGTCATATCCTCGGAGCAGCCTCATGTCAGCTACTTTAGTCAGTTCATCAACCTACATACTTTAAGTTTTTTTAATATTTCGAAGGACCCATTAGTTCTAGCTTATTACGGTAAGTCTTAGTGATAACTAAGCTCCTAAGCACATCATCCTCTCACCATTAAACTCACTCCATCATTATCCCTACCTTCCCTTCACATCTATCCTTGTTTTCTCCATCTCTCTCCCAAGCCCTAACTCTCCCACACCACTCTCAACCTTAGCAATCTCTTAATGGCTAGAAGAGGAGGCAGAGGTCAAGGCAGATGTAGATAGGGTTAGGGGAGACAAGCTCCTAACACCCAATTTAACAATCATATGTTTCCCACACCTTGCCATGCACAAAGGTATGTGAAATTTCATCTTTTGAAAATTGATTATGGCTGCCATTTTAATGAGGATGTTCTTAATGCTTTGGCATACTTGAAATGGAAGGAGTTATTACAAATCAAACTCTTAATAACATGGGCATCCCTAATGTAGTGAATGAAGTGGTGGTTAGAGGAAATCTATTGTTGGTATGGATACTAGTGAACAACAAAAGTTACAGCTGTATAGTTATGTGTATGGTCAAGAAATTGAAATTACTATGGATGATATATATATATATATATTATAAGGGATAAAACAGGTGGTGCACGGTATATGGAAGGTAGTGATACTATTGGATCCACATTCTATGAGGATGTTTTTCAAGATAGACACATTGGTGAACATAATTAGGCCAATAGGTGAAATCTTAGGGCAATTAAATTACCCCTTCACTATTAAATCCTACAATTATTTATCTACCATAATCACTATCTAACATGTAGAGGACACAAGCATGTGACCAAAGGTAATCTCTGGATATTAGGTCACATTCACAACAATGCAAGGATTGATTATACAAATCTAATCTTCTATTGTTTCAAAATGGTCACCAATAAGTGTAAACAAGCCATCTTTTTTATGTAGGCACTTAATTACTCAGTTTTTGTTGGCCAAGAGAGTTATATTTCTCTCTCCTAGTATCATTCCACATACTAAGCCCTTTACCATGCTCTGAATTGGAAAAGGAAGGTAGAAATTTGATAAGCGAGCCAATTAGACCTACAAAGAACCCCTCTCCCCTCTTATTAGTGGTACCTCTTAAGAACTAGAAATGTTGTCGTATGATTTTAAGATAATTTCCTTCCTATAAAGTATAAAGAACTAAAGGGTACCAAGGCTAGTCTGGTACGGCCATTTCGATACATAAGTCGATAAGTGAGTTTAGGAGAAAATAGAGTGAGTAGTTATGGGTTATCAGATAGTTCTTACAGGACTTCTTATCTGTATTTATAGGCAATTGTTGGGTGCTTAAAACAACAGTTAATCATATGATTATTAGGATACTTGGAGACCTCACGATCAATTATATTCCTAAAATGTAAGAGTAGTGGGCAATTATGTAATAGAATCGTGCTAGGAGATAACTATTTGCACCACTTAAATTCAAACCAGATATGGCCATCTTCATCTACATTTGCTAAGTGGTGAATTATTTAGCTTCCTATCAGCCAAGTAGACAAGTGAATGTAATGGATGAAATTCGACTATCAACAAGGAGAAACACTTGATGATGAGGAGGCTGAATTACTTACTCAGGATATTCCTTAAGGAAAGGACAACCATGTAGGTAAGGATATTCCTCAAGACACTTCAGCTCCTATACCCTGATTGGTACATTTCAAGGTATCAATCAAGAATCTATTTATAATTTGATCAAATAAAGGGTCACTTACACCATCACATTGATGACAGCATCTATCAAATGGAGTAAAGGGTTTCCCGTCTATAGGATCATATCTTTTATCCCTTATTTCAGCACTTTCAGCTATAATATCCTTTTCCACCACCCACTTTTGGCTCTTACACTCAACCCCCACCTAATCCTTCTAATAGCTCTTCTCCTCCACTAGAAGCTTAGCTCATGAAGTCCTTTTATCATGTTTTCAATTTGGTTGTCTATTTTTTTTTTTTTTTTTTTGTATATGGACTCGACCTATGGCCATCTTTTGTGATGTTCCTTTAGTTGTTTATTAGCCTTTTGGCCATCTCTAGTTGTCTTTTGTATGAACTTTGGCCAATTGGGCTTATGTTAATTACCTCCTTTATGATTATGTGATGATGTTGAGATTGACTATTTTGTAAAGATTGATATTGTCTTAAGCGTAGCTATATGTAGTGCTCTTGACAGTCTTTGCAGATGTTTGTGTCTTGCTATGGCATTTGTTGTGTTCATATTGGCTAATGTATTCTTCTTCTTTTATAGGTGGTATTTCTTAATGCTTAAGCCAAGGCTATGTCGAAATTTTGTCTTTCTTTGCTCTTCCTCTTCAACACTTGAAATCTCATCTTTTTTATGAGGCTAAAGGGGAGAAGAATTCAAGTCACCTAGTAGTTTGTCTAAGTTTAGTGAAGATAAGAATAAATTGAAACATGAAGTAGTTGAGAATGATTGGCTAATAAGTGTCTAAGTTAAATTGGCTATCCTTTAAAATAAAGATTAAACACTTTTAGCTTGCACTTCTATTGACTCTTCCATGAGCTTTCTTATATGAAATCTTTTATAACTAGTGCTTTAATAAAGGGAGGTGTCAAGTTGAAGGGGAGTATCATATTTAAGGGGAGTTTGTTTAGTAAAGTTTTGTCCTCATAAAAAAGGAGGAGATTATTGAAGCAATAGGTTTTTGTATATGATTTTGATGAGAACAAAACCATATAAGTTTTACTAAATTAATCATTGTTATGAACCTATCTGCAAATCTTATAAGAACTTAGTTAATTTGATTGAAGGACTAAGATTATTTTGATAGCCCAATGTCTTTCTAATATATAACAATCATTGGATCAATTCTGGGATTGTTGAAATAAGTAAAAGGGATCAAAACTGCTTATTGCACCTTAGTATGTATTTTTCAACTATTTTTGGAGTGGATCAACTTCTTGCAAGTAAACTACTTCCAGCAAAAACAAAGAAGCAATAGTTAAATCACTGTTCGTTTTGGTATAGGGCACAAAATGTGCCATTTTCCTAAATACATTCTCACCACTTAACTCATCCAACATATCATGCAACCTTAAGATGGGATACCTATACTTGATCATAATCTTGTAAATAACTTTGCTATATATACACATACACTAAGTTCCATCCTTCTTCAGTACTAGGAGCACTAGCACATCGTAAGGGTTGAGACTCTCCCTTACATAACTCTTTTCCAAAAGTTCATTGACTTGTCTTTGGAGCTCAAAACACTGCTTGGGATTCATCCGATAAACTAGCTTGTTTGGTAGTGCAATGCTGGGTATTAAGTCGATCCAGTGTTCAATTTCTCGGAGAGGGGGTAGTCTCCTATGTAACTATTTAGGAAATAGGTTGGCATATTCATTCAACAGCTTCTTAACTTCCAAGGGTAGTTCACCTTACTCCTTTAACTCTAGTAATCGCTTGATAAAAAAAAAAAAGGTTAGTGGGTTGGCTTTAATAGTCTCTTGGAGTTTGGATCTACTCAACACTAGAGCTTTCTTTGATCCTCGAGCAAGTTTAGCTTGCAAATTACTAACTTGACTTGGTATCATGAGGTTTAATGTAGTCATCCTCCCATCTTTCTCAAGTACATATGTGTTTCTATATCCAAGGTCAGCCTAGCAGCACATATGAGTAGTACGTCATAAAGAATCTTGCCGAAATAATTTCCAATAGAGATTGGAAGTAATACTTATTGACTAACATGTAGTGTTCCTTTCTCATTTAGCTAATGCAACTTATATGGCTTCGGATGTGGAATGGGTAGTAGCTTAAGATCCTTAATCAAGTTAGCAAATGCCATATTGATACAGCTCCTACTATCCACTATAAGCATACAAACCTGATCATCTACTTTATAAGTGATGTAGAACAAGTTCTCTCTTTGCTCCTCCTTGGTAAAGGGTTCCAAGCTCATTGCACATCGAATAACTAAAGTTAACTTATCTAGGTCTTCTACAAACATATCCTCTTCAATCAAGTCAACATTAACATTAGCCTTATTTGCTACTTCTTTCTCCTCCTTAAGTTCCTCATCTGTGCTATCTACTTCGATCTTTGAGGAATTTCCCCTGATGATCATGGTCCTTCAGTTCGGATACTAAGCAATCATGTGCCAAACCCTTGACATTTGAAGTACTTGATTTAGCTCATCTTTCTTCTAGACCCCTGTGCCTTCTTATACGTTTTAGTCGGCACGTCACCACTAAATCAACCCTTCCATTTGGTTTTGACATCTACCTTTCTAATTGGCTCGGTACTTGGTTGAGCTTAGTAACTTCCCTAAGTAGGTTGGACTAACTACCTAGGTTGGCTCATTAAGGTTAGGGTCAACATTCTTCTCCTCCTCTATCTCTCCACTCACTAGGCTATTTGTATAGCCTCATCTATCGTAGTGAATTATGGAGGTTCCACAATATCTTAGATGTCATTTCTTAACCTAATAAGGAATCTAGATACTGTTTGGGCTAGTGGCTCATTCACTTCACAGCAGATCATGAGTATAAGAAATTCTTGAACATATTCATTAACAGTTTAGCCTCCTTGCTTCAGTTCTTGAAGCTAAGAAAAAATATCTTATAAAGAAGTATCTGGCACAAATATGTTCTTGAATATCCTCTTCATCTTAGGCCAAGTATTTATTTCTCTGTATCCTTCTCATCTTCTAATGATTTGAAAGTTCTCCACCATATGGTAGTATATCCTGAGAACTCAATAGTAGTAGTCCTCACCTTCTTTCGATCCTTATAATGATAATAATCAAAGACATGCTTAACTTTCTCTTCTCAATCCAAATATTCATCTACACTCCTAAAACCATTTAAACTTAGAATCAGAAGCTTTACGTAGTTGGTTGCTTAGGGTACCCTAGCTCGTTCTTTTTCTTCTTCGTACTCTTCCTCTTCATCATCATCTACATCACCCAAATCAATCCTTCATCATACTTATCCTCTCACTCCTCCACCTCAAACTTTTTGAGCTAAGTTTTGATCTTTAGTAGGTCGAGTAACTTGTAGAGTGTTTTACATAGCCTCAACAAGTCAATAGGCCATTGTATGAATATCTTTGGTTAAATCAACTAGGAGGTTGGCCACTTCATCAAGTCTTTCATCTGTACTTTTAGGAGTGCTCTAGGATTGTTAGATTGGTGGACAACAACACGATCGTCATCCCTAATACCAGCATTAACACTTGGGTCTATTATTTTCTTTAACAAATTTGGTTTCAAACTTTGAATTTAAGATACAACTAACACTATTCCTTAAAGTAAACAATACACATACTCACTAGACAATCATCCAATTAACTTGTAAACACAACAACTATACCAATGATCAATAAATTTAATTGAAACTTTATTTTTGTATACTCGAAACAGGGCAAAACTGAGTATACATTAAAACAAACTACTACGCTCTTTTACTTGCTTGAACACTTCACTGAATCCCTACACAACTTCAACACACTATAACTACAAATACTACTTCATAAAGATCTAAGTACAACTTGTCTAAATGAAACCTTCACTAATACTAAGATTATGTGAATTTGTAGTCGAAAATAGACAAGGCAGGTTACTATGGTAGGTTCGAGCTTGTAGAAGGCTCAAAAAAGGTGATGAAAATGTAAGAGAACAACAAGAAAAGTGAACACAACAAACCTACAAACAACTTTACATGATATGATGCACTAATAGAACTTCAAAAACTTACAATACAACTCAATATGATGCATGAGGTGGTTCAGTGAGATTACTTGCCACCTAGCCTTGCTTAAGGGTTAGGATAAGAGGGAGGTAAGTAAATAAGTTAACAGAAGCAATGTTCAAAAAGGAGTATATTCAGTATATTGATGATGATAAAATAATTGCGATTGTATGTACAATAGGTATTTACACTCGAAAAACTACGATAACCTACCTAAAATAGAAAAGACTAAAAAGGGTATTAACTAAAAGAACTCATGTACAAGGAAAAATAAGGATAAAATTGAAAATATAACAAAATGAGCTTCCTACATAAAGGATTCTTTCACATGGTTACATGGATATGTAACTCATTGTGGGTGGACAACTTTCTAGCAAAGAGACAATTCTGTACAATCAATTTGGTGTCTATCGAGTTGAGGTATAGATTAAGGGTGATAGGTCAGCTGTACTAAATTGAGAAGATAATTCTTCTGAAGTGAATTCACCTCGAACACTTTCAATATGGCTTAGATTCATGTTAGCTAAGTTAATAACCAAATGAGCTGAACCAATGTTCAAGTGCAATTTAAGTTGGCAGCTGAAGACTAATGATGAGTAGGAGAGAGTTCGGCTTAGCCAAGGCATTGAGTTGGCATATTGCAGTAGTTTGGACTCTTCAGTGGTTAGTCTTAAGGAAAGAATTTGCCTAACCATGCTTTCTAGCCCTCAAGCTCAAGCATGGGTTAAGGGTCCAGTGATCTAATTCCCATCACATTGGGTGATTGTGGAGAAAAAGGGATCATCCAAACTCTACGTTAAAATTCTAAGCTTCATTTCTCTATCTCTTCCTCTTTAAAATTTTGTACTTTATTTATTGCTTAATCGTCTCCATATTGCATGGTCTTGGCTAATTGAATCAAGAAATAGTTACTAGAGAAAAATTAAGGTATTGAACTCAATTCTACACACCCACCACCACACTACACCAACCTCCTCCTCCCCCTCCCCCTCTCTTAGTTCCTTCTCTCCCTCTTGAGTTCTTAGTGTTGTTTTCCAAAAGCATCAGCATGTTCAACCAATGCATCAACAAATCGACTGGAGATGGCAAAGTTTTTCCTCGCATGCATTTTAACATTATGATAAAACAAATGATAGCTAGTATGATTCTTTATTAAGCTAGCTACTGCATTTGAATTAATATGAATTTCAACATTTAGCAAGTTTAATTCAAGGCAAAAGTAAAGTCCCCAATATGAAGCCCAAAGCTCTATTGAAAGTATATTAATAGAGCCTACTTTCTGTGTAAAGCCATATATCCATTTGCCATTAGAGTCTTTAACTCTCCCAACTGTTGCTTCATTTTTTGGATGCCAAGTAAGATCCATCTATTTTCAATCTGATCTAGTCCTTGCTGGGGGACTTCTAATTGTGATTAAGATTCTCTATATAGTACATTCTCATTTATGCTTGTAAGTATGTCTAATATTTATGGGCAATTGCTTGAATGGCTTGGTTGATGTTTTATTGATCTTCACTTTGATTGAATAGAACTTGGTTCCTTTGCTATTGAAGTTCCTATAGCATAATGGCAAAAATAAAGAAGAAAGGAGGATTTTGATTTGCTAAATATCCTTTCCTCATGTGAGTGTCTAATTAACCGAACTAATAAAAGAGTCTTTAGTAATAGAATGTTGATAAGGAAAGGATTGCTATGATTCTATGGTATTTGTCTACTGAAAACATAGTAGAAAGGCATAGATGTGGGTTTCGTTATGTTCACTACATCTTGGACAGGTCACTAAGTGGGTTATACCTCCATAGGAAAGATTTGAAGAAGTTGGTAACGAAAAGTGAGCTAGTCTCTAAAGGAGCATTTTTGGAAAAGAATATGCTTAGTTTCAATCTACTAACATGCATTCCTGATGTCTTGAAGAACCAATCCAACACTTATGTTATTGCTTTAGTATTTTTTATGTTAGCTTATGTACATAACACTACATCATCAGCAAAAAGCAATGTATGAGATATGCAGACCAAAACCTCTAACTTAGAAGGGGATCTAATTTTTTAGTAGAATTTCTTTTTCTATTTCTTTACTAAGGAAATTCATGCACAATATAAATAGATAAGGTAACAGAGAGTCACCTTATCCAATCCCTCTTAAAGGAGTGATTAGGGGAAGTATCTTGCCATTAAGGATTACTTCTTACTTTAGTGAAGTAATATATCTCATAATTAGTTTTATCCACTAAGGTGGAAGTCCATATCTATGTAGGGACCAACAAATGAAATCCCAATTCAAAGTACCAAAAGCTTTGGCTAAATCTAACTAAATGATCATCTACCCTTTGGATCCTTTCTTTCTTATGGCAAGAATGAAGTATTTCATTCAATAGCAATACATTATCAGCAATTTTCCTACCTGGGACAAAGCTATCTTATTCTAGGTGAATGATATTATCCAATAGGTTCTTAACTTATGGAATATAACTTTTGTTACAGTTTTGTAGAAAGTAAAGCAAAGGTTGATGAGTCTAAATTCTAAGATGCATGAAGCTTGTCCATTCTTGGGAATGAGATAGATAAGTGTCTAATTTAGTTTGGCTTGATTGGACCAAGGTTCAAAGATTCCTCCTAATACGAAGATAACAGATTTCCCTACTATGTTTTAGCTTTTTTAGAAGAATAAGAGCATAACCCATCCTTTCTAGGGGCATTTTGAGAACCAATTTAGAAAAGAGCCTTTTAAATCTTCTCTAAAGATATAGGTGGTTCCAATTTAGTACTTTATCTAGTGAAGAATCAGTTGGCACTAAGATGTGATAATGGGTTCTAACATTAGATGAATATCTTAGGGGTAGACGATAAGTGTTCAAAGAGAGCATTTATTATCTAACCTATTTGCACTAAGTTAAAACCCTAATTTCCACTATTGTCCTTTAGTACTAAGATTCTTTCTTTTTTCTTTTTTTCTTTTTTTGCTCTTCTTGTTAGAATTAAAGCCTGATAGAACCTTATGTTTTTTTCTCCTTTCACAATCCGTTTAGCCCTATCTTTGATCCTTTAAAGACATTCCTTTTTATTTATGATTTCTTTTAGCTATTGCTTTAGATGGTGCTTTTCATTAATAAGATGAGGAGTAGGGCGATCAATAATGCAAGCATCAATCAAATGTAATATGTTTTGGATGTCTTTATTTGGACATGTATTAAGCTAAAACAAGGCTTATTCTACTATTTAAACTTCCTTGGTAATTTCATCGTGGCTCTAAGACAATTGAAATTGTTTTCCTTCCAAGTTCTTTTAATAAGTTTTAGGTAATCACCATGAAAAATTCACATGGGTTGAAATCTGAATAGATTACTTTTAAATGTTGAGCTTTCAATGGGGTGAGTTTTAAATAACAAAGCATAGTGGTTTAATCACCATTTTTGGACATAAAATTTTTTTATTCAGGAAATAAATGCGTTCATTCAGCATTACACCATGCTTTGTCAAGCCTTCTCTGTATTATGAAGTTAATTTTTGTTCATTTATCCAAATGTATTTTGAACCAACAAATCCCATATAACTTAGACCATAATCACTCGTACAATCTAGGTAATTGTAGGATTTTATTTTGTTAAAATTCTTTAAGCCCCATTGTTTATGAAGGAAGACTATATCATTGAAATCTCCTAAAGCACACCAAGGCATAGACTAGAAAGATAATGCCATTTCTCTAAAACCATCCCAAAGTTAGAGTTTGAAAGCAAGATTGCAGGAACCATAAATTACTAAAATTGCTAAAGATAAGTTAGTAGATTTAACCTTAGAAAGCAAATGGAATTATTGGGGGTTTACTTAGCAACATCAATATCAAGAAAATTAGCATTCCACAATAGGAGGATTCCTCCACTTTGCTCATTAGCCTCCTCTACAGCAAACCCATCAAATTGTGATTGATGAGAAAAGGTGTAAGCTATTTGAGAATCAAGCTTGGTTTTCATCAAACTATCAGATCTAGTAGATATCCATTGATCACTTCCATGATAATGTCTTGCTTGATTGTGGAGTTCATTCCCCTAACATTCCAAGCTAAAATTTTGGTAGGTTGCATATAAAGAGGTAACCTATCTTCACTCTTTCTTTAAGCTAAAAGTCTATACCAAACAACCTCTAAACTAACACTCCTAGTTCCTTGATTTCAATAAAGAACTTAAGTGGATTTCCCTCCAAATCTAAATTTAGCATTGTTTCTTCTCGATTCATGAAGGTTAACGAGATAGTGTACATTTTTTTCCATCGATATTACCATTACTAATGTCTAATTGGATAGCTCTAGATTTGGCATTGTAAGACCTTACTTGTAAACCCCTAAAATTTTCGATCTAGTTTTTGAAATAAACTCAATTATGTTAGACAATTTAGGAGTCGACAGGGCTAATGAAAGAGAAAACCCTAAAAGAATTCATCAATCGCATAAGAAACTTTTCTATCCAAAATGCATCTAAATACTGAAGATTCCATTCAAAAGTGATAGGAACCCTAAAATGATTGCCTTAAAGACATACGTGCACTAATTCAACATAATATACTCTAAAACCTTAATTGATAATATAACCCTCATATTTTGCCAAATCATTAGTAAAAGGTTAGAGATGACTTTCAATCAAGCATATATGCTTTGAATCCTCAAGTAGTCCTTTAGAAACTATGATAATGAATCATAGATTACATTTATTTCTTAAGTATATGATTAAGATAGTATGATATAGAGTTAGGGGTATAGTTAAATGCAGTGAACCTTAATATTCTAATTAGTACTTTTTGCAATAGTTACACAAAGTATTTTATCAAATGATGTATATAGATTATAAATACCTAAAGTAAGATCTCATCAACTATTTTTACTAATCAATTCACCAAATACCTCATTTCCTCTCATTTCCTTAATTTTTCCCTTAAATTCCCTTAATTACTACATTATGTCCACAAAATTACATATGCTTAAGGAAAGTTGACCAAGTTAACACATATTGACCAAGGTCAAAGGGTTGACCAAGTCAACACATGTTGACTAAAGTCAATAATTTGAAAAGTCAACAAAAGACACTAATGCATAAAGAAAATATCTAAACTTCTAATGATGGCTTTTCTTTCCTTTTCTTTTGATTTTTCTTTTCTCCTCCCCTTCTTTAATTGTCGTCCACTTATCCCCTTCTAGACCCCACCATTTGCTTTCTTCCATAATCAAAACAAAGAAAAAGAAACAAACAAAAAGGCCCCTCCATTGCTATGAGCTTCCTCTCTCCATTTCACTTTCATCACTTCTCTTTTTGTCTTCTTAATTCCAACACAAACTAAGGTATGTACTTAAATTACTTTATGTTGATTTATATTATTCATTAGTTAGGTAATTAGGTAGATTAGATGAGTAGACATGTGTTATGTGTGATTTTGAATAAGAGGGCATAAAGTTCCCATCTTTACGTGTAGGAAGTTAGGAATCATGAAGAAGAAGAAAGGAAAACATGAATATGTGCTCATAGATATGTGTACATAAGGGAATACTAAAAGAATACAAGTATGGGAATCTTTGTACATGGGTATTTACCATGTACATAACCTAAATTAAGACAAAACCTAACTATACATACTTATAATACACTAAATACACACTTAAAAACACAAAAAGAATGATATTAGGAGGATTTTCTTAAGAGAAAATTTAAGCATACAAAATTGTATAAAAATATGTATATGACTATATAGGTATATGAGTATGTATACAAGTATAAATATAGGTATAAGTATACTCATAGACATATAAGTATAGTAAAGGTATATGTAAATAAGAAGTTAACTGAAATGTACATAAGACATTTATATATGACATAAGCATAAGGTGAGGCTTATGTAATCAAATGATGAAGTAAGTGATGATGTAATCACATGATGACATAAGCCGTGACATAAGCCGTGACATAAGCAAGTGATGACAGAAGGAAGTAATGACATAAGCATAGGTTATAAAATAAGAAAATAGGAAGAGTGAAACGTGTATAATAATTAGGTACTTAAATTAGTAAACCCTAATACACTTTCTAAATTGGATTATACTTAATTAAGTACATGAATTAGTAATAGCAAAGTAAAATCCTCTAAGTATAAGAATTTAAGGGTTAACTAAATCATTAAGTATAAACAAAAGATATAAATATAAGTAATAAGAGTAATTAAGTTTTCATAGTTAAAATTTCTCTAAATTTAGTTCATATCGTAAAACACGGGTCATAACGTCCAAAACGGACATTATCGTGTGAATGTATGTCCAAAAACGATGAAAAATGACTATAAATTCATAAATATCAGAAATAGAACGAAAAAGTTACAGATGATTAAGAATATGGTCGAACTAGATAAAAGTTGATGGTAATTTAAGTAGAATTAGGTAACTAGATATTTCAAATTATTAGTTAATTCAGTTACTTATGAGCGTTATCAAATCATAATGATCAGGTGATCCCCAGGTGAGCGAGGATCTCCCGATCGATTACTACGATTAGGGCAAGTTGCCATGGCCGAGTGAGTATTTACCCTATGATTCCATGCTTGTTTGTGATTGTAGATAGTGGACTTAAATATTATTGTTAATTGATTATTGTATGGGGTTTAGGAAACGTTTGTATATGATATTGTGTTGAGTTGTGAATTTACCTTAAGTACAGATAATTCTTTGTTTATTGCATGATAAAATAGAAATGATTGTGTATACTATTGGATGGTCACAGCATAATTTGAACTTAACTATACGTGGCTTATAAAAAGAAACTGGAACATGCATTAACATGCATCGCATAGATACAATTCCGGTCGTCACATTACACGGAGATAAAGAGAGGCCATTCGGGGGTTGTTATTATTCATTTATTAGTTTTGTACGGTGCACTCGTACAAAATGACCTTACCCTGGCCCGCAGGAATACTAGACGTTAGAGGTACCAACCGCCTGGCTAAGGGTTGAGTTTAAAGGCCTCTGTTTAGGGGTGAGTGTGGACTGTGGGAGCCCACTCACGATTATATTAGAACTTGGTTTTTATTAAAATAAAAAAATTATTTGATTTGAGTACGAAGCGTAAAGTTCTGTAGTAAAGAAAGTTCTAGTATAATATTCTGATCTGATTGGTGCCGTATATACTCTAACCCTGACTTCGGAGGGCATTAAATCTGAGTTACGTATATGAACTAGTTAATTATACATATTGTTTGGTATTCTGTTTGATCATTCATTCATATGAGTGAATATAATGTACTTATAACTTACTTGTGGTATGGCTGAGGGTCTTACTCACTAAGCTAGGCTTATACCCCTTTAAACTTTTGTTGCAGGATAACCTGTTCGTAGAGGCTGGCTGATGGATGCTACAAGTTAGCTTAGGGACTTGGGCAAGAGCGAGTTGCCCTATGTATTAAGAGAAAACAGTTAATGTAGACCTTTACTCATGTACTTTTGTTTTACTAGTATTGTAGACTTAGATGTACACCATTAATGTATAATATAAGCTTTGTAGTTCAAATTCTATATAAATATGTTAATGTCATGGTATCATGTGAATCTGTGTGTTCTTAGGAAACTAGTGGTTATAGAGCCTTGTATATTGTGTAAAGAGTTCTTGATTGGAAGGGTAACCAATCAGGGGTTCTTTGTACAATATACAGTATCTGCCACGACTAGGTTGTCCTCAACTCATGACACTACTCCATTATCAACTTGATGGTCCTTTCCCACTTAGCCATGAGTTCCATAAGTTTTTCGTTGCTCCTCTATATAGAGGTATGGATTTGGATTGAGTAATCCCTTCTTGATGTTATTGTGAGCCCTAACCTAGTTACATAAACTTCTCTAATTCAGCAGCTCTAGATTTAGCATTCTAAGAGCTTGCACCATTATTAACTTGATGGTTCTTTCCCGCTTAACCATCAATTTCGCAAGTTTTTGGTTGCTCCTTTACATAAAGATGTAGATTTCGACTGAATAATCCCTCCTTAATGCTATTGTGAGCCCCAACTTAGTTAGATAAACTTCTCCTTATTCGAGCAAGACTATTCCCATAATCCTTAGAACCATGTGAAGAAGGACTATGTATCCTAGTGTTCTCCACACTTCTATTAACTCTATCAATACTTTGTGCACATGGTCATCCCATTCCAATATCAGAACTCTATTGTGATCCTTCAACCATGGATGATCCGAGAGGCATTCGAGCATTTTCACATTGAAGGTTAAGGTGACCCTATGTTCCATTGACTTTGGTTGAAATGTTTGCTTGAGGAGGTTATTAGGAGTGATGACTTCATTTTTTGTTTTGCCTTTAGAAAGGGGGGATTTTCCTTTGATTTCTTTTTTCTTTAAATGCAAAGCATTTATCTTTAACGTTAAAGGAAGTTTTAATGCTATCATTAGTGTCAATTGATGGCATGAGGGAATTATTATCCATTACCATCACTTTGTTCCCACAACAAGCCAAGGTTACTATTTGATTTGACAGTTATTGTTTCCATTTTAGTTGTCTAGCCATTTACTTCTTCCTTCCCTTGTTTAATATTGGTTTTTTTTTTGTAAGTTTAATATTACTTTAAGACTTCCATCGTTAATATTCTATTAGATTGAATCCTTGGTTTTAGATTTTGGTTAAGGAGACTTAAGTGCGATTTTTGCTTGCCTTAAGTGCATTATTTTTTTGCTAATTTTCTCTTAGACACAAGCACCATATCTAATATGATCAAAGGTGTCTTGGAATTCATCCCCCTATGTTTCCCTTTCATTATTAACATCTTAGATAATTTTTTGGAAGAGCCTCATCTATTTCATTGTTTTTAATGACCTACTCCCATTATTAGTATGAGTCTATTGGTGTTATGAATCAAGTGATTCATGAGTGACTTATGTAAACTCACCATTATTCAAGTTATCTTTATTTGCATTTTCATTGTGGTTAGGGGCAAATTATCTCATTGTAGCAAATACATCCACAATTGTAACATAAAATTTTGGTTCCTTCATATTGAAGCTTGTTAAGATAGTCGTCTACGTAAACTGAATGCATTAATGGCTAATGAACATTGACTTGCATACATGGTCATGCAAACTTCCCTCTTTCAACTTGAGCTGTATAAGTATCTTAAGAATTGGGCCAATTAGGGAAGTGTCATAATATTCTAAAGGTAACTCACAAATCCTTACCCAAACCGTAATTAAGCTAAAAGTAGAAGAAGATGTCCTAAAGTTTGATTTCCAACATATAATAGTTAAGAAGTAGCAATTGACTAACCATGGCCTCTCCTTAATAAATATACCTATATCGTAATGATTGATAAAGGAGATAGCATAAAATACTAAGCCTATAATTATCATAGAGAAACTTTGAACAAAGCTCCCATAATCTTAAATTTCTAATATAAAAACTTAACACCCAAAGAAGCTCCATATAATTTGATAATTATGGAATTTTTCCACTTTACCTTAATTCGATTTTTTTTTTCCATCATAAAAAAATGGATAAGCATTTGATACCTAAGCTAAGACAACATTCATAATTGATTGCTATGATTGTTTCGTACCCTATTTACATTCTTTTATCTCATCTGTTTCTTTAAGAGAAAAAGCTTTGGCATACATGTTTTCCATGTGATCGATTACCTTATCCTTGTAAGACAAATTGGTTGTTTCCTTATGTTAGGGATCCTACGAAACAGATGAGGAAGTTAGATCAAAAGACAATTCTAATTCTAGGTCTTCAATTGGTTAGAATCATTTCTTTTTTCAATGCAATGAAATAAGGTTAAGGTTAGGGTATAGAGTAAGATGAGATGGGTTCCTCTTAGGGAAAATTATATTGATGGTTACTTTTTACTAAGTGAAGTTTTCATTTATCTATATTTATTGATCAATACTATACTTCAATATTATATAACATTTAATTAATTAAGAAAGATAGTAGATTACTTTAATTGGATACATAAATTCTCAAGTCAAGATTGTACTTTAGTAGTCGGCTATAGAACGTAGTGATCAAATTCCCTAATATAGCAACCAAATTAGCTAGTTAAAGGCATTTGACAACTACTCGAGTCATTTCTAGCCTTATTTGGCTTATTACCATTGCTTTTGCCCATGGCTCTCTTCGTTATGGTCTTACTAATAATCAATTTCTTTAGTTTTATTTATTTCTATATTAATAATAATACTAATACCTAAGTTCTTATTACACTTTTTATTGGAGTTTATAAATCCACTATTTTATTATAAGTGTTTTAATTTATTGAAACCATTTAATTATTTAGCAACACTAAAGCATCTCATTATATTGTAAGTTCAACATAAAATATATAACCAAAATACACCCATAAACAAAACATCATCCTTCTGCAATACTATAGGCATTTAGCCCCTTAACAGCATTACTTAGTATACTTATGGTCTACCAAGTCTTTCCACAAAGTATTAGTCATAAACACTAAGATATCCTCTCAAAATATAAATCTTCACTTGTTGTCAACCTCTCCTTCACAAGTTGGTTCATGACCTCATGCCTCATAAGAGACCCTACAAAAAAAAATAATTCAAGAAACCAAGCAATTAAATTCTTGCAGCAAGCTAAAATAAGCAAGCCATGTTCCTCCTCCATTCCTTCTCTGGTCTACTAATCAAAGACTTACTGGGAAACCAATTCTACCAATACTTTGTTTAGTTGAAGACTTCTAACCATCTCTAGAGCACATCTAATTGCCCATCATATTCCAAAAATGATGATGTTGTAACTAACCTTTTTATAAACCTAACTACTACTGCTCCTCTTTTGTCTCTACAAATTCCACCAATAGCTTGTCTTCCATCTAAGTTAATCATCCTATTACAATTCAATTTAACCTAGCCCTCTTTTAGTTTTCCTAACTCAAGAAAAGTTTCCTTAGATTCGGATTCAACTTCTTAGATCTATAATTAGACCACCATTTCACCACTTCAACTCTCACTTGTAACCTCTAATTCTCATACACTTGGTTATTGTTGAAGATTCTTCCATTTCTCTCCCTCCAAATTGCTCTAATTGTAAACAAAATTATAGCTTCATAAGGTGCAACTTTATTCCTCAATTTTAAGCTCCTTAAGTACACATTTCTCTTTAACTAGACATTAAAGTTATTTACACTCACCTTTTCTAATATATTCCTTACTGCAATCCTCTTCTAGAGGTCCCTTACAACTTCATGTCCTAAGAATAGATAACTTAGTTCCATAGAATGAACAATAAGGATCAACAATCAAGCCCCTCCTCCTCAAATTACCTTTAATGGGAAGTTCATTGTGTAATATTTTCCAAATTAAAAATTGAATTTTTGGTACCATATCCAATATGACTTCTCATTTATATCCTTCCACTCTTTCTATTTAAATAGCACATTAAAGGCAAATTTTGATTTATTCACCATCAAAGTTACTAGGCTAGATTTTTTATCATCTTTATCTTTTCCTTCTCTTAGCACCACATTACCTATTAGACACTAATTTCCTCATCAAATGGATAATCCATGATATCTTCCCTCTATCTTCCTCTTCCCATCTAGGCTACCACTATGTTACTCTTTCAATAATCTGTAGCAAAGGTATATTTAACTAGCTCCTACTACAGTATTTGAAGTTCACCTATCTTCCTAAAATTTAACTCTTCTCCCATCACCCAATTTTACTACCAACTTTTGCTTTACTCATTCCCCCATTTTCCTTAATGTCTTATGAAGTCTTGAATTATCTTACTTTAAAGCCTTTAGGATGAAGTTCATACTTTTTTCTAATAAATCTCGCACATAACAACTTCTTCTTCTTCATTATCTAAGTCTGGCAAACCTAAACCTCTATCCTCCTCCAATTTTTTCAACCTTTGCCATGAAATTCAATGCATTTTTCTTTAATTCTCCTCCAAAGCCCAAATAAAATTTCAATGCACTTTCTCAAGTTGTGCCATGATTTTTGCTAACATTAGAGTATCTTAGAAATAGTAATTTATGATGCTCTCTAACATAGGTGTCACGAGTCTTCCCCCCCCCCCCCCCCCATACTTAATAAATTAGCCTTCTACCCTAATAGTTTCTTTCTCACCTTACCTAATAGAAAATTTAGATTAAAATTTCTTAGCACTCTACCTTCTTTAAATGGTACTACCAAAAACTTTCCCATAGTAGCATTCAAATTGATCCCGAAAATTCCTTAAGAATAGAATATATGACTTCTCATAGTTTACCTTCTACTATGACATTTTCTGAAACACTTCCATCATGCTCATCATCAATTAGCATTTTCACTAGAAGCCTCTACTATTAACAAAATATCATCTACAAAGAAGAGGTGAAACAATCTTAACTCTACTCCCTCTAATGAGATGAGTTTCCACATATTTTCTTCCACCAAGTTTACTCAACATTTTCATGATTAAAATGACAAGATAAGGTGACATTGGGTTACCTTATCTCAATTCCTTACTTGATGCAAAGTTATCTAACATGGATCCATTAAGGACAACCTAGTAGTTAATTGATGCTAAAAATGAGCTAATAAGTTTCACCCATAAATCAAGAGACTTTAAGCTTTAGGGAGTATGCTTAACAAAATCCCATTCTATTCTAGCCAATGCCTTTTCAAAGTCTAGCTTAACAATCATCCATCTTTTCTTCCCTTTTTTCTCAACTAACAAATGCAGTAATTCTTGGAAGATAATTATGTTATCTCTATTCATTCTTCTTAGTGTACAACTAAATTGCTCCAGACTTATTAACCAATTCAATGCAAAACCAACCTACTTACAAAGATTTTACTTACTACTTTATATAAAGAAATGCATAGGTTGATTGGCTTGAGCTCTTTCACCATATTTCCTTCCATCATTTTTGGGATTAGTAAAATTATGGCCCTCTTCACTTCTTTTGGCATTATCCCAATTATCAAAATCTATTCTACAATTTTTTAACATTCTTTGAACATACATGGAAGCCACTAATTCCAAGGGTTTTATTGTTGTCAATACTCCAAAGGGGTTTTCAAATCTCTTCCAATAACAAGCCTTACATAGATCTAAACCGACATATTCCTTTAAACCCTCCTATAAACACAACCAAAGAGGAAGTAACACTTTACTAAACTCCCTTTCAGTTATGAATTAGGTAGCAAAGTATTGCATAATCAACAATTGGTTATCTCTAATACTTGATCTCTAATTCCCCCTTAAATCAATTAAACCAACTATTCTAGACTTAGATTCACTTTTATAGAGTATTTCTAAAGCTTTATTCTCATTATCCAATTACTTTACATAATTACCATGTTCTAATCAATTATATTCACTAAACACTAATAAAAGTTGAAATATTTCTCAAGCAAATTGTTATCAAATTTAAGTTGTTTTAGGTTTTATGTGACAAAATTTAATATTATATTAAGCAAATAAAAAATCATAAAAAGAAAAAATTAACTTTTATTAGAGATGTGTAGGCAGGATAAACCTACTCACTTTGGTCACAGTTAAACATGCCAGGCCAATGTGGATTACTTAAAAAGCAAGCTAGAAATTTAGGCTTAATTTGCTTAACCTTATTGTAAGTTTGGTAACATAAGTAGGGGGTTAGCTTATTGACCCACAACATTTAACTTATATATATATACACTCTAGTAGGTTAAGTGGGTTAATCCACCAACCTATTAAGCACTTTTTTTTTAATACAAAAATTTGATAATATAAAATAAATTTACAAAAAAAAAAACAAATAGATGTTATTTTTTTCAACTAGAATTTTATAAAATATAGTATTTACATTTAGGAGAAAGTAAATAGTCTCGCAAAAATTAGTTTTTATCAATTCCACTTTGCCAACCCCATGATATGCATATGCAATATACATGTATCAAGAAGACTTGAATGTCAATTTCTTAAGTATCTACCCCCCAGATGGTATCCATCAATAGAAAACCTTCTTAACAGTTAGAAAAAATTGTCCATAAGTGTAGGCCTTGAGCATAGTACTTGATAATAGTAGAGAAACCTAATGACTTAGACAAAAGAGCATGTCTTCTGGATAGCGCATCAACTACTATAATAGTTATTCCTTCCTTACACCTAATCATATATGAAAATCTTCCCATAAATTCAATGCATTTTGCCTACCTTTTCAATAATTTCGACTGGCTCTTCTGCAACCTCATGACTCATAATCTATGTAAACAAAAAATTCTCTAGGCAACTTGTAAAGTTGATAGACAATAAGGAGTAGAACTCCTTCTCATAATAAATGAGCATAGCTCCTCTAAGCTTCTCAATAAAGTATGCAACAACTCAGTCTTCTTACATTAGCGTGATACCAATGCTTACACTTGACAAATTACATTGCAATTCAAAAATTTTATCATAATCTAACAAAGCTAAAATGGTGGTAGAGGTCAACTTTTCCTTGATTTCATCAAAACTCTTCTACTTTCGTTCTCCCTATCTAAACTTAGCATTCTTCTTAAACAACTCAACAAGTGATGCCACAATAGTATTAGGGTTCTTAATGAATTGTCAATAGAAAAGAGCTTGGTCATGGAAGCTTCGAAATTCGATAGTACAAGAAAGGGCTAGCCATTCTAACAACAAATCGGAATTTCTCTTCATATACTCTTATTCCTCCTCCACGAAGAATAAAACTAAGGAACATAAATCCTTAATAAAAGTTATGTTTTTTCCATATTTCTAAACAAGTTTCTAGTTTAAAGAATCTTGAAAACAGCTTGAAGATGCTCAAAGTAGTTCTCTAAATTTAAACTTTATATAGGTATATCAGGGTGCTCGAGGAGCATGAACTAGGTTTTTGAAAACTTTCTAATCGATTCTCTTGACACATGGTTTATTAATCTCATAAATGTACCACCACATTTGACAAATTAAATGGAACAACCATTCACTGACACAAACCATGCCTTGTCTTAAAGGAAATCTTCCATTCATCACCTAGTCTCATGCTACACAACTCTCCGATCAAATAACCAAGGTTATCCCAATAGTATGTATAATGCACACATAGGTAATGCAACGCAGAAGACTTCATCCTGGTATTTTCATACTAATATGGGCACCATAACTTGTTAAGTAACATGCAAAGCACCCTTCTTATTTAGCTTATGTAACTTATATGGTTTAAGGTGTAGAGTGATTAACAACTTCAATGTTTGCACCATAATAATGGAAGCAACATTCTTATAGCTACCACTATCTAAAAACAAGGCATATAATTGGTCTTTCTCCTACAATCAATGTGAACCAAGTTCTCTCATTTTTGTTCTCTACCGATTGGTTTAAGCTCATAGCTCTACATATAACCATGCTCTTAAATTTCCTTCATATAGTATAGATAATATCCTATTCTCTTTCAAGTGCCTCCTTAGTAGATTCCACTTAGTTCTTCTCTTCTACCTCCTCATCAATACTATCTACTTTTGACACTTTTCCTTTTATAACCATGGTGCATCAGTTTCAACATTAAGCAAACATGTATTCGAACCCTTAGCACTCAAGATAGTTGATTTCACTTGTTTTCCATCCAAAAGTTTAACCCTTCTCAAGCTCCCTAGTTTCTCTTTCAATAATCTATCCTCTTAAGTCACTCCTCTTCTCTATAAACTCCTCTTTTCAACTTAGCTCTAATATGTTCTTCCTTTGGCAATCAAATGAAATAGTTCAGTTGCCTGACTTTAGCTTGAGTTTGATTAGAGATGGGAAGGCCATCTTCACCTTTTTACCCTCTACGTAGCTTAGATTGCATCTCGAAAATGTCAATTTTTTTATGATTAACACATGACCAATTTCTAATTCAAGCTACTTACAAATCTTGAAATAATTTAGGCTTCAGGCTCCTTAACCTCACAATAAATCACAAGCATTTGAAACTCCTTAACATATTTATCCATGTGCATGCCTCCTTGTCTCAGTTCTTGCAACTTCTTAAGTGCAAATTTCTCGTTCTCCACCTCTCCTTTATATGGTTGACAAGTTCCTCCATAGAGAGCAGTTTACTAGGAAACTTTAGGGCAATTGACTACACTTTAACATCTTATTCACACCCATAGTACTTAAACAACTTCTTAGCCTTCTCTTCCCAATTAAGATAATCATCTATGTTTCCATTGTTAGAGAAGTTCAGCTCTAAAAATTTTGCATTCTTAATACCTGAGGAGTTCTTACTGTAGTTCGTCTAACTCGTAAGAATTATTACCCTCTTCTTATCTAAACCCTCCAACTCAATCTTCCTACAAGCTTATCCCTCATTACCTCATACTCTTCTTACTTAAGCAATCCAAACTAAAGATATTCAATCCTCATCAACTTTATTTCTTCTAATTCCAACACCTCGAATAATGTTCTATCTAGCATGAGCTTAACTATTTGTTGGCTTAATAGGTCAATTGTTAGTTAAACATTGTACAACCATCATCATGTCCTCCATCAAATTAGTAAGGTAGTCTAACCTCTCATTCGTAAACCTTGGACCCTAGTTAGAATGCTTACCTTATACAAGAGCATTGCTCTATACCTCTTTAACTCTATTGTGAACACTAAGATTCAACATTTCCTAATCTACAATACTTCAAAATTTAATGCCACATAGAAAACTCAATAACAATATCCCTCAACACATAAACACTTTAACAAAATGGTGATTACAGCTCCCAACAAATTTCCACAGCACTATTACAGCCATAAACATTGCAACACTCACAAGCATTATGACACCTAAGCACATCAACACTACTAATAACATAACAAATAGCAATAGCAAACATAATAAACCAAATACATGGGTACTCAACTCAAGTAATAACAATTTCACAAGCTCTTGATCCATGTCGTTGTCAAGGCTCTAACACTAAGATGATATGCTTTCATAAGTTAACATACAAAAAAGTAATGTCATATAAACAATAGGGTAGGTCTAAACCAAGCTGTGACATAAAAAAAAAATGAGAATGGGGAAAGGTGAGGGCTTAGTAAATTGTGAGCTATTTAACTGGATATGATGCACCGATCAATATACTACCTCATGTCTAATTAGCTAGTTGGTGAGGAAATAGGTTACTAAGGCAATGATCAGTAGTTGGTCTGAGAGAGACTAAATATTACTTTGACATAAAGTAATAACCAGGGTTACATGCCATAATCCTTACTAAAGGGATTAATAAGAGAAAATTTGAACTTAAAAGCAAGTAGTTTACATGAGAGTAGAATGGAAGAAGGTGAATACTCATTAACTGTTGATTAATGTATAAAAAATGGGAGCCTTTTATACTTGGCTCACAAGGGTTGATATGATAACAACAAAAAACCATAAAGGAGATCATAGGATCTTAACATAATAGGAAACTCATAATTATAAAAAGGAAGGTAAAAAAGGAAAAGATAAAAGAGAACATGCTTTGAATTACAACATAAAATGACACCGTATAGAGACACATGTTAGCCATAGGTTGGGTACTACTTTAGTGGCAATAATACTATCTGTACATAGCAAGGGCTAAGAGGAGGTTCTTAATCAACTCAAGTCAAGGCTTAAAGAGTTTGAATACATATAGGGTGAGCTAATGGTGTGTTTGGTCTAATTGTTTAGGTCAATGAGAGATGGTAAAATTCTAATAGGAGCTTGGGCACTCATGCAACTTGGATAACTTTAGAATCTTAGCATCTTCTTAAGTGATTTGTGCAAAAAGAGCTTGGTGGACAAGGGTGGCAAGTAGTCGAGGTCAATAACATGTCATAAGTCCTCAGACTTGATTCCTATCACCTGAAGTATCGAGGCTCTACTTCCCAAGGTTTTATCACAATAGGAGTTCCATAGAAACCATTACCTTATCCCTTTTCTAACTTTTGCACATGAGGCACATGTTTTATTAGTTTAGATTATTGCATTAAAGTTTCTAATTTATTCCTCTTTTGCTGCTTCTCAATTTTTACAACCAATTTGATGAAAGATTTTAATTAGAATTGATAAAGTTTTCAATTTTTCATAGCTACTTTTTATGTGGTAACCAAAAAGATTTTAATAGGTAAGCCATCGATTTCAATTTTCTTAGTTTGAGAAATTTTCATTTTACAAGTAATTTTTTGTGAACTAGTAGCCAAGTTAGGATTGTTCGACTCATTCATCTCTAACCTTTTTTTTTTTTCTAACTTCTGTTGGTGTCAACTCTAAACTTATTTTCAAAGCAAAATTTCCTTAATTTTAGTCATGTGATTCATGTTGAGTAATCATGAAATTAAAGAAAATAAATGAAAAAAGGGGCTCAATAGTATTATATTTCTTCCTTTTCTTTTTCTTTATGTCATAAATATTTCTTCTATGTTATGCAACTCCTTACATAGCAAATCTCCAAAAATTCTATATGAAAGTAGTCGTTATACGTAATAGTTGTTATGTCATTAATACTATATATTCATATTTTTGTTCATAGATTTCTCTTTTGTCCATTAAGCCTTTTCCCTTTTACATGTAGTAGCCTTTCTAATAATATTTTCTTCCATAAGTAACTTGGATTCGATAGTAGCTATTACACGTAAATATTACATCTCCATATTTGCTTCCATCCATGAATATCTCTTTAATGTATTGCTTTATGCTTCCTCCCACAATGTTTGTTGTGCTTTATAATTCCTTCAATGTCTTATCAAATATAGAGTTTCTATTAATAACATCTCCATAGGGATTTTATCATAAATATTTAATTAAACATATTTCCTAACCCTTAGGATTTAAGTCTTCAACACAAATTTCTTCTGTTCTAAGCTTCTGCCCCTACTTCCGACTTACTTCTTCCATTTTGCACCTTTGACCATATACTTTTGATTTTGACTATGCATATAGTCTATGAGCTATGTGACTATTTTTGTTTATATAGTCTTGGTGCACGCTTGCACTTTTTACTAAGTTTGTAGCTTTTGACTTATATCTTGCTTCTAATTATTATCTTACTTTTGACTTATGTTTTGACCTAGCATACTCATACTTCTTCTATATGAAACATCTTCTTTGAATGCTTCTACCATTAGTCCATAGACTTTATTGCTTCCAATGCTTCTGCTTCTAACTTCTATTCTTTACAACTTAAGTCTATATCTTTACACTTCTAAACGTAAATTAAATAAACTTATTAGTAAATTTAATATAGTCTTTTGTTATTATCAAAACACCCTTAAGATACTTAACATATGGTACTTTAATCACATGGGGAATCATAATTTACCCCTAAATATGTAATGTCCTAATCAATGTACCTTACAATTGAACCTAATTCTACCCCCTTTTCCATGCATAACTCAATTCATTCCTGCTATTCTTTACTTCTAAGTCATCCTAAAAATCTAGTATGAGAGGTACCTTAGCAACACTTTCTACCATCTTCAGACTTTTTCTCTAAATTGGGTCAAAATAGGCCCTACCAACTTCTACCTTAGTTTGTCCCTAAATTAACAACTTATTCGTAATGAGTTGGCCTTAATACCATTTGTAACCCCCAACCCAAAAGTAGTCGATATCAAGAAGTAGTCGATATCAAGTTCAATAGGTGACTAATTGGCTTTCAGTCACTAAGCTTAAAATTCCTTATTAATGTTAACTTATTCTCTACTTTCGCCTCATAAACTACTATTATCTACAATCCATGTGGAACTTCACTTATATAGAAAATCATACATATATTAAGTAATAAATTTAATAGTCTACACTATATTTACAAGAAACATGAAATGTCAATCAAGATAAGTAATGATGTTTATGGGTGTTGGAATGTTACATTACTAATAAGAATTTGCATCATTTTTATGGAAACATTTTCATTGAATTTTTCTCCTAGATGATGTCTTAAAATCTAAAGGAATATTGATGTGCTCTAAATGTTGGTTTTGCAATAAAGAAGAAGAATCATTGTCCCAATGTTTCATTAGTTACATTTTTGTTGTAACAATTCGGAATGTAGTAGCGTTGCATTTTAACCTTCCTAGATTACAAATTTTTTAATCATGTACATTTGTAACACCTCAAACTTAGGACACCATGATCCAACACATGTCACTACTAGCTAATGATACACTAAGGCTCGATAAGTCAATATGGAACAAATGTATATACCACTTATAACCTATAAAAATATTTGAATCAACCACCAATATTTAAATAATAACCAAACTCCACAAGTCAATATGGAATAAATGACTCACTGGCAAGTCATTCCAACCACAATTATTAGTAACAAAAGAATGGTATCTAACTCTAGTGATAGCTAAATCCAACAATCATATCGTATACAATTTAGTAAAGTATTTGCCCCAAGCAATGATATATAAAACACCATAATATTTAAGTGGAGAACTAAATGTATGTACTTAATATGTACCTATTGAATTAACAATCTAAATTCACATGCCAATGAAAATTATATTTGTCTATTTTGTGCAAACACTCCATTTCCTCAATGGAGTTGCCAAGATGTAGTTACAAGGGTTCGTCATATATATCACATCTATATAGCCTATGTCTACATATTCTACGTGAATAAGTAAGAATTAGTGTTGCGATAGAATGAAGAGAAAGGATGATGAAGGTAGGGATAAGAGAGAAAAAATAAGCAATCTTAGTAAGCCTAATGTTCTATGATAGCGTATATGTTAAGAGGGCTAGGTTGAAAGCTCTCTCCCGGTGTGTACACATATCTTAAATTGAATAGCAAGTAATTATTGCCATTAAATATTATGGATTTTTAATGACTAAGATTGATTAGGGTTTGGCAACCTAACAAGCTAGAGAGAGAAGAATAAAGCCAAATTATATATCATGAGCCTAACAACACTTAGGCTTGCTAAGAAAAGTTAAAAATGTCGAAGACATTTTTAATAAACCGTATCCCAAGCCTATCAATCTAAAACTCTCTAAATCATCCCAAATTTGATCTAATCCTATGATAACTCTAAACAACTAACCTATGTATAATATTATTAATTTAGAGGTTGGCCCACATGAAGTTATATTATAATAATATCCTCATCTACAGAGTCAATGAAATCTGAGTGAAACAAATGAGTTAAATCAATGATATACAAAGTAGCATGGGGACACTCTCATACAAATTAATTATTTTTCTTCTTTTAACAGTTAAGTATTGTTCGGTTCATTCAGTTCAAACCAAAATGTTAATCAAATCGCATTGTAAATGTATTTTACAATATGATTCAATTCAAATAGATTTGTCTGGGTAGAAGATCAAAATCCCTGCCTTCAAGTATTTTAGCATATAATTTTCCATTTATAATCATGTGTTTTCTCTTAAGCAATCTGCTAATCACCGATCGTCTTTCGATAGAGCATGAAATGATAAGGTAAAAGGTTTGTATAATGAAACGTTGAACTCCAATATCCGTGCCGACAACATGAGCACTTCCAATTTATCTCAAACCCGTCTTCAAATAATGTCTTCGTATGCCTATGCACTGGATCTAACATTAGAAAGGATGATTGATGAATATTATTGCAAGTATATTAGAAATATGGCTTATCAAGAAACACCACAGAGGAAAACTATGTCTAATGTGTGTGTGTATCTATATATATATATATATATATATGCATGAACTTAATGAAGAGCAACTAGAAAGGACTAAGCAGTGAGCAAAAACACTTATCCTGTGTTATGTTGGTCTTGTAAATATCAATAAGGGGTGTGGTCATTATAGAAATCATATCGGATTTGACGTAGGCATCAATCTAAAATATAGTAGTTGCAGGGTCCATCTATAATGTATGATTCTGCTTTTATGTTTCCCTTGTTCATCATGTGATAGAGCATTACAGACATTATTTTAGATAATGACCATAGTAAACCCGTTTAATTGAAAATCCAAGTCTGAGATAACGTTTAAGGCTGATTGATCGACATCTTGTGTCAACATGTCCACTTAAGTCGACATCAGATGCTCTTGACAACCAATTAGTCGTAAACACACCTTCAAGAAAACCTTCATTTTCATGTCAATCAGTTGTTGGGATAATAGAAGTCATTAGCACCTCAAAATCTTTGCCACGTCTTTGTCCCTTTAATCGTCACATGCCAAAGGATTTTCCTCCACTAAACCTCATTGTGCCGACCATTAGGAAATCAAAACCTTTGCTTCAATGGGGTTCACTTTTAAAGTAATTCAGTCAAATCTTAATACGTTTATTCATTTATTTATTTATTTTCAGATAACTCTCTATTCTTCACATAAGCCAATAGTCATAATTTGCAATTTCCGAAAAATATCATTGAAGTCTACTGTAGCATTTCGGATCAGAAGGTGAACTTTCAAAAAGGTCCACTAAGTTTTAGCAAATCTGCCTTGATGAACATAAAGTTCATTCCTGCAAGGTTCTTAATATAGAATCTCATAATAGCCCAGGTAGATGGTTTACGCTTACCTCTAACTTAGGAATATCAAAGGTTACAAGATTAGAAAAAGATGCTTTTAATAATAGGGGTGATAGGAATCGAGCCATAAAACCCTTTACCCAAGCTCGAGTATGGGACTTGAGCGCATGGCAATGTGCATCCTTTTATCCCAACCCATACTTAAGGCGTTTGAGATACTTCTGACTGCTAACCTACCACAAGCATCTCCCTATTTGTCAATAACCAAATACCCGCCTGAGGACTGCTTTAATAACAACTCAACTAACTTGCTAACCAGCTTGGCTACTCCTATTCCGATCTCTTAAGATCCCATCCAAGCTAACACAACCCAACAAAGCTCGCAAATTAGCTTGGAATCTATTAAACTAGGTCATACTCTTTTGTCTACATCTAGAGGAACCTCTGTGAGGGATTGTCCCACATGGGTTTGGCGTGTAATGGTTGTGGTATGGGTTAATGGGGAGGCTTATATGCATGTAAAAAAGGGTTGAGCCAAACCCATGTGGGACAATCCCTCACACCGTGTTAGCAGTGGTACCCACGGGTCTGTAGTACCCAGGAAGAGGAATTGGGCAGGTACTACTGTGAGACGGCAACGCTGAGAATGAGCCATATGAACAACACCCAACCCCTTTTTTACATGCATATAAGCCTCCCCATTAACCCAGGGGTTGGGTGTTGTTCATGTGGCTCCTTCTCAACGTTGCCGTCTCACAGTAGTACCTGCCCAATTCCCCTTCTTGGGTACTACAGACCCGTGGGTACCACTGCTAACACGGTGTGAGGGATCGTCCCACATGGGTTTGGCTCAACCCTTTTTTACATACATATAAGCCTCTCCATTGACCCATAGCACAACCATTACACTTATCATGTAATGGTTGTGCTATGGGTCAATGGGGAGGCTTATATGCATGTAAAAAAGGGGTTGGGTGTTGTTCATGTGGCTCCTTCTCAGCGTTGCCGTCTCACAGTAGTACCTGCCCAATTCCCCTTCCTAGGTACTACAGACTCGTGGGTACCACTGCTAATACGGTGTGAGGGATTGTCCCACATAGGTTTGGCTCAACCCTTTTTTACATGCATATAAGCCTCCCCATTAACCCATAGCACAACCATTACAACCTCCCTAGTAAATACGTGCTGAGTCAACCAACAAAGCTTCTATTCTTGCAATTCCCATTGTACCCTTTTATCTATGCCTTGTATTTTACTTATTTGGAGCAATACCCTTTTTATCTTTTCCATATTTAGTAGTTGCCATAATATTTCGGGTATAAATACCTTCTTGTAAGCAATCGCAAAGATCATCTCGACATTATTGAATATTTTGCATTTTCCTCTTGGTGTGCTTCTGGCTTTGATAAGAATTGGACCATTAGATATTAACCCGAAGCCAAGCCTAAGGCCTAGAAGGACTAACAAGGGAAATTCTCATGTTCTAACCAGCTCCTGCTAAGACCAAGCTGATCCTTGTTGCCAACCAATTTCTTATGTCAAGCTAAGTAACTACACATTTGATAAGAATCAAGCTATTGGGCCTTTAACCTGGAGCCAAGCCTGAAAGCTAGAGGGAATGGCAAGGCAATTTCTCTTGTTCCAATTAACTCCTATCAAAACTGAGTGTCTCTTTGCTAATCAACTCTACATGCTGAGCCATATGATTGCCCACTTCTCGAAGGTTTTATGCCGAATTGTAGAATGTTGAGACATCAGCCAAATCATGTACACTTACTTACTCATGCTTAAGCTGACTAGTTGCTCGACATCATCCTTACCAAGAAGCCGGGAGAGAGAGACCTTAGATTAATCCTCAATCACCCATTCTCAGATGAGCAACTTGATCATACTCCTTTGTCTACATCCTCCAACGGCCCTACCAATGCACCTTTACCACGTGTTCGAGACTATGTATAAAATTTGTTACACTAATTATTGTCTTTCTTAAATATTCATTTTTACCCTTTGTATTCTTGTACATTACTTCTTTAGGAAATACCCTTTTTGTCTTTTTCCCTTTTAGATAAGTTGGCCTAACTTATCGAGTATAAATACCCTCGTACTTGTAGTTAGAAACATCATATTACAATTAATACACTTGATATTTCCTTTCATAAACAATGATTGTTTACTTTCATTTCACTCTTATCCTAACCCTTGAGCAAGGTTAGGTAGAGAGTAACCTCATTGGACCAATTCATGCATTATATCAAGTTGTGCCATGAGTCCTTGGTAGTCCCATTGGTGTGTCATATCCTTTGGAGTTATTCGTGGGTTTTGCTTACTTTTCATTTAGATCTTCATTCTTTCATATATTCCACACATCTCTTTAAGCTTTCTACAAGCTTAAACCCATCCCTAATACCAACCTCATCTGATCTTAGTCGTAGTACACATCATCTTAATATCAGAGCGAAGATTTCATTTGAGTTTTAGTAGTTGTTTCAAAGTTCTACTTATACTCTGTTTTGCATGTATGAAACAAAGCAAGTTACTGTATTCATTTAACTACTGTATTTGCTGGCTATTAAGTTTCTAGTTTGTGGAAGTGCTTATTGAAAAACTTAATCGAAGAGTTTGAGAATTAAACCTATCAAAGAAATGATGAACCCAAGTGTTAATGTTGGTGCTGGAGATGACAATAGTGGTGTTATCCACCATGGCCGACAATCTTAGGGTACTCTAAGAAGTAGGGACAAGAGACTTAATGAGGTGGCTAACCTCTTAGTAGACTTAACTCAAGTTGTTCATGCATTGGCTTACTAACTTGCTAAAATTACACATAACACCCTACAAGTTGTTTGACCTGTGAGAGTTCAGAACCCAGCTTAATAAGTTCGAGGTCGAGGAGTAGGTGGATGAGTGAGGAAAAGGATTGACTTGTGAGTTTTGGAGAAGAGGATGAGAAAAAGTATTATGAAGAAGAAGAGTGAGGCAATACACCCAGAGCCTTTGACCATATGAGGCTTCGGATTCCAAGCTTCAATGGATCTACGAGTGTAGATGAATACTTAGAATGGGAAGAGAAAGTGGAGCATATATTTGACTATTACCAATATAAGGATTATGAGAAAGTAGGAATTGCTGCTATTGAGTTCTCTAGATATACTACCATGTAGTGGAAGAATGTCTAGGCTTTTAGAAGACGGGAAGGATACAGAGAGATTAATACTTAGCTTGAGATGAAGAGAATACTCAAAAATAGATTTGTGCTGGATACTTATCTGCAAAATACTCTTACTCAGCTTTAGGAGCTAAGACAAGGAGGCTTGACTGTTGATGAGTATGTCCAAGAATTTCAAATGCTTATGATCCACTGTGAAGTAGAGAAACCACTGGCTTGAATGATCTCTAGTTTCCTCACTGGATTAAGAGATGACATTTGAGACATTGTAGAACTCCAATGATTCACCACAATGGATGAAGCCATTTGAATTGCTCAACGAGGGGAGAGGCATAAAAGAAGTTGAGTACCGACTAGGCTATTGAGTAGCCAACTACGATAAGGAAGTCACCGTGCTCAGCTAATTACCAAGCTAATCTAAAAGGTAGATGTCTAAGCTAAACAGAAGGGCCAACCTAAACTTATCAGAAAGGGCAAGGATCTAGTAGGAAGACAAGCCAAATTAAGTGCTTCAAGTGCTAAGGGTTTGGACATATGGCTGCTCAGTGCTCGAACTGAACTATGGTCATCAAGGGAGTCATCTCAAAGTTGGAGGTAGAAAGTACTTATGAGGAACCTTAGGAGGAGGAGAGCATTACTAAGAAAGAAGTTTCTCTGGAGAACAAATTGATTGAGGAAGATATCTTTGCCAAGGACTTGGACCAATTGATCTTGGTTATCTGACGCATAATGAACATGGAATGCTCATACGAGAAGTAAAGAGAGAATTTGTTTCATATGACCTATAAGGTGAATGATCAATGTATGCCCTCATTGTAGAAAACGGTAATTGTACCAATGTAGCATCAACCGATTTGATCACAAAATTGAAGTTACCAATTGTTTCACATCTGAGGCTATACAGTTGTACTAGTTAAGTGAGAAGGGAGCATTATAGGTCACTCAGCAAGTACTACTACCAATCGCTATAAAAAATTACTCTAACCATATTTTCTGTAATGTACTACCCATGTACGCTTCCCACATATTGCTAGACAAACTATGGCTGTTTAATAGAAGAGTTATCTACAACAAGTATCGGAACACATATATGTTCAAGAAAGATGGTAGGAAGATCACGCTGAACCCGATGCCACTAAGTGAAGTTAACAAACTACAAGCTAAACTTGCTCATGAATTGAAGAAGACTCTAATAATGAGTAGAGCCGAGCTCTAAGAGGCTATTTAAATCGACATACCGACCTTTTTGTTGGTCAAGCATCTATTAGAGTTGAAGGAGCAGGGTGAACAATCCCAGGAAGTAAAAGATTTGTTAGATGAGTATGTCGATCTATTCCCATAACAATTACTTGAAGGACTACCCCCTATTCGAGGCATAAAACATTACATTGACTTAATACTTAACGCTACCCTGCCGAATAAGCCATCCTATCGAATGAGTCTTGAGCAGGCTTCTAAACTCCAATGATAAGTCAATGAATTACTAGAGATAGGGTATATTATGGAACACTTCTAGTACCGAAAAAGGATGGAACCTTGTGGATGTGTGTTGACAGCTAAGCAGTGAACAAGATAACAATCAAATATAAGTATCCAATCCTCAAGCTAGAAGATATGTTGGATGAATTGAGTGGAGCTAAGATCTTCAACAAGATTGATCTAAAGTTTGGCTATCATCAAATTCGTATGAGGACAAGAGATGAGTAGAAAACTGCATTCAAAACTCAGCATAGACTTTATGAGTAGATGGTCATGCAATTTAGCTTATCAAATGCCCCAACCACTTTCATGAGGTTGATAAACCATGTACTAAGACATCTAATGGGGAAGTATGTCGTAGTGTATTTTGATGAATCCTAATGTATAACGTTGACATGTCAAGTCACTATAAACATCTCCAAGCTATGCTAAATGTCTTTCGTACCGAAAGATTATCGGATAACCTTAAGAAATGTTGCTTTTACTATGAGGAAGTGGTATTCTTGGGCTACGTATTAAGTAGAGGAGGCTTCTAAGAAGACAAGGAGAAGATTTGAGCAAGCGTTAAGTGGCCGACTCCAACTACTTATGCTAAAGTGAGAAGTTTCCACGGACTGGCTTCATTTTATAGAAGATTCACTAGCAATTTTATCACCCTCACTGTACCCCTTACTAAGCCGACAAAGAAGAACACCGACTTTAAATTTAGGGGGGGGGGGGGGGGGGGGGGAGGGAAAAGGAAGAGAGAAGCTTTGCCGAGGTGAAGGAAAGATTAACCTTCGCCTTTATACTAGTTTTACCTGACTTTGAGAAAGTATTCGAGCTGGAATGTAACGTATTAGGCATTGGAATAGGCATTGTCCTAATGCAGGAAGGCTAACCAATTGCCTACCATAGTGATAAGCTTAGAGGATCTCAACTAAACTACTCTAAGTATGACAACAAACTCTTAGCACTAATCCAAGCAATGTAAGTATGGCAACACTATCTGTTGCCGAGAGAATTTATCATCTACACTAACCATGAGTCTCATAGGTATCATCGAAGCCAGATGAAGTTGTTGAAGCGGCAAGCAAAGCGGGTTGAATTCCTTGAAGGGTTTAATTTTGATGTGCCTAAGAGCTTAGTTATCACTAAGACTTACCTTAACTGATTCAAACCAATGGGTCGTTTGAAATATCGAAGAAAATAGAGTGAATTGGTCTAAGAACTGACTAAAATAGTTGACGTAAAGTTACTTAAAGGATATAGCACAACAACGAACACAATATGACTTGACACTTTACTTGATATGACGTATAAGTTGATGTCAAGGTCTACCCACTACTAATCCTAAGCTACTAGACGAGATTAGATAAGAGTGTAGAAAAAGGACTTAGAAAGGGTTATCTCGCAATAATAGAATATTCAATGTCCATTTTTGAAGTAAGATGATTTCGACTTATAAGGAGAAGGGGCTATTTATAATAAATTCCTGGGGCAACAATATAAATAAAGAAATTACAAAACGATGTACATAAAAAGGGGATTCCTAGTACATACGAAAAGAGATAAAAGAGAAAAACAATAAAAAGGAAATATAGTACAGTATCAGATAAAATGGACAGGTAGCAGTGCAACATTGGTCTTGTACAAAGATCCTTTAGGTACAATAGCTATGTAAAATTGAGATGTGGCGGTATCAAGGATTGCTAAGATGAGGAAGGGGTACAGCAAGGGTTGGTAGGAAGTTGGAAGGAAAGTACTGGGCCCAAAGAAGATTTTCACATCACTCAATAGGGGTCTCGATAATTGAAAGTTTAAACATTCAGTACAAAGCTCTTAACAAGTGAATAGTTGGCCAGCATAAGAGAGAGCAAAGTAGGGTGTAAACTTCCGGAGTTGTCAAATAATTTAGCCACCTTTCTCCCACATAGAGTTTCTCATCATTGATAGATTGCCAAGAGAGAATTCTTCGGGTAAAGGATTGGAAGCCTCAGAGTCGTGTATGAGTAAGAGGACTAGTAGTCGATAGCTCATCAAATTTCATAATAAAATATAAACAGGGAAAGAGCACCAATCGTAATAAAATATAAACATGGAAGCTTCTGACTTCGGTAGTACTAGTTGGCGTAGGCTACTTAAGAATAGCTTTGACTTTCTCGCCATCAACTCAAACTCCTTTCCCTAAGACAACATATCTAAGGATTACAACCTTGCTTTGATAGAACACACTTTCTTTAGGTTACTAAATAATATGTTGGCACATAAGATGTCGAACACCGATCTTAAATGCTCAACATAAGTGATGAGGTCAACGTTATAGACTAGATAGTCATCAAAGTAGACTACAACACACTTGCCAATCAATGTTCTAAGCATATGATTCATTAGCTATATAACTGTATTCGACGCATTAGTTAGGCTAAACGGCATTATTATCCATTTGAACAAGCCATCTCTTATCTTGAAGGCCATCTTCCATTCATCTCTAAGCCTCATTCATATTTGGTGGTAACTATTCTTCATATTAATCTTTGAAAAGATATGAGCACCATAAAACCCATCAAGCATATCATCCAATCATGGGATTGAATATCGATACTTAATAGTAATTTTTTGATAGCACGGCTGTCAATGCACATTCTCCATGACCTATCTTTCTTGGGTACTAACACGACTGGTGCAGTACACAGGCTCATACTCTCTTGGACGTATTTACAGTCTACCAACTCATGCACTTGTTTCTTGAGCTTAGTTGCTTACTCAAGATTGAGCCTATAAGCAGGTCAACTTGGTAAGGAAACTCCAAGATGGAGGTCAATGCAATCCTCAATGCCTCTTAACGAAGGTAAACCTTTCAGTATCTCGTTAGGAAATAAGTCGACATAGTCTTAAAGAGGTTGCTGCACCTCAACAAGTAAGTTCTCGGCTTCTCTTACCTCCAAGAGTTTCCTGACTACAAGGAGTACATAGTCCTCAACCTTGACTTTGCAGGCAAACTGATCTTAGGAAATTACTAAGGACTTTCGCTATAGTGACCTAGTAACCTTCTCTTAGGCTACCTATACTTCCTTGAGGCTCATAGGTGTTAGTAAAATTTTCTTCCCGTCCTTCTAGAACGTGTACGTATTCCTATACCTATCGTACAACACTCTCAAGTCAAATAGCGATGGTTAGCTGAGTAATATGTGAGAGGCGCACATTGGAAGGACATTACACAACACCTTATCCCTGTACTTATCACCAATGGTAATCAATGCTCTAACTTACTCGACAACATGTAAGCCTCCTTTCTCATTCAATTAGTAAATCTTGTACGGCTTAAGGTATAGGAGAGTTGGTAATTGACTACCCCTTGTACCATGACATTGGTATAGCTCCCTTCGTCAATGATCAAGGTGCATAGCTTACCATTCATTTGGTAATTTGTATGGAAGAGGTCCTCCCTCTAATCATTCTCTTCTACTATAAATGCACTAAGAGACCGTCAAATGACAAAACAGCACTCGAAACCACCCTTAGGAGGTGTCTCGGCATTAAGGTCTTCCTAAAACTCTTTCGGCATTGTTCAACTCCCAGCTCTTCTTCTCCTTCACTCGCACTTTCTACTTTAAACTAGCACTTGTCTCCTTTTATAGTCATGACTTAGCAGTTAGGACATTGACTAGCCACGTGCCCATAATTAAGACATTTAAAGCATTCGATTTCTTAGGTCTTTCTTCTAGAGCTCTGACCTTTGTCCTTTCAAACCTCAAGTTCCCCGGCCTTACTTTGATCGAATAGGTACTTTCCTTCACTATTCTACCTCGGAACTGTTTAACGCTCGACCATTCCTTAGCTGGCTCAGCATGCTACTCCTGTTTGGTAACATAAGTCAACTATTTGACATTCGGTTAACATGGCTCCACCTCTACCTTTTGACTCTCTTTGCTACCCCAATGGCTTCGTCTAGAGTCACAAGACTCTACAATTCTACTATGTTAACAATCTTGGTCCTTAGCCTAGAAATGAACCATGCGATAATTCTCATCTCAGGTTTGTCGATATCACATCAAAGCATGAGTAACTGAAACTCTCGGACATAGTTGTCCATTGATCTGTTGCCATATCTCAAGTCTTGGAGACATCTTAAATTATCATACTCGTATCGTTCGGAAACTAACCAACCTTTCAGGACCGTCTTCATTTCATTCCATGTCTGAACTTCTCGTCGACCTCTCAGGTGAATATTTTGTAACTTCTTCCACCGCATTATTACATACCTAGAAAATTCTAATGCAACTACCCAAATACAAACAGCATCCTCATAATCGTAGAAGTTGAATATTTTTTCAATCTTCTCCTCCCAATCTAGATGGGCATTAGCATTACTAGAATTGTTCAAGTTTGGAATTTGTACCTTGAGGTTTTCAGCACCTCTAGGCACTCTAAACTCACACTTATCAATCCCAACATACTGTTCCTCTTCATCTTCATACTCTTCCACTTCGTCCAACTCAAACCTTCTTCTCGCCATTCTATCAGCACATCATAGTAGTGTATGGTTAATAGGAATAGGCTCCAGTGCATACGATTCATTCATCTTTCTTCTTGGCCTATCCCTCTTTTCTTAGCCTTATTCAATAACTCTCTCTCATGGCCCAATCTCTAAGACTCTTTGTACTTAAACAGCTAAATTAGCCATAATATCAACAAGGTCTTGTACTGCTCATCAGTAATACGTAGTGTTTGTTAGATAACTCAACCATGTCCATAAGCATCACTTTCAGCATCATTAATCTCTCCTTGAACACTAGGATTTGACATTCTCAAAATGATGCATCAGAAAATACTCTTCACATAAGAAATCCTTACACATACTAATATCACACGAATTGTAAACTATAAACTTGCTCTGTTCTTCTAATTGAAAACGGAGTATAATGAATAGCAAACTAATCATAAGCTACTCGATGTGAAGTTGTTAGTCTAAGAACTAACTAGAGTAACGGATGTGAAGCTGTTCAAAGGATATAACACACTAACCAACACAACATAACTTAACGCTTCACTTGATATGATGCATAAGTCGATGTTAAGTTTCAGATTTCGAGCTTCAATGGTTCTAAGAATGCAGATGATTGCTTAGATTAGGAAGAGAAGGTTGAGCATATTTTTTATCATTACCAATATGAGGACCATGAGAAGGTAAGGACTGCCACTGTAGAATTTTCAAGATATTCCACAATACGGTGTAAGAACTTCTAAGTTATGAGAAGATGAAAGGGATATAGAGAGGTAAATACTTAGCTTGAGATGAAGAGGATTCTTAGAAATAGATTTGTACTGAATACTTATTTACAAGACACTTTTGCTCAACTTCAAAAGCTGAAGTAAGGAGGCCAAACTGTTGATGACTAAGTGCAGGAGTTCCAAATACTCATGACTCGCTGTGAAGTAAAAGAGCCATCAGCACAAACAGTATCTAGGTTTTTTACTGGATTGAGAAATGACCTGCGAGATATTGTAAAACTTTAGCAATTCACTATGTTGGACAAAGCTATACAAATAGCCTAATAAATGGAAAGACAAGGAAGGAGCAGATTTCCAACTTGACCCCCAATGAGCTAACCCATTCAGGGAAGTTATCGAGCTCGATAGAGTTATAAGCCAACCTGAAGGGTAGAAGTCAAAGCTAAATAAAAGGGCTGACCTAATGGTGATGTGCCAACAAGAACAAATGAGAAGGGACAAGGATCTAAAAGAAAGACGAGCTAGATTGAGTACTTTAAATGACAAGGGTTTAGGTACATGGCTACTCAATATCTAAACTGAAGGACCATGATCATCATGGGAGATGTCCCACAGATTGAAGTAGAAAGTACTGATAAGGAACCTGAGGTAAAAGAAGTAGAAGATGAAGTTGATGTTAATGTTGACCTGATTGAAGAAGATGTGTTTATAAAGATCTGGATAAGTTGACTCTAGTTATTTGATGTGCATTAGTCATAGAACCCTCTACCAAGGAGGAGTAGAAAGAGAACTTGTTTTACATCACTTGTAAGGTCAATGATTAGATTTATATGCTCATATTGGATAGTAAGAGCTACACTAAAGTGGCATCTACTGACTTGATTAAGAAACTAAAATTACTAATCATCTCACATCTAAAGCCATACAAGTTACATTGGCTAAATGAAAAGGGAGCACTACATGTCACACAACAAGTATTGTTGCCAATCTCCATTGGAAACTATTCCAACAAAATTCTCTATGGTGTATTACCTATGTGTGCATCACATGTACTACTAGTTTAGCCTTAGCTTTTCCATCGAAGAGTTATTCATGATGGTTACAAAAATGTATATGTGATTAAGAAGGATGGAAGGAAGATTATGCTAAACCTTATGTCACCAAGTCAAGTTAGTAAGCTACAAGCTAAACTTTCTTGCAGATCAAATAAGCTTTGGTGTGAAGTAAAGTTAAGCTCTAAAAGGCTATAAGAGCCGACATGCCTACCTTCCTATTGGTCAGGCACCTACTAGAATTGAAGGAGCGGGGTGAACTAACCCTAAAAGTTAGAGAGCTACTAGATGACTATGCTAACCTATTTCTTAAACAGTTCCTTGAGAGATTACCCCCTTTCCGAGGCATTGAACATT